>CAMZMU010000047.1:36507257-37109467 GCA_947311845.1 Poa pratensis
GAGATGCTTCAATACAGGAGCGAATACCGAATGGATCGGTGATCTCACACTACTAAAGATGTAAACAAAAATAAAGGGAGAAAAGGAGAATTGCTTTACCTGATCAGCGCCTTCCATGCTGCAATCTGCTTGATGGAAATTGGGCGAGCAAGTAAATAGCAGGTAGGAGATGAGCCACATGCTTCACCCGGAAGGAAATATAGTACTACAGCCTCATCATCGTGGATGCCGCGTCGACTGTAACTTGCTTTTACGTGTCCTTGGGCATTAAGTCACCGATTGTACTGGAGAACAAGTTGGAATAAAGGTCATATATTTTTTGCTAGGAGAAAGTAATACATATCCGATCCCTACATTACTTTACCACATGACCTGGTCGTGGAAATGAATTTGTTTTCTTTTTTATCAACGTGGAAATTGTAAACTAAGAATCGCTTTGTGTCATGAGAACATTTCGTTTGCTCGTCGACCTCTTCTTTTCATATGGAAGTAGCGTGGTCTTAAAATATTCAAGGATAATACCCCATTGCTGCATGGGAAAGTCATTTTGAATCCCGGTTACAGTCCTCCTCTATTTTTAAAAAAGTAAAAAATAATAATTATAAGTTTTTAAAACAAATCTGAAAAAAATAATCTCAGTGTATTCACGGTTGCTTCCTACAATAATGCAAAATCACAATGCAAAATGTTTTCTATTATGAGCTACATAAAAATGACAAAACCTTGTATATTTGAGATTTAAAAGTGTGTAAATTTAGATACTGTTATTTTGATGTGTTCCAAATTCATATGAAGATATAAAGTGAGAGGCTAACTTCGGAGCGAAGCGAGCCCGTCGCCGGAGGCTTGGCCGTAGCGAGTCGAACTGCAGCTGACTTAGGTTTTATCCACCATATATACATCTTGTAAGCCGCCGCTTGGGGTAAGCCACACATTGTAAACCCACGGCGTTTGTAACCTCACCCGATATAGTGAAGTATTGCTGGCTGCGCCCGTGGTTTTTTTCCTCTCCTTTGTTTGAGAGGTTTCCCACGTTAAAATCTCGTGTCCCCATTGGTTTGATCGTTCCGCCTCTTCGTTCGTTTATTTTTGCTATCGTTTATAACAGATAACTCACTCCGTTTTTCGAATATGTGTACATCTAGCTTTTGTACTAAGTCAATTTTAAAAAATTTACCAACTTTATAGAAAAGGGTATCGATATGTATGACATAAACTGGTTTATTTTGAAACTTTATTTCAAGACAAATCTATTGATACCAATTTAGTGTCATAAATGTTGCCACTTTTTCCTATAAAGTTAGTCAAAATTTAATAAGTTTGACTTTCCACAAAAGGTAGAAACACACTTATTCGAGGACGGAGGGAGTACACATTTGTCATTTTAGTATAAAGTATTTTCAATGGGGATTTTGCACGTGTATGAGATACATCATTGACAACATGCAAGATTTTTTTTCCAGATTTTTTGAAACTTATAAATATGATTTTTCTCTCTCAAAATAAAGAGATCATTGGAGCGCGGGAGCCAGAATTCTCTTAACTTCCCTAGGTACGCTTTTTTGTTTGGCATGACGTACGTTATTTAGAAAGAAAAACTTGATGCCAAAGAAGACGAGCAACTAGACAAGTCATGTCTACTTACACTACAAGAGACACCTTATGTTTATAAAGAGGAACTGGCTCGAACAGGGGCATAATTTAGGAAGTTGGAGAGAATGGCTGGAAAGACGACACCAAGGCCACCAATGTAAGATCAGTGGCGGACTTAGGAAGAAAGTAGAGCGTGTGCATATAAAAAAATAGTTATAATTTTTTTTAATTTTTTAGTTAAAATAAAGAGGAAGCTAGATGCCAACCGGATCAACTGCTTGAAAATGCAAGGGGCTCGACTCACCATCAAATAGTTCGGTTCTGGTCTTTGATTCAAGCGTAGTAAGCCGAACGAAGATCCAATGCTCAAAACCTTTACCTGTTTATTCAATGGTTGACTTGTGGCTCTTGCCCAAACTAGTAAGATCTGGAGGTCTCAATCTTGCTGTGTGTTTTTTTACACCCATGTAATCTCGACATTCGAAAATGTCATATCGTAGCAATTACAAATACGATTTTTTCTACCATATTACAAGATAAAAAATTAAAACATGTGTGAGTATTCAATTGGCTCTTTTATATTTTTTTCACTTGTCACCTTCATGTAAACTCGACATTCGGCAATGCCATATCGTAGTAATTACAAATATGAATTTTTCTATACCATATTACAATATTTAGATTTTTGTTAAATAGCATTCATAGTAATTAGAAATATAGTTTTTTATGTTTTGTATAATTGACCATGTTTACTTAAAGATATTTGTTTTTTACTCCGTGGTAAAGGAAATTAACATACACATGGAAAAGTCCAACATGCAAGTGTGAAATGATTATAATACTAATGGAGGAGAGAGAAGGCCCATGCATGTTTATCCATGAGATTGAGTGCGAAAAGCATTGATGACTCTATTACCCTTGCTAATGTGGACCTAACTTGCATGCATGCACCAGAAAGTCAGTTGATTCTTAAATGCTATTTATTGTGTGGTATTTATATCCCAGCCATTAACTCTCTCGGTTGAAACATACGACTCTGTATTTCTCCTTATATAAATTTATATTCCTAATTACTGCCGCTTTTGTTTTTAATTACCACGATTTTGTTTCTGAATCACGAAATGGTTCCTAGCCGTCCGATTCCCTCCGCGGTTGCGAGGAGTCAAAAGTCCAAAATTTGTTCCTAGCCGTCCGATTCCCTTCGCGCGCATTACTTTTTTTAAAAGAGTAGCAGAATTCGTATCCGGGATTGCAAACTAAATCCATAATAAAAAGAAGCAGTAGGTGGGTCGTTTACTGTGTCTTGTGTCGATCTTGCACGAAGGCTTATCACACCTGAGACCGGTCCCTTACATTAGCGATTCATTTAATGAGAGAGCTCCTGTGCCAAGGAGAGATTATTATGCTCCTGCCCTTTAACAAAAGGCGCCTAAGGCTAGAATAAGCTTTCTTTTTACCACCTTTACCCACCTCTTGCGTGGGATCCATCGTTGACCTAGTCAAGTTGCGAGGAGTCAAAGTCCAGGTCATTCCATGACGGCCTTTGGAAAGCAAAAAAATTCCACTTAACCAGAGAGTGGTCATAGCATTCTCCCTCTCATGAACCTTGCAAATAAAACCTCGAACCATTTGTACATTTCATTTTCGTAATTTAAATTTAGAAAAAAATCACAATTACAATTAGATTCGCCACTGGAAAAAAACTAGGTTGTAACCCCACCTACAACTAAAAAATCATATACAACGCAATTGGCAATTAGTAAAAAATTAGTTGCAGCCCCACGTGCAACTAAAAAATCTCACTTGCAAACCAACTTGCAACTGAACAAATCTCAATTCTAAACCGACATGGAATTAGGAAAATCTCAGTTGAAACCATACTAACAATTGAAAAAATCTCAGTTGCAACCCAATTTGCAACTAGAAAAAATAGGTGTTGCAAGTGGGTTGGAATTAAAACTTGAAACTCGCGGGTTAAACGAGTAGCTCGGAACTCGACACGGCTCGACTCGAACTCGTTGCTAAACGAGCCGAGCCGAGTTTTCATTCCAGATGGTAAACGAGTTTCAGTTAAACAAGCGAGTTTCGAGCTACTCGTTTAGCTAGGTAAAAAATCGTTACACGTATTCTTGTCTTTGTGAACACTTTTTTCCGATTATTATAATTTATTAACTACATATTAATTGATAGTGTCATATTGTCTTTGATGGACCTGATAATGGCAGCATGCATGCCCAAATAATTAGAAATAATTATATATAAAATATACTATAATGCATGTTAACAGTTTTACCGAGCTAAACGAGTTAAACGAGCAAACTCGCGAGTTTAGCGAGCCGAGACGAGTTTCAGTTCTGGACTCGTTTGTTAAACGAGTCAAGCCGAGCTTACTCGTTAGTTGACCGAGCTTCAACGAGTAACCTACGAAACCCTATGTGCAACTGAAAAAATCTCACTTGCAACCGAAAAAAATCTTCGTTACAACCCGATTTGCAACTAAGAAATTGTCAGTTGCAACCGCACTTGAACAAGAAAAACAATTCAGTGACAACGTGACTTGCAACTAAAAATAAACAGTTGTAACCCGACTTACAAATCTCAGTTGTAACCCGACTTGAACTAGAAAATCAGTTTCAACCTTACTTATCAGCTGCAACTCCAATTGCAACTAAGAAACAAATCTCAGTTAAAAACCAAATTGCAACTGAAAAAATCTCTGCTCCAACCCGAATTGAGATTGAAAAAGGGGGCACATAGAAAAACAGCACAAGGAAGGCCTACCCAACCCCACATGAGATTTTGTAAAAGGGAATGAAAAATATAATGAGAAAAACAAAATAAATACAAGAAAAACAAAAAAACAAGAATACAACACCTTCAAAAGCAAAACAACGGAACAAAAAATAAATCACATCGTGCATAGGCCAACTTTGTAGACAAAAAAGCCCATCATGCAGAAGAAATAGTAGAGCAAAAATATAAGGAGAAAAGGCCCAGACAACAAATGTACCTCCGCAAATCCTATTTGCCGCCTTTTGCGGCGCGGGAGGCTCGAACCGCACACCCCGCGCCGCACTGGCCGGGCCCATGTGGCGTCTTCTTTCTCCTTTCGTTTCTGTTCTTTTTCTCTCTCTTTTTTCTTTTTTCTTTTTCTGTTTACTTTTACTTTTTCTGTTTTCTTTTAAAACGTTTTCTTTTAAATGATCAAATTTGATACTTTGTTCAAACTTAAAAATTGTTCAAACTTAAAAATTCAAACTTGAAAAATGATCAAAAATTGAAATTTGTTCGAATTTGAAAATTATTCAAATCCGAAAATTGTTCAAATTTAAAAATTGTTCAGTTTTGAAAACTGTTCAGATTCAAAAATTGACCAGATTCGAAAAATTGTTCAGATTCAAAAATTGTTCAAATTTAAAAATTGTTCATACATGAAAATTGTTCAAATTTAAAAAAATCGGGTTTGAAATTGTTCAGATTTGAAAATTGTTCAATTTTTTGAAAAAAACAGAAAAAAATCAAATTTAAAAGGCTCAGATAATAATGTAAAAGAAAAACAAGAGTTTAAATTCCTGATGGGCCGTGGCCCAACTCACCCGCTGCAGGTGGACGTCTGTGCGGCGCGTCGGTTCCACGCCGCTAAAGGCGGTGTATAGGCGCTCCCGAGCGTACAGGGGTCGCACCTAGCGATTGATGACAAACGACATATAACTCAACATATATCGGATTGTTAGAGAGTAGCTTCCCTTACTTTCGCAAAAAAAAGAGTTGCCGAAGAGCTTTTCATATTTCCACCCATCAAGTATACAATTACATCTTCATATTTTTTGCTCATGACAATTTTTTTTTTTTTGTATTTGGACCGCACAAAAAAGGCAGGAAAAATGAGCTATTTTCCTGTATTTCACCGCCAAGAAAAGGCAGGGAAAAGAATGGCTGAAATCTAGATGCGCGCATTGTTTTGGGGAATTTTTACAAGAAATTTTCACGCCTTGTATTAGGGAATGAAGGGAGTACGATTTTTTACTGAAATTTTACATGCACATAGAAAACATACGCATGCATACAACGGATTTAAAAAAAATATTAAACTCAAATTTAACATTTTCAACAACAAAAAAATGCAAGCGGATCTGCGTTCCTACAGAGTACAGACATTCCAACAATGAAGAAAAGGCAGTGCCTGATGACGTACGCCGTTGTGTGTCGGTCGATTGTCTCACTAACCTTAGTACACGGAAACTAGTTTTTTTTTTTTCGAAACTTAGACAATCTATTGATTAAGCTGAAAAAGAGTTGGACAGTTTATAAGGAAAACCGGCCAAAACCGTACAACACAACGCACCACTCGCCGGCCAAAACCGGCGAAAACCAACACAACCGCTGAGCGGCACCAAAAAAGAAAACCCCACATGCCTCTCAGGAGAGGGCCTCGCCGAGACTGCAAGAAGGCGTCATCGTCATCACATCTCCCCTGGGGGCCACGCCGCCCACCCGAAACTCTGAGCATGCGACTCCGACTTCACCGCAGGCAGTCACCGAGCCAAACCGCACTGTCGTGGCCGTGCGAGGCCATATGAAGATCCGTGCCACTCAGCCCCTGCGACAAGACAGCGCAGCTCCGAGTCCGAAGAAGAGCTAAGAAGAGAGAACCAGGCAGGCTGGCGCCGTGGAAACTCGCCGAAAGGAACATCTGCCGCCAGTCATCGTACACCACCTGGAACCCACCACAGCAGCTTCGACTTCGCAGCAACAAAACACGCCGAGGCAACCCCAAGGACACGCCGGAGAAGAGCCGACTACCGCAGCCACAGCCACGTCTCCGACATCGCTCATCATCATCATCGTCGCCACAGAAGCCTCAACGCAAACACCTCGGAGCAACCTTGTCGCCCACACGACACAAAGTTGGAGCACCCTCGATGTTGCAGAACTCTCGGAGCCGCCGCCCCGACATCCATCTGTCCCTCACGCCCTGCGCGAACCACCTGAACCACCTTCCGGGGCCGCCGCCCCGACATGCCACCGCTCGCACTCGAGCTGCAGCGCCGCACGACCTAGTTGCCCGCAGCCCAAACTGCACAGGACAACTACCCGCAGACCACGGCCGCCACACCAAGTCCGAGGCCGCTGCCTCGACATACCGAAGATCGCCCCTCCCTGGGCGCATCGACCGAGCCGACAACCTCGCTGCCCTCACAGCTCGAGATATGCCACCCAAGCCATGAGAGACGCCACCTTGCACCATAAGGCCGCGCTCACAAAACTTTCCGAGGCCGCCGCCTCGGCGCACCACAACCTTCCGAGGCCGCTGCCCCGACGTCCACCAACCCTGACGCTGGAGGGGTGACACGAACCCATCCACAAAACAACTCTCCAAGACGACGCCCTCAAGAGGGAAGAGGCAAAATAGCCACCGTCGCCCACTCCGAACCCGGAGTTTAGGCTTTCACCCGGAGAGTCCAAGCCGATCACGCGGAGAGATGAAGAGGAGCACTCCGACGACACCTTCAAGAAGGAAAACGACGCCAAAGCGCCGTTGTCGCCGGCACCGACACATGGTCAGGCTAGGATTTCTCCTGGCTAATCTCACATCCCGCAGAAAAGCTTGCAGATCAAGAGCAACCAGCATCAAGATCCTGGAGAAGCGTATGCTTTGAGTCACCATCCAAAACCGCCAACCACCAGGCGCCAGCAGAGGACCCCTGCGCAGCCCACACGCCGAGAAGAGAAGCACCACTGCCAGCGCCACGCCGCCGTCACCCTCATCAGCCCGGGGCCGCCGCCCCGGCGTCCTGGCCGCCCGAAGCCCGTCCACCACCCCGCCGCGCCCGACCTCCACACCAACGCGACCGCCCTCCGCACCAAGCGCCGCCACAGCTCGGGCCCGACGGGCCCAGAACCGGCCCGCCAAGCCCATCGAACCAGCAGCAGCCTCGCGCGGACGCAGACGACGGCGCCTCCCTCCGCCGCTGCAACCCACGCACCAGCCACCACCGCCGTCTTCACCCGAGCCCGCCGGCTCGGCCTCCTCCACCCCGACCGGCGCCGCCCCCACGGGCCCGTCAACATCCTGCCGAGGAAAATGGAACCGCCCCCCCGACGACCTTTGTGGCAGCCGAGGAGGTGCCGCCACCGCCGCGGCCGAGGCCGGCGACGGCAGCGGCGGAGGTGGCGCAGGCGGGAGGGGGCGGGCGGCGCTGCTTCTTGCGCCCCTAGCGCCGCCTGGGGGGCGACGCGAGGGGAAAAAAAATGGAAACTAGTTCATTGCTTCTTGCCACGGCGGTACTCCCGACAAGCGGCGGCACGACTCGCTGCCCTGCCCCCTGCGTCCCTTTCACGGCCGGCCTCTAAACTACTAAACCCCGTCGAATCCTGCCCCGCACGCAAGCGCACGAGATCGGCGTGCGTCGCGTGACTCTGCCCACCTACCAGAGCAGTGCAGATGGTGGAGATCCCGGTGATCGACCTGCGGCTCGCCGGCGCGCGGCCGGAGGAGTCGACGCGGCTGCGGGACGCGTGTGAGCGCCTTGGATGCTTCCGCGTGTCCGGCCACGGCGTACCCGCCGCGCTCCAGGCCGAGATGAAGGCCGCCGTGCGCGCGCTCTTCGACCTCCCCGACGAAGCCAAGCGCCGCAACACGGACATCATCGCCGGCAGCGGCTACGTCGCGCCCAGCCCCGCCAACCCGCTCTACGAGGCATTCGGCCTCTTGGACGCCGCCGCCCCAGCCGACGTCGACGCCTTCTGCGCTCGCCTCGACGCGCCGCCCCACGCCAGGTCAACCTTCCTCGTTGTGATCGAAGTTGGGGATCCTTTTCTGACAAAAACACAGTCTACTCGCAGGGACACCGTCAGGAGCTACGCCGAGGCGATGCACGAGCTCATCGTGGACGTCGCCGGCAAGGTGGCGTCGAGCCTCGGGCTGGAGGGCCACCCGTTCCAGGACTGGCCGTGCCAGTTCCGCATGAACAGGTACAACTACACGCAGGACACCGTGGGCTCCTCGGGCGTGCAGATCCACACCGACTCCGGCTTCCTCACCGTGCTCCAGGAGGACGACTGCGTCGGTGGCCTCGAGGTGCTGGACGCCGCCGCCGGCGAGTTCGTCCCCGTCGACCCCCTCCCCGGAACTTTCCTCGTCAACATCGGCGACGTCGGCACGGTATCGTCGATTCTTTTTGATTCGGCTGGAAATTCTTGTCGATTTCGCTGCCGTCCGGTGTTCTGAATGAAGCACCCGTCTCGTGTTTTTTTCAGGCGTGGAGCAACGGGAGGCTGCACACCGTGAAGCATCGGGTGCAGTGCGTGGCGGCGGTGCCGCGCATCTCGATCGCCATGTTCCTGCTCGCGCCCAAGGACGACAGGGTCTGCGCGCCGGACGCTTTCGTGGACGAGGAGCACCCGCGCCGGTTCAAGCCGTTTAACTACGACGAGTACAGGAAGCTCCGGCTGTCCACGGGCGAGCACGCCGGCGAGGTGCTCGCTCGGATGGCGGCATGACGTGCCTCGTGGCGACGCTCGAGAGTACTGCTGAGCTGTTCAGTTAGCTTCAGTCGGACAAGAAGAATGTTGACTGTTGAACCCAGGAGACTGTGTATTATCACTGATTTCAATCATTTTATTTAGTACGAAATTGCAGAAAGTTAAATCTGCAAACTGTGGTCTCTCAAGTTTACTAAGAGCATCTGCAACGGTCCAATTGACCCTCAAAAGCCCCAATACCCAATGGATTCCGGGCGAAAAAAGGGCCACAGCGGCACCACAAAGCTCGAGGCCCTTTTGGACACTGGGCGAACACGCCCTTCGACAGGTCTGGCCTTCTCGTCATAGACAGAGGCCCGCGCGGCCATGTAAGCCGTGTAATTAGGTATGTGCAGGAGGCCGTTTCGCCTGACTAATGGCGAGGCGACGAAACGGCGGCACGCCTGTCAGCATGCGTTGCAATAAAGCCACGTCCGTTCCCCTAGCAACACATAGTGATGCGACGCGTCGAGCAGCGCTGTCCACTTGTTGACGTCGCAGCATCTCCACGTGTAGTGTGTAGATTAACTCATTTTTACCCGTATGTAATCTTTATTAGAATTTCTAAAACATCTTATATTTTGGTACGAAGAAAGTAGTAGAGAAGTGATGCCGATCTCACTACCGCTGGCATAATATGCAAGGCGATGAATCCTTTGTCGTGCTAGTGTAGCCTCTCGTAAGAATGTCCAGTGTGGTGAATAAGTATACTAAAGAAAGAAAAAACATAAGTAGCAGCAGACACGCGTGCGCACACATACCAAGTTACCAACACGTCGCGTGGTCGTCGCTCGCTTGGTGGCCTTCCCCTACTCCAGTCGCGTCGCGTGGGTTGTGTCGATGACGAGTTGGTCGATTGTGCGGCAGTATATGCGGGGGCGCGACAGAGGCCGGTGGCGGCTCCCAAGTTCGGTGTGTGGGACGAGCAGAGCACGGGGGCACATCACGGCGCATTTCGACAAATTGAAGTGGGACTAGGAGAAAATCAGCAACCGATGAGAAAATCAAGGAGAATGGGCTTTAAAAAGGACATACCGGCATAGTAAGGTGGAGCATCCTAGGTCAGGGCTAAAGTGTGGTTCAACATCCTAGGGTGAGGATGCACTTGCGACTTTCACAGTGTGGGCACAACAAATTATAAATTGTATGAATCGATGCTTCTACTGGAAGAATGTAGTTTGTTTCTCACAAAAAAAGAAGATCGCAATATTTTATCTAGAATGCAATTCATGTGAGAAGTCATGCAACCCTATCTTCCACTGAGAGTCATGGCATCTCAATTGTAATAGCGAGAGGAGAAACCATATGTTTCCCGTGATCTTAAAACACTATAAATTATAGGAGCTCGCTCTGCTTGCAGGTGGATCGGCTAACATGGTAACATAGCGTGGGCAACTATCATACATGAGATGTTCGATGGTAGATAGCGAGATGTTTGGGGAAATCAAATACTAAGTAGTTGTGGTGGTTTGTCACCCAAACGTACATGAACTTGGGGAAGGTTCTTAGTCGTGTACCACACTGCCTACAACGCATACTACTCTGATTTAGGTGAAAAAATGTATAAAATATGAGAAGTAAGGCAGTGCCAGTAATTCGTAGCGTTGGCAAAATCAAAAATAGTATAGGTCGTCATCGGCGAAGGCGACGATGCAGAGACTACAGACACGGAAAGTGTCGAGTACACTGGTGGCCCTTTCACAATTCTAGGTCTTAAATAATCTGACATAAGTATACAATTATATGTACACTTTTTTTTGTGTATGCCAAATGTTTTTTATATCTTGGCTACACAAAAAAATGACACGGAAAAAGTGCTATTTTCCTGTTTTTCACCTCCACAATTTGCCTTTTTTCTTTAATTTGGAATACAATTCTTTTTACTGAAATTTTACTTATAGCTAGGAAACATGCGCATGCATACAACCCATTTTGTTCTGAATTTTCAAACTCGAATTTAACATTTTCAAAAATTTTTTGCAACTTTCCGTCAAAAAATAAAATTTACAACCGATCTGCGTTCCTACACCTACAGACAGTCCAACAATGAAGACCTGATGACGTACGCAGGTGTATGTCGGTCGATTGTCTCTCCAACCTCAGTACACACAAACTAGTTCATTGCGTCTTGCCGCGAATTCCTGTGCGGCGCTCCCGACAAGCAGCGGCACGACTCGCCGCCCTGCCCCCTGCGTCCCTTTCACGGCCGGCCTCTAAACTACTAAAACTCCGACGAATCGAGCCTACTCCCCCGCACGCAAGCGCACGAGATCGGCGTGCGTCGCGTGACTCTGCCCACCTACCAGAGCAGCGCAGATGGTGGAGATCCCGGTGATCGACCTGCGGCTCGCCGGCGCGCGGCCGGAAGAGTCGGCGCGGCTGCGGGACGCGTGCGAGCGCCTGGGCTGCTTCCGCGTGTCCGGCCACAGCGTGCCCGCCGCGCTCCAGGCCGAGATGAAGGCCGCCGTGCGCGCGCTCTTCGACCTCCCCGACGAAGCCAAGCGGCGCAACACGGACATCATCGCCGGCAGCGGCTACGTCGCGCCCAGCCCCGCCAACCCGCTCTACGAGGCATTCGGCCTCTTGGACGCCGCCGCCCCAGCCGACGTCGACGCCTTCTGCGCTCGCCTCGACGCGCCGCCCCACGCCAGGTCAACCTTCCTCGTTGTGATCGAAGTTGGGGATCCTTTTCTGACAAAAACACAGTCTACTCGCAGGGACACCGTCAGGAGATACGCCGAGGCGATGCACGAGCTCATCGTGGACGTCGCCGGCAAGGTGGCGTCGAGCCTCGGGCTGGAGGGCCACCCGTTCCAGGACTGGCCGTGCCAGTTCCGCATGAACAGGTACAACTACACGCAGGACACCGTGGGCTCCTCGGGCGTGCAGATCCACACCGACTCCGGCTTCCTCACCGTGCTCCAGGAGGACGACTGCGTCGGAGGCCTCGAGGTGCTGGACCCCGCCGCCGGCGAGTTCCTCCCCGTCGACCCCCTGCCCGGCACATTCCTCGTCAACATCGGCGACGTCGGCACGGTATCGTCGATTCCTTGATTCGGCTGGCAATTCTTGGCGATTTCGCTGCCGTCCGGTGTTCTGAATGAAGCACCCGTCTCGTGTTTTTTCAGGCGTGGAGCAACGGGAGGCTGCACACCGTGAAGCATCGGGTGCAGTGCGTGGCGGCGGTGCCGCGCATCTCGATCGCCATGTTCCTGCTCGCGCCCAAGGACGACAGGGTCTGCGCGCCGGACGCTTTCGTGGACGAGGAGCACCCGCGCCGGTTCAAACCGTTTAACTACGACGAGTACAGGAAGCTCCGGCTGTCCACGGGCGAGCACGCCGGCGAGGCGCTCGCTCGGATGGCGGCATGACGTAGCCTCGTGGCGACGCTCGAGAGTACTGCTGAGCTGTTCAGTTAGCTTCAGTCGGACAAGAAGAATGTTGACAGTTGAACCCAGGAGACTGTGTATTATCACTGATTTCAATCATTTTATTTAGTACGAAATTGCAGAAAGTTAAATCTGCAAACTGTGGTGTCGCAAGTTTACTAGGAGCATCGCAACGGTCCAAATGACCCTCAAAAGGCCCAATGCCCAATGAGTTCCGGACGAAAAGAACGGCCACAGCGGCACCACAAAGCTCGAGGCCTTTTTAGACACTGGGCGAACACGCCCTTCGACAGGTCTAGCCTTCTCGTCATAGACAGAAGCCCACGCGGCCATGTAAGCCGTGTAATTAGGTCTGTGCAGGAGGCCGTTTCGCCCGATTAATGGCGAGGCGACGAAACGGCGGCACGCCTGCCAGCATGAGTTGCAATAACGCCGCGTCCGTTCCCCTAGCGGACGCATAGTGATGCGACGCGTCGAGCAGCGTTGTCCACTTGTTGACGTCGCAGCATGTCCACGTGTAGTGTGTAGATTAACTCATTTTTACCCGTATGTAGTCTTTATTAGAATTTCTAAAACATCTTATATTTTGGTACGAAGAAAGTAGTAGAGAAGTGATGCTCGATCTCACTACCGTTGAGCGCAACGCTCGCATAATATGCAAGGCGATGAATCCTTTGTCGTGCTAGTGTAGTCTCTCGTAAGAATGTCCAGTGTGGTGAATAAGTATACTAACGAAAGAAAAAACCTACTTAGCGGCAGACACGTGTGCGCACACATACCAAGTTACCAACACGTCGCGTGGTCATCGCTCGCTTGGTGGCCTTCCCCTACTCCAGTCGCGTCGCGTGGGTTGTGTCGATGACGAGTTGGTCGATTGTGCGGCAGTATATGCGGGGGCGCGACAGAGGCCGGTGGCGGCTCCCAAGTTCGGTGTGTGGGACGAGCAGAGCACTGGGGCACATCACACATCACGGCGCAGTTCGACAAATTGAAGTGGGACTAGGAGAAAATCAGCAACCGATGAGAAAATCAAGGAGAATGGGCTTTAGAAAAGGGCATACCGGCATAGTAAGGTGGAGCATCCTAGGTCAGGGCTAAAAGTGTGGTTCAACATCCTAGGGTGAGGATGCACTTGCGACTTTCACAGAGTGGGCACAACAAATTATAAATTGTATGAATCGATGCTTCTACTGGAAGAATGTAGTTTGTTTCTCACAAAAAAAGAAGATCGCAATATTTTATCTAGAATGCAATTCATGTGAGAAGTCATGCAACCCTATCTTCCACTGAGAGTCATGGCATCTCAATTGTAACAGCGTGAGGAGAAACCATATGTTTCCCGTGATCTTAAAACACTATAAATTATAGGAGCTCGCTCTGCTTGCAGGTGGATCGGCTAACATGGTAACATAGCGTGGGCAACTATCATCTCTACAATAACTAAACTCCCAAGGATTCTTGCCTTCTCCTTACTTCACATGTCCATATCAAGCTGGGCCCCACATAAATATCATTTAGTTAAATACTAAGCTATACACTACACTATGGTGGACCATGGACTCCATCTATAGTTCACAACTACACCAAAAATATGTTGGATACATACACATGTTTTGTATATATTTGCTAAATTTTCGGTGAAAAACTGGTATTCTCAGCTACATAAAAACAATTGTGACTATGAAAAAGAAAAATAGCTATATTTCCTGTTAAAATTTCCTTTTTTCAAATACTAACCTCTCTAAGATTCTTGCCTTCTCTTGCTTCACATATCCACATTAAGATGGACCCCACTTAGATATCATTTAGTTAAATACTAAGATTTAGACTACACCATGGTGTACCATGGACCCCATCTATACAACTATAAAAAATGTTAGATACATACATATGTTTTTTTATATATTTGTTAAATCTTCGGTGAAAACTGTTATTCCTAGCTACACAAAAAAAGAAATTGTGACTGTGAAAAAGAAAAATAGCTATATTTCCCCTTAATATTTCTTCTTTTTATGTAAACCAAAATACAAAATGATTACAAAACTTGAAGCAAACGTACAATACATAAACGTCGTTGTATGCTTAATTGGCCAAATATTGGAAGCTAAACATGTCGTTTCAATTTTTGTAAAAAATAAGAAAATGTGATGAGCTCAAAGCTACATGCACTTTAGGTCAACTCTCTCCCTTATCCTTTCTTTGCCGCCAGCATCCACCATAGCATCGCGCCGATTAAGCCACACAACATCATTTCTCTCCCTTCGCTTCCCTCTATCTGTATTCTACCAAAAACATTTGTTCCGCTGTAAATTTTGCCCATCTCTCCACACACGGCTCTGGCTCCATTAAGCCTCTTGGAATACGGGGCACCTCCATCTCCGATGTCGCCTCTCAAGTCCATTGTTAACTTGCAAGTCATGTGCGTTCTGCGTCGATGCATATTTTTGAGGCCACCCAATGCCAGTGAGGTGAAAGACTTCCTACATCTCTCGCAGTAGTTGCACGTGAATACCTCCAAAACTTTATAATATGGCCGTAGAGGTAGTCTCTTTTTCACATCTGAAATAAAAAATACCTCCAAAACTCAAGCTGGGAGTTTGCAAACATGTCTAAATAGTCCAAGCTTGGGGATCCAAACATCTGAAATAAAACAAATACCTCGAAAACTCCGTAGAGGTAGTCTCTTTTTCACAAAAGCTCAAAGGAAACTCTTTTCATATTATAAAGTTGTTTCCAGCTTTAAAATTTGATGGTAATTTAGTTTCCAACTTGTATATGTTTCATATTATAATTGGCTATTGTGAATCAAGGCCGAGTGATTAGTTTCTTAGCCAAATTTATTTTTGAGCTACTGCCATGCATGCCATGATAAGATTCCGTGGTACACAAAGTGCCACTCTTCTTTGTTACAATACAAATATTGCATACTCAATGATAATTGATAACATATACTTTTGCCTTTTTATTCAATTTTGTCACCTTTATCTGTTGTACATATTTGATGCATGACATACCCATTAACCTGACCAAAGGAGGAAGAACCCTGAGCTTTTTTGGGGTTATAAAGAGCTGAACCTAGGTAGACATCCTGCACATAAGCAAAGAATACCACCTGAGGAGCATGATGGTCTTATGGCTAAGAGAGTAGACTGAATAAATGGTTCGATATCTTAGAATTTTGTAACTTCGGAAAATTCAATCTATATACTGGGAGATTCGTGTAAGGGAAGGTACGATTGAGTATACAAGCACCAAACAATAGGTTGTCAAATGTGACATTGTGGTTGATTGACTTGATTATCTCAGAAATGAGACACGGTAGTATTTATCGCATTTGGGACGATTTCATTTCTTCGATTGTTTGAGTTATTAATTTGTTTAAGTCTCATTTTAACAGTTGCTCTGTAAGAGTTATTGTCTCTTTGTGGTAAAGAACTTTGAAGCATGTACATCATTTTTTGTGCCAGTGTACAAACGGGCGCGGCAAGGCGCGTCAATTCCTTCTAGTACATGAGATGTTCGATGGTACATAGTGAGATGTTTGGGGAAATCAAATAAGTAGTTGTGGTGGTTTGTCACCCAAACGTACATGAACTTGGGGAAGGTTCTTAGTCGTGTACCACACCTGCCTACAACGCATACCAAGAGTAGTATGGATCAGTGATTTAGGTGAAAAAATGTATAAAATATGAGAAGTAAGGCAGTGCCAGTAATTCGTAGCGTTGGCAAAATCAAAAATAGTATAGGTCGTCATCGGCGAAGGCGACGATGCAGAGACTACAGACACGGAAAGTGTCGAGTACACTGGTGGCCCTTTCACAATTCTAGGTCTTAAATAATCTGACATAAGTATACAATTATATGTACACTTTTTTTTTGTGTATGCCAAATGTTTTTTATATCTTGGCTACACAAAAAAATGGCACGGAAAAAGTGCTATTTTCCTGTTTTTCACCTCCACAATATGCCTTTTTCTTTAATTTGGAATACAATTCTTTTTACTGAAATTTTACTTATAGCTAGGAAACATGCGCATGCATACAACCGATTTTGTTCTGAATTTTTAAACTCGAATTTAACATTTTCAAAAAAAAATGCAACTTTCCGTCAAAAAATAAAATTTACAACCGATCTGCGTTCCTACACCTACAGACAGTCCAAGTCCAACAATGGAGAAAAGGCAGTGCCTGATGACGTACGCAGGTGTGTGTCGGTCGATTGTCTCTCCAACCTCAGTACACACAAACTAGTTCATTGCGTCTTGCCGCGAATTCCTGTGCGGCTCTCCCGACAAGCGGCGGCACGACTCGCCGCCCTGCCCCCTGCGTCCCTTTCACGGCCGGCCTCTAAACTACTAAAACTCCGACGAATCGAGCCCACTCCCCCGCACGCAAGCGCACGAGATCGGCGTGCGTCGCGTGACTCTGCCCACCTACCAGAGCAGCGCAGATGGTGGAGATCCCGGTGATCGACCTGCGGCTCGCCGGCGCGCGGCCGGAAGAGTCGGCGCGGCTGCGGGACGCGTGCGAGCGCCTGGGCTGCTTCCGCGTGTCCGGCCACAGCGTGCCCGCCGCGCTCCAGGCCGAGATGAAGGCCGCCGTGCGCGCGCTCTTCGACCTCCCCGACGAAGCCAAGCGGCGCAACACGGACATCATCGCCGGCAGCGGCTACGTCGCGCCCAGCCCCGCCAACCCGCTCTACGAGGCATTCGGCCTCTTGGACGCCGCCGCCCCAGCCGACGTCGACGCCTTCTGCGCTCGCCTCGACGCGCCGCCCCACGCCAGGTCAACCTTCCTCGTTGTGATCGAAGTTGGGGATCCTTTTCTGACAAAAACACAGTCTACTCGCAGGGACACCGTCAGGAGCTACGCCGAGGCGATGCACGAGCTGATCGTGGACGTCGCCGGCAAGGTGGCGTCGAGCCTCGGGCTGGAGGGCCACCAGTTCCAGGACTGGCCGTGCCAGTTCCGCATGAACAGGTACAACTACACGCAGGGCACCGTGGGCTCCTCGGGCGTGCAGATCCACACCGACTCCGGCTTCCTCACCGTGCTCCAGGAGGACGACTGCGTCGGTGGCCTCGAGGTGCTGGACCCCGCCGCCGGCGAGTTCGTCCCCGTCGACCCCCTCCCCGAAACTTTCCTCGTCAACATCGGCGACGTCGGCACGGTATCGTCGATTCCTTTTTGATTCGGCTGGAAATTCTTGGCGATTTCGCTGCCGTCCGATGTTCTGAATGAAGCACCCGTCTCGTGTTTTTTTCAGGCGTGGAGCAACGGGAGGCTGCACACCGTGAAGCATCGGGTGCAGTGCGTGGCGGCGGTGCCGCGCATCTCGATCGCCATGTTCCTGCTCGCGCCCAAGGACGACAGGGTCTGCGCGCCGGACGCTTTCGTGGACGAGGAGCACCCGCGCCGGTTCAAGCCGTTTAACTACGACGACTATAGGAAGCTCCGGCTGTCCACCGGCGAGCGCGCCGGCGAGGCACTCGCTCGGATGGCGGCGTGACGTAGCCTCGTGGCGACGCTCGAGAGTACTGCTGAGCTGTTCAGTAAGCTTCAGTCGGACAAGAAGAATGTTGACTTTTGAACCCAGTGAGACTATGTATTTGTCACTGATTTCAACTTGTACGAAATTGCAAAAGTTTAAAACTGCAAACTCTGGTCTCACAAATTTATTAAGGAAATTCATTTAGTATTGGAGATTAGTAAGTACCAGGTCGCTTGGGGAGTCTGCAAGAAACCAAGCCCTTAGCACGCCAAATTCCAAGAAATCAAATTCAGGGGCTGGAGATATCCAAAATTCCCCTAAGAAGGCTCGCGACATGAGCCATCGCTCTCGCGACTGCGACCGCCGGCGCCCCGCCGCCGCCACTCCGGCGTCCTCCCCGCCCCACCCCACTGTCCATGGGGCGCCTCGCTCGTATGCGGGTGTCGTTGCTGGGGCCTGGGTGATGATGAGCCGACGTGTGCGGAGGGAGGAAGGGGCACCGCGCGGGTCGAGCGAGCTCGGCGCTCTCCATCGCCGCCGGTGAGATTCCACTCCCCCAGCCGCCTTGGCAGAGGGATCGGCTGGAGGGAAATTTGAGTTTGAATTTGCGTGGCCCACGGGTCGGCAACCCGCAGCTTGCAGAGCACGGATTCAGATAGCTGGTGAGATCCATGGCGGGCAGCGATCCCGTCGGTCCAGAGGGGAAGCGGCTACCAGGAATACGCCTTCCGCTACGGAGGCTGACCTCGAGCTTATCCATGGTCAGATTTGGGAAATCCCCTCATACCACAAACCTAGGGTTTCGTCCGATAGATCGGTGCTCGTGTGGATAAGGAGAGATCTGTTCGAGGGGAAGAGCTTCACAGCCGCGGACTGCTATCCCACTGGCGGAGGCCGACTGCCGCCTGCGAAGAAGTTTTTGTTCTCGAAGGATTATTGGGGTGCTTCAGGCAGAAGTACCTTTGCTGAGGTTCTCATGGCGGGAGGTGGAGGTGGTCGAGGTGATGGTGGGCGCTATGGTGCTGGTCGGGGAAGACAGCCCCGGGGCGGCCGTCAGAACTCGGCGACGTCCAACCCTTCGACGCAGAAGAAGCCTACCCCAGCAGAGGTGAGGCTGAGTTCCTCCAGTGCCCAATCTATGGGGCAAACTCAGCAATTGAGTGGTGATCCCAACCCTGGTCTGTATCAGATGATGCAACAGCCGCAGTGCTTTCAGTTCCCGCAGTTACCTCTGTGGTTTCAGCTGCCTTATGGCCCTCAGGGAGCGATTTTGCAGAATCAGATGATGCAGAACCCAATGATGGGTCAATTCCCTGCTCAGTTTGCGTCGTTACAGTCTCAGCAATCGGCGAGCAACTCTGGCAATGCTGGAGGTGCTGCTACTCAGCTGCCAGTGGTGAGTAAGAACAAAAAGAAGGCAGTTCCTAATGCTGCCATGTCCAACAGTAATCAGAGTCAGCAGAGTCAACCAAAAGAAAGTGTAGATAACCTGAAGTTGCAGAGAAGGTGAAATCTGGCACTCCTTTGGTTTTTTATCCTAAGTACAAGGAGGTCATCTGCTACAACTGTGGTGAACCTGGGCACTATGTGGGCTTGTGCACAGTTCCTAAGTGCTGCTTCATCTGTGGGAAACCAGTCCATCACATGGATGGGTGCCCTGAATGGTATAAACCACTCCCAAGGGCCTCCTATCTGGGAAGTTCGAATGATGGTCTTGGCTTCTTCCATATCGATGTTGAGAAGCTAGAAGCTACTAAGTGGCTGAACTATAAGAATGTAGCTGTGGTGCATATCTTGGAGGGAGAGGTGTCTGACAAAGAACTTGAGCTGAACTTCACCGAAATGTGGAAGACCAATTGGTATTGGCAAATAAGACAGCTGAGAGCGAAGAAGTATCTTATCAGGCTCCCTCCTAACAAGAATATAAATGAGCTGGTCGAATTCCCTTCAATTAACCTGAAGAAGAAAGGAGTCTCTGTATCCTTCTCTGTTTGGAATGGTGACCAAGACCCCTTTGGGGAGCTTCAAGAAGTATGGGTCAATGTGCAAGGGATTCCCACCAAGTGGTGCTCTTGGAAGGTTATTTCTCAAGTGGCTTCTTCGCTGGGTGTTCTTGTTAATGTAGATTGGCATCTTATATTTAGAAGCTTCTTTAGAAATGTGAGGATAAAAGTCTCAGTTAGAGATCCTGGAAAAATCCCCAAGGATAGAATCTTTGAGATGGAGCAACAACTTTACCTTGTGTTCTTTGATGTCAAAGAAATCCCGGTGGGGGAGGGGAGTGATGAGGATGGGGATGATCCTGAAGATCCACAAGACTCTGATGGGTTAGGGGATGATTTTACTGATCACGCCAACAAAGAAAAGCAAAATCAAGGTGATGTGGATATGGATAAAGTCCCCAACTTCTCAACTCCGGCTCCAAGAGGTTCGGCTGGCAGATCTTCTCAAAGAACTGTGCCTGGGGGACAGAATACTCTAGAAATAAGTGTGCAGAAGAAAGTCTGTGGGATATCTGCTTCAGTAACTCCCTCGGTTGATAAGAATGTCTACTCAGAACCTGCTGTGAATATTGATCAAGTTCTGCTTGAGGAAGTGATGGGTGGAAATACAAAGGATGCTGCAATCTTGACAAATCAGGGAGCTGCTGACCCCTCGCCTGTGGTTGCGGTGGAGGTGCCAAAAACCAACCCTAAAAGCAAGAGACATTGGGGTCCGGTTGTGGCCACTAGAGCCAGCGCTAGGATTCCTAAAGATGGAAAGACGACTGTTGAGAAAGCCCAAAACCGCAAGATGGTCCTTAATCTGGAGGCCCCTGTTCCTAAGAGAAACACTAAAGGTATAAAAAATTCTTTTGCTGTACTAGATGATGCTATTTTAATGCAACAAGCTAGTGATGCTGGAATTATCCTTGGTAGTTCTCCTGTAAATGTTAGCTCTAATATCAATGTTATTAAAAATGTTGAATTAGATAGGCTAGCACAGTTTCATGCAGACCACCCTGATATGTTCTTGCCCAGTGACATTGATATCACTGCTGAAGATGTATCAAGGGATATGGAGTCCACTAGGGCTTCCCCTGCAGTTACCCCTGAGACTCACCCTAGTGAGGATCAGGATCCTAGTTCACCTTGGATTGAGGTGTCTAGGAGGAAAGGTAGTAGTAAAAGAAAACTCCATTTTAATCATGGTAGTAGGATTCATCTGGAATAGCCGCGGGCTAAATAGAGATGATAAACTGAACAGAGTTGGTGATCTTTTTAGGGATCATCGACCTGACTTTATTGGGTTATCCGAGACTAAGAAGGAAAATGTTACTCCTGCCCAGTTACGGAAACTCGATCCTTTTGAGATTTATGAGTGAAAATGGTTGCCAGCTAAGAAAACTGCTGGTGGTGTGCTGCTTGGGATAAACACATAAGTTTTTGATGTTTTATCCTGGGGCATCCATACTTATAGTGTCTCCTGTTTACTTATGAAGAAAAGAGATGACGTGGTATGGAGGTTCATAACTGTTTATGGTTCTTCTTATGAGGAGCATAAACTTGACTTCATTAATGAACTGCACAATCTCCTAGCTGGTTGGTCTGGCCCAACTATAGTTGGTGGTGATTTCAACCTGGTTAGGGACTCTTCGGAGAAGAGCACTGGTAATATTAGCCAGAAGTGGGCTAACCTCTTTAACGACTGGGTTAATAAATTCGGCTTAATCGAACTAAAAAACTCCGGGAGGAAATACACTTGGGCTAATAACCAAGATAATTTGGTTATGGCTATTTCAGACAGGGTCTTCATTACTACTTGTTGGGACAAGCTTTTTCCTGCAAGCTTAGTGAAGGCACTAGCCAGACTAGGAAGCGATCACACACCATTGGTGCTTGACACTGGTGCTTTGCCCATTCCAAAAACCAAACAATATAGGTTCAAAAATGGTGGCTCCACCAAGATGGCTTCTGCCAAGCGGTGGAGAGAGTGTGGAATGCACCTTGTAGACTGCAGAAATCCATAGATGTCTGGCAGTTCAAGGTTAGAAATTTTAGGAAGTTTTCTAAAGGGTGGAACGCAAATATTGAATCGGCCCAAAGGAAAATGAAGCAACAATTAGTTGTGGAGTATGATTTACTTGACATTTTATCTGAGACCCAACCACTTTCTCTAGTTTCTAAAGCCAGAATGAAAACTATTTCTACTGACTTGACAGATATTTGGAAGAAGGAGGAGGTTAAGGCAAAGCAAAGGTCTAGGGAAAGACAAATTCTGGAAGGAGACCAGAATACTGCCTATTTCCATTCCATTGCCAACCAAAGGAGGAGGAAGAAGCAAATCACTTCTCTCCAAGGTCCTTCTGGGGTTTCAGAGGATACAGAAGGTATTTTAAAAATTGCAGTTGATTACTATAAGCACCTCTTTGGTTTCTCGGATAAGTTGAATATTGATTTATCTGATGACTTTTGGGATGCTGCTGATATGGTGTCGGCTGAGCAAAATGCCTTTTTAGAGGCAGTTTTTACTGAATCGAGGTTAAAACGGATGTGTTTGGCTCTTATGCTGAGGGGGCGCCGGGACCTGATGGCCTTTCTTTTCTTTTTTACCAGAAGTTCTGGGAGTTAATCAAGCATGATTTACTTGCCATGTTTAATGACTGGAACAAGATGGACCTTGATCTTTTTAGACTAAATTTTTCTCTTCTGACTCTTATTCGTAAAGAGCCAGAGGCGTCTACTATTCAGAAATTTAGGCCTATAGCTTTGACAAATTGTAGTTTTAAGATCTTTTCGAAATGTATGACAAACAGATTGGGTGTGGTTTGTGAGAAGTTAATCTCTCCAAATCAATCTGCCTTCCTTAGAGGGAGATACATCCTTGAAAGTGTTGTTTCCGCACATGAAATTATTCATGAAGTGGCGCGGAGAGATCAACCAGGTTTTATTTTCAAGCTAGACTACGAGAAAGCCTATGACATGGTCAATAGAGAATTTATGCTTAAAATGCTTGCAGCTCGGAGTTTTAGCCCGAAGTGCTTGTATCTCTTTAAGTCCTTGCTTGATAAAGGCTCGGTTGGAGTTAGGATTAATGACGTTAACAACGATTTTTTCCTAACTGGTAGAGGGGTTCGACAAGGAGATCCTATCTCTCCTCTGTTTTTTAATTTAGTGGCTGATGTTTTTACGAAAAGTTTGACAAAAGCTGCTAACCGGGGCTAATTTCTGGCCTGTTGCAAGGTTTTAATGCAACATGAGTGATCAGTATGCAATATGCTGATGACACCCTGCTTTTTTTAAATAAAGACATGGCACAGGTTATGAACCTCAAATGGATGTTGTCTTGCTTTGAACAAGTCTCTGGGCTGCGCATTAATTTTCACAAATGCGAACTGGTGCCAATTAATGTCAGCCAGGATGAAGCTCAGGATTTTGCTCAGACGCTCTGCTGTAGGTTGGGGGATTTCCCTATAGAATACTTAGGGGTTCCCCTCCACCATTCCAAACTTAGAAAAGAGGATTTATAACCTATTGTAGACAAACTTCTTAAAAGGGCTGCTGGCTGGAGGGGCAAACTTTTGTCACACGCCGCTAGACTGGAACTAGTTCGTAGCGTGCTGGCCAGTATTCCCATTTATCTCTTGAGTGTGATCAAGTTTCCTAAATGGGCTATTAAGCTCATCAACTCGCAGATGGCTCACTGTTTGTGGGACAACTATGAGGGCCATTTTAAGTATCACTTGGCTAATTGGGCCCTTGTTTCCCAGAAAAAAGAATATGGGGGTTTAGGGATACCTAACTTAGCTGAGATGAATCTCTGCCTTCTGGCGTCTTGGGTTAAAAGATACCATGTAGATGGAGATAAGCTTTGGAAACAAATTATTGATTTTAAATATAATGTCGATAACCCCAACATCTTCTCCTAATCGGAGTTGGGAGCCTCTCCCTTTTGGAAAGGGGTTCTCTGGGCTGCTAAGGCAGCTAAGATTGGTTATTGGTGGAAAATCGGCAATGGCTGGAAAGTTAAGTTCTGGGAGGACCAATGGTTTGGTTCTTCCAGCCTTGCAATCCAATACTGGGACCTGTATACTATTGTCAATGAGCAAAATGCCACTGTGGCAAACCTGTGGGACGGTGACCAACTTAAGGTTACCTTCCGTAGATGTTTTGATCATAGACTCATGACTCATTGGTATGAGGTCTTGCAAATAGCTCAAACTATCAACTTTAGCGATGAGGATGATGCTATTATCTGGAAATATGAATCCAAAGGCACCTACAGCGTTAGCTCTTTGTACGCGGTTATTAATTTTAGAGGTGTCCTTCCTGTCTATATTCATGCGGTGTGGAAAGTAAAAGTTCCCCCCAGGATTCATTTTTTCCTTTGGTTATTGTCTCATAACAAACTTTTCACTAGAGACAATTTGTTGAAGAGACAACATGTAGATGATCTTACTTGTGTTTTGTGCTCTAAACCGGAATCCTGTACCCACCTTTTTTTGATTGTGTGGTTGCAAAAGCTATTTGGAGTGAGCTAAAACGCATTTTAAAGCAAGATGTTCTACATATCTCTTTCCACTATGTTGCCAGCATGTGGCTTGATGAGAATTTTTTTACAATTCACAATACAGTTCATGCCGCTGCGCTGTGGGCTCTCTGGAATGCCAGAAATGACATTTACTTTAACCGCTCTCCTTGGATTGGTTTGCAGAGAATCTAGAGAACGATGGCTTGTACGCTGTTCTCAGGGGTCACAAGAGAAAGCTTGGACATGGTGGTGAAGGAGATGGACTTGCTAGCAAGAGCACCGCCTCCCTTGCTGTGGCCAGACCCTGGGTGACTGTGAGTGGCATCCCTGGATCAAAACTGCGACTAGTTTCTCGTGATCGCCTGAACACTGCTGCTGAAGAGGAAGCTTGGAACGCTGATATACAAGGTCTAGCGCAGCGTCTAGCGGAGAAGAATCTCAAGCTAGAGGACGTTGGGGGAAGGCTGCGAGTTAGCGATGCTTAGTCTGTCTAGTCTTAGTGTTGTTCCCGTTGGTGTCCAAGCTGCTGTTCTAGAACTTGTTTTGGTGTGTTCTTGTTGTTTCGCTGTTTGTACTTGGCTTGTGCCGGGAGTTGATGCTGTCTTGAATAAGTTGTAACCCAACTCTGATGGTTTCCTTAATGGAACCGGGGGTGAAACCCTTTATTTATATAAAATAAAAAAAATCATTTAGTATCCGAACACCATCATCTTTCGTAGTCCTTAGTCAGAGCATTCTCGGACAAGAAGAACGTTGACTGTTGAACCCAGGAGACTGTGTATTGTCACTGATTTCAATCATTTTATTTAGAACGAAATTGCAGAAAGTTAAATCTGCAAACTGTGGTCTCGCAAGGTTATTAAGGAAATTCATTTTGTATCCAACCACCATCATCTTTCGTAGTCCTTTAGTCAGAGCATGTCCACCAGCGCCACCACGCGTGCGCACGTACCAACGCTTCGTGTGTTCATCGCTAGCTCGGTGGCCTGCTCCTACTTCAGTCGCGTCGCGTGGGTCGTGTTGATTACGAGTTGGTCGATCGTGTGGCGATAGATGTATGGGGGCGCGGCATAGGCCGGGGGCGCAGGGGTGGTGCCCAAGGTCGGTGTGTGGGACGAGCAGAGCGCGGGGGCGCAGGGGTTCACGGTGCAGTTCGACAGGGTGAAGCGGGACCGGAAAAAAAAAACACCAACTGTGAAAAAAAAATCAAGGGGAATGAGTTTTTAGAAAATTATCGCATAAAGAGGTGGAGCATCCTAGCTCAGGGCAGTGTTTCAACAACCGGAAGTGAGGATCATCCTGGCTCACGGCTAAAGTGTGGTTCAACAACCGGGAGTGAGAATCTGCAATTCTGCATGATGCACTCGGGGCTTTTTCAATGTGGGCACAACAGATTATTTGTATGAATCAAGACTTCTAGCGGAAGAATGCCGTTTATTTCTCGAGAAGCGAAGGACGATTTTTTTTCTAGAATGCAATTCATGTGAGAAGTCATGCAACCATATCTTTCACTGAGTCATGTCATCTCAATTGTAACATCGAGAAGAGAAATCACATGTTTCCTTATCTCAAAACACTATAAATCATGAGAACGAGCCAGTGGCTCAGTGGTAGCATACGGCGGTGGCCAGCCTACCCATCGCGAGTTCGATCCCTGGGATCAACTCGCGGTGTCTCACGGGAGTTTTTAGCAGCCAGGCACTGGTTGTTCCCAATAAATTCTACTGCCTCACGTCTATGTGCCACAGGCGAGATCGACGTGCCCGTCGGTCACCGAAGCACTGGTCTTCGGCCAAGTCTCTCAGGACGTAGTTCTGGGTTATAGAGTGTAGGTCTAGTTTAGACACATAGGTGGGGTGTGCGTGTGTGTGGTGTGCGTGTGGTGTGTGTTTCCTGTGTGTCCGAACAGGTACTACAGCTTGTAATCCGGAGAGGCAATCAAAAAAAAAAAAAAAACACTATAAATCATAGGAGCTGGCTCTGCTTGCAGTTGGATCGGCTAACATAGTAACATAGTGTGGGGAACTATGATATAGGAGATGTTCGTGGTTACGTAGTGAGATATTTGGGGAAATCAAATAAGTAGTTGTGGTGGTTTGTCACCTAGATGTACATGAATGTTGGGAAGGTTCTTAGTCGTGTCCCACACCTGCCTACAACACATATCAAGAGTACCAAGGATCGGTGGTTTAAGTGGAAGTATGGCAAGTAAGGCAGTGCCAATCTTCCGTCGCGTTGGCGAAACCGAAGAAGTATAGCTCATCGTCCACGAAGACAACATTGCAGCGATCGTCTGGTAGGTCGCATGTGAGGAAAATTTAGAGAATATGAAAAATTGTAGGCAACATGAATTTGGCTAATAAATAAAAATTATTAACGGTACATACCTGGTAGGTGGCACATAATGATTCGATCGGGCATCCCTTCGAATACATGGTGCCTCACTGCCAATACGGGATGAGACAACACAAAACATTGCAGGCTGATTCTAATCATGAGCAGATTCGATCAGGCATTTTTTTTGAATGGTTACCAGAGCAGATTCACATTTCTAAACCTCCCAACATATTGTAGTCCTCCAAATTCAATACTGGGAGTATATATATGCTTTCATTTGTCCAAATCCACCATATATTATGAGAAACATACAAATTACTAAACCAGGATCTTTTTTTTTTTTTGATGGGTACTAAACCAGGATCTTAGTGGTTTCGACTATTGCTTTTCATCATCTTTTGGGCTGCTTTGATTCATGATATTTTCATAAAATTTGTGTAGGATTGGTCCTATGGAAATATTCCTACATAAGTTGTTTGATTCATAGGATCATATCCTATAGGAACTAATTTATAAGAATTTTGTATTGCCAATTTCGTTGGAAAAAAGCATTAGATTAGATCTCATACTGAAATATAATCAAAGAGAATTTCTCTGCTCATATGATTTAAGTAGACATGACATTTGTATCCTGTCTTCTATTTCTGTATTTTCCCTATCTATGAATTAAAGGAGATTCTCCGAGATTTCATGGTTACAAGCTAAGAGCACCCGTGTGTATTTTGCATGTGTTAGATAGAGGAACGGAAAACAACTTGTATAGAAACTATCTTGATTTAACCGAATTTGTTAAGTGGCACAAACACGAGCGGAGCCACAACAGGAAATGTGTGTACATCTATACACCCATTAGTTTTGGATCACACCTTGAATGTGTAGGTGAAAGCTTATTGAGAGTATGTAACAAATATTGTTAGCTTAGAACATTAAATTTGAACTTTGTTCACCTATTTTTGAGAACCTGGCTCCAGCACTGACCACAAATGTTCTGTTTTTGTTTTGGCGGTTTTCCCTAGGTTTTGTGATGACGTGATGTTATAGTGATACTCCTCCGATCCGGAAAGACTGTCGGGAGTACAACTATTCGATAGTACGTAACCAGCTATTTTTCAGCGACACTTAAATCGGATCCGAGGGAGGAGGTTATTTCCTTTGCTGAACCTGAACCATGCGATACTTGTGGTTTCATTCGATGAGTGGAAGGATGACTGAAAAAAGAGAACCTAGTCAGAAATTAGTTTTCGTTACGAGTTAAGAAAAGAACGGCAAAATTGTATCGACTGAGATAAAAAAATAATGTTTATTAGCCCTTTTTTCCAATAAGAAATCGAACAGTGTTTTTCTCTTCCTGATGCGCACCTCATCCAAAACTACCGCACCTCCGCCGCCGCTCGGCGATGCTCTCCTCGTGGATCGCCTTCTCACCCATCCGCCTAATACCTCCCTCCGCACTCCGCAGCTGCTCCTCGCCGGAGGACAGCTGCCGCCGCCTTCACCATCACGATGCGGGACCGGAGCAAGAACCGTAAGCCGACGCAGCGAGGGCGCTACCTCAGCACCGAGGCCATCCAAGCTGTCCAGTCCCTCAAGCGCGCCACCCTCTGTGGCGCCCCCGCCGCCGGCGCCGTTGCCACGGACCCCAAGCTCCAGCGGCTCCTGAAGGCCGACATGGTCGCCGTCTTCCGCGAGCTCGCGGCCCAGGGCGAGGCCCTCCTGGCACTCAAGGTACAGCCTAATTTATGTTTGCACTGCTGGGAGCAGAGTGGATGGAGCTGACATTGGAGTAGTTTGTCTGAACCGATTGTCTATGAATGAACTTTGACAATTCCATAATATAGTCTATTCTGTCTCCTACAACTCTAAGTTGTATATTCATATGCATTTCTAACTATTGCAACCAAGCGGAAACCAACTCCGAGCATAATATTTATCAGTTCAGCTCATGTATGTTGATTAGCTCGGATGTAACCGAAATTGCTGTTTGTGAGCATTCCTGCCCAGTTGCTAGGTTGTATATAGCTTGGTCCACCAATTTATCACTAGAAGAAACCTAGGCTACTCATGAACTATCTGTTCAGATTACCTGCCACCTTTGGAAATTATGTGTACTCTGGTCACTCATGAGTCGCTCTCCATATTGTTCGTGCATTGTCCCAAACCAATGTTATCTCATCACGTGGGTGCGCTGTGGATGACATATAAATTTGTAAAATGATGAATGTGGGTATATTTCCTTATCATCCTGCAAGAAGAATCTGGAGAAAGTAAGTTTGTTTTAATCTATCATTGGCAGTACATGGGATTGGAAAGACCTAATCTGTTGTTGTTGCTATTTAATCCTTACACGTTATTCTAAATGCCTACGTTTTGGTTGCATAGCAATTAACTTTGTGTTGATTACGGTTTTTTACTGTACTATTATCAGCATTAGATTAATATATGATTCTGCCAAGCAGGCACTTCTTGACTGGAACTGAGAAATGCGCACTAAGATGCCTTTTGATTTTGTCTTCTCTGATAGGTCTTTGAGGAGATTCGGAAGGAGCACTGGTACAAGCCCAGGCTGTTCTGGTATGTTGATCTTATTACAGCGCTTGCTAGCAAAGGTTTGAGGTCCGAGGTTGGCAAAGCCTGTTCGTATCTGAAGCGGGAACAATTAGAACCTGACACGGATGGTTTCAATCTGCTTCTGAAGATACTCCTAGATGCCGAGTTCACACAATTGACAATGGACTGCTTCCGTCTTATGAAACTATGGGACAGTGAACCTGACAGGATAACATACGGAACATTGGTCAAAGGTCTTGAATCACTAGGAGAGATGGATCTATCTGCTGAGATGAGGTTGGAAGCAGAAAGTGATTATGGAGACCTCTGGGACTTCTTTGATGAAGAGGAGACGATTGAGACTTGAGCAGCTGGTTCTTAACAGGATGGGTTCTATGGCCATCTAGGAAGGGAATCGTTAAAAACATTTTATATAGTGTTAGAAAAGATGATGCAAGTCCATAATCTGGACCCAACAGAACTTCTTGTGGCAACAAGTTGTGACTCTTGAGATTCACAAATACTGAAGAAGTGCCACCTGACAGCTTTATCAGTTAATGTTTCTTCTAAGAGTATAACTTGTTAGTTTTCCCTTGAGAAGTTCCATGTGTATAGTCAATCTTATTGTTGCTTCCGAATGTACAGTCACACTTATGTTATGTGTGCAATCAAATTACTGATACTTTTTCAATGACTGTGTTGTAAAAATGTAGATAGCATCTGCCTTACAGAAACAGTGCAAGCTGCATTACAAGTTAGAAGGGTAAGTTACAACTGCACATATATTACAGCCTATATGCAGCAGGATATCTGAAAAGAAAAAAACATTTTACCCATTCTTGCCATATCCTAAAAAAGCTATCATAAGGTTTTGTTCAAGGAAAATTAAGGCTGGAATCAGATTCTCATTTACCCATATTTGAAGCCAGCTTCAGTTTATCTGCTGTTACGGGAAACTACTAATCCCCTTTTCAGTTTGAATGTAGTTGATAAAACTGCTTCAACATCTAAGCCTGACATGTGTAAGCTCTAGACTTCTAGAGTGCAATGGCTAGAGATTTTTTTACCTGCTATAAACTGCTACTGGCATAGTATCAAACTCGAAATCAAAATGTCATACTGTACAGGTTCGACAGAATACATCCATGTACTGCAAATCAAAAGCTTACGAAGGAGTATTTTTTGCCAAATCTGGCCGTTATCCAGAACTAACAACGGATCTGGCCCCTTCTGAGAACTAATTGCAAATCTGGCCCCTCGGGTCGGCGCCATCTGCGTTGGCGCCGACGTAGTGCAGGTCGGCGCCAGGGGAGTGGTTCGCCGAAGTTCGCCGCTGGGCCCGGATGAAATCCGACGTGGCACGTCGGCGCCAGAGGAAATGGCGCCGAACTCCCTTCGCTAACTGAACCCAAATCGAACTGTTCGGCGCCATCCACGATGGCGCCGACCTTTCAGTTATAACCCTAGTCGTTTTCGATCTGGATCGATCCCGCAGAGATTCACTCGCACGTCCCCGACCTTGTCCTCCCCGACGCCGCCGCGGCGCCCCACCACACCCGCCGCCGCGCCCCACCATTCCCGCCGCCGCGCCCCACCATTCCCGCCGCCGCGCCCCACCACACCATCCACAACCGCCGCCGTCTGCATCCATCCCCGCCCTCTGCCCCGCACCCATCCACAACCGCCGCCGCCTCCCACCGTGGCCCCGCATCCTTCTCCTTCGCCGGCGCCGGCCAAGCGCCCTTCGGCGGCCTCTCCTCCTCCGTGAAGGTATAACGTGTGCCCACCCGCCCCCCTCTCTCGTACTGCAGACAAGGCAGACCATTGCCACTTAATTTTGCCACCATTGCCACCATTGATTTGTGTTTCCTTGTACACACAATTGCCACCATTAATTTTGATGCCAATATGGTCTAGATTGGAGATAGAATGGGTGAACGTATTAGAAAATAGGGTGCCCAAATTTTGATTTGTGTTTCCGGTTGTAAATGGTGCCAATTGTGTGTAGAATAGATTTATTAGTTTGGAGAATAGATTTGTTAATTAAGTGGCAATGGTGGCAATGGAATGTAGAATCGATTTGTTCATAGTAGCTATATTTGTTGGTATCGAAAGAATTTGTTATTGAGAGCCTTTATTTACATAAATCATCATCTAATGGTAGAGGTATTTCTTGTTTCCGATTATAGATGGCCTACACAAAGATTGTTCACGTTCATCACGGAGGCCGTGTTGTGTCCTCTAGCTGCGGTGTTGAGTTTGTGGATATGACGAGTAAAGTATTGTTCTTCCCGCATAGTCCAACTTTGCGTGAGCTTGTTGTGAAGATCGAAACGGCGTTGGGTTGGTTAGGCACTGCTGTTGGTTTGGAAGGAAGATACGATGCCGGTGGCTGTAGGTCTTATACTCAGATGATACCCATCCGAGACAACGAAGGGTGGGAGTTGTACAAAGAGCTTGTTGAGAACTCTCAAATCAAGTCAATTGTTGTTGTTGCCGTGAAGGTTGACATCAACAGTCGTACCGTAGTTCTCCCTGATTTGAACAAGCATCCAACGGTTGTTAAAGAAAACAATGATGACCGTAGTGAGCACGATTCGGGTCCAAGCCAGCCTCCCTTGAGGGAGAAGGAGAGTGTTGACCATCGAGTTAAAGTGGAGTTGCTTAGGGAGCAGAAACTAAAGGGTGCAGCACCACCTGCAACTCGTGTTGTGTCCTCTAGTATGCCTAGTAGAGAAGAGATCATTGAGGAGAAACCCAATGTTGCACACTTGGAGGCGGTGAATGACGAGTTTGTTGGTGTCTCTCCATTGGACATTCCAGCACCACCGTTTGTACCTCAGGTGGCATCCTCTGAACTTGATGGAGACCCGTATACTTTCGAAGATCACAATCCCGAAGACGAGGGTTATGATCAGGCTTATGCGGTTGACTCTGATGAGGATCGTGAGGAGCCCCAGTGGTCCGTGGACGAGACAGATGCGTTCGTCAAGGTATGGGGCAGGCATCCTAGTATTCATGAGTTCAAGGATGTTAGGGAGGCTCACCTAGCCGTTTCCGACTCGAACCTGCGGGAATATGGCCCAGAGCCTCCTAAACCCATCATCCAGGATGGGGATGGAGAAATCCAACGGCCTAGGGCAAGGCCTTTGATATATGCGGGTCTAAAATTCAAGGGTCTATTGGAGATGCAGATCTGGCTGCAGGAGTACGCCGTTAGGCATCATCGGCAGTACATTGTGTTCAAGTCTAACCAGAAAGAGCGATATGTTGTGATGTGCGATGACAAAAAGTGTGGGTGGAAGGTGAGAGCAAGGAAGACTCCTCAAGGTCGGTGGAAGATAAGTAGCTACGATGGCCCACACACATGCGGCGACAAGGTCCTTGCCAACAAGGCCCCTGGCGAGAAGGTTGTCCGGCGCACACACCGGCAACTGACATCTACTTTTATTGCTCACCGGTGCGCCGAAGCCATCAAAGCTACGCCTACCCTCTCAGCGGCCTCTTTGATGAAGTTTATACATCTCATCTTTGATTATCGTGTCACGTATGGCAAGGCGTGGAGAGCTAAGCAGATGGCTATGAAATGGCCTACGGGGATTGGGAGGAAGCCTATGGAAGGCTACCAAAGATGTTGGCGGCTATGGCCCATCGCAACCCTGGAATGACAATTTGTGTGCAACCGCATCCAACTTATACTCGCACGGTTGAAGACGTCAAATACCCAGTGTTTGGACGAGCGTTTTGGTGCTTCCGCCCTTGTGTCGAAGCATTCAAGCATTGTCGTCCATTTCTTTCCGTGGACGGCACCTTTTTGACAGGGAAGTTTAAGGGCTCCCTTCTTGTTGCTATCTCTTGCGACGCGGACAACCGTTTGGTCCCCCTTGCCTTTGCTCTGGTCACGGGGGAGGACACGAACAACTGGAGTTGGTTCATGCACTTGTTGAGGACTAAGGTAGTTGGCAGGGATAGGGTTGTTTGTTTGATATCTGATCGCCATCAGGGCATACTGAATGCCGTGAAGGATGAAATACCTGGGCATCCCCTTGTGAAGCACCGGTGGTGCATGAGGCATTTCGCGGCTAATTTCTACCGTGCTTGCCGTAACCGGGAAATGGCTGAGTATCTTCGTAGGCTTTCCATGGTGTTTGAGGAGGATGTGTTTGACCGGATGTACGCAGAGTTGTATGGCTTGACGAATGCGAAGGGTAAGGCTTTCCTTACGGAGCATTTGCCACAAAAAATGTTGTGGTCCCAAGCATTCGATGAGGATGGGGTTCGGCACGGTCACATGACAAGTAACATGGCCGAGGTATTCAATAAAGTTTTAAAGGGTATCCGTGCGTTACCGGTTAGCGCCATAGCAGCGTTTACCTTTGACAAGTGCAACGAGTACTGGGTTACGAGGAGGGACGAGATAGAAGTCCTTGTGAATGACGGTAAGAAGTGGCCAAAGACCGTGGAAGAAGAACTTGATTATCAGGAAAAGAAGTCAGAGACCCAAACGTGGATATGTTTCGACAAGGAGGTTGGAAGTACGAGGTTTGTGAACAAGGAGGTACCAACGTTGGCGGTGAGCAATTCGGTGGCCGCAAATATGTTGTTGTCCTAGCCTCTGCGTCTTGCACTTGCCAGATGCCGTTACAGATCCATCTACTGTGCTCACATATAATAACAGCGTCACGTGCTAGGGCAGTAGACCCAACTAGCTTGTCGTGTTTGTCCCGGTTCTACAAACTGGAGGCGGTTCGAGGCACATGGGCTGGTAGATTCGAGCCTTATCTAGACATGGCACAATGGCCTGAATACACCGGCCCGGTGTATTTACCGGATTTAAAACTCATGGTCAAGACGAAAGGGCGACGGCAGACCAAGAGGTTCAAGATGGACATGGACCGCGCACAGGGGAGCACACACTCCAAGAGACCGCGTGCAAATGATTATTTCGTGGAGGACACCGTCAAGAACCGTTGCTCCGTATGCGGCGAGGAAGGTCACAAGAACACGAAAAGGTTGAGCTGCGAGGACCGAAAAAAGAAAATAGCTGCCGAGGAAGCAGCGGCTGAAGCTGCAGCCGCGGCAGCCGCTAGTAACCCTTCGTCAAGCGTACGTGGAAGTAAGCGTCCACGAGGAACTAGACATTACAGAGGTGCTAGACGCCATCCCGATGCAATTGGGAAGTTAGCTGAAGCAATAAAACGTAGTAGCAAGGTTATATTTTCTTTACTATATGTTACACATATAATTTATGTTAGCATATTTTTTGCATTTATTGTGTTGATACTTTTCATTGCAATATTACTCACTTTGGCTTGTCTTTACATTGCAGAATGGAGGGTCGGCACCATCTTCTTGATGTTGGGTACGATAAGGATCACCGAGGTTGGAAGATTTCCATAGGCGTGGAGGTATGTACATAATGATGAAGTCAATTTGTTTTGTTGCCAAATGATTACTAACTTGTGTGCTATATAAAATGTTTTGCAGGAAATGAAGCATCTTCGCATACGTGGCCATAAGTTGCAGCATGATGCAATGAAGTATTCAGATAGGTACACTGAGTACATTGAGAGGGCAAAGTTGCTTCCCTTTGTGACCATGGCGAGGCGTGGGCTTCCAATCTACAATAGCTGCGCCCTCACGGCACTAGTTGACAGGTGGCACGTGGAGACTCACACTTTCCACCTTCCGTGTGGAGAGATGACTGTCACTCTAGAGGACTGGGCCATGATCACCGGTTTGCCTCTCGATGGGAACCCCGTCACTGGAAAGATAGAGGCACATAAATTCAGGGACATGGTTGAGCAGCTTCTTGGAGTAAGACCACCTGACAAAGTTGAAGGGCAAAAGGGTAGCAAGACTGGAGGGTTGAAGACCACTTGGTTGCAAACCCATTTCCGTGAGCTTCCGGAGGGTGCTGACGACGTCACCGTACAAAGGTTGTATCTCTATACTAATTTTCCGTTGCCCACCTTTTTGTTATGTGCTTTTATTTCCATTTCGCCGTCTGATTCGAGTCTTGTTTTTTATAGGTATGCTCGGGCATACATCATGTGGATCTTTGGGAAAGTGCTATTTCCAGACTCTGGGGGCAGCGACGTGTCTTGGATGTATTTGCCTCTACTCCGTGACTGGGACGAGGCTGGGAGGTACAGCTGGGGCTCGGCCTCACTGGCTTACTTGTACCGGCAGCTGGATGAGGCATGCAGAAGGAGCAAGAATACATCAAACATGGGTGGTTGCGTGCTTGGGTTACAGGTATGGATGTGGGAGAGGCTTCCTGTAGGGCGCCCCCCTACGAGGGCACTTCGTGCTTGGCCACATGCTAATCCCGGCATGGCTCCCACCGTCGCGCACAAGTATGAGGATTCTGCGACCAATTGGGGCCCCTCCGAGAATCTGTATATGCAATACACCGATGAGATTGACTCTTTGCTTCCTAGCCACGTGAGTGCTGCACAATACATTCGTTCCTTAATCATTTCGTTTTGCTTCACTTATGTTCTCAAATGTTTGATAATATTTTTGCTCACTTGCATCACAGGTTACGTGGAGGCCCTACGCCGAGGTTGTTGATGATCCCTCGTTCAACTTAAACGAGATGTGCACTCGTGACAAGGAGATGTGGACTTTGAGGTGCCCACTGATTTGTTTCTATGCCGTTGAGTACCATCTTCCACACAGAGTAGCCAAGCAGTTTGGGAAGCTCCAGCACTGCCCCCCAGAGTCCTTCTCCACGTCCTCTGCGCTTCACGAGTAAGATCTCGAAGCACCATATTGTTGTCTATGTCTTTTCATACATGATTGCTGACCCTTTTCTCTACGTTCTTTGTTAGCCTTGACAGGAGCAAAAACAAGAAGATTACTGACTGGGAACATGAGCATCGAGAGTACATAGCTGAATGGCATCAACGCAAGGGTCCTCACATCGATCCCACGCCGCACAATGCACTCGCGTTTGACAGGTATCTTGCTTGGCTGAATGGTGCAACCCGGCTTCATCTACGGAAGACTTGGACCGAGCAAGATATATTGGACTCGACATCAGACTCGGCGGATGATACCATCCAGTATGATTATACCCAGCGGACAGGAAAGCGCGTGGACCAGGGCCCTGTGCGAGACCGTGTGGTAAGAATCTAGTGCCCTCCAACATGAACTACTTGCAAACTGAAAACTACACTAATTTTCTGATGTGTTCTGCAGGCCCATGAGCTTTTAAGAGGAATTACCGAAGCTGAAACAGCTCTCCAAGTTACACCGGGCAGCAAAGGTGAAGCATCCACACTGCGTGCAAGTCTACAGGTTAACACTTAAAGCTTTTAGTTCACAATGGGAATAAATACGATGAGTTTCAAGACTAAATTGTTGTTTACTCTTTGTTGTTGCAGAAACTGGTGAAGCGTTCCCGTAAGTTGGTCGGTAGGCTTGCATGCCGTGATCCTACCGAAGACTTGGATGAGGTGCAACCTAGTAGCCGTGAAAAATCTGCATCATCTGAATGGGACCTAGATGTGGAGGACTTACAAGATGACCAGACGGTGTTGTCGCAGGTAATGTTCTTGCCCTATTTTAGTTTGCATTGCTATAATTTCCCCTCTGATTGTTATGCTGTTATTCCCGCAAATACAACCTTTAAAAGAACTCGTGATTTAGTTGTTATTTCATTGAACTATACTATTATAGAAATGCAAACTACATTGTTGGCAGTGTGGAAATTTTCTGTGTTGAAAATGCCCAACATTCATTATTTTATTGGATTTCGATTCTATTTGGAGTTGTTTCTAATGATGCTATTAGTTGTTTTTTTGTTTTTGATATGGTTCTTTATATGTTGGTAAGTGACATATGCATTCTGCTTATCTTCAATATGAACATGCTAACTACAAACCAATTACAAACCAGGTGAGGGGTGCACCGCAACCTAGTCAGATGAGCCCAGGTCCCAGCCAGCAAGGCAGGCGCAAGCAGAAGCGGCAGCAGCCCCGCGTGCCCCTTCAGACCGGTCAACAAATGCTCCGTAGGGGATCTCGTAACCGCAAGCCAAACGTTCAGACCACCCCTGGTACCGATGCGCTAGGAAAAAGAAAGGGACGCAAATAATGTCGCCGACATGTTCGCAAGTGTTTCTTTTAGTTATGAGATTGTTGCTTCCTTATGTTTCGGACCATCCGTGTTAGTTTGGGAACTATGGTTTGTGAATTGTGTGTGTGATGCTTTTGTGAACAAATCTGGTATGGATTGTGAGATCTACATGTGATATTTGTGAGAATTTGGTGTGTGATATTGTGAGATCCTTATGAGATTGTGTGTGTGATATTGTTGTCACTTTTGCATGTTTCAGGAAATGACTACAAAATTAGGGGAGACTCTGCCAAATTTTTTCTTGAACAAATTAGACCTGGAGAGTCCAGTACCCAAGTTCAACAAAACCAGAGAGTCCAGTACTGAAAATGTTTGGGCCCTTAGTTCGGCGCCAATTCTGATGGCGCCGACATTCTACAGGTCGGCGCCAATTCTGATGGAGCCGACCTCTGGAGCGAGACGTGCCCAGTTTTCGGCGCCAGAGGAATTTTCGCCGAACTTCATAACGTCGGCGCCAAGGAAAATGGCGCCGACCTCTCGAACTAGAAATTGCCAACAAAACCAGAGAGTCCAGTACCGAAATTGTTTGGGCCCTTAGGTCGGCGCCAATGAAGTTGGCGCCGACATTCTGCAGGTCGGCGCCAACTGCGATGGAGCCGACTTCTTGAGGCGAAACGTGCCCAGTTTTCGGCGCCAGAGGAATTTTCGCCGAACTTCATAACGTCGGCGCCAAGGAAAATGGCGCCGACCTCTCGAACTAGAAATTGCCAACAAAACCAGAGAGTCCAGTACCGAAATTGTTTGGGCCCTTAGGTCGGCGCCAATGAAGTTAGCGCCGACATTCTGCAGGTCGGCGCCAACTGCGATGGAGCCGACCTCTTGAGGCGAAACGTGTTCAGTTTTTGGCGCCAGAGAAATTTTCGCCGAACTTCACAACGTCGGCGCCAAGGAAAATGGCGCCGACATCTCGAACTAGAAAGTGCCAACAAAACCAGAGAGTCCAGTACCGAAATTGTTTGGGCCCTTAGGTCGGCGCCAACTGCGATGGAGCCGACCTCTTGAGGCGAGACGTGTCCAGTTTTCGGCGCCAGAGGCATTTTCGCCGAACTTCATAACTTCGGCGCCAAGTCAAATGGCGCCGACCTTTGGAACTCTGAATTTCCACCAAACCAAACAGTCCAGTACGCAAACTGTTTGGATCCTTAGGGCAAATTGTACTTAAGTTGAATGATTGAATTGCTGCAGATGTTTCTCACAGTTCTTCATAAGGATTGAGAGCATGGAAATATGAACTTAGCACAAGGCCATAAGCCTCTGGAGGATGCTGAACTTCATTTCCAATTGGTGGGTGTCTATTCACAAATTTGAGAAACAATCCTCCACTAGTCGGCTTGAGTCTCCCTCACGGTAGAGCTGCAGACCCACAATTGGGTGGAAGCTATACAGAACGTACACCCACTCGCAAATAGTACTCCCACTCGCAAATAGTACTCCCACTCGCAAATAGCAAACACACTAGCACATAGTAAACCCATATTAATTTTACTTCAGTTCCGTCCGCTGCGTCCGGCTTTGTCAATAAATAGCGGTCCATGGCTCTGTGTATTTCATTCGAATCAACCACACTCACCCATTCAGATAGACAGAAACACAATGGCCGGTGCCGGAACCTCTTCAGGGAAAGGGAAAGAGCCGGCCATGGAACTTGTAGGTCCTCATAGTGGCTCATTCATGCCACCGGACATGCCACCAAGAGAAGAGCTACATGGTCATGTGCCGTGGATCATCAAGTGCGGTTGCGGTGTGGAGTGCTGCTACACGGCAGATGCTGAGAAGATCAGAAGTGATGGATATGGTGGAAGCTGGGGATTTGTCTGCGGCCACACGACGGGTCCCGCACCATCTTTTGTAAGAGTTCATTCGATTTACATATTTACTAAATAAAAACATGTGGGTACTAAGTTTTGTACCCTCGAACAGGAAGGAGCTCGTTGTAGAAAGAAATACTTTTTCGAATCCGACAGGCAGTATGAAGTGTATTGGTATGGAGAAACATATGTAGAGAACCAGGAGGCCAAAAAACTAGAGGAGAAGAGGAAAAAAGAACACAGAGAGTGTTACCAAAAACAATTTGAAGCATGGGCTGCTCAAAAGATGGCCAACCGAAGAAACCGTTAGAACTCTTGTTTCGTATATGCGAAACAATTTTAATTCCTTATAATCTGTATTTCATTCCAAAAGGAGCTCTTGTATCGTATATTTGAAGAGGGTCGATGGTAAACATTGCCCGAGCACCATCATTGTAATGTTTGCTTTTGTAACAAATAAGTCTAATTGTCTGTCATTTATCCACGAGGTTGTCCTATTTATGCAATACCAAACAAATATCCAACATATAATTTGACATTAAGGTCCACAGGAACTACATAAAACATCCAACAGAGTACTCAACATTACAATGAAATATAACATCTTGGTTCAACATAAAGTTCATCATGTCAAACAAAAACCACAACATGATTAGAAGACAACCTCGCAGATTCAACCACAAATGCTTATGGATTCCAACTCTTGAAATAGCCCGCGTTGTATTTCTTCAAGAATTCCTTACTTGCATTCAGCTCATTTTCTTCCCTTTCCCGTGCTTGTTCTTCCTTCCTTCTCTTGGCTTGTACCTCCCTCTCTTTCCGGTCCTTCTCTAATTCCTCCTCCAAGAGTTTTCTCTTCACAACTTCTTCAGCTTGCTTCCTCTTGCGCTCCCTTTTCCAAATATCATTTTCTTGCCTTTGTTCTTCATCAAAAACCTTCCATGACTCTTCCAAAGTGTCGGGACCATAAAGGGGACACCACCGTGTCATGTCTTGGCAATGCTCACACCAAACCAGTGGAGGAGCCTTGGGTGTGATTTCGTCTAGTTTCCATAGCGCCGGTGGAGTTGGAGGTGGACGCACAAGACGTGTCCAAGTCTCAGCCGGCCATGGGCCCTTATGCATCCACACATATGGTGAAAGAAGGTAGTCATCATACACCTCAGGCCCATCAATCCATTGGAAAAAGTAGCATGTACAATATTGCTGTCAGTTTTGTAAGCAAATAGGACATCAGATACAAATACATGTCAAATTCATAGTTGCTAAATAAAGAAATAAGAATACTCACGCGACGATCGCTGCACATGTAGAACGCACGACCGGCAGTAGCGGCGTGCATAGATTGTGAGATTTGACAAGCCTTTCCGCAAGGACAATTCGGAACCGGGTACATGGGTGGCACCGGAGCATCTTTGCATGATACATTGGGATACTTGCCTTTGGTTCTTTCTACTATCTTCATCTTACGTGCAACCTCTTTGTAAATGTCAGGGGAATCTAGCAAACCAAAAATAAAACATAAGAAACTATATGGGAGAGCCTAAAAGTCCACAAAGTTAGCCACCATGTACATATATGCAAGAAAAATGAAATATAACAAACTATACAAACCTCCACATGCATATGTGGTAAAACAATATATTCTACAACCACTTACATACATATATAATTAAACTAACCACACCCAAAAATATATATTCGAAATATAAAAATACCCACCTCATAAAATTCTAAAAGAACTTACATGTTTCCAACAAAAGAACTAACCACAAATCAATACACACATAGTTAACTACTTCAACAAAAGATTGCACCAAAATTATAGGTCCTAGACATTCGAACCAAAATGACATGAAATTTCATAATAAAATGGATGAAAGAGGATGGAAAGAAGGAGATTTGAGAGAGAATACCTCCAAGAAGAGTTGCCATGGTCTAATTTGAAGAAATCCACGAGTTTTGAGTGGATTTGAGATTTGGGGCGGAAAACAGGAGAGAGAGAGAGAGCTTGTGGCGGCTGTGGGGGAGGAGGGGAGGAGTAGGTGCTGGAAAGGGAAAGAGAAGGGACTAGGGTTATAACTGCAAGGTCGGCGCCATCGCGGATGGCGCCGAAGACTTCGATCTGGGTTCAGTTATCTCGTGCATGTCGGCGCCAATTCCCATGGCGCCGACATGCCACGTCGGATTTCCGCTGGGCCCGGCAGGAAACTTCGGCGAACCACTCCCCTGGCGCCGACCTGCACTACGTCGGCGCCAACGCAGATGGCGCCGACCCGAGGGGCCAGATTTGCAATTAGTTCTCAGAAGGGGCCAGATCCGTTGTTAGTTCTGGATAACGGCCAGATTTGGCAAAAAATACTACGAAGGAATGTGACAACTTCGTGAATTTTTTCTGATCAATGCTGCAAGCGGAGATGCCTCCAGAGCCAAAACATTACTGAAGAAATACCAGGTTAATTCGGTGCGTGTATCATGTAGTCGTTGCAATTGTGGTTCAGACTTGGGACGATCAAACGAGATCTCGGGCTTGGAGCAGGCAGCTCACTCGATCAAGATGTAGTTGGGCCTGGGCATAGCTTCTCCGACTCGCTGAAAGAGGCAGGTGCCGCCGGCGGCGGACGGACCACCGGCTTAGTGAAGACCTTGAGGACCACGACGTCCATGTTGGAACCTGGGCCTTTCTGCACTTTGCGGGCGGAGGGTGTGTCCTTGTTCATCCTGTACTCTTTCATCAGCCACCGCGTCCGCTCGAACGCCTCCAGGCAGTCACCGTCCATCCGCGCGGCGTGGAACGCGAACCTGCGACGGAAAGCGATGACCTCCCCGTTCATGATGCCGTACTTCTTCTCGCGGCCGTAATGCATCCAGCACCCGCCGAACGCCACCCGCATACTGGTGGTCCGCTTCGCCGCGAAGAAGTAGCCCCGCACAGACCCGTTCCGGTTCCGCAGCATGGGCGGGGAAGGCAGCGCGTCCGGGCTCACGGCGAAGACGTCCACGCCCTCCGCGACGAAGCCGGGGTTGACGCCGCTGGGGATCTGGCGGTCGCCGACCGCCTTGGGACCGAGGTAATTTGCGATGATCCACCTGGCGCTGGGTACCTTCATCGTCCGCGCCGCTGCGATTAGGCCTGGCGGTGCCGCACTCCGCGGAGCAACGCTCGACGGCTTCGCGGGGCCCCTGTACACCACGAGTTCCATGTTCGCGTTGGGGTTGCCGGGCTGCGCGCGGCTCAAGGCGGCCTCATCCTGGCTAGACCGCGCGGGCGGTGGCGGAGGGGTCCCCGCCGTGGCGATGACCTGGGGCGGCGGCGGAGGGACCACCGGCGTGGCAATAGCCTGGGCTTGCGGCAGAGGGGGCGTCGCGATGACCTTGGGCGGCGGCGGCGGAGCCACCGGCTTCGCGACGACCTGGGCCGGGTTCGGAAGGGCCACCGGCTTCGTGACGACCTTGGGCGGTAGGGGTGGTCGGGCTGAGCGCGGCGGAAGGCTGGTTCCTCCTTGCTGGAGCGCCACGCCGGCTTCAGAGCGGGCATACGGCGGTGGCGGCGGAGGGACCACCTTCTTCGTCTTCGTCTTGGTCTTGGTCTTGGCCTTCGTGGAGTCCTTGCGCACCGCGACCACCGCTCTGGCCTTGACGGGCGCCTTTGTTGGTCGGGAGTCGCTCGACGGAATGCGCACCCCAACTCCCCGGAGCGCCTCGCCGGGGCGGGCGGGCGGCGGCCGAGGAACCAACGGCTTCGTGAAGAACTTGCGGATGACGAAGTCCAGGTTCTCCTCGGGGTTCTCGAGCTTCCTCTGGCGGACCATGTCGGCGTCCTTGTTGAGACGGTACTCCTTCATCATCCACCGCGTCGGCGCCCACATCACCGTGCCGTCGCGCTCCACCCGCGTCACGTGGAACGCGAACCTCCTCCGGTATCCGATCGTCTGGGAGCGCATCTCGTAACCCTTCTCCTTGCCGTAGAGCGCCCAGCACCCGCCCGGCGCCGGCTGGACGCTGTCGGCCATCTGGGCGGCGGAGAAGTAGCCCCACACGTCCCCGTGCGGCGTCCTGTGGCTGGGCTCGAAGGGGAGCTCGTCCGGGCTCGCGGCGAAGACGTCCACGCCCGCCGTGACGGAGCAGCCGCCGGGGAGTTTGGCGTTGGAGAGCTTGCCGCGGAACGCGTTGGAGCGGAGGTACATCGTGATGAGCTGGCGGCCGGAGACCTGGAACACTGGTCCCGGTGGCAGGCTCCGCCCGGCCCACACCGCCATTGCCATGGAGAGGTTCGAACCCAAGGAGCCGAGGAGGGAAAGTTTGTTGGGTGGAATTTTCTGGGCTTTACGAGAGAGAAGAGGAGTCCGATTGACACGACAGCGGGGCTGTATTTGTAGTGGCACAAACGGAACAACGTCATGGCAGGGGTCGGTGTTCCAGTCGGATTCGAGATTTCAAGCTCTCAAAATTGGCAGCAGCCGCGAGAACTTCTGGTCTCCTGGGAGCTTCCTGTAACAGCAGTAATTTCGATTCCTACACAATGTGTAGCCGTCAGGATGTGGACAGCATTATCCTTCAGTAGAAGATGCCGCTATTTTGATTGAAATCAGGATGGAAAGTCGCAGATAAATGAGCAGTACTGCTTATACAAGTATGGTGATCAAATTCAGCAGGTTATTTGGAGTGGGAAACCATTTCTCGGCCTCTCTCCGAATAGAAAAAACAGTTTTTCAGCCATGCTGTGACGTTATCTGAAGTGGAAACTACTAGTACTGGGAAAATGTAAATTATGCAAGGCTGTGATCTTTTTTTGAGGTACAAGGTGGTCGTATCCACCGTCCGAATAGATAGAATGAGTTACCCAGTTTATAAGGGAAACCGGGTCCAAAAACCATACAAGCTATACAAAAGAATAATGACACAGACGAAGCGACCCACCGCCCACACGACCCAAGTCAAACAAACGCCACAACACACACCACAACCCGATCGACTTTCGCATTGCCCGAAAGTGATCCAGTCATGGTCGACCTTCGCATAACAACCAGATCGAACAAACGCCACAACACACCCGGCGTAACAACCAGATCGACCTTCGCATTGCCCGAAAGTGATCCAGTCCTTGGTCGACCCAAGTCGAACAAACGCCACAACACACCCGGCGTAACAACCAGATCGACCTTCGCATTGCCCGAAAGTGATCCAGTCATGGTCGAAGTACCCTCTGCCCACGCAGTCTTCATCCAGGTTGCCACCAAAACCACCAAGTACCGGGGCCGCCGCCCCGGAGTATCAACCAGATCAACCTTCGCATTGCCCGAAAGCGATCCAGTCAGGTCGACGAACCCTCTGCCCGCGCAGTCTTCATCCAGGTCGCCACCCAGACCCCCGCTAGACAACGGCTCTGCCTCATAGAACTGTCGTAGCGTGGGAGACCGAGGCCGCCGCCTCGACGTCCACCACCATCCGGGGCCGCCGCCCCGGCATCCGTCTCCCCCGACCACAGGGCTATCCTGCCAATCCATCACGAAGCCATCGCACCGCGAGGGCCCAAAACCTCCAAGACGACGCCTCCAACATGGTAGTGACTCGTCCGTCACCGTCGCCCGCCCCCGAGGGCTTAGGCTTTCACCCGAAGAGTCTTGGAACCACTCGCGTCAGACCGGGTCGAGATTCCACAACGACGCGATCAAGAAGGGAACGACGCCCGAAGGCGTCGCCGTCGTTGGCAGAGACCGAAATCCGTGCAAGCTTTCGCTCGGAATTCTCCCCGTCCGTGAAGCTCAGGGAGCAGCCGGTTTGGAGTGTATCCCCGTCGCCACCACCGATCTTCATCGCATGCTGCCACCACCGTGGCACCTCACGCCACGGCGGCAGCCCTGCCGGCCGCGCCCCTGCCGCAGCCACCGGTCCGGGGCCGCCGCCCCGACTTCCTCTGGTGCAGCGCTGGAGCCTCCACCACGTCCAGCCACCGCAGCTCACCACCTCATCCGCGCACAGCCAACCTCCACCCACGGGCCACACGACACCAGCCCTCTTTTCGCAGCAACTCCATGGCGCCAGGGGACCCCAACGCCGGCGCCCGGCCTCCACCGGCCACGAAGCCCAAGGCAGGCCGCGGGGCCCAGCCAGCCCCGCCCACGACCAAGCGGCGCGCCCCGCCGCCTCCCCCTTCTTCCACCTTGCTCTGCACCGCCACTACCTCCTGCAAGACGCGCCGTCCGTGCGCCGGAGATCCCTGGACGACGCGCCCCTCGCCCACCTCCGCTCCCAGCAGGACGCACGCGCCCCGGCCCAGGCCTGACGGGCCCAGATGGGGCCCGCCAAGCCCATCGGGCGCGCCGCATCCTCTACGACGGCGCCACCGGCTCCCCATGCCGCCGCCCGCCGCCTGCGCAACTTCCTCGACCTCCACCCGAACCCGCCGGCTCGGCATCCTCCATCCCGACCGCCGCCGCCCCCACGGGCCAGTCTCCTCCAGCTGGGAACAAGGACCTCCCCCCCGACCACCTTTGTGGCAGCGGGAGGGTGCCGCCACCGCCGCGGAGGAGGCCGGCGACGGCAGCGGCAGATCGGCTCCGACGGGAGGGGGGCTGGCGGCGCCGGAGATAACCCCCCTAGCGCCGCCTGGGGGGGCGACGCGAGGGGAGGTGCGGGTGGTATAGTATAACTGTAGGGCAACTCTTTTCTCAAGGGGTTGTGATTTTTTCTCTGCACCAGATTTTATCTATTCTCTGAAATGCGTTGGCAGTACAACTGCTATTTCCCTCAAAATAAAAATGATAATACAGGTGCTAGAAGGTCTTGCTGTCATGGCTAAGCTCTCGAGCGAATGATTTCCTACACTTCAGTCTGTAGCATGGACAAAGTGGTCTCTCCTAGTTTCTAGGTTCTGTCCAATTCACAGAAGGCAAGTAAATTAGAATTGTATAAGCATCGAACAGACAAAGGGAGTACCAATATTCACCTCTAATAATCAAACATTCGTATAGAAAATCATATGGTCTCTGAAGGCTGAAGGATATACCGCCTGAACTGTTCTGGCAGTTATCTCAAATGTACCCAACTCATTTTGCAAGGCGAGTATGGTACAGAATGACGGCAGGGTGAAACTGAAACTGTTACCCCTTGGCAAATGCAAATATGCAATTGCTGCAAGATCTGCTTGACATGACTATGCTATGGGAATGCAATGACTAGCACAAACTTGGTCTTATAAACTGAAAGTTCCTGACACATCAAATTGCTGCCCAAAAGAACTGCAACTCTGAAGAAATCATTGCAATCTTGCAATAAATTCAGTCAGTAGCGCTTATAGAGAAGTGTGTCCTAAGTCATTTCAGTCCAAATTCATATAAGCGCAAGCAAATCACAATTGTAAAAGCACATAACAAGCAAATGAGGAACCAATTCTCACCTCTACAAGCATTCTGCAATAGATTTGTTGCTTGCAATTGTATGATTTCTGTAGGACATACTACCTCCTGAACAATTCTGAGAGAATAGAGATGCTGCAAAGGAGGTGGTGCAGGATTACAATCGTGCTTCGGACGACACGACCACACACGAAGCAATCAACTAATCTCAACCAGATCGAGTTTGCAATCCCAAAACTGAAATCCACAGGCACAGCAGCTCTGCAGAAATCAAAATGCAGTTGCGTAATGCTAGTATGCTACTCCATGTACGTACTTCACATCGATCCACAACAGGTGAGGAGGAGCACCACGACGCGTCCACCCTACTACTTCCCCTCCGTCAGCGCCCGCAACTGTAGCACCAACTCATCCAGTTCCTCGTCCACGACGCCGCACTCGGAGCCCTCCGCCTCGCTCTCGCTGGAGGACCAGACAGGCGGCGGCGGCGGCGGGAGCACCGCCTTCATGAAGACCTTGTGGAGCACGAAGACGACGCCCGCCGCGTCTGGGTCGGGGTGCGCGGCGCGGAAGGCCGCCGCGTCCGTGTTGAGCCGGTACTCCTCCACCCGCCACCGCGTCGGCGCCCACACCGCCCCGCCCTTCCACGTGAAGCGGTAGGCGAACCTGCGCCGGAACGCGACCGCCTCGCCGCCCGGGGCGTAGTACGCCTTCTCGGGCCGTACCGGACCCAGCACCCGCCCGGAGCCGGGCACGCCTCGCCGGCGGCGGGCCGGGCCGCGAAGAAGAAGCCCCACACCTCGCCGTACATCCTCCTGTGGTTGTCCCAGAAGGGGAGCGCGCGCGGGCGCAGGGAGAAGACGTCCACGCCCTCCTCGATGTGGTCGGGGATGAAGCGGCCGCCGAGCCCCGCCCTGGGGACGAGGAAGAAGTCGACGAGCTCGCGGCCGCTGGGTCGGAACACGTAGCCCATAGGCAGAGGCGCCATTGCCTTTGCCTGCCGAAGTTGCCTAGGATGGGGAGTTTGTTTTGGGGGCAATGCGAAATGCTGGTCGTTGGAATGAGGTGGGGACCCTCAGATAAGATGGCATCCTGGCAGCTGGCAGGGGAGGTTCTAGAAGCCGAGTCCAGAACTTGACCGCCTGTCAGAGTGTCACTAGGACGCTGGGTAATTCTGGCCTGTTAAAAGTTCATGTAGATTGTAGAGGTGAGAATTGGTTCCTCATTTGTTTGTACTGTACTAGAAACTGCAGTTTGATCAACTTTGACATTTCGGCCGTGCTGCAATGTCGGTGATGTCTAGCTTTCCGGAGTACACTTTTGTTTGTACTTCTGATTGAGCTTTGCCACTTTTGCCATTTGGATCGGGAAAAGTTGTTAAGAAATGCCACTAGGTATCATTTATACCGTACATTATCGATTCAATTAAATAATTAAAGAAAGTAAAATCATACTTATTCACTTCGCGTTCTGAGTTTTTTCAAAATCAAAATTTTAAAAGATTGATTAACTATATAAGAAAACTATCAACATCTACAATATTAATAAATTATATAATATAAGAAATATTTTATAATGAATCTAATAATATTAAATTTATAATGTAGATTTTTATACATTTTCCTCTATATTTTGTCAAATTTCACAAAGTTTTACTTGACTAAACACATAACGCAATGTAATTGTAAACGGTGGGAGTATCCAACAGAGTAGAACAAAAGCGAGTAAAAATAATTCGGTCACAAAACTAAAACAAAACATCAATGCTCTTTCAGAAATCGTCGTCTCTATCTACGCGACACTTATCAAAGCCATCAATACTCATTTTGACACAAATGCCTCAACATGTGTCATTGCCACATGTCCTAGGCCCAGATGTGGATGACCAAGAGTGTTGTACTTTATCTCCAAATTCATTGTTATCTTTGTTAGATGAGATATTTAGAACTATCAAATGTATGTTTCGCCAAAAAATTCAGTATTGAGTTTAACAAATTTTCATGTGTATTTCTCCATTACATTTTACACTAATATGGGCACATGGGACATGGCGCATGTTGATCCGAGGCGAGGGAGGAGGAAGGAGACAGATTATCACACTTATTCGTGGCGTATAAATTTTCAAACCCAACATTCGTTGGTCCCACAACAATTTGTTTTGGACTTCTGTAATAGGCTAGACCGTTCGGTCCGGCTCCCCATACGGAGTTGGCGGGTCTAAGAGCAAGAGGATTGCTGAACATGCCCTTAGTGTAAAATGCAATAATTAAAAAAAATCAAACTTATCCGATCGAGACTAAAAATTATGTTGAAAGAAAGACAACGGTGAAAAATCAATCTGAATACCTTGTCCGAGTACAATAACTACATACAACTTTGAAACTGATTTATAAAAGGTAGAAATAACATTGAAAAGCTGATCTTTTGTACTCAATAAACTAGTGCTAGAGGTGGTCCTACAACGATGAACAATCTACATGAATCATACAGATAATGAGACGAGCCTTCCATCGACATGCCATGCTTCCGGCTAAAATTACATACGACACTTCTGATTTTGTACTCGTAAAGTCAAAGAGTTCGTTTGGTAGCCATTGTTTTGGGCCGAAATCATGGATACCCAGCGTGTTTGACGGCCACGGAATTAAAAACGTTATTTCAATTGAAATTCTAACAAATGACTTGGTATGCTTAGTCAATTCATGTCCCTAACCTTTCATTTCTACCAAATGAAATGAAATGAGGGCATCAATGTCATTTAATTTCGGCCAAATGAAATGAATTCCGCATTTTATCCCCTGTTGTACATTTGTGACACTTATTATCTTATCTACTGAAACAAAATTCAAAATACACCACATATAAAATTTTGGGTTTACACCATTTTAACATTATGCTTATTTCGCTAGAATCGACATCTTAAAACTATGTGGTGTGTCAAATATGTAGAGAGTGGATAGGGTCATCGACAAAAATGTCCAACCTTCTCTACACGGTATGCTCAATTGGTCGTTATTATCCTGATATTTTTTAGTCTCAATCATTATCTGATCATCTCATACCTTGCCTAACAAAAATGTTACAAAGTTTATAAAATGGATAATCTAGACAATTTTTCATCACATGGGCTAATTAGTATCGCAAATGTATAACTAGAGGATAATAATGGGAATTCACTCTATTTTTTTTTTCCATTGGTACAACATGATGTGCCTTCAGGTATCTGGGACTTATGTTTTCTGTGCTTGCTTGGAGTTCGAGATGAATCCCTAAAGTAATGACAGACGAAGACACGGAAAGAAGGAAAACCAAGCTGCTGCATTGCTCTTTCCAGGGATGTCAAATTTGCGCATGACTCTTCAGTTTGAACAGCTCAAACCTGAAGGCAAGCATTTGCGATATTTCTTTTCACAACTCTAGTTAGTTTCTGAAAATCAGAACCTCACGTTCGAGACTCTATTTGTTCAGAGAATGAACACGAATCGAAGAAAATTCTGTGCAAAAAATTTACAGCGAGAACAATTACCCCGCTCTTACTTCTACTGTTCTGCAGTCGCGCTTCTGAAAATTACAAAGAGACACGAACCGACCCATCGATCACAGTTTCCGTAGGCCGGTAGGCGCGTCTCAACAAAATCGAGCACGCTTCGTCGCCGGCTCCTCGCCGGAGTAGCCGGCTTCCTCGTCCGCGCTGGGGCAGTTGGAGCCCGTGCTCTCGTCGTCGCTGGAGCGGCAATGCGGCGGAGGGACCGCCGCAGGCTTGGTGAAGACCTTGCGGACCACGCAGTCCATGTTCGCCGTGGGGCCGGGCAGCGCGCAGCGGATGGCGGCCGCGCCCTTGTTGAGCCGGAACTCCGTCATCAGCCACGGCGTCGGCACCCATACCCCGCTGCCGTTGCCGCCGCCCTGCTGCCACATGACGTGGTACCGGAACCTGCGTCGGAAGGCGGCCGCCTCGACGCCGCCGTTCCCCAAGCGGTACGCCTTCTCGCGGCCGTACGGGAACCAGCACCCGCCCGGCGCCGGGGCCGGGGCCCTCTCGGCGGCGGGCCGGGCCGCGAAGAAGTAGCACCACACCTCGCCGTGGTTCCTCCGGTGGTTGTGGCTGAAGGGGAGCGCGTCCGGGCTCGCGGAGAAGACGTCCACGCCCTCCGCCACGAAGCCCGGGATGACGTAGCCGCCGAGCGCCTTGGGGACGAGGTAGTACTCGAGGAGCTCCCGGCCCTTGGGCCTGAACACGTAGCCCGGTGGCAGGTTCAGCAGGGCCGGAGCCGCCGCCATTGCCGAACCGAATTACTGTAGCTAGAAGCCGTGGCGGTTGTGGAGTCTGTCGGATTTGGGGGAGAATGATATGAGTTCGTTTGGACTTCGGAGAGAAAAGGATTCAGAGTGTAATTTATACACATGGATCGACTCATGGCAGGAGTCAGGAGAGGTTTGTAGAAGCCGAGCACTACCTCGAGAATTTGTATTAGTGGGAGCAAAATGCTATGTGGTGGAGTACGTACAGCCAATTTCATACACTGTATTTAGTTTGGGCAATTCATTCATCTAGTGAATAAGTGCAGTACGGACGAGAGCGCTGCTCGCTACAGTAGAGTGGTGTCGAGGACGCACTTTCCCCTCCTCCTCGCTACAGTGCAGAGGAGGCGATTTCTTGGAATCGCCTGCGCACGCCGCTCTCGCCGTCGCGGATCCGCGGGATCTCTCTCCCCCCGTCCGCTCCGGCGGCGGGTGGGTGGGGGATCCCCGGATCCCTTCGTGTACATAGGGTAGGAGTGTGGAGGTTCCCGCCGGCGGCGCTGAGGAGGCGGTGGTGCGGCTGGTGGGTTTTTGGAGTCGGCGTCCTTCCTCTCCGGTGGTGGAGCTCCGGCGGGGCTCCGTCGCGTGGTCGTCGACCTTGCCGTGCTCGCGGATCCGCGGATCCGCCGTGCGCGGTCTTCTTCTCCTTCTGCTGCGGTGCGGCGGCGCTGGAGATGTGGTGTTCATCCAGGGCTGGACGGGAGGCTGGAGCTTCTCCTGCGACGGATCTGTTGGCGGCCGAGGCTTGGCGGGGAAGCGGTGCCAGGGGGCGCCGCCCTACGTGTTCATCGACAAGTGCTCCGTCGCGGCACGGCGGGCAGTCAAGGCGGCGTCTCTTAAGGGTTTAAAAGTGCCCAGGCAGTGGCAAGGTGGTTGCCGGCCTTCGTCTCCGTCGCCGGGAAGCTGCGACTCTCTGTGGTGGCTCTGGATCCTCCCCGTATGTTGGTTCTTCTTCTGCTTTTCAATCTATGTACGGTGTATGTGGTTTGATCGTTGAATATACGGATGGTTGGATGTGTAAAAAAAAAAAGTGCAGTACGGACCAACGCATGTGACAGAGGTGAATTAATCGCAGATGTGAAGTCATATTTCCTTCATTCCTCTTCTCATTTCATTCATCAGTGTTGTTCAGTGAGTATTCGGTAATGATATTGTTCAGACTTCACGGTGTGCATAATTCCAGACAAGGAATTTATCTGCTTTCTGCTAAACCGAAACAGGGATCATGCAACACTTCTCTGGCTGTAGCTTTTGTTTTCAGCTGGAGGTTTTAGGGCATGTATAATGGTAGGGAATACGAGTCATATCTTAGCTCTCCACGTCAGGTAGAGGAAACAATAAATAATAGTCGGTACAATGCATTATCTATTATTGTCATATCTAACCATTAATAATAATTAATTAAATTTTAGTATGAAATTATTTTAATAAGGGAAGAGAATGATACAATGGAGAAAATAACCATATCTTAATTTTTAAATATCATCCCTTATCTAAAGGAAGACAATTGTCTCTTTCTTCATTCTCTCTCCTGCTGAGTAAAAATCCCACGTGGCATTTTTAAGAGAAAGCTGACCATTATACATGCCCTTACAACAATCCCTTATAACATGCTGTGCAATTTATAATGCTTTTAATATTAACCTACTCGAAACATGCACACATTTTTAGATCCTAGCTACGTGGGGTTGTAAGTTCAAATCTCATTCCAGAATAAAATCTCATTACCTTAAATTTATCGAGGCCGCAATTTTATTTTGCTCTATATGGCTCTACCGTGATGATTTAGTCTTTTACACAGGTGTTGACCTCATGTATCGGCTCACTATAAGCATTGAATATCGTACAACAAGTACGCAACACTATGAGATCATGAAAATTAGCGCCAAGGTTGGGCTTTATTTTGGCTTTTGACTTATACACAGAAACACCTAAATCGGCTTTTGGTTTACACCATCACGTAACAATGTTCATTTACAAACCAAAAGACAAAATCGAAAGCAACTATTTAGCTATTTTTGTGACTTATAAGTCAAAGTAAAAAAACAAAAATAAGCCTAACCAAAGAGTGCCTATGTCCCGGTATGGACAAGTGGTGCAACTCGCATAGACTTTTGAGTGCGCTATGTTGTGTGACCTATTTATTTCTTGTGTAAGTAGGCTGAATAGTGGTTTCTGATTAGTCTACTATTTTTATATGTGTGGCTGATAATCCCCAAGAGCAAGGAATCACTGTAGCACAATTCGATAAGTATTGAGTGTCGAACCCACGAGGAGCTGAAGGTAAACTATCTATTCTCTAAAGCCCTATAACCCTCTTATATGGCCTTTTATGCAAAGCAATAAATATGAAAGGATCTAACTAATGGAAGCAAGTGACGTGAATGGGTTTATCTAGTAACAAGTTTGTCAAGCAAGTTTCAGACACAGGTTTCTTAGAGCAAGTTTCTCTCAACAGTTTTCTCAAGCAAGTTTCTCAAGCAGCAAGTATCAAATATCTCAAGTAGCAAATATCTCAAGGGAGCAAATGTTCTAGCAATTGTTATTTCATTCGCGTGGTTGTCACAATTAGTGAAGCACATGTTTCAGTCTTAGTTGTTTCTTTTAGGTGGGAGCCATAAATAGGTGTAGCCAAGTAAATGAGCAATAACACAACTCTTATGATGGATCTCATGGCCAATAAATGTGCAGCACAAGAATTATTAAGACATAATTGTCCCACCATAGCCTTAAGTTCTAGGGTCCCCCATATATATCCCCCATAAAGTAACTTCAAGTCTCAGACACCGGTTTCTCTCTACTCCGACATGTCCTACTCAATCCATTACGCATGCATTCCCCAACATATGCGTGCACTCATATATTGTACATAAAGACAATCATAAAAGATAACAACACTTGTATGCAACCAATCAACGAACTATTTCACAAGTGCCATGAACAAATCACTTCTCAAACACAGATGGGAGACACAATAGATCAAGGGAATAGTATATTGCACCACACATCATGTTTGCCAAGAGTTTACAGTGGGGAGATGGAGATGATCTTGCTGTAGATGTTGATTATGAACACGCCAGAGGGGGGTGGAGCCCTCCGGAGGTGATTCCGGCGGCGTTTCCCCCCCTCCGATCTTCTCCGGCGGCAGCCTTCTGACTCTCTGTTTCGTGGTTTTCTGTTTCTCCGCCGCCTCCTTTCGCGAAACATCAGGAGACCTTTTTTATAGGCGTTTTTAGGTCAAGACGAAGTCGGTGGACGAAAGATCGACGGCCACGGAGCTCCGAGGTGGAAACGAGATAGGCCCATGCGGCCATGTACTTTAGGCCGCGTGGGACCCTCCCATTTCCAGCCTGTTGGGCTTCTGGTCTTCAATTTAAGCCCATTGCGTTCGTCTCGAAAATTCTGAACCGTGCTCTTTGACCTTGCCCTTTTTGGAGTCCCGAAGCTCCCGGAAAGTCTGAAACACTAAAAAAGACGTTTTCTGAAAAAACAGGGTTAATTCCAAATAAATGGGAAAACTATGAAGTATTCCCAAAATCATTATAAAACATTGATATAACCCTTATATGATGCAAATATGATTGGAATATAAGCAATTAAATACTTAACAATGAATATCAAAGATGATTACTATTGCTACATATAGTCAAATGATTCATTCTTCAAAGGAGTAGCAATATGCAAATAGTTTATGAAGTGATATCAAGTATTCAAGACAAGGATGTTCATTGATAGTTCACAAAGTGTAACATGGTAGCAAGTAATATGGAACACATGTATGCATAATGATAAGTAGAACATCCTACAATGGTCATAGAGTGTAGATGAAATCTGAATATGATAGGTGTACACTTTGGAAAGATGTATATGTGAGTAGAGGTAAAGCATGCATAAGTTTCATCCAACTTCCAAACTCTTCTACTTAAGTTAATGATTGCAATAAGGTATTCATTGGTGTCAAGCTCTCATTGCCCCTATCATAGCATCTTGAATGATTAAGGTTAAAGTGAAAGCAAATATGAGTAGTGTGCTTGACAAAGTAAAGGTTGGATGTCTCATGCCCCTTGAATACAAGTACCTACACCATGATTACTCAACTTAGGAAACAAAGCAAGTTCAAGTTATATATCATTGTAAGTAATAATAGTATCATCAAGAGCGTCAACTGGGGTACCTCTTGTCCCAGGATATGGAACAAGCCCATATCAAAATGACAAGACAAACAAACAAGATGAAAAACCTCAACACCCTTTTTATTTACCATTGGAATAGCTTTTTATTGTAAGGTGCGTCATAGATAATTCACCATAGCATGTAAGTAAATTTCCACCATGAATAATGCATGGCTTAGATTAGCGGCCCAGGCGTCTCTCTAACCATTTATACAAACTCATTTAAACTTCTTCATTTCCACCTCATTTCACCATGATAGGCATCCATAAACAAAAGTACATGATATCAACTAAATGAGATGAAGGAGCATGTTGAAAGCTTTGCATGTGACAGCACATATGGGCTAACTCCCAACCTCGAACATTTATCAAGCCACTAGCATCATAATCTTAATCACAATGGGTCATGTTTTATTTATTGCAATGATAGTAAAATGTGCATCAAGTTCGTGAGAGCTATATAACCAACTTTTCCCATGGCAATCAATAACATAATCATTTTCATTCAGAGGTATAGATAACACAAATATCATGATGAACATACTCGGAATAGCATATAGCTAGTAGGTAGATATGGTGGACTCACTGGAATAACTTTGGTTGAAGGTGTTGGAAACAAGTTTTTGCTTGTTGGAGTTTTTGGGCTAGCAAAAGGGAGAAAGTTGACCATCTAGATGCATGCATGAGTGTCCATAGAACTAACTAATCCATGTTAAACAAAGTGAAATAACTTTCAGCATCAAAACATGAATAAGTGATAACTCTTGATAAAGCATTTACATATTATTACTCATTAACAAGCTCATGAATCATGCAACTATATGTATCATTAAAAATCAACTCAAACATCCCTTTTCCCATCATAATAATAGCATCCATCATATTTCAACCCATATTTCCAGTAGCTCTCTCATATATAATTGATAGTGTGGTGGTCTCTCAAGACTCAAACAAAAACAAAAACGACGCTCCAAGTTTATGCGATAAAGTGTTTTGATCGAAAAACAGAAGTTGGACGTGTGCAAACCGAGAGTGTGTAGGTCCAGCGGGGTTGTCTTCACATCCCCAAGCTTATGGTCTTCACCATCCTTGGATAGCTCTTGGTGCATCTCCTCCAATCCCTGTGAAAAAACTTCAAAACACCGTTTCTCCCATTTCTTTTCTGTGGGGTGCATTAATAGTGATAAACAAATAGGTTTCTTGCTGCATATAATCCTTGAACAAAAATTCATATGAGATGTCCAGAAAGTGTATAATGTTGTATGCCTACTCATAAACTCAATTGGATCAAAAAGATTCAACTTAAAAGCTCAAAGCATGCATCAAACAAAATGGGACAGAATCTGTCCAGAAAAACAGCAGCAGCAAAACGTATTTTTCTACCCTACCAAACTTTCTCGAAAAATTCCGAAAAAATTCATGCATACAGAGGATGAAAAGTTGCAACTACAGTTCAAATATGAGCTCATTCGGAGTTACAGAATAAGAATTAAAAATCATACCGTGCACAGATTCGTGCAGGAATAAAATCTCCGAACTCAAATAGCAACTTTTCAAGACCAAATGGGTAAAACTTGGCACTTTATTAAAAACTCCAGAAACTAACTAGACACAAAATCTCTTGTTACAGCAAGAGGACACAAAAAAAATCACACACAAAAATAACCGGGTTGCCTCCCGCAAAGCGCTTTCTTTATAGCCATATAGCTAGGCTTACTTACTTGGTATCAAGATGGTTGAAGTGAGGTGGCTTGGCATCCCCAAGCTTAAATTCTTGTACTTATTTGATATATGTAGGGTGAGCCTAGGGGTACATCCCCAAGCTTGAGTTTTTGTCCCTCTTGATCTTGTTCATCACCCTCAATTCTTCCACCTTAAAATTCTCTTTACACAACACTCGTCACAAACTTGATTAGAGGGGTTAGTGCCTTCATAAATTAAATCCACATAGGCTCAGCAAAGACATATCATGAATTGATTTTAAACATTAGCTACTGTTACTATGGTTATGTAATGCTCCTTGATCAAAAGAACCGCACAAAACACAAGTAATGAGAGTAATGCAGAATAAAGACAGGATATGTCAAAAACTGGACAGCGAATTACTATTATCACTCTTTTTATTTGGTTTTAGCTTTGGGAAAAGTTTAAATGATAGAGATTTTGCAATGGTTCCATTGGCATGAACAACACATGTTCAAGGTCGACCCCAACTTCTCCATTACTCATCCTTCTCATTAACTTTCCCAAATTTTATAAAAAATGAAAATCCTAAACTAATTGTCACAAATCAGTAGGTAAAGATATTTTACATGTTGTGAGGATATAAAGGTGTGCTCAAACCGAATAGGAAGTTAAAGCATAAAGAACACACCACAGAATATAAACCATCAACTTTTAAGTCTAACTCTTTTCCTATGCATTGGCATTTTATATATGAATAAATAGCAGCAATTTTGTGATAACCAATGCATGTAGTGATCAGTAGCTTGCATTTTAAATAACATAGAAACATAAAGAGGATTCTTATCTCTTCCTCTCTCATAATAGTTGCAAGCATTAAAGTTAAACATACCCACATAGTTTTGAATAGAATCACCACATAAAGACTTATCATCTAATGAGCATAATGGATCATCAAACTCAATTAAATCACTTTCATCCTCAACGGCTTCCCCAAGCTTAAACTTTTCCAGAGCATTAGCAATAAAGGTGTTCAAAGAGTTAGTACCACAAACATGAGTGTTATGCAAATAAAATTTAATTTTCTCCTCAAACACTTCATGTCCTAACTCAAGATAGATATTATACAACTCTAATTTTTTTTGGTTCTTTTCCATTTTCTAATTTTTTTGTGTTTTAGATTTATATGTTAGTATGCAATGCAAACAAGAATAAAAGTTTAGCACAACGCTCCCCGGCAACGGCGCCAGAAAAGTACTTGATAATCCCCAAGAGCAAGGAATCACTGTAGCACAATTCGATAAGTATTGAGTGTCGAACCCACGAGGAGCTGAAGGTAAACTATCTATTCTCTAAAGCCCTATAACCCTCTTATATGGCCTTTTATGCAAAGCAATAAATATGAAAGGATCTAACTAATGGAAGCAAGTGATGTGGAATGGGTTTATCTAGTAACAAGTTTCTCAAGCAAGTTTCAGACACAGGTTTCTTAGAGCAAGTTTCTCTCAGCAGTTTTCTCAAGCAAGTTTCTCAAGCAGCAAGTATCAAATATCTCAAGTAGCAAATATCTCAAGGGAGCAAATGTTCTAGCAATTGTTATTTCATTCGCGTGGTTGTCACAATTAGTGAAGCACATGTTTCAGTCTTAGTTGTTTCTTTTAGGTGGGAGCCATAAATAGGTGTAGCCAAGTAAATGAGCAATAACACAACTCTTATGATGGATCTCATGGCCAAATAAATGTGCAGCACAAGAATTATTAAGACATAATTGTCCCACCATAGCCTTAAGTTCTAGGGTCCCCCATATATATCCCCCATAAAGTAACTTCAAGTCTCAGACACCGGTTTCTCTCTACTCCGACATGTCCTACTCAATCCATTACGCTACGGTGATCACCTTACATGCATTCCCCAACATATGCGTGCACTCATATATTGTACATAAAGACAATCATAAAAGATAACAACACTTGTATGCAACCAATCAACGAACTATTTCACAAGTGCCATGAACAAATCACTTCTCAAACACAGATGGGAGACACAATAGATCAAGGGAATAGTATATTGCACCACACATCATGTTTGCCAAGAGTTTACAGTGGGGAGATGGAGATGATCTTGCTGTAGATGTTGATGATGAACACGCCGGAGGGGGGTGGAGCCCTCCGGAGGTGATTCCGGCGGCGTTTCCCCCCTCCGATCTTCTCCGGCGGCAGCCTTCTGACTCTCTGTTTCGTGGTTTTCTGTTTCTCCGCCGCCTCCTTTCGCGAAACGCCAGGAGACCTTTTTTATAGGCGTTTTTAGGTCAAGACGAAGTCGGTGGACGAAAGATCGACGGCCACGGAGCTCCGAGGTGGAAACGAGATAGGCCCACGCGGCCATGTACTTTAGGCCGCGTGGGACCCTCCCATTTCCAGCCTGTTGGGCTTCTGGTCTTCAATTTAAGCCCATTGCGTTCGTCTCGAAAATTCTGAACCGTGCTCTTTGACCTTGCCCTTTTTGGAGTCCCGAAGCTCCCGGAAAGTCTGAAACACTAAAAAAGACGTTTTCTGGAAAAACAGGGTTAATTCCAAATAAATGGGAAAACTATGAAGTATTCCCAAAATCATTATAAAACATTGATATAACCCTTATATGATGCAAATATGATTGGAATATAAGCAATTAAAGTGCAAAGTTCATGTATGCATTTTACATGCATCAGTGGCCTGTCACGCCTTTTTGATTAGGCTATATCATAAGACCCTAGGCTCAAGGTGAGTCCGACTTTAAATTAATGAAGCCAACATCCCAACAAGGGTCGTACAATCGGCGGGGCCGAAACACAGAGCACGCAGGCTCAAAATAAAAAACAAATGCCGGCATAAACAAGGCCAGACACAAGACGGCGGAGAAGACTAGAGTAGCAACAACTACTGAAAGTGCATGTGCCCTCATGTGTGGTTTTGGTAATTAATGACAATCTCTATGGACTAATGTTTGCATTGAGATATCTTTATAGATCTTGTCCATGAAGAAGATTGGAGTTCATATGTTGGACCCTAGAAGATTATATGATGACCAATGTTCTATACAAGGGTTTATATGAAGAATGGTCATCTAGAGTTGAGCTTATTGCAAGCATGGCTTGGAAAAGAAGATTGAGTGAACATTCATGTTTATCTCCAAGCCATCATCTATATCAAGAGAAGAAGATGGAGTGCAAGTGGATACATGAAGATGGAGCTAAGCGAGGCGCTCCCATTATGGTGTATGGGGGAGTATTTGGAGAAGTCTTCATCAAGCATGTGCTAGCAAGCACAATCAAGAAAGGTGTTCCAACTTGAGGGAGTCAAGATCGGCATCACTAGCTCAAGTGAAATGCGCAAGGCAAATGTATGATCTTGATAGGGTTTCTATTTTACCGGTCTCATGTTGTTTGTGGGAAACCGGGTTATAGGATAGACGGCGTAGTATCAAGAGGGGCTCTCAAGTGAGTAACTTGATCGCATCTTTATGGAGAGCTCAAACCTTTGCATACTTGGCATATCATCTTTCTTGGTTCTTATTTGGCTTTTATCCATGTGAGAATTTAGAGCTTGTGTTCATCTCCATACCAAGCTCTAGTTCATCAAAAACGGATTTCATATGCATATCTTGTTGCGTTTTTGGTGTTGAAGGTTTCACCGGTTTATCTTTTCTAAGAGAGGTCAAACTCTCTCCTTGTTGCCTCCTCCTCACATGATGGACTATGATATTTCTCTGCATAATCTTTAAGAGCTCTTCGTTGCGATTCCAACGAGCCCAAGATCATCGAAATCGGAGTCCGGATGAAAAAGTTGTGTTCGTTTTCGTGTTGGTTGTTTCTGCAGTTTTTCTAGGGTGGAGTCTTCGGTGTAAACACACCGGAGTCTCCGGTCTGGGTCAGAAATCTGAATATTTCGAGCTGTGCCTTTTGGAGTGTGCTCACAACGCACCGGAGTCTCCGGACTCAGGGGTACCGGAGTTTCCGGCCTGCCGATTTTGGCACTTACGCCCCCATGGACGGCGCTCTCGGTATAGAGGCCGGAAGTGGGCCGGAAGTGCCCCGGAGACTTCAGCGTCTCTGGTCAGACCGGAGTCTCCGCCCCCAGGACCGGAGTCTCCACCCGGGCCGGAGTCTCCGGCCTCCCGGTCCGGATTCTCCGGTGTTATTTTTCCTGCAACGACTCTTTTCTTCGTGCGACCTATAAAAGGCCCCCTTCTTCCCCAAAGAGACAAGCTCTTCCAAGCACGAAATTTCCCCCTCTCTCACCTGCATTGTTGAGCTTGGAAAGCTTACCCCTCTCCCAATTCCTCCCATGATTCTTGCATATCTTTGTGGGAAAAGAGAGAGAGAGGAGATCTAGATCTATATTTCCATCAATCCATCTCTCCTCTAAGTGAGGGGAACCCTTTGGATCTATATCTTGGAGTTCCATTTGTTGAGTTCTTCTTTGTTCTTCCTCTCTTCTCCCCCATAAGCATTAGTTGCTTTTGGTGGGATTTGAGAGTGAAGGATTTGAGCACTTGTGCTCTTGCCATTGCATTGTGCATCGGTTTGTGCTCTCCACGAGGATTCATGGAAGTTGAAAGTTTGTGAGCTTGTTACTCTTGGGTCTTTGGACCCTAGACGCCTTTTGTGGTGGTTGAGACCTTTTGTGGTCACTTGAGAGCTCCCAATCCTTTTGTGGGTTGTGCCTCAAGATTGTTGTAAAGGCTCCGGATTCCGCCTTGAAGGATTCCGATAGTGGAAGGTGAACCGAGCTTTTGGCAAAGGTTCATCGAAGAATAGGGTGAGGCCATTTGTGGCGTTTGAGTTTGAAACTCACACCCCTCCAACGAGACGTACTCCCCTAAAAAGGAGGAACTCGGGAATACATCCTCGTCTCCGCGTGCCTCGGTTATTTCTATACCCGAGCTCTTTACTTATGCACTTTACATTGTGATAGCCTTCGTGCTTGAAGTATTATATCTTTCTATCACCTTGTTGCTTGTCTTGCTTAGCATAAGTTGTTGGTGCACATAGGTGAGCCTAGTATATTTAGGTTGTTGGCTTGTTAATTTAAACACCAAGTTTTATTCCGCAATTATCAAGACTAAACCGGAAAGGTTTTTAAATCGCCTATTCACTCCCCTCTAGGCGACATTCTTGTCCTTTCAACTACATAACAAGTCTAAACACTACCACCGCCGGAAGGAGTCAACACCCCCCAAGGTGTATACGACTCTTCTCCTGATCCCACAAGATTCAGAGTAAACAAGCAGGAAGGGAAGGTAGGGACTCATCCCGGCACCTCCCTGATACTGGCATAGAGCGAACGAATCCTGCTAATCGTCAGCTCCAGTGCCCCTCTATCCGATCTCCTAGCCACTGGTCTCCATACCTGCAAGAACATAGATAGTTTGTATAGTCCGTCAGCCGCTTGCGAGGGTAGAGTACCCTCAATGGTAAACTTGTTCCTAGTCGTCCATAAGGTCCAAACTAAGGCGGCGCAAGCAGTCCATAGAACACGTTTCATTTGGTCCGCGTACTTGCGCACCTCCCTGTACAAGTCGGAGAAACAGGAGAGGTTCCACTCACATCCCAGCAGTTCCCGAACTGCACTCCACATGAACCGAGCAAGGGGACATGTGAAGAAGATGTGATTCGTATCCTCAAACTCTTCACAAAGAGCGCATCTACCCGTGGTAGGCCCCTGCCTTCGTCGGATGTTGTCGTTGGATGGGAGTCGCTTCCTGATAAGTTGCCAAAGGAAAACTCTAATCTTCTGGGAACAACAATTCTCCAGATTTCCAAAAAATGTCGTCTTGGTGATCCTTGGCAAAGCTTCCTATACAGGGAGCGAACTGTGAACCTCCCCGAAGGTTTAAGAGCTCAAGTTATGCGATCCAAATTCGGCGAAATCCGGGTCGCATCCAACTCTCGCATGAGGTTGTCCCACTGGACCCTCTCCGCGGGGCCAAAAGCGCGACGACAGGGTATGTCCCACTGTCCACGTCTCCTAGCATGAGCGATAGAGGCCTCTGGGTCCGCCGTAATGGCGAAAATCTCTGGGTACCTGTCGCAAAGCAGGCCGACACCAACCCACCAATCTCTCCAAAGCCTGGTTGATGCCCCATCGCTATATCATGAGTCTTGGCTTGTAATAAACTATGAGCTATATGCATCTATGATACATAGTCCGGGGGTATGAAAACTTCCAATTAAAATAGATAAAAACATTTCTGGGTAACTCGATCAAGCCCGCAACATGTACAAGCACCCCCCGTTCTACTATTGGAGCTTCTGATTTTTCTTTTGTTGTTGATCCAATGTCAGTTCCGAGCACACACCGATAGCCGGATCCTGCACCACCAGGCTGCTCACAGTGGGGAGTAACTTAGACTAGTAATATGAATATGTTACCGGTCTATGTTATTGCCCACATAGCAGGTAGTAACTATATGTGGTGTCATGTATATCTTCATTTGTTAGGTTATAGACTCATTTTGACTTGGTATGTGTGATGTTACAGTAACTAGCTAAATTATTACAAATACCTCTCTCCTCATTAATTACCTGCCACATAAGCAAACTTGTCTTAAGATATGTGATGTTACTAGTTACTCCCATTGTGACGAGCCTTAGTGTCGTCGACGTTGCTGCAGTAATCGGACTGCCCCTCCTCGGGGATCTCGCTCCGAGAGCCCTGCTCCAGCTGCCATGACTAGAAGTCAAAAGGGCTCAGGCAGCCGGACGTATCAGACTGACGAGTTTATTAAGTTTTAATAAATTGAAATCTATGCTAATTTGATTTCCATGTTTAAAACCATATAAGACTTTATTTCAGAAACCGGTAGGAGAATTCGTATACACCGTATGATCTTATTTCACAAATAATTCAGTAGTGTATTGTACACTATTTTATGTTCATCGTGAAAACGATAAATGATCTTATTTCAATACCAATAACAAAGTATGCACTGGTTCTCAACTTATTAATGAGCCAACGATTTGTAAGACACATTTTATTCAGAAAATATCAGGTGAACAGTCATGCCAACGGTTCAAGTTAGTTCAATAAACCTATTTACCTAGTCATATGGAGTACTAGACACAACTGTTAAGATATTTGCTTAGTCGTTTGCTTTAGATATCTTTAGCATGAGTACGGTACCCACCATAGTTTCTGCCATCGCTATAACACAATTCAAGAAGAAAACATCGGTTATAAATACTCCCAGTTTCACAAAATATATTAAGTATGCTTTTCACGATCTTTAATGCACGACTTTTACCATTAATATATTGTATGTATTGGAAATGTATAAGTGGTATCCTTGCATTCGTCTTGCATACTTCTTTCATGTCATATATATGTATGCTAATTTTATGGACATATTATAAATACAAATCATAATCAAAGTTGTAACCTTATGACCGGCAAAAATCAAGAGCGTCTATTTTTGGATGGAGGGTGTATATTTTAAACTTAGCACAACAACGTTTAAAGATTTCAAGGAACATTGCGACTAACATTGAGAAAAATTTATGTGGAGAAACTAATCTATACTTGTTAATACCATATAATATATAAATTACTTCTTTAAAAGTATTAAAGTTCAGTACAAAAATATATATTTTTTACTTCGCCCCGAGTCTAAATTGTGCCTGGACCGACCGTGGGAACGACACCCAGAGGCGGAGGTAGAAGATATTTTCATTGGGTTCATTGCTTTGCAATTCCAGGTTTAACGTAGGTATATCTAGTAAATATATACTGATTGTAAAGGGACTAGTCAATTTTCATTGGGTTCATGTGAACCCAACACTTACATGCTGGCTCCGCCACTGACGACACCACGTGTCGAGTAGGCAACCGCAGATCGAGGAAGCTGCCTCTCGGGTTGAAGGACAAGCCTACGTAATCTCCCGACATGCATAGCGGTTTCCCCCATGTTGGCGGGATGCCAAGGGCTGCCTCCTACTAGTTTGGTTTCTTCTCCATGGGTGGATGACCGTTGGAGTTGAGAGATTTGGGAAAGGGGTCTCGGCCTTGGAAGATGGAGATGATTACGAAATCAGGTGAATGTTTGTGGATTTATTGACCGGCCCTTTTGAAAACGCATTTGTATTGGTAAATGACAATGGTAACCTAGCTGGAGTCAGGTTGTAGACGTGTATTTTGCACTTTTGAGTGGGTCGGTGACTCGATGGTGCCTATCCGAACGGGGAGATAAGCATAGTTTAATCATTTTTTGTTGGATTGGGCTCTGTCGTCCATTCATTAGTTTGTAAGTGAAATGAGCTCGTATTATTTATATCTATTGTCCTATATAGTGTACCAAATTTGAACCGACCAAATAGTATCATTCCTAATTGTTTGTATCATAAATATAACCTGTTAGAGCCAAGGAATTTTGGCTTGCTTCACGCAGGAGGAGGACGTGGCTGCGGACATGGTGTGTGACTTGCCCCAGCTCCAACGGTCGCGGCCAATCTCGCGCATCTCCGACGTTATATGTGTCCACCAATTGTTCGATGAAGTCCTAGCAGAGATCATGTTATTTCTTTTCCCATATGCATTTTCTAGGATCAATTATAAGATTTATTTTACTTTTTATGCATGCTTAGGACTCGCTTATGCCGGATATTATCAGTAATGGCCAAGAGGCTCCAAACTATATATGAACCTGGCGATACCGCATCCCCTTTTTTAATGTTGGGCGATTACGATAGCCATGTAAGTTATCCTTGGTTCATCACATTTTTTATCAATTTTATTGCTTTCTTCAAGTTTATTGTATTATGTCATTTTTATTGGTGATTGACATGACCGACTTCTATCATGAACACATCGAGACGTACCAGCGAACATAAAGATCAAAACTAGTCCAGTTCAATTGGAGATACTCTGGTGCCGGACCTTTGTTATGATGCCATGTGGGTCGAAGTGCGAACACTGGGAGAAAACGAGACAAGAAAGCGCATTGTTCGCTCAATCGGCAAACTTTATCCGCTCGTCGGGCAACCGACGACGTCCACTCCGGCTTTGGTAGTTCGTCTCCCTCGCCGTCAGTGGCGGAGCTAGGGGGGGACCAGCAGGTGCCCTGGCCCCCCCTATGCCATGACACACCATGGTAATTTTTGTGCATAATCAAGCTTTAGAAAGATTTTTTGGAGAAAAATAGCATGGTTGGCCCCCCCTAATGGATGATTACCATCTTTGGCCCCCCTTGAGCTTTTTTCCTGCCTCCGCCCCTGCTCGCCGTCGCCATGGCCGACACCAAAGCCCTTGGCCGAGCACGGAATACCACCACCAGTTCCACTCCCACATGGGCGCAACGGACCGAGGCCCTAACCCACATCCTGACCGAACCCTGCCACTCGCCGTCGCTCCACTCGCAGCTCTTCCTCGCGTCCCGCGTCCCATGCCCTCCTCAGGGATCCTCCTACCCGCCCTTCCTCTGCCCCGGTGCGTCGCTCCTCCGGTGGTCCCTCACCGCCGTCTTCCTCCCGCGCGCCGCGCGCCTTGGCCTCCCGCCTTCGTCCTGGCGCTCCCGGTGCCCCTTCCAGCTCCCGCCGCCGCTCGTGCCCAGCACCGCCATCGAGCCGGCACCGGAGCGGTGGGGAGAGGCCGAGCTGCGGGGATACGCGGAACGGAGGAGGCGGCGGAGGGGGCCCATGAGGACACGGCCGCCGGTGTCCGTGGCGGGTGCGGTGCTGACGACCGTGCCCAACATCGTGATCATCGCGGTGATCGTGCGCGAACTCTTCTGGGTACGGCCCGGCCGCCTCTGAGCTACCAAGGTACGGATGCTCACTGCGCTGTTGTACACCGACATTGCTTGATAATCGAATAATCGTTGTAGCGGAGTGGATTCCTCCGCCGAAACCTCACGCAATCCCAAATAATTGTTGTTCGTCCGCGTCTCGGAAATCCTTCCCCGTTTCGACTCGGATCACCTCTCCCTCTGTCCTCACGCCCTCATAAGTACAGCTTTCCCCTCGTTGATCGCAGCAGCGATTTCCTCCTGGTGCTCCGGTTCGATCTCCTCGGCTGGCGAACCGATCGATTGGGTCACCGCTGACTTAATCCCATCCGACATAAGCTGCCGCCGTCGCCGTTCCCGTTCAATCTCGTCGCGTTCAACCCCGTCGGCAATTTCGGCCATCTGTTTGGTTCCTGAGATAACAGTAGGCCGAAGAGAAGTAGAAGAGCAAAGGTAATAATGCCACCGTCTGCTCTGAATCGCTCGAGACGATATGGTCACCGTCGACGTAATTTCGAGCAAACCTATCGCTGTTATCCAGCATCCTCTGTCAACAAGCCACGCCTGGAAGGTGGTGACAAGGTAATAATGCCACAGTCTGCTCTACATCGTCTGGCCTCCCTGCACATCGAATATCCTATGCTATTTGAGCTGCACAATGGTGCCGCCAAACGTATCTCGCACTGCGGCGTGCTGGAGTTTGTAGCAGAAGAAGGCACGATCATCATGCCTCACTGGATGATGCAAAACATGCTCCTTCAAGAAGGTGACACTGTGCGTGTCAAGAATGTTAGCCTTCCCAACGGTACGTATGTGAAGCTGCAACCTCACGCAAGTGATTTTCTGGACATCTCCAATCCAAAAGCCATGTTAGAGAGAACTCTAAGGAGTTTCTCTTGCTTAACCACGGGCGACAGCATCATGGTAACTTATAACAACAAACAGTATTACATTGATATTGTTGAAGCGAAGCCTGCTTCAGCAGTTAGCATTATTGAGACGGATTGTGAAGTGGACTTTGCACCCCCTCTCGATTACAAAGAACCTGAAAAACCACTGCCAACCGTAGTTCCTGCAAGCAAGGCGCCTGCTGAAGATAAAGACGCTAATGTTGAAGATGAACCAAAATTCAAACCTTTTACTGGTTCCGCAAAACGGTTGGATGGCAAGGTTTCGAAACAACAAGCACCTGAAGTCTCTTCAGCTGCTGCGCCTGCATGTTCTGCACCTTCGGACTTGAACAAAAGGCCAAATCAGCAAACTGATGCACCTTCAGGAACTAGCACTTCCAAGCGCCAGAAAACAGGAAAGCTTGTTTTTGGTTCAAGTGGAAGCAACAAGAAAGAAGCACAAGCACAAAAGGAGCCTGTTAAAGTGAGTGAACCTCCAAAGAAGGAAGAACCCAAGTTCAACGCGTTCACCGGAAAGAGCTACTCGTTGAAGTGTTAGCTGCAATCTATTAGTACGAATAACTTGTAATAAAACATGCTGTCTTGCTTTGAAGTTGTCTGTTCACTGTGGTAGCTGTGGACAATTTCGTATCTTCACTTTGTATACATCTGAATCAGCAGCGGTGGGATAGAATGAAGTGTATAATTAATGCCATTTGCAGTATATTTTCGCAAGGGCGATGATATTTACTATAGATTTTAGCTGCAGACTGAACTAACCTTTTGAAAGCACCTACATGTAAGATACAGACCTTATTCATCACGGCAGTACTAGGCCTCTGATGCTAGATGATGAAGAAATATCTGAATTAACCTGCAGATGTTACTGAACTAACCTTTCCAAACCACCTATATACATCTACGCCTAATGGATATAATCAACACTGATCTGAACTACATTCAAGTAGTTGAAATTTAACAATGTGAGGCCTATTATTGTCCGATATGAGTGATGTGGTACAACAGTATGTTACAGCTGACAGAATGCCTTTGCTACTTCTCCATCACACGAGAGACTGCCATTCCTAGGTTGACCAAGTAGCTCATCATGAAGCCTAAGGTTGCTATATTTTTTTTCAAACTTTATATGCAGAAACGTCCAACTTCTCAGTTACACATTTCACTTAAAAGGTGCTATAATGCTATATTACACATTTCACAAGGTGCGCACAATTTTGAAATGTGCTGCTACCCGACTTCTGGTAGATAAAGAATCATTTAGGACCATAAATTATAATTTCTTTCTCAGTCTAGGGCAGTACGCGACAACGAAGATTTCTTGTGTAGATGTATATATTTAGCTTCGGCTTTTTTTTCAAGACTGCAGGTTATTTATGATGATTTTCGTTACTACTGAATAGAACTGATGTAGCATGCAGGAACTGGAGGCACATGGATCTCGACCGCTGCATCTGGGCCACCTTGTGCATGGTAGGGTGCACCACAGTGACAGTGAGACAAACCACTGGACCCTCCTTATGATTGATATAGTACATCCAGAGCAGTAGAGGAGTAGAAGTAACTGGCCCAGTTAGTCAGTATTGCTCTGTCCTCACCTGGTACTTCTTGTTCAGCATTCGGCTTGCCAGATATGAGCTCCTGTAGATCACCCCAAAGCTGTAAAACATCCATTTTGGCAGTGATACCAATGTTCTTCAACCATTTAGGTGCAAGATATCATCGTTTTCCAAGGACTCTGGTGTTTGTTTGAGATTGACGCCGCGAAGAACATTTTATGGTTTTATGTGATGTGCATGCTACACTCCAAGATCAGTCTCCATGCAACACCTAGTGCGAACTGAACTCGGAGGTACCAAGATGTTTGGTATTAGTGCAACTGAAAAGAAATTTTAGCAAGTGGGCCGTTGTCATGACTTCATATACCAGGATCCTTTCAGTTCCCTCATTGCAAATCACTATCAGGAACCTGTATCCAATGGTTTGGACATCCTCAGCAAAATGCTTGCAATGTCTGAAAGAACCTTCTCAGTCTCTTTGACTGCATCCGTGTAGTGAGTTCATCTTGGGGCTCTCCTCATAGACCACCCCAGAACCTCCTGAACCTTCTCCCTGGACTTGATAATTTGTTTAGCAGAACTTTCCTTCTTCTGCTAACAAGACGGTATTCCGAATGAATAAATGAGATGAGGAGAAGGTTCACCATTACAGAGCTTCTGAGTAGGGTGCTCCGAAGGACCCAGCATTTCTTGTCTCTCTTCCACTTGTTGGTGTCACTGCTAAGCTGAGATTGGGAACTACGTATTGTTCTTTAGTACCTTTAGATACACTGTTCTCTGCACGGCGATGCCCGCTTTCCATTAAAGTTATTGGGAGCTTGCTATTCCAGCCATGCCTTAGTAAAACGCTGTGGCAGCGCAGAAACTATCCACCGTGCACATCCCTTTGCAATAATTCTCGTTGATAGTTCAGTTAGAGTTGATAGTCTGCAATAGGGCAATCCATATGGATCATTGAAAGTAGATTGCACTAGTCAGATGCTCACTAAAGTTTGCAACTAGTTGCGCCCGCACCCTATTCCGCATGTCGCACTTCCAAGTTTTCAAAAAATGTGAAATAAATTGTGGACATTGGTTATGATGTTTATATTGCATCCACAAAATATCACTAATTTTTTTGACAATATCTGGCCTGCATAAAAAAGACAAATGATGTGTGAATAGTACATGATACTATTCACATGTGTCTTCTCTTTTTTTGCACAGGACACATATGTTCATATTTTGGGATGAAAATTTGTGGATGCACTAGAAACAACATAACCAATGTCCATGATTTATTTCGCATTTTTTGAAAACTTAAAAATAGGACATCCGATAGAGGGGTGCGGGTTCACTTTTAAGTCACCTATGGTTTGAAGTCTGCCTGGCTGTCTGGCACCCTTTGTACTTCTGCTCTTGATAAATGAATGAGTGACCCTTTTGGGCACTGGCAATCCACCGCCCGGTTATCCAGCCAAACTGTAGTAGATGTTGAACTCTTGTATGTCTTCCTTCTACAACAATGTTGCACAAGTTCCTTCGGATGAAGGCCATTGCGGTGCACCCATGTTCCACCGGCTGCTCGCTGGTACCAGAATGCGCCATCAGAGTCAAGTGTGGCACGGTCGCCATTCCATGGGGCTCATCTCCACATGTGTGGCATTGCTTTTTGTACTGTCAGCAGCGGTGCGGTAGATCTATCTTGCCAGCTGCATCGAACACCAGCGTGAGCCATTCCATGGGCGTGTTTGGTTTCCTGCAAGGGCTTCGGCTAGGCCAGCTGGGTGCAAAAGTTGGACGTTTATTAGCTTGGACCGGCCCGCGTTGTTGCGCAGCACGAACCTCAAAGTAGCGCCCAGCCAGGCCCGCAGTCTCGCACACGTTGGGAATCGTGGGACACAAGACTGTTTGGGAATAACTCCCAGCCCCCACTCCCCTCACCGCCCACTCCACCACTCTCACCCTCGTCTCTTTCATGGCCGCCGCTCCTCCTCCCCCTCCCCACCATAGTGGCTATTCCGGCCCGGCCGCCGCGTCCGCTCACCAGAAGTGGGTGGAGGTGCTCGTCGCCCAGGCGCCGACCGATTGGGGGGAGGATGCTGAAGGCACCGTCGCCGGTGTGCCGTGGCCGTCCCCAAGCTCCGCCGGCCCCATCGGCTACTGCGCCGGCGCCATCGCCGGCTGTGGCCTCCTCGGCGGCTCAGCCCTCCTCCTCGAAGCCTCCACGCAAGGAGCGGAACAGAGTGACGTCGACATCGGCGACGCCGCCTTCTTCCTCGACGCCGGCGGGCGGACCCACGCCCTCCCTGGACACGGTATGTGCTTTCTCCTCTCCTTTCTAGGTCATCGGACTACACATTGTGTGCCGATTTAGATTCCGGCTAGGGTTAGTGCACATTTGGGGTTTTTCCTCACGACTCCCTACCTATTTCGATTGATCTTGTGTAGGATGTATCTACATCTCCTCCACTTAAATGTAGTGTTCTAGGATTCAGATAGATCTGTTGAACTGCTTAGTGTAGATTCATCGTATGCATGTTGTTGTCCACTTAAATGTCCATGGCAATGTCATGTCCTCGGACTTGCCATTGTTGGCAATGTTGCCATGTTTGCTTGTAGATCCAGGGACTTGCCATTGTTGGCAATGTTTGCATGATGTTGACCATGTTTGTCTGCCAATGTCCATGACTTGCCATTGTTGACAATGTTTGCATGATCTTGTCCATGTATGTCTGCCATTGTTCATGCCTGGTTGCCATTCTTGTCTGGTATGATCTTGTCCATGTTTGTCATTTTCTTGTCAATGTATGTCTGCCATTGTTCATGCCTTGTTGTCATTCGTGTCTGGCATGATCTTGTCCATGTCTTCCTCATATTCTTTACCTGTTAGCACTAACGTCTCTATGCTGACAAGGTACCCAAGACTGAATGGGAAATCCCCGGGCGCCATCCACAGACATCTCCTGGCTTGTAGGGCGTGCTCCCTCGCAACCGGTGGCTGGTCAGGCCTGATGTGCCCAACATGCAGGAGGAGGCGCTGAAGCTCTGCAACCGCACCAAAGGCCGTCAGCCGACGGTCGGGGTCATCCCTAGGCCCGTGGCGCCTAGCCAGTTCTATGCACAACTGGACAGGGACGATCTCTACATGCTTGTCGTGCCGAGGAAGTTCCAGCCCATTCTGAGGGAGTGGTTCCAGCTACCACTCCCTCGTTGCTTGCCGATCTCTGCTTGTCACTACTGCGACGAGTGGGTTTAGGTGAGCATGCACGGCGAGGAGATGGTGCTATGCCGGAACTGGCTGGAGGTGGTGCACAAGTACGAGCTGGAGGAAGCCGACGCCATCGTCTTCAAGCTCACTGGATGGGGCTTCAAGCTCACCATCTTCAAGAGCGCCACTTCGACGTCCAGATGCTACACCTGCCGTTACCACGGCTAGGACCAGCGTGGTGAGTTTGAAGTGATGCATTTTGGTTAGGGACCCATGCCCCTGTTTAGATGTTTATGCAGGGCTTATGTATGCCTAGAACTAATGATGATCCATTTTGGTCAGGGGCATGTGTTGCCCCTGTTAGTTGTTGATCCAGGCGCATGGGATGCCCCTGTTTAGATGATGATCTAGGGCTTATATATGCCCATGAACATGTGTTCTGATGATGGTACTGTGCTGTGAATACCTAGATGCTAGTGAACTTCTACTAAGTAAGCTCTAAATGTGTGCTATGTCTGAATGTTACTCTGAATGTGTGTTAGCAGTGAACGTTTTAGGTGGTAAGATCACCATTTTCATATGTGGTGAGCATAACACAACACGCTGTAACCAAACACTAGGTTTTGACTCTAATACACGTCCACGCACGTTAACAGGACACCAAACATCGCGTAGGAAATTTGCAAAACAGTTAAAACAGGCAACCAAACGGACTGCAGAATGTGGCTGCAACCTCGTTTTTCTTGATCCAGCCCATGTGGAGCCACAAATGCAAATGGGCTGAAAAGCGTGCAGGAAACCAAACACGCCCCATCTGTCCCGCTTGACCGGTATGAGCTGTGCTGGTTTCCGGAGGATGCAGCAACAGAGTCGTTCACAAGGCTTCCATCATCTTCCCCGCTGAGGTGTAACCTGCCATCGGTGGAGTCTGTCGCCATGAGCTGGCTGCAGAGTTCCATCCCAGGGCGAAGCACTTGGTTGGGCAGGATGGTGTCGGCTGAGTTGTTGAAGGTGTCCCCCTTGATAGACCGATAGAACCACCAGTGCCGAGCATGTGAGTGTAGGTCGAGAGTCCCCTATCCCCTATCAGATTGAGTCATTGAACTGCAGGCCTTCAATTCTGTAAGACAAGCCCATGTTTTTTTTTGAAGGCACACAACCCTTGTATTCATACCGTATAAGAGTGAAATACAGGAAAACAGAGGTACAAATACAAGAGGAGAACACCACCAGACTGCAAGACCCGCTGCTCCTTCCAGCCGCCGACGCCGTCGCCGGAGGGGAAGACGCCAGGCTGCCCACTTACCGTCAGACGCCGAAACCGAGCACGATGAACGAGTACGGCCATGGCGCTTCCCGTCCCCGGTCCGGTAGCAGACGCCGAAGAATCTGCTAAGCCGCACCGTCGCCGCCCATGTTTATGTTCTGCTGTGCTGAGCATTGCCTTGGTTGAGGCAGTAAGGGCATCTCTAACCGATCCCCTAAAATCGGTTAGAGGAGTAAAAATACGCAGCGGCGGCACCTAACCGATCCCCAAAACGGTTAGAGGAGGGAATTTTTACTCATCGGAGGAGTAAAAGTGGCGGCCGACTCCTAAATTTACTCCTCCGAGGCCAGTTCCGAGAAAAACTCCCGCCGCTCGACCCGCCGCACCTATTCCCGCCGGCGTCGCCGCCGGCCACCCCCATACCCCGCCGCCCCCACCCCGGTCCCTCCGCCGCCCTCCGGCCCACCTCTCCCTCGCTCGCCGCCTCTCGCCGTCGCCGGAATCGACGGGGCGAGCTCGTTTTCGCCGGCCGCCGGCCCGATTTGGAGGAAATCGGGCTCCGTCGCCGTCGATTCGCCGCAACTTCGAGCCGTCGGAGGCTGGGAAGGTTGTAGAAGGCAGGCACCGTCCCCCTCGACGCCTCCTCTGCCCTACCCGACGACCGCCCGGCCAACCTCGTCACCTCCTCCGCCCGTGAGGTGTTCGACCGAATAGCAAGGTGAGATTTTTTAGCCGAATTTGTTTGTTTTTGTTTTCAAATTTGAACGGCGTCGTCGTCGTGTATATGAAGAGGTTGAGGGAGTTCCTCTTGGACGACTCATCGTCGGAGGAAGAGGAGGAGGACGGCGACGACGTCGAGATGGCCATGGCCGTCATTTTGAACGATGAAGTTCGGCGGCCGAGGCTTGGATCGCAGTTCGGCCGTGCATACATCAACCGGGATAGAGCCGAGGGCCATGCCAAGATCATGCGAGACTATTTCAACCCCAATGCCATCTATCCGGAGAAGTACTTTCGCCGACGTTTCCGTATGCACAAGAGCCTCTTTCTCACCATTGCCAAAGCGGTGGAGAAGCATGATGATTGGTTCAAGCTTCGGAGGAGTGCATCCGGTGAGATAAGCGCAAGCCCGTTGATGAAGTGTCTTGCAGCTGTTCGAGTGCTTGCATATGGGTGTTCTGCGGATGCCATTGACGACTATGTTCGTATTGGCGAAGATACCATCTTGGAGGCTGTCCGGAGGTTCACAATGGCTGTGATTGAGATCTTTGGGGATGAGTATTTGAGGGCACCCAATGAGGATGACACCGAGAGGCTCTTGGGTGAGAGCCAAGAAAGAGGATGGCCGGGGATGCTTGGCTCAATAGATTGCATGCATTGGACATGGAAGAATTGTCCAGCTGGATGGAAAGGTCAGTACAAGGGCCATTGCAACGATCCAACAATCATCCTAGAGGCGGTGGCATCGAAGGATCTATGGAGTTGGCATGCCTATTTTGGATTGCCTGGGTCTCACAATGACCTCAATGTGCTTGCTAGATCACCACTTTTCTCTAGGCTTGTTGCGGGTGATGCTCCTCGTGTTAGCTATGAAGTCAACAACCGTGAGTACACCATGGGTTACTATCTTGCAGATGGCATCTATCCTACATGGGCCACCTTTGTGAAGACAATTCCAAAAACTCTCATCAACAATCCCAAGAAGGCTCACTTTGCCAAGGTTCAAGAGTCTGCGAGGAAGGATGTGGAGTGTGCTTTTGGTGTGCTTCAGAAGAGATTTGGCATAATCAAAGGCCCTGCTGAGTATTGGAAGCCGAAGGTGCTTTGGCAAATAATGAAGTGTTGCATCATCTTGCATAACATGATCATTGAAGATGAGCGCGGCATGCCCGAGAACTTCCGGTACATCTCCAATGGTGATCAGGTAGAACCAGCACATGATGCCAACAGGATCCAAGCATTCCTTCAAGCCCATGCGCGCATTGAGAACAAGGAGGTGCATGAACAGCTGCAGCAGGACCTTGTTGAGCATCACTGGGTTCTCCATGGTGCTACCTAGTTTTGAACTATTCTGATGATTTGTTGAACCCTGCCATGTGTTTGGCTTTGAATTTATTTGGTTTGTAAACTTAATATTTATTCATTCGTAAACATTTTATTTGATTGTATGTGAACTATGCCGAATGTTTGGCTATTGATAATTTGATTTCTAAAAAAAAAAAGTTTACTCCTCTAAATTTAGGGGATCGGTTCCGCGCCGTCCACCTTTAGAGGAGTACTTTTACTCCTCTAAATTTTAGGAGTCGGTTTACTCCTCTAAAGTTTTGGGGATCGGTTAGAGATGCCCTAAGGCCAGAAGAACTTCCGTACAGCGCCTAAGCTAGCCATTTGCCTGAAGTATGAGCTTTTTGTAACCTTTGGAATAATACTCCGGAACAGGGCGAAGCACAGAGCTACAGAAATGTGCAGGTGAAATCATAGGGACACCCAGCAACTGTCGGAAACCAGCTAAATCAGTAGTATAAACGTAGTTAGTAAACTAAACTCGTGATCAATTCTGCCAGTTTAAGATTGATTGACACGAGAGCCTCGAGAAAAATGTAAAAGAAAACTATTTCTATCTAATTTATGTGCAAGGAACTACACTTGTGTTTCTGCGATTGTGCTGGGCCTACTTTGCTACTGTTGGGCGTGACGACGACGAGGCCCAGTATGGGGGAGCCCACCGTGCTGGCCGACCCACCGCCGCTGCCGCTGCCGCTCCCGCTTCCGCTGGACGGGCCCCCGGAGGTGGAGGCCGATTCGCACCCGAGCCGCTGCCACCGCCGCGGCTGGTGGTGGTCATCCTCGGACTGGCACGGCGTCGCGGGCTCGTCATCCTCGACGTCCACCGCGCCGTCGCCGTCGCCGTTGTCGTGCGATCCGCCGGTGGACTGCACAATGCTGTAGAGCTCGACGATGCTGTCGTAGTTGTCGGCCCACCAGCGCTGCGCCGCGCGGGGCCCGTCGAACAGCTACTCCCTGAACCGCAGCTTGCGGAGGTGGTTGGTGCCGTCGGGCCGCGGCACCAGGGTCATCAGCACCCCGGGCTCCGGCTCCGCCACCCACTCCCCGTCGCTCTCCTCTCCGGCCGCACGATCCACGACGCCGGCCGCCGCCGACGCCTCGGCCTCCTCTTCCTCCTCCTCCTCGGCGACGTCATCCAGGGCAGATCGGCACTTGTGGCACTGCGCCTGTTTCTTCCCTCCCCGCTCATCCTCCGGCGCGATCTTGGCGGACGCCGACGCCGACGCCGCGGCGATGTCCTTGTCCTGCATCTCCAGGTCCTCCTCCGCGTCTGCCCCACTTCCTTGTCGCCGCCTTCGCCGCGCCCGCGCCTTGCCCCCGCCGCCGCCGGCCTTCACCTTGAGCGACATGGCCTTCATCTGCACACAGAACACAGCGTCAGAAACATAGGCACGCGCGCGCACGAGCTGTACATGAACGAAAAGGATGGGGCTTTACGTTCTTGGTGAGGTCCCTGATGATGCTGATGGTCCTGCCGCTGCCGCCGCCGCCGCCGCCGCCGCCATGAAAGCACGCGTGCATCTCGATCCAGACCGCCCCCCTCCACCGCGCAACGCCCAGGACGCTTCTAAAACCCTGCTCCGCCCAGACTGCTGCGCTGTGCTCCCAGGTATCGTGGAAGGAAGGAAGGAAGGATTCAGGAAGGAGGTGGGGATTTTGAAATGCGCGTGCGCGCAGCAGAGGAGCAGCACGGGATTAACGGAAGGACGAACGCGCGTGTCCATCTGATCCGAGGCAGAGGCCGCATGCACTTAATGCGGATTGCCGATATTGATGGCTGACATTTAGGATTTCGAATCAGTACTGCTGTACCTGTACTACTGGCTAGCGCATAGCCCGAACGAACGAACCAACCATCAACCCCTCTCCGCGCGGTACGGCGGGATTTTGAAATATTTTCCATCCCCGGTTCATTCATTCCATATCCAGACGTTGCGTCGCATTACCGTATGAACATCTGTTACGCTCTGGACGCATCAGTAAAGGATTTATACGGGACGGCGGGATATACGCCTGAAACATGAATTGCGCCAGCTCATAGCAATACACCGCAATCCCAAGCATCGGTGTTTTGAGGTACTCCATCTTAAGACACATGGGTTGGTCCGAAACCTTTGTGTCAAAGTTTCTCTAGGTTATATAACATCTGCTATATACACAATGTTACTGTTAATAAGGTAATTGGGAGTAATTTTGATTGCTTAAAATTTAGAAGGTTTCTCCGTGAGGAGACCAAAGTGTTATGGTGCAAGCTTGTGGATACTTGTGCACATGTAAGGTTAACTGATTCACCGGATAGGGTGAGCTGGTTGCAAGGTTTCGGTTACCGGCCGATATTTCGCGATTACCGGCCGGTAACCGGATTTATCGCCCCCCCCCCCCCCCCCCTGGAATTTGTGTATATCGGATGAAAAATTCCGGATTAGTCAAATTTGAACCGAATTCATGCTCGGAAAATTTGAATTTAAAAAAAAATCGACGTTCTAAGTTTAAATCGTAAAAAAATTCGGAGAGTTTCGGGCCGGTAACCGGCCGGTATTTTCCGGTAACCCCGGTTACCGGAAATATCGGCCCCCACCGGAATTTTTTTTGAACCGGTATCCAAAACCTTGGCTGGTTGCTGACTAAATCTGGGGTTTTCCTGTAAAGTCTTTGTATTCCTTTCTCATTGCAAAAAGAGTGTCGTTTCCTTATAGAAAATTGTGGAATCTCAGGCTTCCTCTGAGGATTAAAGTGTTTTGTTGGCTTCTGATCAGAGACAAAATTCTGACCAAAGAAAATCTGAAGAAAAGAGGGTGGAAGAAAGTAGAACTATGTGAGTTTTGTGAAAATCACGAAACTACGGAAAATTTGTTCTTCTTCTGCCCGCTAGCTAAGTATATTTGGACGGTGGTGAGTATTGCTTTAGGGGTTGGTCAAGCTCCTGATAGTTTCTTGGATCTTTATGATAGATGGTCGCTTGGTTTTGTTGGTAGAGATAGAACTGTGGTTATGCTAGGGGCAGTAGCTGTGTTTTGGTCTGTTTGGAAGACCAGGAACAAATCCTGCTTTCAACGTATCAGACCGAAAGAGCCTACAATGTGATTTTACTTATGTGTAATTTTTTACATGTATGGGCGAAACTTCAGAAAAGCGGTCTTCAAGGCATACTGCGGCAGGGAGCTGACCTCATCGTAAAAGTGGCAAAGGAGATCTTTGGGAAGAGCCATGGATGGGATCCGATTTCTCGCCGAATTGGATTGTGATCAAGGCTCTTTGGAGGACTCCTGCAAGTTGCTACTCTCCCTAGCTAGTGTTTTAGTCTTTGTTGGCAGTTCTTATGAAGACTATGTAATAGAGGGTCGAAAACTCTGAAGTTCGTTCTAGATGTTCTGAAGTTATTTTAGCTATTTTGGTGTTGGTAGCTTTGTTTTGGTAGGTTGTGGGTGGTTGCCCCACGTCGACCTTAGTTGTGTCAGGTTTTGTACTGAACCCAGTTTTGGGATGTTCTGCCCAATTTCAATGAAATTGGGATTCCTTCGGGGGTCCTTCAAGTCTAAAAAAAAAGGTACTCCATCTTCCACGTTTGAATTGAAAATTGAAATACACCGAATCCATAGCAATTGTTTTCACACGAATAAATAAATGCAGTCGTCCTAAATATGAGACCGGTACCCATGCAAAACATACATGAAAAACAAATTTATTGGCATGTGGGACCGGCAACATTGCAAAAGGGATGAATAAAAAATGCTGGCTCTATTGAGGTAAAGGGGAGAAGATACACAACTTCAATTGCCTCTGGTCTGCAATTAACTTCGAGGATAGGTTCAACCAACAACAATATGCAGCGGAAAAATAAACACAATCACATGCACATGTGACACAAGAATTTATGTGGAAAACCTCCCCAAAGTGAGGAGGAAAAACCACGGCTGTGAACCAACCGGTCCACACAAGCTTCACTATGATCAAGAGTCTTCTCTAGAACATCTAGAGATTACAACGCACACATCAGCTCGTTGCCCACCAGCAACAACAACAACAACAACCACATAAGGCAAGATTTCAGCAAAGCAGAGTATCACAGATTCTGTCCTCTTCGGTAATCAGAAAACAGCTCTTAAACCACATATCCAAACAGCACAAAACTTGGTAGACAAGCAGACATATGAGTTCCCAACATGCACACCAAAAATGAGCTCAATCAGACACTGTTTGCCTGCCCAAACTGTTCCTCTACAAAAACTGCTCTGTGCTGAAACTGCTGCAGTCCGAACTGACGAAACCTCTCTCAAATCTGATGCTCCTCTGACCCAAACCTCAAACCAGATATCCAGATCGAAGTACTCAAAGTAAGGAACGAGCTCACCAAGTTTGGAGTCGATCCAAGCACGTTTGACCCCCAGAACACAGGCTTGAAGACAACGGTCAGATGCACCAAATCATGACAGAAATCACCTCTCCTTCTTCTTCCTCTCTTCTCACTAGGTTGTGTTTTTGTGTGTTCTCTCACTCTCTCACAACAGCAGCCACATTCTAGCTTCTCACACTAGCTTGCTTGCACAGCCACAAGGGTGGCTAGGGTTTTCTTCTCTTACCTCACTTGGAGGCAACTCAGCCGTTGGATGCGTACAACGATTAACGTCTCACACATGTTGGACTTTCTGGGCTAAAGTTGGGCTGCCAACACTACTCCATGTGGAGGGACATGGCCCAACAAACTCCCCTCCCGACATCATGGAGGGTCTCACTGCCTACCTTAGTCAGCGAGCCGGCGGTATACATCGAGCTTCTCTCTTCTCACCACCTTAGTCAGCATATCAGCCCCATTGAGATCCGTGTGCACCTTCTCATTTTGCATTTGCTTGGAATTCAGCACATCTCGAATCCAATGATAGCGTACCTCAATATGCTTCGACCTCGAATGAAAACTTGCATTCTTACTTAGGTGAATGGCACTCTGGTTATCACAAAACAGCACATACTTGTCTTGCTCGAAACCAAGCTCTCCAGCCAATCGTTTTAGCCACAATAGCTCTTTGCTCGCCTCGGTTACTTCAATATACTCAGCTTCAGTTGAGGACAATGCCACACACTTTTGCAACCTGCTTTGCCATGCCACTGCTCCCCCTGAATGGGTAACCAAATAACCTGAAGTAGACTTCCTTGTATCAACATCTCCAGCCATGTCTGAATCTGAGAATGCAATAAGCTTGGCCTCACTACCACCAAAAAAAATCTTCGTATTTGTGGTGCCCCGGAGATACCTCAAAATCCATTTCACGGCTTCCCAATGTGGTTTTCTTGGATTAGACATAAATCTGCTCACAGTACTAACCGCATGAGCAATGTCGGGCTGTGTGCACACCATAACATACATCAAACTCCTAACCGCTGAAGCATAAGGAACATTCTCTGTTTCCTTTTCCATCTTCTCATCGGAGGGACATTGCTTCTTGCTCAACTTGAAGTGAGATGCTAATGGACAGCTCACACTTTTAGCCTTGTCCATCTTGAACTTGCCACGCACTTTCTCAATATACTTCTCTTGAGACAAGTACAACTTGTTGGTTTTTCTGTCTCTCTCAATTCTCGTGCAGAGAATACACTTTGCTGGACCCAAGTCTTTCATGGCAAAACTTTTGCTCAACCCTTTCTTTAGTCTAGCAATTCTGGAGATATTCTTGCCAACAATCAAGATATCATCAACATAGAGCAACAACATGATAAAATCATCAGCTGAGAACCTCTGAATAAATGCACAATGGTCTGAGCTACACCTCTTGTAACCTTGCTCCCCCATGACGGATTCAAACTTCATTTACCACTGTCTTGGTGCTTGTTTCAGGCCATAGAGACTTTTCTTTAGCTTGCTGATGCCCACAAGTATAGGGGATCGCCGAAATCTTCGTTGGGAAGTATTACCCAAATTTATAGTTCGACACGATGGGAACACAAGAATACCAATAAGACTTTGGCAATTGAGGCGTCACTCTCAACCACACCTGTATATCAATAAACTTGCAGCAGTGATAGTGATGGCAGTAGTATGATTCAAGTAGCAAATAGAACAGCAGTAGTGAACAAGGGTTTCCCAGTTTTCACCGGAAAAGTGAAAGTGTAACTCAGAGATTTAAAACGTAGGCATGAGGTGATAGCGGGGTGTTGCATGAATAAGATTGATCATATAATAAGATATAAATAGCAATGGGACTTATCTCTAACTCTGATATATGTAGGTATGTGTTCCATAATTAGTTGTGCGTACTAACCAAGAGAATTTGCACAACATCTATTGTCCTACCTGCCCATTTCACCGGGGCCAACTTGGAACTACAGGTAATTAAGGTCTACCCTTTCGAATAGCCCGGAACAACGCATTAACACTTCATGAACACATAGAATCCTCAAACTAAAACATCTCCCCCTTGTTTTCCCTATACTGTCACTTTTAGGGTTCGCAGGTTCAACATAATAGCAGGTGATACACTTTGCAGATAAATACCAAACTCAATTATATGATGAAGCAAAATAAGTTCAGTACTGAAATCATGCCACTCGGGCCCTAGTAACAAGCATTAAGTATAGCATAAGTGCATCAACACAATACAAAAATATCCTCAAGATAAACCCCTAAGATCTCGAACAACGGGTATCATTACATGATCAATCTCATCCAATCCCCATCCACCTCACATGCCTACAGCGGACTACTCACACATGGTGATGGAGAGGGAGCTCATGGTCGATGGAGATGAAGGCGGTGAAGATGGCGGTGAAGACGGTCTCCGGATCCCTCCACCGGAGGAGAAATCCTGGATCAATCTGTCTCCGAAAACGAAGATCGTGGTGGTGGCGGCGGTGTGTTTCGCGAAAGCTCTCTCCTCTTAGGGCACCCACTTTTTCGTATATATGAGGGGGTACGCGAAAAGCCGAAGGAGAGGCGGCGCCCGAGGCTCCATTTGGGTGGGCCCACGCGGCCCAAGGATCTGGCCGCGTGGGGCCCCCTTTTTGGGCCTCCGGCGCTTCCTCGTGTCCATCCTTTGCACGTTGTCCTCCTTTTCCATAAAAAATGACGTGGTATTTTTCCCGATTTAATTTCCTGCAAAAATAACCAGAAACGAGACTTTGCTAAAAACAGCGTCAGATTCAGCAGGTTTATTCAAATATGGGAAGATTCCGGAGCAAATTATGAAGCAAAGTGCTTGGAAAAGTAGATGCATTTTAGGTGCATCAACTCCCCCAAGCTTAGCTCGTTGTTTGTCCTCGAACAACTCAAACATAGTGCAGAAGCGATAAAAAGACTTTGACAAGAACTTTGCATTGCATATGTAACACCGTTTAATACCAACAAGTATTCAAAACATAATTTCCATAACAAATAACAAAATGCTAGCAAAGGTATATCTAATCAGTGTTAAAGCATTTATACATGTTGCAAGAGAAATATCATGAAGTGTCAATACTTGGATGAGTTTGCCCAACTGTAGAAATAAACAAAGGTTCTTGCATCGCTTTTAATTGAATCAAGACAAGATTTTTGAGATCTTTTGATTCTTTCTTTTATTGACTAATGAACTCATTGTGCTTACAACCTTGCTCTCAGTTTTATCAAACCATTTGGTGTTCCCTATTATGACTCATATGCTTGACCAACTAGAGGTTGAAAGTCTCATGCCCCGTGAATACGAGTACCTACACCACGTGCTACTCAACTCTGGTCACTAGGCAAGTTCGAGTTTTTCAGTCATTGCAAGTAATAAAAGCGTCATCAAGAGCGTCAACTGGGGTACCTCTTGTCCCAAGACATGGAACAAGCCCATGTCCAAACGACAAGACAAACAGACAATGAACAATCTCAGCACTCTTTTATTTACTATTTGTGTAGCTTTTTATTATGATGTGCATCACTGAATGTTCACTATGGTACGCTGTAAATTTCCACCATGAATGATGCATGGCTTAGGTTGGCGGCCCAGGCGTCTCTAGCCAATTATTCTACTCCTCAAACTTACTAAGTTTCCACATTTATTTCGCACATGATAAGCATCCATAAACAAAGGTACATGATATCAACTAAATATAATTTAGTGCAATGTTGAAAGCTTTCCATGTGTCAGCACATTTAAGTTAACTCCCAACCACTAAGCTTGTCAAGCATATGACTTCATGTTTATCATTTGAAAAATTCTTTTATTCTTTGGTTGGCAAGTTTAGCAAGCACAATGGGATGCGTAGACCTTTGTTTAGAGCCACAATTACTCAACTCACATCCAAGTGTTGTCGCTACATATTATCTCACTTGCATCATAATATAACATACTAGAACACGGAGAAGATAAACATTTGCTACCACTTCCCTAGATGTTAAAGAAACTATGATGTGCGCACTTGCTGTTATTAAAAAGTCCACATAAGCACGGCAAAGGTGTCATACCTTTCATCCACTTCATGCACATCAACTCATCATTGTTGTTCTCCTCTCCCAATTTGAACTGCGCAATAAAAACTCAAATCTGCCATAAAATGTTACTGCATACAGTACTGTTTTTACCCTACCTAGACACTCAGAAAAATCTCATAATTTACGGGTGTGTAGGTTATGAAAAGTTGCAGTAGTGGTTAAAATTTTAGCTCATTCGGAGTTACAGAGAAAATATGAAAAATAGAACAGTGAGCAGATTTCAGCAATTCCTGCACCTCCGTTTTCACTTTGGATTCAATAAAACGAAAATGTTTTTGTTCTTTTTAGTTTTAAGATGCATAAAGTAAATGTCCAGAAGTAACTAAACAAAAGAAACAAATGAAATCTTTTTGTGTTTTTGTGATTTTTAGAACAAGAAACTAAAACATAACAAGATAACAGTGATATAACACAATGAATGGAAAGGGAGAGAGGTACTCCCCCAAGCTTGCGATCAAGCTAGTATCCCGGGTAGTAGTTGTATCCACTTCCACCTCCAGGGAAGTAACCATATGGGTAGCCTTGCATTCCTGAGTCTTGGGGCTCCTCTCGAGGTTGGTAGCCTTGCATCCCTGGATCTTGTGGCTCCTCTTGAGGCGGCATCTCTTCCACAATCCATTTTCCGGTACTCCTGTCAAAAAGGTCAGCACGGGGGAGCCTAATGGGCACTCTTTGTCCATTAGTACTCAAATAGTTATACCAATAATGATCCCCATGCATCACACTTATATCCATACGGGTAGTCAAAGCAAAATCGAGTAAATTGGACTCTATCACAGGAGTACCCATGTTATCACCATAACCTCTTCATCTTTAATGTATTCATACACTAAAGTAGCAATAGCACCAGCATAAATAGGGGTTTGATCAGTAATATTTCTACTCACAGCCGTATGCAAGGATCTAGCAAGAATGACTCCCAAGTTATACCACATGTGGTGTTTTCTTTTGCACATTTAAGTAAATAAACCATTGGTCCCGTGCAAGCAGAATTGTTGTCTCTAGCAAGAAATCCTCTTGCAAGGAACAACGCAAAGTATCTCAAACTTGGGTGCTGTATATGAGTAAATTTACCCCTATTCAATCTATCATGAGAGTTAACAGAAATAGAGTGCCAAAATGCAACAAGCTCCTGGTTGGAGTCAGCACGGGTTTCATCCCAACTACCCCTGTTTTCCACACCAATAGCTTTGCAAAACTCCTCCAAAGACATAACAAGGCGCTCCCCCCTCATAGTAAATTTACAAACAAAGGTAGGAGGGGTGCCTTACTCTTCTTACTGTGCTTGTAGATCTCAGGGCCCTCAAACCTGAATGTGGAGAGGAATTCTCGCGAGAGTTCCTCGTATGTACCTCGTGGATTTTGGGCAAACTCAAGCAAACCAGTTGCATTGGCGAAGGTGTCGAAGTCTTCTTTTATCCCCCACTGCTCAAGAACATGGGGTCTTGCCATCTAGTTGTATGGATCTTCAGCTTCTCTCCCACAAAAACTGCATCATCCTCCCAAAGATGGTTGTCATCATAATTAAGGGAGACTTTAGATGCTCTTCTCCTCGGTCTTGAGCTCATCCCAAGCAATGCCTTGCCTTTGTTCATCATGGTACCTTGCTGCCCATAAATAATATTCAACAAAAATTAAGATGTAGCACTCTAAAACAACATTGAGCCATCCATAACTAGTCTCCACATCAATATCATGCATCCATATCAACTAGAAAACTTAAATCCATGGATTTCTCAAGCATATTAGGTGACACCTAGTGCAGCAAAATACTTCATACATGAGGCACAAGAACAAAAAATAATTGGATGGGTGGAGGAGTCACATACCAAGGAGCAATCCCACCAAACAGATTTGAAAAATCTGCCCTAAACTTGGAGATCCAAGGATAGCAGGAAGAACGAGCTCGGGAAAATTTGGGAAAAATACCTGGAAGTGGTTTTCTGTCGAGGGGAAGGAGATGGGCACAGGACACTCACCTAACACCACCTGGGGACAAAGTTGGTGGGTCCCACGCGGCCAAGGAATCTGGCCGCGTGGGACACCCCATTTTGGTCCCTGGTGGCCTCCTGGTGTCCCACTTCTGGCAGATGGTCCCTCTGGTTAAATAACTTACCTCCAAATTTTTCTGGAATTTTCAGAGACAATTTTCTAAAGAGAATTTTTCAAACTTCATATTCTGGAATTTCTGAACTCTGAAATAATTATGATTATGCATATACTCTAAAATTCTAAGATAAATAAAATTAAAATGCAATACAAATTTTTATGGGAATCAAGTTTTCATCATTTCCACATTAGTAATGAGGTTGATCAAGTCTCATTAATAATATGCAAAAGATATAATACATGATTCTTATTTTATAGATATAAAGAAGAGTTTCAAGATACCTCATACTTGATTGGAATAGTTCCAATCATCAAGATAGCATATTTTGGTTCAGGAGGTGGTAGTGCAATTTCAAAGCTTCCAATCATAATAGTATTTCTTTGAATAGAATTCACACTCTTGTTTATCACTGTAACACATTCTTCTTGGGAAAATAGATAGTATGCTCATTTCCTTTTACATTAAATGTCACTTTGCTCTCAGTGCAATTTATCACAGCTCCTGCAGTGTTTAAAAAGGGTCTTCCAAGAATAATAGATAGATTATCATCCTCAGGCATTTCTAATATAACAAAGTCTGTAGGAATTAACACATTAGCAATAGAGATAGGAACATCCTCACATATACCTATAGCACAGTTGATTTATCAGCCATTTGCAATGAAACTTCAGTTGGAACCAATTTGTTTAGGTTAAGTTTCTTATATAAAGAAAAAGGCATAACACTAACACCAGCTCCTAAATCACATAGTGCATATTTCACATAAGTTTCTTTAATACGACAAGGAATAGTCGGAATACCAGGATCTCCACGCTTTTCAGGCAATTTTCCTTCAAATGAATAATCAGCAAGCATAGCAGTAATTGCATCATTAGGTATCTTCCTTTTATTAGTGACAATATCTTTCATATATTTTGAGTATGGAGGAATTTTAATAGCATCAACAAGAGGAATTTGCAAACATAAATTTTTAATCAACTCAAAAAATTTCTCAAACCTAGCATCATCCAAAGATTTCATTACCTCTTGGGGATATGGTATGGGTCTTTGTACCCATGGATCCCTCTCTTTACCTTTTTGTGGATTTGGATGATTCTTCTTTTTGTTCTTCTCAGTAGATGGTTGAGGGTCTTCCTTTTCAGGAGGTTCAGGTTCTGCAATATTTTCAACTTCATGTTGATCTTCTTCAGGTGGAGATGATTCCTCTTCTTCAACATTATCATCTTCGGTCTCAGCATCAGAAATAGAAATATCATTGTCTTGTTCTTGAGAATCATCAATGCCTTTGTTTCCATTGGGAGATTTTCCTGCAGAAGATTTCCTTTTGAGAGCCTCTTGCTCTTTTCTCTTGGGATGGTTTTCAGGATAGTCAGGGTCCTGAGTACTTGCACCACCTCTAGTACTAACCCCACAAACCTGTTTCTTCTCAATAAGATTTTCATACAATTGATTTTGAAGAGAAACCATTTGTTCAATTTGATTATTCATCATTTCACAGTGTTTAACAATTCTTCTAACTTCTCCCACACTAGCATTTATATTTTCACGAAGGAATTTAATTTTATGAGAGTTTTCCATCATATTCATTCTAATATCATGCTCTTCAGGTTTATTATGATAAGCAAAATCATTAACATATGATACATCAATAGGAGGTGTTACCTTTTCATTACCTTCCAAAGAGCTTATAGCATTGACTGGGATTGGAAAACATGGTCGATCAATAGGAAGTTTAACACCCATTTCAGATAATTCCTTAAGATGAGAGGTTTTAATTCCCTTCTCTTTCATATCCTTGGAGGCTCCCTTCATTGCCTCATTGTTTAATTCAAGAATACCTCCTTTCTTCTCTGGAAATATCTCTCTGTCATCTATTATTTCAATATTCCAATCTTCATAGTTTCTAGAGATAGTTTCCAATAACTCAATTGCTTCATCAACGGTCCTTTCCCTGAAAACACTACCTGCAATACTATCAAGATAGCCTCTTGTATTTTCAGTTAGTCCATTGTAAAATATATCAAGTATTTCATTATTCTTGAAGCCATGGGTAGGACATTTCCTAACCATCTTACTGTACCTCCCCCAAGCTTGGGGTAAATCCTCCTTCTCTGTTTGTGAAAAGTTGCTAATCTCAATAGTTAAACCATGAATCTTATCAGCAGGGAAATATTTATTATAAAATACCTGCAAGCATTCCTCCTTGCTAGTAATACATCCAGGTTCTAAACGATTATACCAAGTTTTAGCATTTCCTCCCAAAGTAAAAGGAAACAACTTTAAGAAATAATAGCGTTGGTGGATTTCATCTTTACCAAATAACACAGATAAATCATGCAAATCAGCAATGTGTTCAAAAGGGAACTCATTGTCTCTCCCATAAAACTTATACTTCTCAGCTTTTTCAATTATTTCAGGATCAACACTAAACTCATAATCTTTGTCTTTAATTTTAATAGCTGGAGCATTCATTTTCTCAGTAACAGGGAAATAATCATCAAGAGGAGAATTTTTATAGATATCAAGTTTATCCAATTTATCAAAATTCGAATCCATAAAAGCCATAGTAAATGCATCCTCTTCCTCAGAAGAAGTTTCATGTTCATCATCACAATATTCATTATCTTCTAATTCAGACTCAACATTTTCAATATAGAAGATTCAGAGTTTCAGGTGTTTCAGTTATCTCAGATGTTTCAGGTGTTTCAGGTGTCACTTCATTGTCTATGCTACCACATATTAAATCATTTTCAGTACTAGTAGACATCTTAGACAATGGTGAACTATTCAAAACTTTTCCTTTTTCTTAGGAACAACAGCAGAAGAGCATTAGGTGAAAAGTTTGGCCTACTTAGCAAGTCCGTACCTCTACGAGTAGTTGAAGGCCTCACTTCCTTCGGAGTAATCTTTTCCTTTCCCATGGTTAGGAAAAGCAAATGCAGCAAATAAATGATAACAAGTTGTCTTACCAATAAAGCTAGGTTCCCCGGCAACGGCGCCAGAAAATGTCTTGATGCCCACAAGTATAGGGGATCGCTGAAATCTTCGTTGGGAAGTATTACCCAAATTTATAGTTCGACACGATGGGAACACAAGAATACCAATAAGACTTTGGCAATTGAGGCGTCACTCTCAACCACACCTGTATATCAATAAACTTGCAGCAGTGATAGTGATGGCAGTAGTATGATTCAAGTAGCAAATAGAACAGTAGTGAACAAGGGTTTCCCAGTTTTCACCGGAAAAGTGAAAGTGTAACTCAGAGATTTAAAACGTAGGCATGAGGTGATAGCGGGGTGTTGCATGAATAAGATTGATCATATAATAAGATATAAATAGCAATGGGACTTATCTCTAACTCTGATATATGTAGGTATGTGTTCCATAATTAGTTGTGCGTACTAACCAAGAGAATTTGCACAACATCTATTGTCCTACCTGCCCATTTCACCGGGGCCAACTTGGAACTACAGGTAATTAAGGTCTACCCTTTCGAATAGCCCGGAACAACGCATTAACACTTCATGAACACATAGAATCCTCAAACTAAAACATCTCCCCCTTGTTTTCCCTATACTGTCACTTTTAGGGTTCGCAGGTTCAACATAATAGCAGGTGATACACTTTGCAGATAAATACCAAACTCAATTATATGATGAAGCAAAATAAGTTCAGTACTGAAATCATGCCACTCGGGCCCTAGTAACAAGCATTAAGTATAGCATAAGTGCATCAACACAATACAAAAATATCCTCAAGATAAACCCCTAAGATCTCGAACAACGGGTATCATTACATGATCAATCTCATCCAATCCCCATCCACCTCACATGCCTACAGCGGACTACTCACACATGGTGATGGAGAGGGAGCTCATGGTCGATGGAGATGAAGGCGGTGAAGACGGTCTCCGGATCCCTCCACCGGAGGAGAAATCCTGGAGCAATCTGTCTCCGAAAACGAAGATCGTGGTGGTGGCGGCGGTGTGTTTCGCGAAAGCTCTTCTCCTCTTAGGCACCCACTTTTTCATATATATGAGGGGGTATGCGAAAAGCCGAAGGAGAGGCGGCGCTCGAGTAGGGCTGGAACAAAAACTCGAAACTCGCGAGTTAAACGAGTTACTCGTGACTCGGCTCGACTCGAACTCGAAATTAAACGAGCCGAGCCAAGTTTTCAATTTTGCCACTAAACAAGTTCAAGCTAAACGATCCGAGTTACCGAGTAACTCGATTAGCTCGTTATTGATTGTTGTGGTTTATCAAATATGTTGTGGTATCATGTTATTACTGATTGATGCGACTGTTACATGTCAGAAAATTCTGAAAAATTACATCATACATTTATTCATGTTGACCTTTTGACAGATTTGACCGAGCTAAACGAGCAACTCGCGAGCTTAAGCGAGTCGAGCCGAGTTCAACTTTTGGACTCGTTTGTTGAACGAGTCGAGTTCGAGTTAACTCGCTAGTTCACCGAGTTTAACCGAGTCGAGCCGGCTCGGCTCGGCTCGGCTCGAATTCCAGCCCTACGCTCGAGGCTCCATTTGGGTGGGCCCACGCGGCCCAAGGATCTGGCCGCGAGGGGCCCCCTATTTTGGGCCTCCGGCGCTTCCTCGTGTCCATCCTTTGCACGTTGTCCTCCTTTTCCATAAAAAACGACGTGGTATTTTTCTTCGATTTAATTTCCTGCAAAAATAACCAGAAACGAGACTTTGCTAAAAACAGCGTTAGATTCAGCAGGTTTATTCAAATATGGGAAGATTCCGGAGCAAATTATGAAGCAAAGTGCTTGAAAAAGTAGATGCATTTTAGGTGCATCACTTGCACACATAGTCTTGTTTGCCTTTAACAAGGAACCCCTGAGGCTGCTCCATGTAGATCTCTTACTTCAACTCACCATGTAGGAAAGCTGTCTTCACATCCATTTGCTCAACTTCCAAGTTGAGACTTGCTGCCATGCCAAGGATCATTCTAATAGATGTCATCTTCACCACCGGAAAAAATATTGCATCGAAGTCAGTACCTTTTCTCTGGCTGAATCCTTTTACAACTAGCCTGGCCTTGTACCTTGGATGTGACGTGTGCTCTTATTGCTTGATTCTGTAGACCCACTTGTTCTTAAGAAGTTTCTTGCCCTTGGGCAACTTCACCAGCTCATAAGTATGATTGGTATGCAAGGAATCCATCTCTTCTTTCATAGCCTTCTTCCACTCCTTCTTCTTCTCATCTTTCATTGCATCTAAAAAGCACTCAGGTTCTGAACCATCTAACAATAACACCACATATTGGTCGGATGGATACCTGGTAGAGGGAACACGGTTTCTAGTGGCCATGTGAGTGGAGCTGCTGGTGAACTATCTGGTGCTGGTGCCTCTTGACCATGATCATCTTCTTCAACATCATACTCATGCTGCTCGGGAGCTTCTTCATCACTTGCACCACCATGTGCATCATCACCTTCTTGCACAGCTTCTGCATCTTCATTTTCAGCTTCTTGTTCAGCTGAATCTGCAGGTTCTGGGTCAGAATCATATTTGTCTTGCTGTTGGTTTTGAGGAGAAACATGTACCGGAACTTGCTCTAGAGCCTGCACCTTTGTCTTCCCAATATCCTCAATTGTTTGGTCTTCAACAAACACAACATCACGGCTTCTCACAACCTTTCTTGCTACTGGATCAAACAACTTGTGGCCGAACTGATCACCTCCATAGCCAAGAAATATGCACTGCCGTGTCTTTGAATCCAGCTTTGACCTCTCATCTTGAGGGATATGAACAAAGGCCTTGCACCCGAAAACCTTCAGGTGATCATTGTTGTATATATGCCCAAGAGACAATAATAATTTAGTTATTATTTATCTCTAAGTTTATTATTAATGTTTATGTCTTTATGCTATAACTGTATTGGGCACTTGAATAGCAAATACAATGTGTTCAAGAGGAAAACCTCCAATACAGGTGTACAGATATAAGTCACACAACTATAGGAGTTTGTTATCGGAATGATAATAGTACTTAACCGACCCATTGTATGATCTTGCTATGAGACAAATCGCCAACGATGAAGGTAGCAATTGATCATATGTTTAGTTTTCATTAGCTATATTCCTATGCCTTGAGAATATCTGGTGACCGCTTATTCGACACTCATGATTTGATTGTCACCTAACGTCTTGCCGTAACTGGGGACCATAACGGTGGCTTTTGGGTATGGACTAGAATAATGTATTGGAACTTAGATTATTCAAGAAAGGCACTTACTCCTCAAGACGATGGAGAGATACATCCCTTAGGCCATCTCAGTATTATCGTTGTCACCCAATCGTCTGGCCAGACACAGCGTGATTAATCACGGGACAATGAAAATACGGAATGAGAAAAGAGAATGATATTGGTACGAGAATTATATATGTTATGATTAAAGAGTTTAATCACACTAGAGCACATTGTCTCAAATCTCGAGATATCATTGGTATCATGTACGTAAGGGAATTAGCATAATGAGTAACACACAGGTTCTGTCGTTCACTCGTGAACACACGGGAGCCAGTACGGCCGTCTAGGTCCCAATGCTGGTTATTGTCTGGTAAGCTCCTGGACAAGTATTTGTGTTTTGAGAGAATAAAGTTGTAGTTTTGTGGTTATGAGAAAAGGTCGGAGTAGCTCCGATGTCACAGGAACTTGTTCCGGTGAAGTCTAGAGTTAGAGAGAAGGCGGACATCTAATGTCCCGGGGTGATAGGAATTGTTTCTATCACTGTCAGATTTATTCTGAAGGTTTATATAAGAAGGAAATATTATTCTGAGAGTTTTGTCGGCGGATACTAGGTATCCCGGATCATGTAAATATGTTTATATGATAAGTAATTGATTCCGGGAATTTTTTGTAATAGGATATATTCAAGGAGGAATTAATTAGACAAAACAATTATTTATTTATTTAATTAATTAAATTGGAAAATATTAAATAAACGATTTTATTTGGGGCCACCACCATAGGGCTGCCAAGTGGGTCCATGGGCCCACAAGGCAGCCGCACCCCCAAGTGGGGCGGGTGGGCCAGACCGAGTGGGGGGGGGGGGGCTTCCCCCCTTGGCCGAAACCCTAGTGGGCTAGGCCCACTAGGTTGAGGCGGTTGGGAGGGAGGAGTCCTCCTCCCAATCCGACTTGGGGAAGGGGTTGGACTAGGAGGAGGACTCCTCCTCCTCCTAGGGCCGGCGCACCACTTGGGGGAGGCTTTGCCTCCTCCCCCAAGTCTCCCTACCCCTTGGCCTTCTATATAAACCCCCCAACCCCATGGGTTGATACACACAATATTGCCTCCGTGGCTATTCTCTCTCTCTAGTAGATCTCATGTGTTGAGAATTAGACATCTCTAATCCTCTCATATAGATCTAATCAAGTTGATTAGATCTACCACCTAAACTACGTCGAAAGGCTGTCTCTCTTCGGCGGTGCTAGTAGCTCTAGGCGGCGAACATGTTGTCGGGTTGGCGCGGTGTACGTGTGGATACTACTAGAGCGGGGCTGCGCAAGTAGTCCCTCGACGACAGGCCGGCAACAATCTCACCTCCCGGCGCGGATGTGAGATTCTTCATCAAGCTTCACCGACATGCACTTCGATAAACACAAGATCTTCCGCAACGGTGTTTGTAAGTATTCTAGATCTAGCATTATGGGGTGCAATATATCTTCATAGAATAGATCTTTGGCGGCAAGGTTACGATTTTTTTTAAAGTTTTACCCGCAACCCAATAATCATATGAGACTTCCTTGTCGAAACATCTCCCTACAATGGATAACTTGGTGAGAGATTAATAAGATAAACTGTAGTCGACAAAGCCTCACCCCAATAATGTTTAGGCAGCTTTGCACTTGATAGAAGCATCTAAGTCTCTCAACAATTGTACTGTTCATCCTCTCAGCTAGACCATTCAGCTGTGGTGTCTTCGGAGGAGTAAATTGGTACCTAATTCCCTGTTCCTTGCAATAGACATCAAATGGGCCAATATACTCTCCCCCATTATCAGTGCGAAGGCATTTGATCTTCATCTCAGTTTCTCTCTCTCAAATGAGACTTGGAATTGCTTGAATACACTTAGTACTTGATCTTTGGTCCTCAAAACAAAGACCCAAACCTTCCTGGAAAAGTCATCAATAAATGTGACAAAGTACTTTGCTCCACCCATTGACCTAACCGACATTTTACAAACGTCGGAATGTACCAAGTCCAACACCTCGGGCTTCTTGTGAGGAGGTTGACTCTTGAATGCAACTCTGTGTTGCTTCCCCGCAAGGCAATCTGAACATTTTTTTATGTGAACACCTTTCACACCTTTCAACAAATTTTCTTCACTAGCACCGTCATCCCCTTGTCACTCATGTGCCCAAGTCTCTTGTGCCACAAGGCACAGCTATCTTCTTTCTGCAATGCATTGACACAAGCAGCAGAAAGTTTTTTTTTTAGAAATGGGGAGAAGCCCCAGCCTCTGCATCACGGGGATGCATACAGTTGTTTTATTACAATTTTGAAGTATCAGGTTCCACGAATTACAACTCAAGCATCAGAAAGAGTAGCGATAAACACTAGCCAGCGAAAAACAACAGGAATGAAACACTTATGCATCACTTAATCTATTGAAAATCTGCTAGCCAGCTGATACGTCTCAAACGTATCTATAATTTCTGATGTTCCATGTTGATATTATACCAATTGTTGCATGTTTTATATACACTTCATAGCATTTTTATGCATTTATTGGACTAACCTATTAACAAGATGCCACAGTGCCAGTTTCTGTTTATTATGTCTGTGTATTGCAGAAAAGGCCCGAAAACCAAAGTGCTCGGAAAAATCCAGAAAAATTACATAAATTCAATTTCGTCAGAAGACCCACGGAGCCAGAAGGGCAAGTCCAGCGGAGGCCCACAGCCTCCACACCATGCCCTCGCGCGGCCTGGAGGGGGGCGGCGCCGGGGGGTGGTGTGGCCACCTCGTGCATCGCCTCGCGACGCCCTTTGGACTATACATTGCCTCCGCGGTGAAAACCCTAAAAGAATCGACGATTTCTCTAGAAGAGTTCCGTAGCTCCGCCGCCACCAAAAACCCTAATTCGGCGGACAGAAGTCTCTGTTTCGGCACCCTGCCGGGACAGGGAATTGCCCCCGGAGCCATCTCCATCGAATCCACCGCCATCTTCATCACCGTTGCTGCCTCCCATGATGAGGAGTAGTTCTTCATCGGGGCTGAGGGCTCTACCAGTAGCTATGTGGTTTATCTCTCTCTCTCATGGTGTGATCTTTATGTGATCATGAGCTTTGTAATCTAGTTGAATCCATAGATGTTACTCTTCATTATCTTATATGCTACTTGAGTGGTTTTATTAATGTAAACTTCGGAGTCACCTTTGTCCCGTGGTGCGAAGTTGACAGTGTGCGCACCGTGTGTGGCTCTTAGGCTAAAGATTACAGGAATACTTATCATGAGTTATTATTTGTGTTGGATGTCTCTATGAAATTGTGGTGTTTGTCTAGTACTACTTAGGGCGCTCAAGTTGACAGTGTGGGGTTCTCTAGATGTGGAATGCGACTTTAAGGCGTGCTTTTATATCCCTACACAGTGAATTGGTGTTCGTTATCCAACAGGAGAATAGTTCAGAGTAGCATAGTGAAGAGGAAATATCTATGTATTCAATTATATTATTATTGTTGAGAGTGTCCACTAGTGAAAGTATGATCCCTAGGCCTTGTTTCTAAGCATTGAAACACCGCTTACAACCAGTTCTGCTACATGTTTGCTTGCTGCCATTTTTATTTCAGATTGCAATTACCACTTATAATCATCCATATTACTTGTATTTCACTATCTCTTCGCCGAACTAGTGCACCTATACACCTGACAAGTGTATTGGGTGTGTTGGGGACACAAGAGACTTCTTGTATCTTAATTGCAGGGTTGCTTGAGAGGGATATATTTGACCTCTACCTCCCTGAGTTCGATAAACCTTGGGTGATTCACTTAAGGGAAACTTGCTGCTGTTCTACAAACCTCTGCACTTGGAGGCCCAACACTGTCTACAAGAATAGAAGCGTGCGTAGACATCACCAGCGAAGTTGTAGAACGCCCGAGCGACCGCCTCAAGCCGGCCACACCCAGAAGCCACTTCCTCCCGTTGCTCCAATGGGAGGAGGAAAGACCACGCGCCAAGTAGGGATGTAGCCTTGTAGATAACCTGCAAATAGTTCATGCGTTTGGATTTGTTAAACACTAAATCATTTCTACACGTCCATAGGGACCAAAGTATAGCACACACGCCTACTCGTACGCGTGCTTTATCTATTTTTTGCATCCCTCTCAACCAATTCCCAAACATATTCGTGATATTAGCTGGTGGTGGTAAATCAAAGGTGAATTCGACAATTCTCCATATGAAACGTGCTAGAGGACAGGTTAAAAATAAATGCTGAATGGACTCCGTTGAATCACAAAATTCGCATTTAGTGCACCCTTTCCATTTCCGTTTAGCCAAATTATCTTTGGTAAGGATTACCTTTCTGTATAGGAACCATATAAAGATCTTAATCTTTAAAGGAACCTTTAGTTTCCAAATATATTTCCTCAAAAAGACCGTATGATCATTCAACATATCATGATACATCGATTTGACTGAGAAATATCTATCAGGAGTTAGATTACATACAAAAACATCTGTCGCTTCCGACAAACCAACTTGCATTAAACGTTGCACCAAGTGCACCCATCGGTCCCAATTATTTCCAACCAGATTACGCCTAAACTCAATGTTCAAAGGCTGTGTTGCAAGCACGGTTGCAACCAAAACATTTTTTCGGTGCACCAGATTATAAAGAGAAGGGTACTTAACAGCTAGAGACGTGTTCCCTAACCAAACATCCTCCCAGAAACGAGTGATCATGCCGTTGCCAACAACAAAATGACCACTTGAAAAAAAATCATCTTTTACAGCCACAAGGCCTTTCCAAAAAGGAGAGTCTGTGGGATTACTTGTCACTTGTGACAAAGATTTATTGCTAAGATACTTATTATGTAGCAATTCTTGCCACATTCCTTCCTCATTGAGAAGCTTAAACAACCACTTGCTTAGTAAACATATTCAAGGAGGCCACAAGGGAATTGGATGTTGACGAGTTCTTTGAGATCCCTCAGTTCTACGTGTGCAGGATTGAGAATGATGGTATAGATGAGGACTCTCTGGTATCATTCAAACTTTTCTTCCCATTTACATTTTTTCTGATACTCTGCGGTCATTTACACTTTTCTGATACGATGTTCATGTTATTTTGGTAGCATCTCAAGATTGAGGTAGTAGATGGTTATGTACTTCCATCACAAGGGGCTTCTCGTCTATGGGCGAGAGGCAATGTCGAGATCATGGGATCATATCAAGTAATAGAAGACTACGTCGAGTTCACTGGGAACTGGGATCTATTCTTTGAACTAGCGCAAATTCGCTTTGGTGATCTCTTCGCTATCAAGGTGATCATCAAGGAGGAGTACATCAAGCTGAAATTTGAGAAGGTCAGCGAAGACGTCGAGGAGGCCATTGAAGACGTCGAGATGTCCAGCAAAGACATCGAGTTGTCCAGCGAAGACGACGAGGAATCCAGCGAAGAGACAAGCGAAGAGATCAAACATGAGATCAAACAAGAGATCAATCAAGAGATCAAGTAAGAGATCAAAGAAGAGATCAAAGAAGAGAGTGATTAATATTACTATGCGTTGTTGTTGTTGGTTGATGTATTTGTTCAGTGACTACTCTAAAGATGTATTTTGGTCAAACACCTTGTGTGCGTGATCTGGGCGCGCTCTGGGCGCGAACTGGCGCACACGCGCGCTCTATGCGTCGCTTAAGTCAAAACTTGTTGTATTGGATGTTTATTATTTTCTTATGAACTAGTATTCTGATGAAGAAGCTTGCCGCCGGATTTCCTATGTTTTGAATGTTCCCGCAATTTATATGAATTTTCTGCGTTAAATTCTATTAAACTCGTTTAATGCATGAAATATAGCTAGAAAGCTCAAAAATTCAAAATATTCTGGCATTGTGCCTTCCGTATGTCATGCCCTGCGTAAAATTTATGGACGTTCATTTTGCACTCTTATTTGTCATTGCTACTTCACAAAAAATAAGGAATTTGGCACTAAATAGAAGTTAGAAAAAAAACAGTCAATTTCTCTTGGAATCTTTTCTTCGGCAATATTGTTTGTAATTTCAAAACCCATGTTTGTGCCGAGTTTGGTCATCATAGCTTAAGGCTAGCTATGGATATGGTCATGAGCTTGGTCATCTAGCTTGAATCCCATGAATATTCATAAATTTTGAGAAGGCTCGTTTTTTCAAAATCTTGAATTCCAAGTTTATGATTTTTCCTTGATAGTAGTACACTAAAAGAGACGATTCCCGCTGGATTTCATATTTTTTGAACTTTTCTCGATTTATGAGAGTTTTCTCAATAAAGGTCAAAATTGGCGGAGTGACCATTGATAACCAAGGTTTGAATTTTCTGATGTCTCAGGTGTTTATGCATAGAATCATGCTATACTACGTTCATATTAATTTTCTATAATTTTTGGGACAAAATATAACACACTTGTAGTTCAAATCTCATTAAATAGAGCTAAATCCTATTAAACTCGTTAAATGCATGGAATATAGCTAGAAATCTCAAAAATTCAAAATATTCCGGGATTGTGCCTCCCTTATGTTATTCTTTGCGTACAAATGATGGACGTTCATTTTGAACTCCTATTTGTCATACCTACTTCGTAAAAACTAAGAAAGTTGGCACTGAACAAAAGTTAGAAAAAAACGGTCAATTTTCTTGGAATCTTTGCTTCTGCAATATTGTTTGTAATTTCAAAACCCATGTTTGTGCCGAGTTTGGTCATCATAGTTTAAGGCTAGCTATGGATATGGCCATGAGCTTGGTCATCTAGCTTGAATCTCATGAATGTTCATATTTTTGAACTTTTCTTTATTTATGAGAGTTTTCTCAAAAAACGTCAAAAATGGCGGAGTGACCATTCAAAATATTCTGGGATTGTACCTCTCTTATGTTATTCTTTGCGTATAAATGATGGACGTTCATTTTGAACTCTTATTTGTCATACCTAGTACATATATTTTTGAACTTTTCTCGACTTATGAGAGTTTTCTCAAAAACGACAAAAATGGTGGAGTGGCAACAGCCGCATATGACCGTTACCCGCTGACGACTTGACCGTTGTATACCCAATGATTGGTGGGTCCTCTTTACGCGCACCCACCATTTGTATCCTCTTTACGCGCACCCACCATTTGCCTCCTCTTTACGCGCACAGACAGAGTGTGGACCATCTTCTTCTTCCTCTTCTTCTTCTCCGGCGACAAAGGACAACAACAACGCTGACGAGATATGTCGAGCTCCTCCACTTCACGCTGCCGCCCCTCATGGCCAAAGCAGCCTGTGGTGCCATTGCCACGATGTCCTAAATGCCCATGCATCACGCCACTGAAAACGTTGTGCTAGTAAGAAGGATAATGCCAACTTTGGGCGCGAGTTTCTAACATGCGAGAGCAAGCCAGGGCAAGTAAGATCTGTCTCTCGCATCCTTTTGCTTTGATTTCTCCAGTTTTTTTAATTTTTTGCTCAGATCCGGGATTTAGGGTTCATGTTTACTTTTTCAGGGGATGGATCCATGCGACCATTTTGAGTTGTTGGATTTGTACATTGTGAGGCTTCAACGGGCGGGCTTAATTGATTCGAAGGGGGGCGCAACCAGCGAGCTCAATCTACCGTCGAATGTGGAGATTTTGCTCCGCCGATGGGGGTTGCGGAACTAGGAGACCAACTGAAGAAGTTGAACAAGCACTTAAGAAAGATGAATTATCTGAAGAAGCAGGCTAATCTGATACCTGCAGGATTTTATTTCTATATAGTTGCTCTAGGATTTGTTTATTTGCTGATCATCAGTCGTTAGTGGTAATCAATGCAATGTAAGCATAATTAATGCGATGTAAGCTTAATGCGATCAATCATATGCTCTCTGTCATTTGGACCAATCGCTTATGATAAACCAATCGTGTCATTTGGACAAATTGCTTATGATTTAAGCGCTCTTTAAGATCAAAGCAAAAAAGGCTATTTACTAATAAACCAATTATCCAAATGAAACAAAACTATTGATAAGCAGAAATTATCTATATTTTTGAGGCAGATCTGAAAGACTGGCAAGTTGGGAGAAATGACTAATCATCTGTAGCAAAATTATCTACTCCGTACAATTTTAGTGGCAGATCTGAACAAGCGAGTGACTACACAACAATGGATATAAAATTAGCATCGAATGAAGGGGGCCGGGCCCGGTTCCACCCCGCTTCGTTCGATGCTAACGATAGCCATCAAATATTCGAGATTATAAAGAGGTCGCGCACACTTCCAACTAGCGAGGTGGGACTAAACACCAAGGGCATGACTCAACAACGAGGTGCCCCAGGCCGACCCCACTAGTCAGGCCAAGTGATGGTCAAAGGAGGTTGACCAGACGGAAACAGCCGTCTTGGCCATCCGCGGGCCTCGAAAGAGCCAGATAGGGCACAGACGAGGAAAGTTAAGCAAGTAGGGCACATACGAGGAAAACTAAGCAAACCAGGGCACCGAAATAATAAGCCTTTATTCTTTGCCCATCCACAGAGGAAGCTTCTCAGATGTCTAATTTTGTGTTGCCAAATTTGAATTGAGGAAAGTCCCGTATGGACTGACTCCCATTCCCTCTTAACCATGTCAAAGAAACCCTCTTGACCCAACCAAGAAATCTGAAAAGAAAATTTACTAGAATTCCCTAAGTAAGATTGATCTCCTGAATCAATTAACAAAGGTGTGTGATCAGACCCAGACCGTGTCAGGGCTTGAACCAAAAGTAAAGGATATTTTTGCTCCCATTCCACCGTAGCTAGAACTCTATCCAATTTTCGTAAGTCGGTGTGTCAAGCCGATTAGCCCAAGTGTACTGCCTCCCTGAGAGATCAATTTCTCTAAGGCTAAGACATTCGATGATGGCATTAAACATAAAAGGCCACCGAGCAGAAAATCTATCGTTGTTCTTATCCTCTGGTCGACGCATGATATTTAAATCCCCTCCAACCAACATAGGTAAAGGTTGATCCTCACACATGCGAACCAACTCTGCTAAAAAATCTGGTTTCGTGAATCTTGGGCTGCGCCGTATACAGCCACAAAAATCCATTCAAACCCATCAACTTTAGACCGCAAGTAAAGTTTAACCATATAGTCTCCCGTGTCAACTTTTTTGACAACAAGAGATGTAAAGTTAATGCCAATTAGAATTCCACCAGAACGCTCATGTGGAGCCGAGCAAAACCACGTATAGTCTCGTCCCCAGATAGGTGGTTCAAAAATGATACCGTAAAATTAGATCTCCCAGTTTCCAAAATAGCCACCACATCTAGGTTCCGTTCTCTAATTGATTCCTGGATGTGCCAAATCTCACCAGGATCTCTATGACCCTCGCTATTCATAATGAAAGCTCTCATTTCAACTAGATTTTTTTAACTTTAAATCTAGAACTACGCCGAACGTTAGAAACATCGATTTTCTTCTTGACCCTCGAGCACTTTGCTTTCGGTTGATGGGTGGACAAATCCGTATGATCATCCAACCCCACAGCCTCCTCAGCCGTCAAGTCTTCACATAAAGCCGACACTTTAGAAAGAAATAAATTCTTAGGTGGATCATCCTGCGAACTAACCGTTTTGTGAAGAATAGTTAAAGATCTTTCATTTTCTAAACTCCTCACATTAACAATAGAAGAAGAAACCTGTGCATGCGATTGACCTAGAGATACCCATCGTACTAGCATTGCTAACTAAATCAGCATCCGAAAATTTTAAAATGGAAAATTTGGATTTTTGCTTAGTACCTGAGGTGATAGGAGAATCCCGCTGCTCAGCAATCTTCATTGCCCTCTCCAGCATAGGAACATTGGCATTTGGTTGTGCCCGGATACGTGTACTCGAGCGCAGACCCACCAAAGAAGGCTCCGGAATACCACCAAAAGCAACGATGTCTGCAGTCGTAGCTTTTGTCGGTGTAAGGCTATTATCCGGACAGTAAATAAGATTTCCTTTTGGTGTCTTCTTGAAGCATGAAGGTGGAGAGGTAACAGGAGGACTCAAGACACCCGACGGTGTAGAAACCATCCGACCAGCAGGCTGCAAAGACGGCTGAACTGTGGTAGCTGCCAGGACCGAAGTTGGAGAAGTGGGAGCCTCCGAGGTCGCGACGACGAGATCCGCAGAGAACACACCCTTGGTCGGCGTTACACAAGTGGTCGAGACAGCTGCCGCATCAGGAACCTCGTGTGCAGGTGACACCACGGGCTTGACACCACGTTTGCACGGCGAGGGAAGGGTCGAGGATCGATTCTCATCCTCCGAGGAAGCCACGTCAGACAACAAGCTACAAGAAGCAATATCACAACTCAGTCCAATAGCAGAAACAGACTCGTCACCATTTTCTACTGCTGCCGCAACGCCAAAAGCAGCATCAGCTAGCTCGGCAACAAAATCTGTGTTGATAGCGATCGCCGGATGCAACCTTTTGTCCTCTTCACTGATCACAACTGGGCGAGTAGGGGAAAACAAACGTCTTGCCTCCACACAGCTCCCACCTTTGGCCACATGAGCTTCTTCGTCCTCCATCATATCCGCCCAACGATCGGAAAAAGACCCAAACCGTATGCTTGGTCCGAGAGCAGCAGTACGTGCATGTGATTTAGGCAAGATAATTCCAACAGATGGGGTAGTAGATGCCTTTGGATCATCAGATTTTTCAGTATTTTTCTGACCTTGTACAACCTTTTTCGGGTCAGCTTTCTTATCATCATTTCCATTAGCTCCATCATCTTCTTCCTCATCGGGTGCCTGAGGCATATCTTCCTCGACAACACCCAAGACTTGTTCCTCTTCAATCTCAAAAGAAAGACGGTATCCTTCGCCCTTAAATAAGATATCTTTGTGGTAAGGAATGGCTGACAAATCTCTCACTCTATAAAGTCCACGTACTACATCAAATTTTCTAGTATAAGCCATATCAATTTTTTTGTTTTCCCAAGCAAGTCTCCTAACGCCCAAAGCGCCAGATAGTCCTATCTCAGATCATCCGGGACTCCTTCAATCAAAACCCAAACGTCCTCAAGCTGAAAAAAGGTTTAACCTCTGATTTCCATTCCTCGAACTCAACAGAACACTCACTCTCTTTTGCCTCAAATTTTCCAAAACGAGTTGCCCGGATTAACTCCATCTTGCTAGGGAATTGTGTCTTGTACACATTGTCACCTGCCGGCTGAACATCCCATTGGAAATCATCATCAATAACAATCCATAAAAGTACCTCCACTATTTTTTGAACCGACATAGAGCCACCAGACACCGTAATACGACCCATCCGACCACTATCAGATTTAGGCCAAAAGTTAGGAGTAGCATGAGCCTCAACAACCATCAGATCTTCATGAGCCAATCCAAAAAGAGAGAGGGAGGGCTTCGGAGCATCATGTAGCAGGCATTCCTCATTAGCATGATCCACTAATGCACAAAAGTCACACAAAATTGTTGTGCACTCCACTGAAAAGTGCCCTTTAGCTCCACATCGGGAAGCACTTCACCTTGTCTACAATTTTATCTTTTTTCTCAGCCGCCTTGACAACATCCAAACTTTGGACCGATTGTAGAGCAACACCAGGAGCAGCGACATTCGTTGCTTGTGCCGCACCAGGTTCCACGACAGCTTGACCAACAGCAGCTACCGGTTGAGGAGCAGAAGGAGCTGCTTGCAGTGGCTTATCAGCTGTAGCAAGAACAGATGGATTGCGACGTGGAGGTGGACGACGCACATCCCGCTCATTGGAACGACCACGCCTGTCAAAACCACCTTCACGGTGACCTCGGAACTCCCTCCTACGGTTGGGATAACCATACTGGTCGTTATCATATTGATTTGCCCCTCCGGCACCCGGGTGAAAGCCACCATAGCCGCCTCCTTGAAAATCGCCCCCTGGGCACCATTGCCCTGAATATAGTGTCCATGATTCCCATTGAAGTTGCCATGACCTTGCTCGAAGAAATCTCCACGACCAGAATCACCGCCGCCGCGGCCATAATCAAACCCTACAGCCCTATATCCTCCGCCGTCATAGCCCTGATTGTTGAAGTTGGCACCCCTCGAGCATTGCTAGGTCCATCTCCAGGATCTCCTTCCCCTTGGAAACGGAAGTTCTGACCGCCGCTATTCCCAACACTCTTGCCACCGCCACCATCACGATGCGCCATGACCAGCGAGCGTCGACCTACACGCGGCGCAGGAGCAGAGTCTCACGACCAAAAAAGACCTAGAATCCTACGGAAGGAATTCCCTACCTTAGATGATCGACAATCCCCAAACTCGGCGAGTGTCGTGTCCCCAGACTCGGCGAAGACCTGACATTCGCTTGACACACATCTGACAAGGGACGGGCTGGATCACCTTTTCTTCGCCGAGTGGTGTTTAAAGACACTCGGCGAAGGCGTCGCCGAGTCCCCCCGACAAAAAACACTCGGCGAAGCCTCTTCGCCGAGGCGAATTTTGCCGAGTCTATTTCGCCGAGTTCCATACTCGGTGAAGGCGTCGCCGAGCTGGATTCAGGCCTTCGCCGAGTCTTTTTACCACTCGGCGGCGAGTCATTTTCCCGTAGTGATTGGGCCCGTATGGCCGACTTGACAATTTGCATGGCGTGAAAAAGGGCCCGTATGGCTCATGCATGGATCGCGGAAATTCAAAATTCTCCGTTGAGACATTCTGCCATCGGTGAACTACAACACAGATCGGTCGGCCGTGCGATTCCTATGATGAGCATCGGAACGGATCCTCGCTCGCCTCACCACTTGGATCAATTCTTTAGGATCAAAATCTTCCTGGACAAAGGTTGTCGGAGACAACGCCGGCGATCGCGAACAATCGATCGGCCGCTCCACCACCGCAGAAGAAACAGAAGAGCATGTACCTTGACTCTGCAGAAGATCTTCCCCATCGACGCGGAGTAGCTGCGCCGCCCTAGCCTGACGCTTGTAGATCCTCTTCTCCATCCGACTGGAGATCGCCGGCACATCTCGATGGACGTCCTCCTCCGGCAAGTCGCAAAGATATGACATACCGGAGCGTGAACCGTCTTCTCCTCCGTCATCTTCCTTACCTTCGTCTTTGGACTCCGGCGAGAGGCTCCAGAATCGCCCTAACAGCTCCTCTCCGCCTTTCTCGGAGCTGTCCATCCGTCACAAACGCAACCAGCCCTCAGCAGCAGAAAGTTTAGCATGGACATGATACAAAACTGAAACCACGTTACCTCTAGCAACAATAAATCAGATTTCCTTTAGTGAGCTTGTACCGTGCATCTCCAAATCTGGAGAAAATGACAAATAACCACCACATTTGAACACGAGATGTCAAAAAACCACCACCCTTCGTCTTTTTGACATATAAATACCTCTTTTGGACCCATAGTATGACGCAGAGCACTAATTTGTCTATTTAAACCTGTTAACACATTTTATGACAGTTCAGACCCACCTGTCAGATCTACGTGGCAAAAATAAAATTAAAAAGCGAGTCAACGCTCGCGTGCAGGGCGGCCGAGCGCCACCATCGTGGGCGCCTCGCGCCTAGCTAGCCCGGCCGGCAAGCGCGACACGAACGCGCAGCTAGCTAGCTAGCACGCCCGACCAGCGAGCCCAACCGGCTAGCTAGCTAGCACGCCCGACCGGCGAGGGCAGCTCCATGGCGGCTGCAGCACCGGCGAGCCCGCGTCACCACGCTCGCCCGTGGCACCGTGGCCCGAGCCCGCGCCGCCGCGCTCGCCCGTGGCGCCGTGGCCGGGGCTCAAGCTCGCCCGCGGCCCGCGCCCGTGCCACCGTGCTCGCCCGTGGCGCCGTGGCCGGGGCTCGAGCTCGCCCGCACCATGGCCGGCGCTCGCCCGCGCCGCCGCGCTGGACCGTGGCACCGTGGCCGGGGCTCGAGCTCGCCCACGCCATGGCCAGCGCTACGGACGAGACGAGGCGAGGCTCGCCCGTGGCCCGCGCCATGTTCGGGGCTCCGGACGAGACGAGGCGGCGCTCCGGACGACGACGAGCGGTGGCGGCCGGCGCGGCGAGGTGGTGGCGGCGGCCGGAGCTTGGGGCGAGCTTGGGTGAGAAGGAGCGAGCGGGTCGGGTCGGGTGTGTGCGTTGACTTGGTGTGTGTGGTGCGGTTCCAGGTAGAAGAGAGGAAAGAATTTAACAATTCGTTTATTTTTCTCCATCAAATTTTGCCACGTAGACCCGATAGGTGGGGTCAAACCGTCAAAAAACGAGTTAGCAGACTTAAACAAGCAAATCAGTGCTCCTCGTCACACTATGGCCCCAAAATAGGTATTTATGTGTCAAAAAGACGAAGGGTGGTGGTTTTTTGACATCTCGTGTTCAAATGTGGTGGTTATCTGTCATTTTCTCCCAAATCTGCTCAAGTACCCATCTTTATAAAGCAAACCAACCGAGATCATGTTGAGACGTGCCTCACCGACTTGAGGACTAGTGTCGTACCATTTCAGTCTCCAAGTGCACATCTCCTCTTCCAATGATTTTTGCTCTATCATTGTTTCCCATCTTCACGACACCAAAATCACCTGCGGTATAGTTTGTGAAGAACTCTACGAGATGTAGCATGTATGGTAGCACCGCTATCTAGAATCCAAGTAATCTCATCACCATCTACAAGGTTGATGGTGTCATTGGAAACAATAGTGATCTTCTCCTCGGTAGTAGAACCAAAACTGCCATCATGTTCTTCATGCATGAGAGACATGATATCCTCTACTACAGTAATGCGTCCATCACTATCACTGTCACTGTCTGGCTGTTTTTAAACTTGCTTCTTCTTTTTCCTTTTGTCTTTCTTCCATTCGTCACAATGCCACTTGATGTGGCCCTTTTCATGGCAGTGATGGCACACAAAATCAGCATACTTGCCTTTGCCTTTTGATTTGCTTCTACTTCTTTCAGCCCCTTTACTTGGACCTCTACGCTTGCTTCTCCCCCTTGACTGAGTCAATAACACTTCTGAGTGTGAAGAAGAACTTTCCTTATCAGCAATTTTTCTAGACTCTTCATTTAGTACCTTGGTCTTCACAAGGTTCCAAGTGACAACTCCATTAGGTTCTGAATTGCAAACGGTGACTTTAAAGGTCTCCCAAGTGTCCGGTAATGAGCCAAGTAGCGGCAAGGCTCTCACTTCATCTTCAAATGTGATTCCCATTGAAGATAGCTGATTTATAATGCCCTGAAATTCATTCACATGATCTGCAATTGGGGTGCTTTCCTTGTACCTCAAACGCATCAATTTCTTGATCAAGAACATCTTGTTGGTACCTTCTTTGCGAGCATACAACTCCTCCAATTTCTGCCATAAGGTGCGTGCATGTGTCTCATCAATGATATGGTTCAAAACATTGTCATCGACCCATTGCCGAATGAACCCACAAGCTTGGAGATGAAGTACCTCCCAAACATCTTCTTTCATGTCCTCGAGCATCTCAGTGGAGAACACCGGCTTCCAGTATTCTTTCACATACAACAAGTCCTTCATCTTGCTCTTCCAAGATTGATAATTTGTACCATTCAATGATATCATTCTGTTGGTATTCACTTCCATCTTTCAACACAAGCAAACTGCACTCAGCCCAAAACAAACCTTGGTTTGAAACATGAGTACAAACTGAACCTCAGCTCTGATACCACTTTGTTGAGGTAAATGGGAGAAGATACACAACTCCAATTGCCTTTGGCCTGCAATGAACTTCGAGGATAGGTTCAACCAACATCAATATGCAGCGGAAAAATAAACACAATCACATGCACAGGTGACACAAGGATTTACGTGGAAAACCTCCCCAACGTGAGGAGGAAAAACCACGGATGTGGACCAACCGGTCCACGCAAACTTCACTATGATCAAGAGTCTTCCCTAGAACATCTAGAGATTACAACACACACATCAGCTCGTTGCCCACCGGCAACAACAACAACAACAACAACAACAACAACAACCACAAGAGGCAAGATTTCAGCAAAGCAGAGTATCACATATTCTGTCATCTTCGGTAATCAGCAAACTGCTCTTAAACCACAGATCCAAACAGCACAAAACTTGGTAGACAAGCAGACATATGAGTTCCCAACATGCACACAAAAAATGAGCTCAGTCGGACACCGTTTGCCTGCCCAAAATGTTTCTCTACCAAAACTGCTCTGTGCTGAAACTGTAGCAGTCCGAACTGACGAAACCTCTCTCAAATCTGATGCTCCTCTGACCCAAACCTCAAACCAGATATCCAGATCGAAGTACTCAAAGTAAGGAACGAGCTCACCAAGTTAGGAGTCGATCTAAGCATGTTTGACCCTCCGAACACAGGGTTGAAGACAGACTGGTCAGATGCACCAAATCATGACAGAAATCACCTCTCCTTCTTCTTCCTCTCTTCTCACTAGGTTGTGGTATTCTTGTATGTTCTCTCATTCTCTCACAGCAGCAGCCACGTTCTAGCTTCTCACACTAGCTTGCTTGCACAGCCACAAGGGTGGCTAGGGTTTTCTTCTCTTACCTCACTTGGAGGCAACTCAACAGTTGGATGCGTACAGCGATGAACGGCTCACACATGTTGGACTTTCTGGGCTAAAGTTGGGCTACCAACACACCTCCAAGTGGAGGGACATGGCCCAACAGGCTCCTCACTGCGGAGGAGACAGTCAATATCTTTTCCTAGCTGAAAGAAGTCAGAAGTGGTTTGAGAAGAAGGCCGCAACTGATGGATTCAGAAGTGCGGTGAGGCATTGGTTAACTTTGTGTAATCTTTTCTTTTGGTTGTGTTGGTTTTGCTTGATGCATGTCACCATGTGTGGGCTCTCTCTGGATTCAGAAGTGCGGGGAGGCATTGGTTAACTTTGTGTAATCTTTTCTTTTGGCTGTGTTGGTTTTGCTTGATGCATGTCACCATGTGTGGAATCTCTCTGGATTCAGAAGTGCGGCGAGGCATTGGTTAACTTTGTGTAATCTTTTCTTTTGGTTGTGTTTGTTTTGATTGATGCATGTCACCATGTGTCTCTCTGTAATTTTCTGGAACTACATGAACATGTGGAAGTGTTTTCCTGTTTTTCAGATTCTACCCTGTAGCTGGATAGTCCCAAAAAACATATGCTAGCTTTTCAATATAAAATCTGGGTCGTTGGCCTTCTTTCTATAAAACAGAAGCGGTTTGGGGGTGACTTCTCAAATTCTCATGTTCTTCTCAATTGTCCCACTGATTTGGAGGAAGGATTGCGCACACGCCGTGTGACCGTTCAGAAGGCGTTGAACCAGACCACGCTGTAAGACCCGCAACTGAAAGTTCACTACAAATATTTGTCTTTCGGCGACGAAATAGGTAAAAGACCTTGGCTAATAGCAATTCAACATTTTACAATGGTTTCAATTCTCTGTTTGTGCATTGCGTTCGTGGGATGCTGAATCTATTATGAGATGGTCTGACTCCTAGATACGTAAGTGATTTCGGTCATAATATACATAATCCTTTGCATCCTGACGGTTAGCATTGCATCACAGAAACGCAATGTGTGCCCTAGAAATTTTATCCATGTTACCATTATTACTACATATATTCCATTACCCGTGCACTTAAGTTTTACTTACCGAGCTAAGCCTTCATGTCCATGTTATACGTGTGTTAAGATCTATGGCCTGTTTATAAATTGCAAAGGATTTATCCTAATTTAATTTACTGGAGTAGATGTTTTTTGCTATAAATTTACGCAGCGGGGCATTATCTTGTACACCTGAAAGGAAACTAGACCTTGGACCGTCCCCCCCCCATCTACAGTAAGCCTGGGAGGCGATTTGTGAGCGACCGAAGCTCTCCACCTCGCCGGCGCCGAATCGGCGGCTTCCTCGCCCTCCGCCGGCCGCTCCGGCGGCGGGAGGACGGGGGAACGCCGATTCGCGCCGTGTACATAGCATAGGCGAGCCTAGGGTTTCCAGCCGGCGGCGCTGTGGCGGAGGAAGCGCCGCTGGTCTGGTTTTGCAGGTGGTGGATCTCCCCCGTGATGGCGGCGCTCGGTGGAGCTCCGGTGTCGATCTGCTGCCGTCGTCGGGCTGGCGGCTCTGTGGAGCTGCCCGTCTCGACTTCCCCGCGCTGGATTCCGTGGGTCGATGGCGGATCCAGCTTTTGAAGGTTCGGGAGCTGCTGTTGCGGTTCGGTTCATCGGCTTCGTCGGCGTCCTTCGGTGTGGCCCTTTGGGGCCGGTGATTGGTGACACTCCCGCGCGCTCGTGGGCTGCTCTCGATCCAAGGCATGAAGGAGAGCAGGAGCGGCGGCACGCCACCGACGGCGCCATAGATGGAGATGAGGCTGAGCTGCAGGAAGGAGGTTTCTGTAATTTCCGTTTCTTTGAGGTCCTTTCAGTAATTGTGCCGTGCTGTGGCAGTTGTCTTCACTAGCAAAAAAAAAAGATTGGATTGGGGCTGCGGTGACCAACTGGTTCACCGATGATCTCTTTATATAGGAGGGTTGCCGTGTGTTACAAGAACGTACAGGATAAGTACATGGGTTGTTACAGATTGATACGTACAGCTAATAGCTAACAACCTGACCTAGTTACAGTTGAGATACCAAGTCTATCCTGATACGTATACTTATCTTGACAGCCCCCCTCAATCTGAACGTGGCATGATCATGTTCAGATTGTGCCGAAACTTGACAAACAACTGAACTGAGAGGGGTTTAGTAAGAACATCAGCAAGCTGATCATTTGTAGAGATGAACCGGATATCAACAGCCTTCTGCGCAAAACGCTCACGCACAAAATGGTAATCCACCTCTATGTGCTTTGTGCGCGCATGGAACACTGGGTTGACAGACAAGTACGTAGCTCCCAGGTTGTCACACCACAAACACGGTGCCCTGCTCAGAAAGACTCCAAGTTCTTGCAGTAGCCCTTGAATCCACATGATTTCTGCAGTAGCATTTGCAACGGACTTGTATTCCGATTCTGTACTAGATCGTGAGACGGTAGGTTGCTTTCTGGAACTCCAAGCAATAAGGTTGCCACCCAAGAAAACAGCATGCCCACCAGTTGACCGCCGATCGTCAGGGCATCCTGCCCAGTCGACATCTGCAAATCCGCTCAGGAGAAGTGAGGAGGATTTCTGAATAAATAGCCCAAGCGAAGATGTATGCTTCAGATAGCGCAGAATCCGCTTCACTTCTGTCCAATGTGTCTCGGTCGGTGCCTGAAGAAATTGGCACACCTTGTTTACACTGAATGCAATATCTGGCCGGGTGAGAGTAAGGTACTGCAGTGCTCCAACGACACTGCGGTATTGGGTGATGTCCGCAGCTTGCAATGGTTCACCCTTATGCCGAGATAGCTTCTCTGATGATGACATTGGAGTACACATGGGCTTGGCTTGCTGCATGTTCGTCCTCTTCAGTAAATCAGTCACATACTTCTGCTGGTTTAGGAGAATGCCATCTTCCATAAGCTTGACTTCAGTCCCAAGGAAATAGCCGAGCTGACCAAGATCTTTTACTGGAAAATCACACCGAAGTTGCTTCAACAGCTGATCAGCAGCACTTGGGGTTGAGCTGACAACAATAATGTCGTCAACGTACACTAGCATGTATATGGTGACTGAATCTTGCTTATAGTTGAAGAGAGATACATCAGCTTTGGAGGCACTGAAGCCAAGAGTCTGAAGCTTACTGCTTAGCCGCGTGAACCAGGCCCTTGGCGCCTGCTTTAATCCATACAGCGACTTCTCCAACTTACAAAGATGGTGTGGGTGTCGAGGGTCAACATACCCTGGCGGCTGTGACATGTATACCTCTTCTTCAAGGAAGCCATGGAGAAAAGCATTGTCGACGTCGAGTTGCCGCATATGCCACCCGTGCGTCACGGCGAGAGAGAGGATGACACGAATGGTCGTGGGCTTGACGACGGGACTGTAGGTATCATCATAGTCAACGCCGTGACGCTGCTTGAATCCTTTGGCGACGAGACGCGCCTTGTAGCGATCAACGGTGCCGTCCGGGCGGCGCTTGATCTTGTAGACCCACCGGCTGTCAATGACATTAAGACCACAGCGGTGAGGGACGAGGCGCCATGTCTGATTCTTCTGAAGCGCAGAGAACTCTGCGTCCATGGCTGCCTTCCAGTGCGGTTGCTGCAGAGCGATCACCACCGAGGAAGGCTCAACATCGGCATCTTCAGAACGCACAACCGTATATGTGACGGTGCCGTCCGTGCACTTCAGCGGCCGCCACGTACGATCACGAAGACGAGTGACCAAAGGGTGGGCAGGGGCAGGCTCCGGTGTCGCAGACGACGGCGTGGACGCTGACGAGGAAGGAGCAGGCGAGTCCAGCAAGCCATCGTCCTGCTGCTGGGACGAAGAGGCGGCTGAACCGTCATGGGCCGACGGAGGCGAGTTGTGGCCCAGGTAGGAGCGAGGCGGAGTAGAGGCCGCAGGCGAAGACGGCCCATGGCCCACGTCTGCATGGCCAGTCGCATGATCGACGTGATCAGTGCGATCTCGATTTCCAGGTGGTGGTGTCGACGGCTCTGCAGGAAAAACACAGTAGCAGGTTGCAAAGTACCCGAAGGATTAGTAGTTCCATTAATACAAATGCCAGAATAGTCAGGAGGGTGCAAGGTAGATTCATATTTGCGTGCAAAGGGGAAGGAGGTCTCGTCAAACACGACGTCTCGCGAGATGTACACCCATCCTGTGGAGGTGTCGAGGCACTTGTAGCCCTTGTGATGCTCACTATAGCCAATGAAAACACACTCTTTGGATCGGAGAGTGAGCTTCTTGGAATTATACGGACGGAGGTGAGGGAAGCATGCACAACCAAAAGCTTTCATCATGTCATAATTTGGTTTTGCCTTTTCTCCAAGTAAACGCTCAAGAGGAGTAGCATTATCTATAACTCTAGTTGTAAGACGATTAATTAAGAATGTGGCAGTGGTAAAAGCCTTGTCCCAAAAGGTGACGGGCATGCAAGCTTGAGCAAGAAGAGATAGGCCGGTTTCAACAATATGGCGATGTTTCCGCTCAATAGATCTGTTTTGTTGATGCGTGTGTGGGCATGACACACGATGGAAAATGCCTGTGTTTTCAAAATATTTGTGAAGACGACGGTATTCGCCACCCCAATCGGATTGGACACATTTGATTTTCCTATCAAGGAGTAATTCAACACGCTTTTGAAATTTGTAAAAGATAGATTCAACATCAGATTTTGCGTGTAGGAGATAGATCCACGTAAATTTGGTAAAATCATCCACAAAACTCACATAGTATTTAAAACCACCAACAGAAACAGTGGCAGGACCCCAAACATCGGTATAGATAAGTTCTAGTGGAGATGTGGAAACATGAGTTGATAAAGGAAAAGGGAGCTGATGGCTCTTAGCTTGACGACAGACATTGCAAACAGTTGCATGCTCAGAATTACAAAAAGGAAGTTTATTCAAACTCAAGATCGAATTAACTACTTGAGAGGACGGATGTCCTAGGCGTCGATGCCATTGCTCCTTGCTTGCTCTAGTAGAGAACATGACACACTTGGCGACGTTTATTGATGAAGACTTAATGGGGTAGAGACCACCTTCACACTTCCCTTGCAGGAGCCTTTCCTTCGACACCTGATCCTTGACAACAAAATAATTGGGATGAATTTCAAGGAATACGTCATTATCTTTGGTGAATTTGTGAGCTGAGAGCAGATTTTTGTTGATGCATGGAACATGAAGAATATTGCGGAGGTGAAGAGGATTGGCATTTGTATTAATAGTACTATATCCAACATGGGAGATTTGCAAACCTGCGCCGTTGCCGACATGGACTTGTTCATTGCCGTTGTAGCGCTCACGGATGTGGAGGCGGTCGAGGTCGTTGGTGATGTGGTCCGTGGCCCCGGTATCCATGTACCAGGTTGGGTCGGTGGCGGTGTAGGAGCTCGACGCAGCGTTGTAGGAGGTCGAGGCAGTGTTCACGGTGTGCTCCTCACCCGTGTAGGCATGATCGAAGCGGCGACGGCAGCGGGTAGCGATATGCTCGGGCTTGCCACAGATCTGGCAGGAGGGACGATTGTCCTCATGAGCTCCGTTGTAGCCGCCGCCATTGCCGTTGTGGCCACCACCATTGCCGCGGCCTTGGCCGCGTCCGCCACCATGACGCCCACGGCCACGGTAGCCACCACCGTTGCCGCGTCCACCAGAGGGGTGGCTGTTGCCACCCTGGCCACCATGGGTGTTGCTGGAGTTGCCGTGGCCACCGCCGCGGCGAGTGAAGTTGACCATGGAGGCGCTGCCACCAATCCCGTACTCGGACTCGTGAAGATCATGACGGTGCTCGTAGGAGAGGAGGTGGGCGTACACCTCGTCAAGGGTGATGTCCTCCATCCGGACAGAGAGGGTGGTGACGAGGCTGTCGTAGTCGTTGCCGAGCCCAGCGAGGATGTACGCGATGATCTCGTCCTTGCGCAGTGGCTGGCCTATGGCGGCCAGCGTGTCCGCCAGCATCTTCGTCTGGCGGAAGTAGTCAGCCGCCGACGTCCCTTTCTTCTTGGCTGCGGCGAGCTGTGCGCGCGTCTGGATCGCACGCGCACGAGACCTGGAGGAAAACATCCTCTCCAGGATAGTCCAGGCTTCAGCCGAGGTATCTGCGTTCATGACATGCGCAAGGATGTCCTCGGTGACGGTGGCAAGGATGCCACCTAGGACGGTTTGGTCCCGAACGTACCAGGTTGCGAAGTCCGGGTTGACGATCTCCTCAGTGTGTCGCGTCTCGCCCTCGCCGGTGGTGGTGACGATGGTCGGGGCAGGCACGGCGAGAGAGCCGTCGACATGCCCAAGGAGGGAGTGGCTCCGGAGATGGGTCAGCATCTGCGCCTTCCAGAGCATGAAGTTGTTGTGGCCGAGGCGAACCGTGACGGAGGGTGATCGCCATGGGAGCAGTGGAGGAGGAAGAAGCAGCGTGGGGAACGAGCGACATTGGTCACGTACGCTCTGATACCATGAAAGGAAACTAGGGTATGCTAGATTGGATTGGGGCTGCGGTGACCAACTGGTTCACCGATGATCTCTTTATATAGGAGGCTTGCCGTGTGTTACAAGAACGTACAGGATAAGTACATGGGTTGTTACAGATTGATACGTACAGCTAATAGCTAACAACCTGACCTAGTTACAGTTGAGATACCAAGTCTATCCTGATACGTATACTTATCTTGACAACACCTAACTATATGGGCAATTTATTACAGCAATGGTTGCATATAACTTGATATAGCAGTACAGCGCCCACGTGACGATCTAAAGAGACATACGGAAAGTCGAATAAGAGTTTATTGTCCACCTTCCCTACTCCCTCAAGTTTTCTGTGTTGTGACGTGTGACCTACCAACTTAATCTCAGGGCAGATGAGCAAACGTGTGGAAACACTAGTGTACAGTTCTTTTTCTTCACGACAGATGCCTAGCTCATGCCTCGGTCGTTCTCAGTTCTTCACGACAGAAGCCTAGATTTCATTTTTTTTTCGAGATCTAGCTTTCATGCTAATAGGCCTATATATATGTGGTGCCAACTGCCAAGGGAAAGCAAGTAGCTCTGCCACATTTTCTCTTCGTCACAGTTGATCGCACCACATGGTCTTAAGAGCACCGGTGATGCTAGGTCTCCTTGTCCTGCCATTTCTCCTGCTGGCCGTCGCTTCCGGCGCCTATGAAGACGCCGGCCAGCCGCCGATAGACCGGAGAAGCTTCCCCGAGGGGTTCGTCTTCGGGACTGCATCGGCGGCCTATCAGGTATCCACATGTCGTTCGATCGTCTCAGTAATCTTCTGACGGCTATAGCGTTCATTAGCCGGAGTTCAAGTCTCGTAGAAATGCCACCAGGCCAACTCCGGTGTAGGGCTGTAGGTTTTTTAGATAAGAGGCACTTCCGGGTGCCCGACTTTATTAATAAGTATTAATGAAGCCATCCAGTAAACAGAAAAGAAAAGGAAAAAAATTCAGGTCACCTGCCGCCGGTACCAAAAGGGCCCCTTGCCCTTCTACCTCGCAGGGAGACGGCCGAGGACCCTGGGAGCGACCCCCGCTCTCACGGCCGGCACCGCAGCACTTGTCTCGCCGATGGAACACGACCCTACGTTCCGCCGCAGGCGCCGCTGCACTTCTTGCTCGACTCCCAGAACGCCCCTTCCTCTACCGCAGGTCTTCGTTGCGCTGCCTGAGATCCAGCTGACGACCTTCTTCATGGCGCCATTAGGGAGCGACCCCACGCTCCCGCTGCTGGCGCCGCAGCACTTCTTGCTTGACTCCCAGAGCGCCCCTTCCTCTGCCACAGGTCTTCGTTGCACTGCCTGAAATCCAGCTGACAACCTTCTTCATGGCGCCATTTGAGAGCGTCCCCACGCTCCCGCAGCTGGCGCCGCTGCTCCTCTTGCTCGAAACGAAGCTTCTAATACAGGTCTTCAATGCGGTGACGAACACCGCCACTCCTCTGCCGCGGGTCTTCGACTTCTTCAGGGCGTCGGTAGGGAGCGTCCCCACGCTCCCGCTGCTGGCGCCACAGCTCTTCTAGCTCGTATCCTGGGCACTGAAGCAGGTCTTCGAAAGCTAGCCTCGGGGAAGAAATAGCAAACGAAGACGAAAGCGACAAGCAACGGAGCAGTTGGCGCTGTAAAGTGCCAGATGTGCAGAGAGTTTGAATAGCGACGTTGGACTCTAAACCCCTAGCAGCCAGCACCCTTTGGCCCAGCAACTTCTCCACGGTCCAGTCCCTGGACCGCGGAAGCACACAGCCCAGCAACTTCTCCACGGTCCACACCCTGGACCGCAGACGCACATGGCCCATGGGCCTCGGCCATCCCAGGCCCCCGGCCCACCTCGCGGCCCAGCAGCCTCGACTGCCTCCCCGAGGCAAACCCTAGCTCCACACGCTCCTCCTGCGACTCCTTCGATGGCGGCGGCGGCGGCGCAGCCACCAACTCCTCCGGCAGCGGCACCACCAACGAGCCCACCAGCAGCCTCCCAGATGCCCGCACCCCTGTGCCTGGCGCATCTCGGAAGCGCTCGTCCCCTGGCGAGCACAACGGCGGGAACTCCACGAGCGACTCCGGCGACCAATCCCCAGCGGACGCCGGTGAGGCAGATGCCCGTGCAGACTCCAACGGCGGCGCTAGGACCCCCTTGGCCTCCCCAACCGACAGATCTCGCCGCTCCGGTGGCCAGAACGCTCCCTGCGTGACCGCCCGGCGCGGAGCTTCGCCTGGCTCGAACCCTTCGTCGGAGGACGACCTCTCCACCGCCATGGCACGCGCGAGCCGCCCTCGGCTCCGGCACGCTCCGCCAGGGACCGGCGCCCCTTGCGCCGGCTCCGGCTGCGGTCGCCACGGCGAGGAGACTCCAACGACGGCGCTAGGACCCCCTGGGCCTCCCCAACCGACAGATCTCGCCGCTTCGGTGGTCAGAACGCTCCCAGCGTGACCGCCCGGCGCGGAGCTTCGCCTGGCTCGAACCCTTCGACGGAGGACGACCTCTCCTCCGCCATGGCACGCGCCGAGCCGCCCTCGGCTCCGGCACGCTCCGGCAGGTACCGGCGCCCCATGCGCCGGCTCCGGCAGCGGTCGCCACGGCGAGGAACAGGCGTCGCGACCCAATCGCCTCGCCTACCGTCGTCGACTTGAGTCGCCCCCCTTCCCTATTGTGGTTTGCAATGGTCCCATCCGTGTAGGGCTGTAGGTAATGCGTGGAAATGGGCAAGAACAATTAAACGAACCACAGAACCACAAACATGAGTGAACCCCTCGAAAAAAAAACATGACTGAAAAATAAAGGAAGAAAATTGTACTCACCTTCAACAAGTATTTGATCTGATCCAAGAAGTGATTAGCCAGTTCACATGAATGCAGTACGAAGGTGGTGCAACGGAGGGGGGCAGGGGACCAAGCATATGGGACACCTTCACTCACCGACATCCAGGCAAGTATATACATCTGCAGATCTGCTACATACAGCTTGTATCATTTCTCTTAGCCAAATGTTTATGTATATATTATTAAGTAAGTAGTATATGAGTATTATTCTTGCACATTCTAGCAGATTTTAATGTCACTATTTTAAAGGGTAATTGACTACTAGGTGGCCTATATCCATCCGTCAAATGGTGTGATTATCACTGAAGTAAATATAGATGTGAAACTATAGTTAAGTCATGGTTCCTCTTTCAACAATATGAAAAAATCTTAGGAGTATTTATGAGCTAAATGGTCTTGCAGATAAAATCGCCGACAGAAGTAACGGGGATGTAGCAGACGACTCCTACCATCTTTACAAGGTAGATATGCCGTGTTTAGCTCAGCTATGTTGCTTTTTTGTGGTAACTTTTTATCATTTTAATAACTTATATATTGAGTATGGAGGCTTAGGGTTGCACAACCTAAAGTTTCTGAATGACGCCTTGAGAATGCGTTGGCGGTGGTTGGAGAAGGAAAATGGGCTAAGAGCATGGTCAGGCCTCCAATTCAAACTCTCGCCGGAAGCCGAGAGCCTCTTTAGTGCTGCCACTATGTGCATTGTTGGAAGAGGAGACCGGATGAGCTTCTGGTATGACAGATGGGTGGACGGCAGCAGCCCAAGCCAGTTAGCGCCGGACCTTCTGAAATTTGTGACAGCAAGAGGGGCTAAGAGAAGAACCGTGGCGGAAGCAATGCTCGAAGGACAGTGGGTAAAAGACATCAGAGGCGAGCTTACGATTCAGGCCTTAGTGCAGTTCATGACCCTTTGGTGTACTCTGCGAGAAAGGATCCCCTTGTGCCTGACGAGGAGGACAGTTTCATATGGAGACTGACGCCGAAGGGTGTCTATTCCGCAACATCGGCTTACAAAGCCTTCTTCAACGGCTTGATCGAGGCGGATTATGCAAAGACCTTGTGGCAAAGCAGGGCCCCCCCAAAAGAAAAGTTCTTCACATGGCTGGTGATGAGAGATCGCTGTTGGACAGCAGATAGATTGGAACGAAAAGGGCTACCGGGGCCAGCAAATTGTGTGATGTGCGACCAAGAGGCAGAAACCTTAAACCACCTCCTGGCAACCTGCCCTTTCGCAAGGACATTTTGGCACAGACTATGCCAGGAAACTAAACACCCAGACCTCACTCCATTTGGCCAGGTTTCTGTCCGACAGTGGTGGGTGCAGACTTTGCAGCGCGTGCGGAAAAAACAGAGAAAGGACACAGCAACTTTGATCATTGCGGGATGAGAATTCTATGGCTCGAAAGAAATGCGAGAGTGTTCGAAGGAAAAGAAGCGAACCTGAATTTTTTGGTTAGCAAAACTTGTGAGGAGTTGTCGCTGTGGGTGCTGGCAAGCAAGAGAGCGGATAATGGAGAGGAGTAGCCTAGGTGTTGAGTGCGGACGGCGCTGCCGTGTGTATATATGTTGTAAAACTCTCTTTCCGTTCTTAATGCGATGACGGCAACTTTGGTTGCCTGTCCTTTAAAAAAAAAAAAAAACTTATATATGTATACTTAAAACTATAGATTAAGATCACAGAAAATGATCTAAAAAGAAGATCGCAGAAAATGACAATATGGTTGAATGATAGTTCCGATCCTACCAAAAGGAACTAGCACTGATCCAAACTTTCCACACACAAAACGCAGGAAGATGTGCGCCTCATGAAGGATATGGGAATGGATGCATACAGGTTCTCCATCTCGTGGACACGAATTCTTCCCAGTATGACCATATGTTTTGCTCTCTCTCTCTCTCTAGTAGATGATTTATCGTATCATCAAAATTATATGTTCACCGCATGTTGATACACCGACCTTAATGTCTGACTGGCGGCTGCATGACGTCAGGCGGAACACGGGAAGGTGGAGTCAACATAGAAGGCATCAAGTATTACAACAATTTGATCAATGAGCTTCTTTCTAAAGGTACTTGTTATCCAATGGGTTCAACCTGCATGGAGCATCAGATCAACAAAAAAAAAATCACTGGATGATTCGCAAGATTTTGATGCATTTACATATTTGCAGGGGTGCAACCATTTGTCACCCTTTTTCACTGGGACTCTCCTCAGGCACTGGAAGATAAATATGGAGGATTTCTGAATCCTAATATTATGTACATCGAAATCATCGTTATGCCAACTTGCATAAGGTTATAACTTATAACTAGCTGACTGCCTGATACGCTGGTGCAGAAATGACTACAAGGACTATGCTGAAGTGTGCTTCAGAGAGTTCGGAGATCGAGTGAAGCACTGGATCACGTTCAACGAGCCCACGAACTTCTGCGTAAACGGGTATGCAAGTGGCACGTCGGCGCCAGGCCGGTGCTCGCCGTGGGAGAAGGGAAAATGCAGTGCCGGGGATTCAGGAAGGGAGCCTTACACCGCAGGCCACCACCTGCTGCTCGCTCATGCAGCAACCGTCAGAATGTACAAGGAGAAATATCAGGTGTCAAATAATTATTTTCACGATCTAAGTAAATGGACCCTCCAATATTATGCAGTTTCAATTCATCCATGAACAACCCTCCTAGTATATATAATGCATACAAAATGTAGGCCGTTCAGAAGGGGAAGATTGGAATAACTTTGGTCTCAAACTGGTATGTTCCCTTCTCCCGTTCAAACACCACCGACAATGATGCAGCGATACGCGCACTGGACTTCCACCTTGGATGGTAAATTATCCTTGGTACTCGCACATAGTTTCATTGCCAATGTCTAAACAGAATTAGCCAATCGATCTTACTAGGAATATGCTTGTAGGTTTATGGACCCGCTCGTCAGAGGGGATTATCCCCTAAGCATGAGAAGATTGGTCAAAAATCGCCTTCCGCAGTTCAGCAAAGAACAATCTGAATTGCTCAAGGGTGCGTTCGACTTCATTGGACTCAACTATTACACTTCGAGCTATGCTGGTAATCTTCCTCCATCAAATTGCTTAAGGAACAGCTACAATACTGATGCTCGAACTAATCTAACAAGTGAGTTATGCATCAGTCATGGTCTATTTACCTCTCTGTTCTTCGCTTATAAGTCCTATATATCAGTGGCGGTTTTGCAGCATACCACGATGTTCAGTTGTACTAATGTTTCCCAATTATGTACATATACCAGGTGTTCGAAATGGTGTCCCCATAGGCCCTCGGGTACGTAACTTTATCCACATAATATACATCTTTCCACATTTTTCTCTGCACATAATATGTGTGGTGATTCAGTTCAGTAAATAAGATGCGCGCATGTAGGCCGCTTCACCTTGGCTCTACGTGTATCCTCGAGGGTTCCATGAGCTGTTGCTTTATATAAAGGATAACTATGTTAATCCGGCCATCTACATCACTGAAAACGGTGAGCATATTTTTTATCCTATAAATCATATACCCAAACTGAAACTTATCTGAATTTTTTTTGTCTCTGTATTTAGGAGTCGACGAAGCCAACAACAAGAGCCTACCACTACAGGAAGCCCTGAAGGACTACGCCAGGATAGAGTACCACCACAAGCACCTGCTTGCCCTGATGAGTGCCATAAGGTGGACCACTCTACACTAACTGTGTCAACAAGTTTCAAATTTGACATCACTCTTAACTCTTATCACCATTTTCCAACCTGATATTACCTCACATTGCGTTGCACGCTCATGCTTGTACTGATTTACAGGGACGGTGCAAACGTGAAGGGGTACTTTGCATGGTCGCTGCTCGATAACTTCGAGTGGTCAAGTGGATATACGGTGCGGTTCGGGTTAAACTTCGTGGACTACAACGATGGACTGAAGCGGTACCCCAAGCACTCCGCCCACTGGTTCAAGAAGTTCCTGAAGAGATGAAGAAATAGTCATTGTTCCACACGATAGACATAGTGTGTGTTGCAATAAATCGCGTGTGACCGGCTGAACGCAGCAGTTTGTGGGCACAATAAAATAAATAAACCATGTATGTGCCGAGCTGTAAAGATGAGTGAAGGACCTAATGGCAATTGATCAACTTGACTTCCATATCTGCAAAACATAGTGGGTTTCCAATTGAACGGATTAGAAAGACCATACCAGATAGCCCTGCTTAGAATTGACTCACAAGGTATTCTGCTCACAATTGACCCACAAGGTACATTTAACAAGTATAGATGTGGATTAGCAAAAAAAAAGTATAAATAGACTAAAGACAGACCAATGATTCCAAGTAATATCATCAAGAATTGGTAAAACCTGAAGAATTTCTAGCTTACCAAGAAATTTCTCGCACCAACACGGCAACACCACGCGCGTGTTTAGCACAACTTATATGATTTAACATATGAAGCAGGACTATACGACACAGAAATCCCTCGAACAGCATATATAAGCTGCTGTCAATTCTTAATTTCTGATAATAAAAACATCTGAGTAACAAACCAGCAGTCTTTTACGAGAGGAATACAACACTTACATCGATTCATAACACTTGACTGATGCCAAACTGAATGCACATCCTAGAATCACCACAAGTTGTTCAAATATGACCACTGGCTTAGCTAGAAAATTATGGAATTCACCGTTACTACCACCAATAACTAGCTACATATTTATCTCAAGTTTTGTGATGTAACATCAGTGAAACAGGACTCAGCTAACTACATATAACACTAAAATATCAGCTGCCATTTCTGATAGCAAGAAAAGGTCAGTAGTAGTCTTCTACAAGAGAAATCGTGCTACTTAGTAATTTCCAATAAGTACAGCAATTCTCCATAGTAGATCAGTAACAAGTTCAAGAAAGTTTTAATAGTTGTTACCGGACCAAACTCGTTTGTATGTGGTTATTTTAGCAATGGATTAAAATAGGCCAGGGCTTAAATTTTCACCTGCAATAGTGCATGTTATGTATGTGATAAATAATTCATACTCCCGCTGTTTTTAAATGTAAGATGTTTTAGCCTTTGTCCACATTCACATGTATACAAATGTATCTAGACACATTTTAGTGTGTATCTAGACAACATGTGAAACAGCTAAAACATCTTACATTTAAAAATGGAGTGAGTATGACACCGGGATATATATGAGCAATGCGTCCGAGGTCACTAATGTCTCACATGTCATGAGTACAAAGGATTCATCTATCCACTTCGGTCGTATTCCGTCTTGCGGGGTTACCTAAGTTATTAAGATTTAACAGAAAGAAGCCTTAAGTTTAGTGACGTCATTGTTGTTCTCCAAGGAATTGCTTTCAGCTATTGTATACCTCTTACTGTCACCGAGTTTCTCACATAGCTTTCCACTTTTCCCTTCCATTACCTCTACCTTGATCATTCTTTGGGGTGTTGGGTACCTGACAAGTCATAGGAGCGAGTCATTGACAAGAGATATAGATATGTGTCATATAGGACTCTTTAAACTAATATCACAATGTTTAGATTGCACATAGCTGCTAGGTTAGGCCTGGGCCCCTAACCCGAGTGAACTACTCACACATCGCGATCGTATCAACAATAGGAAACATTGCAAACAATAGTACTTGAAGATGAATGATTGAAATAGTTCTTACAATGTGCCAATGGCGAAGACATCTTAATTACAAGTAGAATATGGCTATGGATGATGACGATGGTGGTGGAGATGGAGAGGACATGGAGGCAGCACTTCGTGGAGACGGTGGAGAATGGTGGCTCTCTCTTGAGGGGTTCCCTCTCCTTCTTATAGGCAATATGGAGGATTAGGGTTTCAAGGCCCTTTTGTTACGAATTTGTCTCTGGGCCCTTCACGGAAGTTGCTTGGTTTGACGGTGCCGATCACACTGACATTGATACGGTCGTGTGCGACAGTATAGCCATTCGTTATCTTCTATTTCGCTTGCTATTAGATCTTCTGGATTTTTGGCAACTCCCCATCCGGTTTATTACTTCATAAATACTTGATTTGCACCTGAATATCTTCCTTAACTACGAGAAAATAAATCACAAGGAGATTTGCACACTAATGGTTAGTGGCAGGTACAGAGTGATATATTGTCGTTTTCATGACAAATATACTCTATGAACATGGATAATGATGCGTATAATTTGGACGCATCACTAGCTAGACGGCGTCCACTCAAACCACAGCCAGCGCGGCTGAAGTGCACGGGCAAACTCATCAAGATCGAGAATACCAAGATCCCCAAGACCCTTAGGTCGCCAAACCTTTCTCCAACAGAGTTTGCTCTTTCCACCACTAACAGTGTCGCTGCCAGCCCATAGCATGCCCCTCGTTAACTTGTCAAAAGCCTTTAGTGTAGCCTTATCCGCCTTGATCACGGTTAGAAGGAATTTTGGCAGGGAGGTAGGGTCTAATTTCACCAAAGCATCACATCCAGCCCTATTGAGGAATTTAGCCTTCCATCGGTTCAAACGTGATGCCATTTTGCCAACAAAAGACTGAAGATCCACTCGCCTTAGTCTACCAACGGAGAGAGGTAGACCCAAATATTTGATTGTGTTGAACAACTCATTGCGGGAATTCTCTCTAGCGGCATCATTCATTCAAGATCTGAAGTTTTAATGTGGCACACTGTTTTCTTCCTGCTCCGTTACTGTGTGTAGAAAGACTAGGCAATTTGGCGCCGCGACACGCCGCGCCCTTGGCGTTGACTCATCAACTGAAGATCATTGTTCGTTGAAAAATATCGACGAAAATGACCGTCGAAAATTTTACGAAATAATTATTCTGAAACAATCACCGTCGGAAAATTACGGTTGAAACCGAGGAGCTATGCAGAACAATTACCGTCATAAAAAGAAGGGATCGGCGACACGGTACGCCCCTGGCGATAATTTGGCTAGCGAACTTTTAGTGGGACAATTTGTCGATGTAGTTACTTTGCACTTATGAGTATCATGTTTAAATTCACTATAAACTTCCCCCTATCTATAATTACAGTTCAAAAATATCAAAAATTGGAACTAAAAATGTGGGGAGCTTCTTAATAATAATAAGAGCCTCCATGGATTTTATCCTATTTTTAGGCTATTTTAAGTAGCTTATAAAATTACTAAAAAAATTATGTTTGCTGTGACGAAGAAATTCAGAGCACAGTCTGGTTATCCTTGCATGGTCTTCTCATTAGTGAAAGGGCATGTGTTGCCCCTTGCGTGGTTTTGGTAATTCATGACAATCCTTATGGACTAATGTTTGCATTGAGATATTCTTGTAGATCTTGTCTATAGGAAAAGATTGGAGTTCATGTGTTGGACTCTAGAAGATTACATGATGACCAAGGTTCCATCCAAGGGTTTATATGAAGAATGGTCATGTGAAGAGTTGAGCTTATTGCAAGCATGGCTTGGAAAAAAAGATTGAGTGAACTTCATGTTTATCTCCAAGCCATCATCTATATCAAGATAAGAAGATGAAGTGCAAGTGGATTCATGAAGACGGAGTTTAGCAAGGCTCTCCCATAATGGTGTATGGGGGAGTATTTGGAGAAGTCTTCATCAAGCATGTGCTAGCAAGCACAATCAAGAAAGGTGTTCCAACTTGAGAGAGTCAAGATCGTCATCATCGAGCTCAAGTGGAATGCGCAAGGCAAAGGTATGATCTTGATAGGTTTTCTATTTTACCGGTCTTGTGGTGTTAGTGGGAGACCGGGTTATAGGATAGACGGCGTACTATCAAGAGGGTCTCTCAAGTGAGTAACTTGATCGCACCTTTGTGGAGAGCTCAAACCTTTGCATATTTGGCATATCATCTTTCTTGGTTCTTATTTGGCTTTTATTCATGTGAGAATTTAGAGCTTGTGTTCATCTCCATACCAAGCTCTAGTTCACCGAAAACGGATTTCGGTTGGAAAACTTGTTGTGTTTTCGTGTTGGAAATATTATCGGTCCTCCTCGAGATAAGGTCCACACCTTCCATGTGTGATATCTCCTCTATATTTGTGACCCTTAATATTGCTCTTGTCGCTACCTTTCCAACCTCGTTGGTTTCATCTCGTTTGGAGGTTCCTTGCAAAAGTTATTGCATTTCAGGATTTACCGGTTGTTCTTTTTTAGAGAAGGTTTACCTTTCTACATTTGGTTTTATCTTCACATGATGTACTATGATGTTGCTCTGCATAATCTTAAAAGGCTCTTCGTTGCGATTCCAACGAGCCCAAGATCATCGAAATCGGAGTCCGGATGAAAAAGTTGTGGGTGTTACAATTTTGGTTTCTGGGTGGCCAGCCCCCAGGCCAGCGTAGGCCGGCTCCCAGGCCGGCCAGCTCAGCTGGGTGGCCAGCCCCCAGGCCGGGCTCCCGTACCCCTCCAACGGTCACTTTTTCAGGGGACCTATTTAAGGGGTTTCTTCCTCAATGGTTCCCCAAGTTCTTGAGCAAGTTTTTCTCCCCTCTCTCCTCCATTGTTGATCCTTGAAAAAGCTTGCCTTCCTCTCATTCCCTCCCATGATTCTTGCATATCTTTGAGGAAAATTGATAGGAGATCTTGATCTACATTTTCATCCAATCCATTCCTCCTCTAAGTGAGGGGAACCTAGTAGATCTTGATCTTGAAGTTCCATTTGTTGTGTTCTTCGTTGTTCTTCCTCTCTTCTCCCCCCATAAGAATTAGTTGCTTGTGGTGGGATTCGAGAGTGAAGGATTTGAGCCTTGTGCTCTTGCCATTGCTTCGTTGCATCGGTTTGTGCTCTCCACGAGGATTCGTGGAAGTTGAAAGTTTGTGAACTTGTTACTCTTGGGTCTTTGGACCCTAGACGCCCGTGTGGTGGTTGAGACCCTTGTGTGGTCACTTGTAGCTATTCGGGAGCCCCCAATCCCATTTTTGGTTGTGCCCCGGATCGTTGTTGAAAGGCTCCGGATTTCTGCCTCGAAGGATTCCGATAGTGGAAGGTGAACCAAACCTTTGTGGTGCGGTTCATCGGAGAAGAAGGTGAAACCTTTGTGGTTGTTGAACCATTGTGTTGGTTCACACTTCTCCAACGAGACGTACTCCCTTAACAAGGAGGAACTCGGGAATACATCCTCGTCTCCGCGTGCCTCGGTTATTTCTATACCCGAGCTTTTTTACTTATGCACTTTACATTGTGATAGCCTTCGTGCTTGAAGTATTCTCTATTGCTATCACCTTGTTGCTTGTCTTGCTTAGCATAAGTTGTTGGTGCACATAGGTGAGCCTAGTTTATTTAGGTTGTTGGCTTGTTAATTTAAACACATAGTTTTATTCCGCAATTATCAAGCCTAAAACCGGAAAAGTTTTAATCGCCTATTCATCCCCCCTCTAGGCGACATCCTTGTCCTTTCAATTAGTTTAGGCAATAGAACTTCTGAGCTTGACACTCGCATCGTTTCACATGATCTGATAGTATTGAGGGTGCTAGCCAGTACTACAAATAATCATTAACCACATCATCATCCATATATATGTGCACTAACCAGATTATTATCGAGGGTGCTAGCCAGTACTACCAAATAATCATTAACCACCTCATTATCCATATATATGTGCACTAACCAGATTACATTCCCTCCTCCCGAGAAACAATAATCTGGGAGCATTCATAGCAGGGCAACTCGAGTGATCTCACTGATCAAATTGTGTGGCACATCCTTCCAACAGAGAGAAAACTGTTGGCCTGTTGCTTGCACCCACATGCAAATTGTCACACTGTATTTTCAAGAATGAAGTCTTGCATTGTAGAATCCTAGCATATAAGCGTTATTTTGTGGCAAAATATAATATTGTGAATAACATATTCCAAGGGTTACAACATTGAGTATAACTGTTCAGCTAATTAGCAACGAAAGAAACAAATGGTGCTCCATCACAGCACATCATGAAATCAATATTGATTCTTTTCTTGATTCGTCACACCCAGTGGAGAAACATGGCGAAACATCCATTGGCAGTGTCAACGCCGCGTGAAAAAAAAATCAAATGAAGGTGCAGTACCAAATGATCACCCCTGCTCATCATCTAAACCAAATCTCAAGTTTAGATACAGCCAAATTCTGAAAGAAGGAACAACAATGAAAAAACCATCATTAATTTTGAAGATTCGCCGCAAGATAAGAAACCGATTAACCATATTTGCTTCAACTCTATATCCAATCCCATACACCACCCTAATTCCTCACTGCATTCAAGAAAGCTGTAAAGCTATGACTGTCGCAGAGCTCTAGGTGTGGAAAATTCAACAAAATGAACCCTGAATTTCCCAGCAGAGCAACCAAACGGCCCAGACCTAGCAATGCTTGTAGCATTGTACCATTCAAAAGAACGAAACCCTCCAATTATGAAGTGTTGATGCAAAGTTTGAATGTAATAAGGTTTTTTCTATATGAGCATGGGGTAGATATAATAAAATGAATCTGCTCTTTACTATCTTATGAAACTGGATCTGATGTCCCTCTAAAGCTCATTCTTGAGATATTTCTGACTAAATATAGGTCGAAGCTAACAGTTCTTTTACCATGAAGATCGGAAAAGACTGCTTTCCTTGTGAACAAATGAAATTAAATTGGGCAATTTGGTTACTATTTTTTGTGAAACAAAAGATTTTAGCTCATCCAGCAAAAGCATTACTGACCATAAGAAGATTTACCCTATCCTAGTTCAGCCTAACGACATACAAAGTATGACCCTGAATACGCAATAATCTACGATGATGAAAAATCATGGTACATAAGCTAACCTTCCGTTAAAGTATAGAATCTAATATACGTCCAAGATAGTATTTTGTTTATGTAGGAATACTATAGGGCAAGACAATCTTTAGTAGTTAGATGTTGCATCCTTCTCCTAACTAAGCTATTATTAAGACCCCTTCGTAGTATATATATATGTGAGAAGTAGATGCACATGACGATTGTCGAGGCATGCCCTCGGCAATTCCCATGGTTGCTATACCTAGGGTTGATTGTGTGGTAGAGAACGCGTAGTATCGGTGGAATCGACGGCTGACAAGCTGGATTTACCCAGGTTTAGGGCCCTCGAGTGAGGTAAAACTCCTACTTCCTGCTTGTCTGTGTTTATGGTATGAATATGAAGGTTACAAGGGTCCGACGAGCAGTTGATCTCGTCGAGGTTTTGGTGGCTATGGATGCTCCCCCCTGATCGATCACCCTCCCAGCCTTTATATAGGAGGCTGGGTCTCGGGAAACCTAACCGACCAAGGTTTACATGTATGGAAAGTCTTAACCGACTATAACTTGATCTAACTTGGAAAACACTCTTCGCCTTGGGCCTTCCTTCATGGGCTTCGATTAATCCTTGGGCTTCTTTGATCATCACGTGCACCAGGTACCCTTACGCTGGGGTACCCGCAGAGTATAACCTCTTCATTAGCCCCCGAGTACTTGCTTGACTTGAAGGATCGAGCATGTACTCATTTCATCGTGCACGTCATAGTCCTTGCTTTTATACTCCTGATCCGATGTAGTCCTTCTACTCTTAATTTGTTTCGATTGTATGCGTATGCGAACCAAGGGATACTGACATAGTAGGCCTGATTCACTCGAAGATCGAGCTCAGTTAACCGCACATTCGGGCGAAACCTTACTAGTCTTCAGTCAGACTCGAGTCCCCGGACTCGAAGACTCGAGTCCCCGGACTCGAGCCTGGAACATAGTCGAAAGCTTTTGCCTAGAGATATTGACATAGTAGGCCTGATTCACTCAAAAATCGAGCTCAGTTAACCGCACATTCGAGCGAAACCATACTAGCCTTCAATCAGGTTCGAGTCCCCGGACTCGAAGCTGGAACACTTTTTGAAACTTTTGCCTAGGGATATTGACATAGTAGGCCTGATTCACTCGAAAATCGAGCTCAGTTAACCGCACATTCGGGCGAAACCATACTAGCCTTCAATCAGGTTCGAGTCCCCGGACTCAAAGCTGGAACATACTGGACAGACTCGACTCATGCCATTGTAGGTCTTACTGATTCGTTCTGCAGTTTAACTTTTGATACCTAACGCGTCCGTCAGGATTTTCATCATGTCTGTTGACACGGAAAATTTCAAGGGAAAACACTGTCGGAGCGTCCCTCGGCCCATCTCGATTGCTCGGCGGGTCTTACCTTTGCATTTGCGTATGCAGCATCCGAAACATCTGCGATTGGCATAGTCCGGGAATTTATGAAGTATGATTCTTTGATTTGTGAAGTACTTAATGCATTTTAATCGAGTCTGTAGTCGAGTGAATTTTCTTACCTTGTTTTGAAATCTATGGGAGCGCGACAGCGCTCCAATGGGAGTAGCCCCCGAGATTATGCTTTATTTCGTTTGAAGTAGGGGATAATCTCAATAACTTTGTTTCTTTCTGATTAATCACGAGCATTTTTTTGATACGCTCCCATGGGAGTACTTTTGCCAGCCGAATCCTTTGTCGATTGTAATCTTGAATCCTCCAATCGAATGTGTATGTTATCTTCATACCTGACGTCATTCATGACATCTTAGGCGTGCGCTCGCTGCTTTGACAAGACATATCTGTGTGGGCCCAATGTTCAGAGTTTTGACCGCAGAAGACGTCGTTTCAGCTTTGATTTGACCGGACGTGGCGTATTTTTCGCCGCGCCATCATAACCTCCTAGGGTTTTGTGCGTAGTGGGCGACGTGGGATGCGACGGTTGCTCTCTGCGCTCGCCACGTGTACGGCCAGATACTATGCACGTTTGTACAGACGGTTATGATGAAGTTTTGCGTTGTGTGGTAAGTAGCAGTTTTTGCGCAAGATTTTGATTTACTTGCCATTCATTTCCTCTGTTCCTCTTCTTCCTTGCGCACCGCACACCATTGCTCTGCCTCCTAAGCTCCTTGCTTTTTGCTCCTTGTGCGATGGCGCCAAAGAAGATCAAGCGTGCCACTGCAACTGTCCCCGCCACCGATCCAGCGGACAAGGGGAAGGATGCGGTCATGGCGAGTGAGCCTGCCGATGCGCTTTTGAAGATCCCCGGTGACTGGATGAGATCTGCTGAGCGCTAAGTTGACGAGGGAATATATTGCGGTGTTGCATCTATCTCCCCGGCAACGGCGCCAGAAAACGTCTTGATGATCCCGAAGAGCAAGTCTTGATGCCTGCACAAATAAACGGGATTTAGGTTGAGACTCCAAGTGCAGAGTGTATAGTAAGTGGAAGACAGTTTTCCCCACGAGGGGTGACTCGAGGGTTTAATATCGAACTCTCGGGGAATCTGAAGTGGTAGATTTATCTTCTTATCCTTCTTTTGGTTACCTACAAAACAAGGTTAGATGTTTTGGTCCTCAACCTCACCTGTGGTTGTCAAGCACAAGGTGGAAGAATGATATCAGGATAGTTATGCAATGCAAACAAGAAATAAATATGCAATGATGGTGGATGCAATGGTAAATGATATTTTTGGGTTTTTGAATGATGTATGCAAGATGAAAAATATTTTTGTATTTTCGGATTTAATGATGGCTGAAAATATAAAAGTGGTATATGGTGTTGGAAATGTGTTTCTTATGATTAAAAATGGACTGGGGTTCATGGTTTCACAAATGCACTCTCTCTTTATAAAGTGGTAGACAATGGAACACACAAAGTTAACTTATGAGATTGCAACACAAGGTTTGATAACAAGTTACTTAGATATATGGGCATCACGTCCTAACATAGAGATCTTTTGGTTATTAACGTCTCTTATACTCCACCAAGATGCGAACTAAATCATAACATCTTAGTAATTAAGATAACTCAGAGTATAGCATTAAATATCATGACATGAAGTGAAAATAAGAACATGCTAGATCTAGTCATGGAGTAGTGGCAATGGTCACGCCCACATCCCCAGTAGCATGGTATTTTAGTTTATCCCTAGTGAGTTAACAAAGTAAGGTAAAGATACCAAAGTGGATCGCAGAACTTTCTCTCACGTTCACTGCACTAGCCACCCCCGTTACTCCAACTAATGCACACGTTCCCCCACACACGCTCTCATAAACATGCTTGATCAAAACAAGTAAACAAGAACGGGGTACATAATATGCATCTATACTCATAACTGAAACAAACATTGCAATCTCAAACATATATTAACTCATAAAGATCCACCACAAAGGTATTACAACGGTGACCGTAATCATGTTCAGCAGCTCATACGGTGCTAATTAGTGAAGCTCAAGAGAGGAGAGATACATAAGTTACTTCCACAAACCCATAGTCCAGAGGTGGACTACTCCCTCTTCATCATGGAGACGGTGGAGAAGTCGATGGAGAAGATGGAGACCACGCCGGCAGCGCCCCGCCGGAGTTTTCCCCCTCCAATCTGCAGCTCCTGATCTCTGTTTCGGTGTTTCTGTGTTTGTGCGGCGCTCCTTCCAGAGAACGTCGGGGGACCTTTTTTATAGGCGTTTTTAGGTCAAGACGATGTCGGTGGAGAAGAGATCGAAGGCAACAGAGCCACGAGGCCCAAACGGGTGGGTCCCACGCGGCCTGGTACTGTGGCCGCGTGGGCCCCCCTCGTTTGGCCCTCGGGCCTCCGTTTGCTCGCTTCCTTTTTCCGTAGTCCTTCTTTCATCCAAATATTGACGTCCGTAAATTTCCAGGTGATTTCGTTGACGTTTGGGTCCCTGAAACATTAAAATAAGAAAACGGGGTTTTCTGCCTGTGCAGGGTTAATTCCATAAAAATAGGAAATCATTGAGATATTTCCAAAATCATGATAAAACATTGATATAACCCTTATATGATGCAAATATGATTGAAATATAAGCAATTAAAGTGCAAAGTTCATGTATGCATTTTACATGCATCAACATCCCCAAGCTTAATCCATGCTCGTCCTCGAGTATGAAGATGATAAAACTAACATGGACTTTGCAATTTAATACTTAACAATGAATATCAAAGATGATTACTATTGCTACATATAGTCAAATGATTCACTCTTCAAAGGAGTAGCAATATGCAAATAGTTTATGAAGTGATATCAAGTATTCAAGACAAGGATGTTCATTGATAGTTCACAAAGTGTAACATAGTAGCAAGTAATATGGAACACATGTATGCATAATGATAAGTAGAACATCCTACAATGGTCATAGAGTGTAGATGAAAATCTGAATATGATAGGTGTACACTTTGGAAAGATGTATATGTGAGTAGAGGTAAAGCATGCATAAGTTTCATCCAACTTCCAAACTCTTCTACTTAAGTTAATGATTGCAATAAGGTATTCATTGGTGTCAAGCTCTCATTGCCCCTATCATAGCATCTTGAATGTTTAAGGTTTAAGTGAAAGCAAATATGAGTAGTGTGCTTAATAAAGAGTGGGTTGAATGTCTCATGCCCCTTGAATACAAATACTTACACCATGTGATACTCAACTTGAGAAACAAAGTAAGTTCAATTAAATATCGTTGTAAGCATAATAGTATCATCAAGAGCGTCAACTGGGGTACCTCTTGTCCCAAGATATGGAACAACCCCATATCAAAATGACAAGACAAACAAACAAAATGAACAATCTCAACACCCTTTTTATTTACCATTTGGAATAGTTTTTTATTGCAAGGTGTATCTGATACGTCCAAAACGTATCTATAATTTTTGATTGTTTCATGCCATTTTTATGCTTTTAGCACTTGTTTTTATATTAAGTTTATTATTTATTTGGACTAACCTACTAATCTATACCTAATAATAAAGGGAGGAGTGTTTCTTTCCCCAAATTTTCGTCCGTCCGGTTTCTTGTCGTACGTCGCTTAAGTTTCCTTCGTTTGGTTTCTTAGGTCGTGTGATTCCTACCCCCGATCGATCGCTGGGTCTGTACATCGTTTCCTAGGATCAGAGTTCTCCATCGAGTCGGCATCCGTTCCGGGCAAGTATCAAGTCTCATGCAAATCTGTGCGCATATACTGCACCCCCACCTCTCCCAATCTCGTAGTCCTCGGCAGCACAAGATCGGTTACATCGTAGACGCCGGACTCGCTCGCGCGGCCTCCAAAGATCATGTCCCCCATGGGCCATGGCTGGCTATAGCGTGAGGACAACCTGCTGAAGGTGTTAGGGCATAGCGGCATGCAGAGGAGACAGAACGTCACGCCATCACTCCCAACAAGGAGAAGATCGCACACGAGCCGGAGCCTGGAGCGCCGCGTTGTGTCGTCGTGTCAAAGCTGGTCACGCTCACGGACGTGCTCCGGTGCACGTAGGTCATGGTCACCGAAGCCTCAAACCGCCACAACAGCCTGCGACGCTCTAGCGCTTCGGCCGCTAACGATAAGGAGATCGACAAGCTTTGGCTAGATCAGATGTGGCAGCAGTTTTTGATCCGTTCATTGGGAGGCTACTGGAAACTGACGGAGAGAGGCGCTGCTCGAAAGAGTATATTAGCAGTGGATCTTAAGGGGAAGCGGGGTCGCCCATGCGTCCCACGAGCTCCAGATGTCCATCGGTCCAAGTCTTACCAGGGTTGTGTTCGCCGTGCATAGGTGCACCGAAAGAAACATGCTTCACGTACGGATCACCGCCGGGGACGACAATGACAGCCTCGATCCAGTCTCTGCCGGAGCCACACGGCCGCAGCAAGTCACTGCCCTCAAAGTGGAAAGACGGTCCCAGAGACCATCCCATCGGCGCCATACAGTGTACTGTGTACTACCAGCTAGCTATCTTCGATCTCTGAAACAGATGAATCGGTGTTCTGGTGTTGTTTCCTCTACCCGATGGGTAAGCTCTCAAATCCCCAACATCACAGTGTCATATAGTTTACGGTTTTGCAAGCTCTATGTGCCGAACTGTCGATAGTGCTCTTGCAACAGAAAAAAAGGGTGTGTAATGCATGTGTTTCAAATCAGCTTGGTAAGACAAAATTTCAAGGTAAATTACGTTCAAAACATGAAGCATTACATTTGATTAACCTTACCAAATGTTATTCAATTGGCATCATATAATAACTAGAATAACCGTTGCAAGAATTTGTTTTCGTGTGGTACGTGCAGATCCGCATATTATGTTTTTTTTGTATCAATTTTTTTTTCTTTAAGCTTTATATAAGTCTCACGTGCAAGCGAGGTATTAAACCTCAATCCCCCACTCATCAAATTTCTTTAGTTTGTGTACATACATGTGCCGTCCAGGCCCGTCCTTGTGATTTTGGCTATCGATAATAGATCAACTGATAAAGGTAAGGGCTCCATACACTTGGTTATGAACTGTGATGGTAATTTAGATATTTAAATCAAACAATTCTATATGATGACTCATCGGAGAGAGAAGCAGAACACCTGGACCCCTCCCTCGTTCCCCACCTCTACAGTGAACAGGGCGATTTTTTGGGCGAAACCCGTGCGCTCGAGCTCGCCGCCGGCGATCCGCCCGATCCCTCGCCCTCCGCGGCCGCTCCGGCGGCGGGAGGACGGGGAATCGACGGATCCCGGCGTGTACATAGCTTAGGTGTGTGTGGGTGGCTTGCCGACGGCGCGTTGGAGGTGGAGGCGCGGTCGGAGAAGTTTCTGGAGACGGCGGTCCTCTCCTCTGCCCTTGGTTCTCCGGCGGAGGCTCTGGGTAGATCCGGCGTCTCTGGCGTGTCTGCTGCTCGTCGGAGCCGCGGAGCGCCTCCCCTCGAGCCGGCGTCCGTGGTGGCGGTCGCGGCTCTGGTTCTTGGGGCCCTTCTGGCCTCGCCGGCGTGCGAGGCGGTGCTTTTGCTTAAAACCGCTGGGAGGCTGCAGGTGCGGTGCTCTCCTTCTTCGGCGTTCATGGTGGGCTTTGCGGAAGATGGGTGGAGCTGCCTTCTTCGTCTCCGGCGTGAGGCGGCGATGGTGGTCTGGCGGCGGCTCAGCGCCGATGTTCTTTTAGCGTCAAGATTCCGGTGCTTGCGTCGGATGGATTCTGCGGCTCTTCAACTAGGTTGGCTGAGCTTCTTCCTCTGGTGCGTGGTGTGCGTGGTGGTGTCGTGGTCGCCGTGTGTGGAGTGGCCAGTGCTTGTGTTCGTGCGTGTGTGTTCTTCTTCTGCTTGATCTTGTACACGACTCCCTTTCAAAAAAAAAAATCTATATGATGACGACTAACATGTCACATATAAGTAGTGCTATGTGAGTAAAATTCCATTTCTTTTCCTTCAATTTTTTTGGTTGTTTTGAGGTAGCCACGCGATTTTTCTGGAGCCATTAGGTTAGGAATGTGGATTTTTTTAATCCCAGTGCAACGCACGGGCATGTTTTCCTAGTAGTTGCAAAAGTGCACAATGTTCTTGTTTTACTCTTTAATGTGTAGAAATTATCAAGAATACAAGAGGAAACCTTGTTGGAGTCGAATTGGGACTTTCCTGAAATCTGTCTGAGAACTTTTTACGAAGTTTGCCAGTTTGACCCTCGAAGATGATGTCAATTGGAGGTCTCCCCGAAAACAAAGTTGTCACAATTTTCCATACGAAGATTTTAAGCCCGAGATCAGCCCAATCGGAGTTCGGACGCGGCATGGAGGCCCGTTTTGGTGGAACCCTAAAAGGGGGTGACGGAAATCCGAAAAGATATATAAAGGGAGGAAACCTAACTCGTGGAGGACTCCTCCACCCACGAATTTCCAGGCACCAAAGCCACATTTTTGCCTCCCCCATGGATCCCATCGCCATGGGGGAGGGCTCCCTTGAAGCCATGAAGGAAGGGGCTAAGGGGCGGTGCTCCCCCATGGAACCGGCGGCGCAGGAGGAGCCCCCTGCGCCACCGCCGGTGCCGGCGCCGCCCTGCGCCTCTCGCTGCCCTCTCCGCCGTCTTCACCGCCATCTCCATCACCAACTCCTCCTTGTATTCAGTGGTTCATCCTCCCACAAACCTCTGTACCGTCCTATGTAAACATGGTGTTTGATGCTATAATATTTATCCTATGATCTATGTCATGTTTATGTAGTTTATTTGTCTTTCGATTGCTTTGTTGAATGTCTATGGTTCATTAGAGTTGTATGTTGATATGGTACTGTCCTTTGGTGTCCATTATACTTGTGCGCGCATGGATCAACACCATAGGGTTAGTAGTATGTGCAAAGGAAGGGGCGTAGTTCTGCCGGAGTGACAGAAACCTGAGGGCTCAAACCGGTTAGTTGCATGTATGGGAGTAAGAGGACCATAAACTTAAGGCTATGGTTGGGGAAACCTTAATGCATTGTTAGTATTTACGGATGTTTGCTAACAATCCAGTCATATAGTACTTGTAATCCCAAGTAGTGGAGTGCATGTATATTTAGCCTCTCCCACATTGAAAACTGCATCAAAGACAATGAACTAGATGTCTTCACTAATTAATCTTGGACAAAGCCACCACAATTATCACCACTTTTCCACACTCATGGTACTGTTAGTATATGGTTACTTAGTGTACTTTATTGGTGCAGCACTAACTTTTACTTTCTTGTATTCATTATTCTGCAAAACTATCTCTCATACCCGTATTGCTACCGTAGTTTTATTTACTAGATAATGCAAACGTTTAGTGTGCGTAGAGTTGTATCAGTGGTTGATAGAACTTGAGAGATTACTTATCCTACCTTTAGCTCCTCGTTGGGTTCGACACTCTTACTTATCGAAAAGGTTACACATGATCCCCTATACTTGTGGGACATCAGTATCACAGAAGGTTCACCATAGTATGTAAGTAAATTTCCACCATGAATGATGCATGGCTTAGATTAGCGGCCCAGGCGTCTCTCTAACTATTTACACAAACTCATTTAAACTCACTTTATCTCCACATTTATTTCAACATGATAAGCATCCATAGACAAAAGCACATGATATCAACTAAATGAGATGAAGAGCGTGTTGAAAGCTTGCCATGTGACAGCACATATGGGCTAACTTCCAACCCAAAACATTCATCAAGCCACAAACATCATAATCTTAATCACAATGGTCAAGTTTTATTATGCAAATAAAAGAACATTGTGCATCAAGTTCGTGAGAGCTATATAACCAATTTTTTTCCATTGCAATCAATAACATAAACATTTTCATTCAGAGGTAAGATAACACAAACAACATGTCAAACATACTCGGAATAGCATAAAGCCAATAGGTAGATATGGTGGACTCACTGGAATAACTTTGGTTGAAGGTGTTGGAAACAAGTTTTACTTGTTGGAATTTTTGGGCTAGCAAAAGGGAGAAAGTTGACCATCTAGATGCATGCATGAGTGTCCATAGAACTAACTAATCCATGTCAAACCAAGTAATATAACAATCAGCACCAAAACATGAATAAGAGATAGCTCTACAAAAAGAATTTGCAAACTATTACTCATAAACAAGCTCATAAATCATGCAACTATATGTATCATTAAAAATCAAGTCAAACATCCCTTTTCCCAATTTTATAAAAGCATCCAACATATTTCAACCCATATTTCCAGTAGCTCTCTCATATATAATTGATAGTGTGGTGGTCTCTCAAGACTCAAACAAAAAAAAAAAACGGCGCTCCAAGTTTATGCGATAAAGTGTTTCGATCGAAAAACAGAAGTTGGACGTGTGCAAACCGAGAGTGTGTAGGTCCAGTGGGGTTGTCTTCACATCCCCAAGCTTATGGTCTTCACCATCCTTGGATAGCTCTTGGTGCATCTCCTCCAATCCCTGTGAAAAAACTTCAAAACACCGTTTCTCCCATCTCTTTTCTGTGGGGTGCATTAATAGTGATAAACAAATAGGTTCCTTGCTGCATATAATCCTTGAACAAAAATTCATATGACATGTCCAGAAAGTGTATAATGTTGTATGCCTACTCATAAACTCAATTGGATCAAAAAGATTCAACTTAAAAGATCAAAGCATGCATCAAACAAAATGGGACAGAATCTGTCCAGAAAAACAGCAGCAGCAAAACGTATTTTTCCACCCTACCAAACTTTCTCGAAAAATTCCGAAAACATTCATGCATACAGAGGATGAAAAGTTGCAACTACAGTTCAAATATGAGCTCATTCGGAGTTACAGAATAAGAATTAAAAATCATACCGTGCACTGACTCGTGCCGGAATAAAATCTCCGAACGCAATAAGCAACTTTTCAAACCAAAAAGGGTAAAACTTGGCACTTTATTAAAACTCCAGAACCCAACTAGACACAAGATCTCTTGTTACAGCAAGAGGACACAAAGAAAAATCACACACAAAAATAACCGGGTTGCCTCCCGCAAAGCGCTTTCTTTATAGCCATATAGCTAGGCTTCTTACTTGTTGTTTTATTGTGGACGAAGCTCATGAGGGAGCTTGAACTTTGGTGGTTGCCTCTTCCTTGGAAAGTGTTCCATGCACTTCTTGTGTGGAAACTGAAACTTTACATTCCCTTCCTTTGAATCAATGATAGCACCTGTGGTACGAAGAAAAGGTCTTCCAAGAATAATAGGACTAGAGGTTTTACTCCCCTTGTCCATGATTAGAAAATCCACAGGCACAAAAGTCATATGTAACTCTACCATAACATCACTTACTTTTCCCAAAGCATGTTTAATAGAGTCATCAGCAAGTGCTAGTTCAATAGAGCATTTTTCAAGATTTTTCAATTCAAGCACTTCATATAGTTCTTTAGATAAAACAGAGACACTACATCCTAGATCAAGTATGGCATGGTATGTCTCTTTACCAATAGTTACTAGTACCTTAGGTATCCACATATCCCCAAGCTTAGGTGGTATCATAGCCTCTTGGTTGTACCTAGCAATCTTTTCTTTCAAGACATGATTAGCAATATAAGAACCAAAACCAGCTTGGTTAGTGTTGATGGAAGGATCACTTGCAAATTTTTGTAAGATAGATATTAATTCATGCAAGCTACAATTTTCTAAGTCAAGCAAAGGATCCTTGACTTCATTAAGCATTTTAACTTCCTCAACTTCTTCCCAAGCAAGATTCTCATTCCTTTTCTTTAAAGCAAGATTCAAGGCTATTAGGAGGTCATCCTCCCCTTCAACATGATTCTTAATATCCCTATCTAAAGGTTCCAGCATAGAAGATATTCTTTCATTCAATTCCCTAGTCAATTCTTTTTAGATTTGGCATAATTCAATATTGTTTCCATTTTCAAAGAGATTCCAGAAAGAGTGTTATTTGTCTTTTTCATCCTAGACTTGGTATGAAGGATAAATGAATGCAAATCATTTTTAGTAGGATAGTCCTCCACATAAGTTTGTAGACATAAAGTTGACCTATCCATAGAAGCTTTTAGTTGTTTGATCCCAGTTTCATATTTGGATTCTATAGAATTCCCAAATAAATTTTCCATCAAATTATTAGCATGTGAGGGATTTCCAGAAGCAAATTTTCCACTAGTCAATGAGTCTAGAAAACATTTAGACCAGCCATCTATACCTTTATAGAAGTTTCTTATCACAGTGGCAGGAGTATATTTAATGACACCATTTTTACTAGTGTCCTTAATTCTATACCAAGCATCCATCAATGACTCTCCATAGTATTGACCAAAGTTGTTCATTTCAGCACTAGGATTCATTTTAGCAAGTTTTTTTTGGTATTTTTGATTTTTTATGCAAAACTAAAATAAATATGAGATGATATGCAATGACACTAACAAAACAAATAAATTGCTTTGTAAGTAAAGATGGATAAGATGGTGCTCACGTAGGTGCAACCTCCCCAAGCTTAGGTGTTAGCACAAGTTGGTGACGTTGACTATGTTGTGAGATGAATGCGATGATGCACACCCTTGGATAAATCTCTCAGCTACGATTCCCCGGCAACGGCGCCAGAAAACACTTGCTGAGCGCTAAGTTGACGAGGGAATATATTGCGGTGTTGCTTCTATCTCCCCGGCAACGGCGCCAGAAAACGTCTTGATGATCCCGAAGAGCAAGTCTTGATGCCTGCACAAATAAACGGGATTTAGGTTGAGACTCCAAGTGCAGAGTGTATAGTAAGTGGAAGACAGTTTTCCCCACGAGGGGTGACTCGAGGGTTTAATATCGAACTCTCGGGAATCTGAAGTGGTAGATTTATCTTCTTATCCTTCTTTTGGTTACCTACAAAACAAGGTTAGATGTTTTGGTCCTCAACCTCACCTGTGGTTGTCAAGCACAAGGTGTAAGAATGATATCAGGATAGTTATGCAATGCAAACAAGAAATAAATATGCAATGATGGTGGATGCAATGGTAAATGATATTTTTTGGGTTTTTGAATGATGTATGCAACATGAAAAGTATTTTTGTATTTTCGGATTTAATGATGGCTGAAAATATAAAAGTGGTATATGGTGTTGGAAAGGTATTTCTTATGATTAAAAATGGACTGGGGTTCATGGTTTCACAAATGCACTATCTCTTTATAAAGTGGTAGACAATGGAACACACAAAGTTAACTTATGAGATTGCAACACAAGGTTTGATAACAACTTACTTAGATATATGGGCATCACGTCCTAACATAGAGATCTTTTGGTTATTAACCTCTCTTATACTCCACCAAGATGCGAACTAAATCATAACACCTTAGTAATTAAGATAACTCAGAGTATAGCATTAAGTATCATGACATGAAGTGAAAATAAGAACATGCTAGATCTAGTCATGGAGTAGTGGCAATGGTCACGCCACATCCCCGGTAGCATGGTATTTTAGTTTATCCCTAGTGAGGTAACAAAGTAAGGTAAAGATACCAAAGTGGATCGCAGAACTTTCTCTCACGTTCACTGCACTAGCCACCCCCCGTTACTCCAACTAATGCACACGTTCCCCCACACACGCTCTCATAAACATGCTTGTTCAAAATAAGTAAACAAGAACGGGGTACATAATATGCATCTATACTCATAACTGAAACAAACATTGCAATCTCAAACATATATTAACTCATAAAGATCCACCACAAAGGTATTACAACGGCGACCGTAATCATGTTCAGCAGCTCATACGGTGCTAATTAGTGAAGCTCAATAGAGGTGAGATACATAAGTTACTTCCACAAACCCATAGTCCAGAGGTGGACTACTCCCTCTTCATCATGGAGACGGTGGAGAAGTCGATGGAGAAGATGGAGACCACGCCGGCAGCGCCCCGCCGGAGTTTTCCCCCTCCAATCTGCAGCTCCTGATCTCCGTTTCGGTGTTTCTGTGTTTGTGCGGCGCTCCTTCCAGAGAACGTCGGGGGACCTTTTTTATAGGCGTTTTTAGGTCAAGACGATGTCGGTGGAGAAGAGATCGAAGGCAACGGAGCCACGAGGCCCAAACGGGTGGGTCCCACGCGGCCTGGTACTGTGGCCGCGTGGGCCCCCCTCGTTTGGCCCTCGGCCTCCGTTTGCTCGCTTCCTTTTTCCGTAGTCCTTCTTCCTTCCAAATATTGACGCCCGTAAATTTCCAGGTGATTTCGTTGACGTTTGGGTCCCTGAAACATTAAAATAAGAAAACGGTGTTTTCTGCCTGTGCAGGGTTAATTCCATAAAAATAGGAAATCATTGAGATATTTCCAAAATCATGATAAAACATTGATATAACCCTTATATGATGCAAATATGATTGGAATATAAGCAATTAAAGTGCAAAGTTCATGTATGCATTTTACATGCATCAAGATCCAGTGTAACCGAAGACACCCTTTCTGAGTACCGTCAGAAGGGTTGGCTGCCGCCAGCTGACCAGCTGGCCGCACGTGCTCCAGGTCTAGAGGTACGCCCTGACCCTCGCGACGGCGAGCGCGTCTGCTTCGCGGAATTCCTCCCCCGCGGGTTCTCTTTCCCTTTGCATGATTTTGTGCGAGGGCTACTGTACGCCTATGGCTTGCAGATTCATGATCTTACTCCCAACAACATTATGCATATCGCCTGCTTCATGGTGCTATGCGAGTGTTTCTTGGGGGTGTCCCCCAGCTGGGCATTGTGGAAGCATATCTTCAAGGTGCGCCACAATTGCCGGGGTAAACGCCCTTGCCCGGTGGGTGGATTTCAAGTCCAAGTGCGAAGCGATTCGCATTACTTTAGCTTGAAGACAGTCGATTCTGCCCAAGGTGGCGGACCAAATGGTTCTATGTGCCAGTCGACCAGGTGGTGCTCCCGGCTTTTTCGATTGAGAATTCTCCGAAGAAAACGGTGGCCTGGGATCACCCTATCTCTCCTGCTGAAGCCAAAGAAGCCACCCCTTTGCTGAATGAGATTGGCAAGTTGCTGAAGACTGTTTCTGGTATTCAGTTGATCAGCACTTATTTGAAGATGCGAGTGTGGCCCATGCGCCTTCGTGCCCACCCGATGTGGCAGTATGAGGGTCCACTCGACAGCATCAGGATGAGTACCACCGAGTTGACGCAGAAGGAGCTCAGTGCTCAGGTGAAGAAGATCACGAGCATCAAAGCTTCCGCAAAAATCGACTTCAACTTCCCGCACGTCCCCTACGGGCCAGAGAAGGCCTTACCCGCAGTGAGTGATTCTTTTTGCCGTTTTTATGCCTCACCATCTGCCTTTGCATCCTTTTTGCTTTCGTTCTTATGATTATGAATTGTGCTTGTTACATAGGGTCACTCGACTGCCACCTCTCTCCCTCCTCTACCCGAAGCCGGGCCTACTTTGGAGACGGCAATACAGGAGGAAACCAAGCTGCCCATTGCTGACCCTGCTTCTGCCCACTCGACCCCTCAGGATAATCCCGAAGAAGAAACAGGGGAAGAGGTGGAACAGGTTGTGGCGGATGCTTCAGACGAATCAGATGCTGAGCAGGGCCCTCGCAAGCCTAAGCGCCAGCGTTTGGTTCTTCCGGAGTCTTCGAGTACAGAGGATGAGCAGGGGATACCGGTAATTCGGGTATCCCTTCTCCTGCTAAAAGCCATCCTCTGACTGTCTCCCCTCTGGCTTCTCGTCCTCCTGCTACTTCGAGTAACACCTCTCGACTGGGTGTTTTCTCCCTTGGTGACGAACCTGATTCCGATGAAGAAGATGAGCCAAGGTTTGCTTTATGGTCTATTCCTTTATTTGTGGCCGCGCCTTTATGGTTTTTGTTTTTTGATTGGCCGTGTTTTTGCTTTATGATACCAGTGGCAAATCGCCATCTCCACCTCCAGTCGCGGATACGTCGATTGTGGCGCAGCCATCCATCCCTCCAGAAGCAGCACAAGGCACTACTTGAAGCGGCCAAGGACGCAACTGGGGTGATGGCTGCTGATTTGAACAAGGAGAAAGCTGCCCCAACTGCGGATGCCGTGGCTTCCTCCTCCAAGCCTGCCTCTTGGACTGATCACGTGAGTGCTTCTGTCCCTACTTATGCTTGAAAATTTTGTTTCTTCTGCACTCGATGATAACATGCGTATTCTGTTTCAGCCTATGTATGCCGCCATGGCCCCTTGGGTTCAGGCCTTTGTTCGGGTGGAGCAAGAGAGGGACTCCCTGCAGTCAACTTCGACTGAGCTTGCGCGTAAGCGTTTTTTGCTAAAACTTTTCCCTTCTTTTGAAGTTATGACATTAATCGGGAATGTTTGTGAACTCCGCAGAAAACAAGAAGTCGGCTGAGGAGCAAGTGGAGGGCCTGGAAAAAAGTGCAGGATTTGCAGACCAAGCTCTCTACCCAGCAGTCTGAATCGAAGAAAGCACTTGCTGATGCTCAGGACGCAACCACTCGCCGCGATAGGAGCTTGCTGCACGTCTGTCGAGTATGGCCCGTGCTGCCAAAGGTGAATGAACTGTTTTGTGAGTAGTAGCTCTTTGGTTATTTTAGTAGCTTTTGCTCATGGCTTCTGCTTTCTGAATTTTGAAGGTTCCGAAGGCGCCTCGACTTCCACTAAGCCATCGAGTGACTCATTGTCACTCGATGATGCAATAATGGAACTCGAGTCTGTGCTGTCCAAGACCAAAGGCGATCTGGCTACCGTGACCAGTACCCTTAGCAATTTGCACGCGGGGATGTGTCCTACAGCCGCCGCTCCTTCGACTGCTGAAGGACTTGTTGCAGCTTTTGGCGAAAGATCGTCGATTGTGGCGGATTTTGCCCGCGAACTCACGGTACGCGGCTCGGAGTACACCCTCAGGCTTTTGTTAGGCAATGGTGTAGAGGCCGATTTCGACAGTGCTTTATCGGACTACCCGAAAAAGCCTGATGGAAGGCCGCTATCATTCAGGGGTGTAACCGAGCCAGCTACGCGTCTGAGCGAAATCTGCGTCCAGACTATGGAACGCCGGGCTGAAGCTGTTAGGGCTCAGTCGCGTAAAAGTAGGGCAGAATCCATCTCGCAGGCCTAGGAACTCTTTACTCTGTAATTTGATTACTCGAACTTGGCATGTATGCTTTTGCTACTTATGTTTATGCTAGTATATACTTTTGGGTGCTTTTGCTTGAATGAAATTTGCTGAATCGCCTGAATTTTGCAACTCGTGTATCTGGGCGTCTGAATGTTGCGTTTTATGAACCAGCCACAAGAATGCGAGTCTGGTGGACCTTCTCCATCTCGTGTTAGGACTCGAACATCTGGCCAAGCAAGGAATGATACGAGGGCACTTGCTCTTGCGAAGAATCGAGTGAGTGAACTAGAGCAAGAACTCAAGAGTACTCGAGCTGAGCTGGAGCTGCTGCGTTCCAAGCCGAGTTTTGCTACCCAGCGCGAGGATTATGTTCTTGGCGAGATGGATAACATAAACAGGCAACTCGAGAGTGAGTTTATGACACCACTTTTGCTAAAAAGTTGTACATTTTGCGTTATGCTTGGACCAGTAACTTTGGCCTTTTGCAGGTTTTGTGCCTGATGCCAGCAGGAAGATAGGAGGGTCAATCGACTCCTCGATAATGCTGTTGAGGTACCAACTACTGGCAGGCAGAATTTTTATTTGGACAAGGTGCACGCTCGCACGCTTGTTACTTTGAAGGATCGAGTATGGCGAAACGCCCAAGTGCTCGAGATGTGCAGGCGTATCTTCACTCGCCTAAATTGCGCGCTCTTCCCGTCAGGGCCTCAGCCTCAAGGGTTGTTTCCTTTGATTGATATCTTTCGAGTGACGGACTCAGTCAAAGAGTCTTTGATGCAGCTTGCTATTCTTGGGTCCAACGCCACTATGGCTTACATCCGCAGCCGTAAGCCAAATTTTGCGATTCGACCTCCTGCAATTGGCACACTTGTATCCCAATCACATTTGATCGAGACACGCTCTGCTGCTGAGGAATTCATCGATTGCTGCAAGGAGCAGCTTTTTGGTCCTGTACTGGATATAAAGGATGAGCCAGATTCTTAACTTGTAAACTTTTTGTGTAATCGGGGCATTCTCCGAATGTAAATATGTACTCTTGTATTTGTGGCGAAATATTTATATGCGTATATTTGTGACAGCCCCCGAGCCTATCGAGTGGGGTTTTTGAGTTTTTCTCTTTAACCCAGCCCCCGAGTATATCGAGTGGGGTTTTTAGTTTTTCTGCTTGACCCAGCCCCCGAGTATATCGAGTGGGGTTTGGGTTTTATGCTCGAGCCCCCGAGTGTTTGAGTGGGGTAAACAATAAAAGGCATATATGAGAAATATGGAGGAACATGTATCTTTATTCGAAATATGTGTTCGACCAGCAAGCCGCCTCATTAAAAACCTTCCAGTCCCCTTAGGTACCCTGGTAAGGGAAAAGAGTGCGTCTGAAACCTGCTGGTTCTTCCGACATTATGCGCTATTACATATCTATGCATAGAACTGACGCAGATGCGCCCCTCTATGTACTAGTGTGACTTGACGACATGTTGACCGTCTTTGAAGGTTCAGTCGGGTGCCCCTTGTGCTTCATCGCGTCGTTGATGGCCTTGAGATCTCTGTCGATTGCCATCTTCTTGCTTTCTGGTAGAGGTGCACGGTCATTGGAGACCTCAAGCTCGGCGAGTGATTGCTCCATCCCGTACATCTCTGAGATTTTGCTGAAGTCACGGTCACATGAATCTGACCTTTGAAAGTTCCCGTTGATCGTGATGACCCTTTTGGTCCTGGCATTTTGAGCTTGAGGTAGGCGTAGTGTGGGACGGCCATGAATCGAGCGAAAGTGGGGCGCCCGTATTGCATGGTATTGTGACTTCCAATCGACCACTTCGAACTCAATCGACTCGGTTCTGAAGTGAGTAGGATCTCCAAACGTAACATCGAGTTGTATGGTGCCTTCTGGGAGCACTGCTTTGCCTGGGACGATACCGTGGAAGGTACTTGTGGACTTTGGCAGATTTTCGACTGATTTGTTCATTCTGCGTAGCGTATCTGCAAAGATTATGTTGAGGCCGCTACCTCCGTCCATGAAGACCTTGGTCATGGCGTAGCCTCCGATTTGGGCGTCGAGTACCAAGGCTGCGTGCCCTGGTCGATATACTGCGGGTGGATGGTCCTCTCGATTGAAGACAATCGGAGTTTCTGATCCTTTCAAAAAATCTGTTATAGCTGGGGGTGCCATGACCGCCATATTGACGTGTCGAGTGTGTAACTTTTGCTCTCTATTGGAGGGACGTCCTCGCTGGATCATGTTCATCTGCCCGCGAGTTACGGGATATTTTTGTTCATCTCCTTGCTGCATCTGGTGCACGGCTGCTGCCATTTGTGTTCCCGTAACGGGTTGTGCTGGCACCATGTACACTGGCGTCGGTTGCGCTTGTGTTGGTGCAGGATACATTTGAGTAGTTTGGTTTTGTGGCGGTACGGAATATACCTGTGCTTGTTGTACTTGCTGCGGTGCTGGATATGCCTGAACAGGCTGTGTTTGTGGTGTAGTCGATGGAGTCTGCATCAATTGAGGAGGTGCACGTCCATCTCTTTGCAGCCGTAGTATATGTTCAATCGCGAGTTGATCGAATTCCCTGCAATTTCTTAGCGAGTGGTTAGAGCGAAGCTTACCATCGTCCCCTTTGTAAAGATGGAATCTGCAATCATCGTCCATCTTTTCTTCGACCGAGCGCTCAGGCTCTTTGTCTGCTCGCCTACGCCATTCTGGCCTCCTGTGGCTATCGCGGTCATCGCGTCTGTGCGGTCTCGACTGTCACGTCGATCGTCTGCGCGATGGTCTCGATTATCTCGGCGGTCATCTGTACGACGATCTCGATTGTCACGATGATCGTCGAGTCGTTTATCAGTTTGGTCGCGGCTGTCTCTTGACTGGACAAAGCCTGCTGCGATGAAGTTTGGATGGTCATCATCGTGATAACGATGCTTTCGTTTGCGCCTTCGATCATCTCTGTAGCTATCTCTGCGGTCTCGACTGCCACTCTCATGGTTTTCATGTGAAGATGCGGGTCGAGTGCCTCGTACAGTCTTCTCCATCCGCCCATTTTGTTGCGAGTACCATGAGTGCCGCCATTGACCTTGGGTTTTCTCGACCAAGTTTTCTTTGAAGTCTTCTCTCCAGAGTCCGTTTTTGAAGGCATCGATTGCCCTATCTTCTGATACGTTGCCTACTGAGTTGCGGATGGTGGTCCACCGCCGTATGTACGATCTCAGAGATTCATCTGACTTTTGCTTGCAGGTCCGGAGCTCTTCGAAAGTTTTGGGGCGCTCACATAGAGGCTCGAAGTATTTGATGAAATCACTTTGAAGTGCTCCCACGAGTCGTAGTATGATTCGGGTAGCGATTTGAGCCAATCGCGAGCTGTTCCTTCCATCATGAGTTGTATGTACTGCATAGCTGTAGTTGTGGTGCCGCGCTGACATCCGACTGCCAGCCTGTAATCTTCTAGCCAGCCTGATGGCTCTTGTTTGCAGTTGAACTTTGGCGTGGTAGCTAGCGAGAATTTCTTGGGCATACGAGCCTCCCGGATTCGTCGAGTGAAGCATAGCGCTCCACAGGGTCCGATTTCTGCTTCCGAGTCTGAGCTGTTGCTGTATGACCTCCTCGAGTGGCTCCTGCTGGAACGATGACGGCGTGAGCTTTTTCGACTGCTCCTTCCCCGAGGACTTCGACTGCGACGGTCCCGATCTGTATCTCTCCTTGGAGTTGCTTGTGGATGCTGTATGGCTTGTGCTGCTATTGCCAGTTGTTTGTACAGTTGGAGGTGCTGATCCCTCTTTGGGTCTCCTGCAGGAGGTTCGATTGTTCTGAGATAGGTGCCTAGCGTCATCAGCGCCCCGGCTGGCTCAGTAGGTATGGGGACTCCTTCCGCGTCGACTGCCATAAAGGCTGGGTTTAGGTTCCGAGTGACCGCTGCACGATCTGCGTCTCCGAGGTTTATGAATCGTGACCTATTCGCGGGGTCGTTTCTGCCCGTTGAACTCGTAGACAATGCTCTTCGCCGAGCACTCGATATGCTGGCTTGCTTTTTGCGTTCTTCGAGTACTGCTCGGTAGTTCTTCAACCGTATCGATTCTTGCCACTGGAAGTATTGTAAGGTCAATGCCTCTTCCGGAGTTGCGTTTGCTGGTAGCATTGTGCAGCTTTCGATTACTTTGCTCACTTTTTCCGCCATCTCTGCGGTGATGGTCAGCGTGGTTGTTCCGTCAGGCATGGTGACTGTGCAAGGGTATTCTGTAGGTCGACGGCATGTTGCAGCTGCTGACGTTTCTGCTGTACTCGCGGTGTATACCTGATACGGAACCACCCGATCTTCTACCCATGTGTTGCTAATGCGCATTATGGATTCGGCGTCGTCATCCAGGCTCATGTTGGAGTTGCTTTGCTTGCTGGGGTTTCTGCCGCAATCGAGTTGATCTTCGAGTGCTTTGTCCAGGCTATCTGCGTCGCAGGTGAATATCTCGTGGCTGGCACGGATTTCTGGGCCGTTGAGATCGGCGAGGTATATGTTGTCATCTATGTTCTCCTTGTTCCCCGCGACGTCGTTGCAGTCGACGACGTTGTCGAGTGACTCGATTGAGTTGTTTGGGCGGTACGCAGATTCGATCTCGCTTCTTCCAAATCTTTTTGCCACCTCGTCACGGAACTCTTGCGAGTTCATGGATGTTGCAGAGTCGCTTGGCGATTGGATCGGGACGATCTGTGACGATGTCGCGGCCAAGATGGATGGTGTTGCAGTCGAAGCGTTGTCGATTGTCTCCGTGTCGAGTGTCTCCATGTCGAGTGGATCTAACAGGTCCTGCACACCATCTTTATCGACAAAGAAGTTAAATTCTCCAACTGTAATATCCAAACCTGATTCGAGTCCGGCAAAGGCTTGTTGAGCTTCCATCGAGTGCGGCATGAGCCTCCTTGGAGATTTTGGCGAGTGATCGCTTTTTGAATTGATGCTGGTAGATCTTGCCGGCGAGTTGCCGTTTGCAACGGTGGTCGGTGATTTGCTTTTTGATGATGTAGTAGGCGAGTTACCTTGTGCAGATGCGATCGGCGGGTGGCCGCTTGATGATGAAACCGGCGAAACCGTGAGCCCAATACTACCTTTCCCACAGACGGCGCCAATTGTCGAGGTGTGCCCTCGGCAATTCCCATGGTTGCTATACCTAGGGTTGATTGTGTGGTAGAGAACGCGTAGTATCGGTGGAATCGACGGCTGACAAGCTGGATTTACCCAGGTTCAGGGCCCTCGAGTGAGGTAAAACCCCTACTTCCTGCTTGTCTGTGTTTATGGTATGAATATGAAGGTTACAAGGGTTCGACGAGCAGTGATCTCGTCGAGGTTTTGGTGGCTATGGATGCTCCCCTGATCGATCACCCTCCCAGCCTTTATATAGGAGGCTGGGTCTCGGGAAACCTAACCGACCAAGGTTTACATGTATGGAAAGTCTTAACCGACTATAACTTGATCTAACTTGGAAAGCACTCTTCGCCTTGGGCCTTCCTTCATGGGCTTCGATTAATCCTTGGGCTTCTTTGATCATCACGTGCACCAGGTACCCTTACGCTGGGGTACCCGCAGAGTATAACCTCGTCAACGATATACATGTAGAAATATTTCCACATGTATAAGGATTTCGCGCATTAACCCACATAAATTGAAATAGCCACACCTCTAATTCAGCTCACCTAATAGCACCATATTTAATGAGATCATAGGAAGGTAGTTCCTGTAGTCCTAAGAGATTTGACTCTTTTTTTTGCCTGAGACCTGAGATGTATAATTCAAACTCCGCAAGACAACACATGAAGCAATCAGAGTCAACGAACCTTTGAGAATCAAGTTTCTGTTGCTATGGAATATGTATATGGCTTCCGCATGCATGTCCACAGTCCACTATTCTGAAGAATTGACAGGACCGCCACCACGAACGCAAACTACAAAATTGATCTGCCATCACTGTTCTTGGGATGGATTCGGCCTGGGGGGTGGGGGGGGAGCTGGGGACAGAGAATCGCAGATGCTTGGCAGCAGGGCAGCGCGGAGCTGGGTGTGCGATCCGTGGAGCTCGTCGACGGGGCTGGAGCGGTTTGGCGTTGTGAAGAGGAGGCGGCTGCTTCCTCGAATCTCTTACTCTACCCTGTTCCCTTGCTGGTCGCCAGAGGATGCAAGGAGGCGGTGGTGAAGGACGGTGTGAGGAGGCGCTGGAGAAGGTGTGAGAGGCGATGGATGCCGAGGGGCGGGTGAGAGAGGAAGGCGGGCGTGTGCGGGAGGACGACCATCTGCAGCACGAGCAGAGATTAGAGCGACAGAGAGAAAAGTGAAAGAGAAGCAGAGGCTCACCAGGAACCCGACGGAGTGGATGGCGACGACGAATTGCGACGGCGGCTTGCAGCTCACGGCGATACGACGAATCAGCGGCGAACAGAGGGGAAAAAATGCCGGAGAGATCCACCTGATCACTCCGAAGAAGCTCCAATGCTTGGGGAAGCCGAAGGAAGTCGGGAGGGGCCGGAGCGAACGCGGCAAGCCGCGGCCTGAGGCGGAGAAAACGCGGTCGATCCGCTCGATTCCAAGCGCTCCAGCACGCGCTCGCCGGCGTGTAGGAAGAAGGAGGCTGTATGTATTCATTCGAAGGTACCACGCGGCGGACAGGCAGAAGAGACAGTGGGGACGATTCCGCCGCGCGTGCGTCCTCCCAGCAGCTGATCCTCGGCGAGGAAGAAGAGGAGGCGGCGGCGGAGGTCGCCGTGTGCGTCGATCTGAGCGGGGAGGAATGGAATGGTGTGGCGGCGCGTCGGCAGCGGCGGCAAGCTCGGACGACGCGGGAGAGAGAAGAGAGGAAGGGGAGGTGTGCGCACATTTTTCCAGATAGGCCCCTGGGGTTTCCTACAATTGCAGATCAGTCCTTCGCGTGAACTGTAGCGCGACGTGGGAGGTGTTTTCTGCAAAATAGTGCGGTGACCGGCTGGAACCGGGTCGACCGGCAAGTGACCGGTGGCGTGTCGCTCTCCGATTGGCTGAAATCGTTAGCTACAGTTTAGCTACAGTACCGCAGGAGTTAGGGAACGACGTGGAGCAATCCTGCCCGTCCATTTCGAAGATCGGACGGCCGAAAGAATCCGGATGACGTGGACCGCGGGAGATGGGTGGACATGTCGCCCCTTTATATATAGTAGGTAATATAGTAGGTATGAGTGAAGGAGGCTCTTATACTAGTATTGCTTAATTTATGTCTTCTAGTTGACTGATTTCGTCGGGGAACTCGTGCATCTTTGTAACAAAACGAATTCTCATTTGAATTAGCATGGTTTAATTGAGATGATTTTCTAGACATGATTGCGGCTGAATGGGGAATTAAAGGTTCCTGTCGTTAGCACATCCCTAAAAACTTGGCAAGATTCGCTACTTATGGCAACTACTCCCTCAGTTTCTAAATATAAGATGATTTAGTTTTTTTCTAGATTCACAGGTATCTATATGTATGTATGTAGACAACTTTTATTGTGTTTGTTCACTCATTTCAGTCCATATCTAGTCAATATGTGAAATAGCTAATATCTAGTCAATATATGAAATAGCTAAAACATCTCATATTTAAGAACAGAGGGGATAGTAATCTTGCACGTGCGCGTAAGATAAAATATGACACTAACCATCAGGACCACAACGTATTTTTGGAACGTCGTATGGATTTCATCTCACACGGTGACGTTGCTTCCAAGTGCGGCGGCGAGGCACGCTGGCGTCGGTAAGCAATCTTTTTTTTTTTTTTTTGCAAAATATGATGATGTTGTGTCAATCTGAAAGAAACAAACGGTTTACGTTTTCTATGAGGATCTGCGTGGACGCTAGGCATGAAAAAATGTTACTGCCAGTAACCGATGGGATGTAGGACATTTTAGGGGCTACGTGACAAAAACTGGTGGGGATAGATATGCAGAGGGAAAAAATTGATCCAAAAATTGAAACATGAGCTGCTTAATTTTTGCGACAATCTTTCCTAAATCACAATATTAATGTGAGAAGATAAAAGAATGCATGAGACCCACTTCCCGCAATTATCATAAATAGTCATCCCTAGGTTTTCACTTAGGTTAGCGGATGCAGAAGATGATGACTAAGTCCTTGAGAACGCCATTGTCGAATCTGGTCAATGATCGGACCACCACGTCATGCTTTGATCCTCCAACACCATGGCATATTGTCGTTACAGCCACTCTTCAGATCTGGTTACGGGGTCATGTCGGATGCCAAACAGTTGCCGCCAAAAGGTGAGTAATTTCGCTAAATAGTGTCAATTCGAATCAAATTTGGCAAAATTGTGCATAATTACGTGGCAAAGACGGGTCAAAGATCCCTCTGGCCATCAAGAAGACCATAAATCACGCCGAATTCAAGAAACCCCATGGCTTGGCTGGAGGGGCTTGGAACAAATCCTGCACGAAGAATTTGAGAGTGTATCTTGACAGGCGTCTCACCATCCGACCTCCCCTTCCGCCGTTCGATCCTCCGGCCATCCGACATTCCCATTCAGCCGCCGCCACCCATGGCCGCTCACACTTCAGTGCTTGGCAGAGCGGCTGTATGAGAAGTAGAAAACAGAGGAAGTAGGCACCTGTGTTTAGGGTAGATCTGTAGCACCACCGTCCAAACCACCAGTTGTGTGTGCTTCTCTTCACGCTGTTTGCCAGCCATCGCTGTCAACACGCGACATTGTTCTTGCCCAAGCCCTGGCCCGAGGATGGTGGGCTCGAGCTCGGTGTGTTGTGCCCCCGTCCCCGGGGAAGATGACCTGAAGTAGGTGCCTCTGTCCTTTCACGTGCCATCTGCTTCTCGCAGGGGCCGAACACCGGTGCTGAGCCTGACCTTGCCATCTTGACCTCTGTCACAGCGGGCACGTGCCTGCAAGTCGTCTTTGAGCGCACTGCGCACATCACCCGCAGTAGAAACGGGACGACGTTCATCGCGCCACGAGGCAATGCGGCAGTGTCGCCTATGTTCCTTGCGGGAAAACCGGGGGAGGGAGATGCCAAATTGTGATTGGGAAGGGTCCGAGATAAGAAGAGAGACATGTGGAGAAGAGTTTTCTAGAGCGACCACGCATTCTCAAGAAAGAATTGGATCAAACACACGTCGAATCAATCATATCCACGTGTCAAAGCGATCATATCCATGTGTCCAAGTAATCGCATCCATGCATCGAGACCAGCAAAAATACTAGTGATCGCTCAAAAATCGGACAGAAAATGAAGCTACGACTCTTAGTGTATAAGGTTATTGGTTATCCCTTGATTATTTTCTTACTATATCACCATTTCTTGAGATACATAATGAGTTCTTCACTTGATAGTATGTCTTACGCCTAGGTCAACCATGGATCACACATGAGCCGATCATGACCTCGACATAGATTCCTTTTAATAATCATCTCAAGATTTTGATCCTCTCTAGCTTAACCCATAACCTAGAGAGATAAAGCTTGTATGTTCCGCACAAGAATTATATCTTCTTCCACTTTCATTTTCTTTCAACATTAAATCCAACATGTGGTTTTCAAGCATTTCCTATGGACAAACCATTCAATTATAACTCAATTCAAACATTAGTTTATAGGGGTTGTAAGGAATTACCAAAACCACAGATGGGGCACCGTGCACTTTCATGCACATCAGAAGACAATCATGGGTCCTTCGTCTCCTCATCTCTTCTCACAGGGGACCTCCGACTAGAAGCGGTAGTCGGCCTTGGACGAAGGACTTGCAAAACTGAGTTTGGACTCGGGGCGGTGGCCCTGGGAAATTACTAGTAGGGCAAAAGGTGGCTGGGTCAAAGATGCATATGGAAATTACTAGTACGCCAAAAGGTGGCTGGGTGGACACAGATGCGAGGGTTGTCATCGCTAGTTCATCGACAGTGCCGAGGCTATTGTGGCCTGGTTCTTCAGGCCATAGGGCCTACGGTACGGTAATTGCAACGGCTTACATAAGAGATGTCATGACTACCACCGTCTGGTGCTACGTGGCAGCATGGTTGCCGGCGGCCGGTTTAGCAGTTGTGGATCTGGCCACGATTTGTTCGATGCGACATCGACCAATGGTGGCGTAGAAGTTTGGCAATTGGGGCGCCGACCCTGGATTTTTTATGGCGGCGGACATTGTCGTGGTCATGTGGATAATGCGACAGCCGGATCATCAATTTGGTGATGGTGTCTAACTAGTGTGTCATGGTCGATGTCGGTATGATACATTCTCTTCTCTGGCGGTAGAGTTTATTGGTCGGCTGCGGTATGGGACGCCCCTTCAGACATTGGGTTCTATTTTACTTAGTAGGTGCTACGCGCGACGTCTTCGGTGTAGTTGTCAAGTCAGGTCTGGCCGGCGGTGGCTATGCACAACGTCTCATGAGGTGGCGTCAAGTCATGCCCGATCTCGGAAGGTGGTACGTGGTGTCAAGTTATGCCTATTGCTACTTGATCAAACGTGGCACGGCAATGGCTGGAGGCGTGGTGGTATACGAAATCATCGACTTCCAGTTTCCTCCAACAGCATCCCGCTAGCGAGTAATCTTCGGCCGGACAAGTGATGATGGTAGAACGTCAACACGAGTTTGCACACTTCAGTGAAAACACCGATTATGATTTGGCAATGTAGACACGTGCTTGCGTTGTGCTCTTGCTGAAGTTGCTGGCTCGAAACTCGGTTTTGGGGATGAAAATCCCGTGATTGATCTACTATTGGATTCGTCATTTTTTGCGCAAGTGCGGCAATTCCTTTTTGAAGATTTTGCCTAAGAGTTATGTATTTTCTTTTTGCTTAAGCCTTTACCATGATTGTCTGTTTTTTAATATATGGCTATTGCAATCGATCGATGGAGAGGGCGACCGGTTATCCTCCTTTACAGAAAAAAAGTGATAACTGTTGTTCATCAATAAAGATTGACACCGACGAAACAGCGATGACACCGACTCTCTTATGGGTTAACTTCGCCCATAGTCGTTTTCTTCAATAATTGGGTAATCGTCAACGTTGCCACCACGTGCAAGTTTCCACACTGGACAGCAACAGATTAAGATTTAACCTCTTCCAGCGGGTTCCAGTTCCAGGTTCCAGAGGCCTATATCTAGTGCCAAGGTGAGCTTTTTACACAGTGAGAAGCGTTGCAATACATCCTTTGCGACGACCCCGTGGCTCCACATATGGCTGCAGGAGAACTGGCGACGATGCCCTCTCGTGCTGTCCTCACGTTTCTCCTTCTGACTGTCGCTTCCGCTGCCTATGACGGCGGAGGACGGCAGCCGGTAAGCCGAAGGAGCTTCCCCAAGGGCTTCGTCTTCGGGACGGCCTCCTCATCCTATCAGGTTTCCACTTCTTTCCTCCATTGATTCATGCATAGCATAGGTTGTTCGCCTTCCTTTCTCGGATCAGCAGAATCTGATGGACGATGGCAAGTACATGTATGAAAGTTGTATCATCCATAAGTTTCTACTGCTTACTAATGTCAGAGGTTAGAACAGAGTTGATTCTAGGCAAATAGACAGGAATCATGAATGACTGAATGTTAGAGCAAGTGGAAGAAATTGTTATCAAGTTCAAGGCTTCCAGCATATATGACTTCATCCATTGATCTTTGATCTGATCCAATAATTAAATATCATGTGTTCGTCTCTGGATCTGGTCTCATATAGTCATATATGCACATGCATCTGGCACACTACTGCAGTATGAGGGTGGTGCGATGGAGGGAGGCAGGGGACCAAGCATCTGGGACAACTTCACTCACCAATACCCAGGCATGTGTACATCTACAACACTAGCTTATATTAACTTTTTCTTGAGAAAAATGTTTGCATATCTTTTTAACAATAAATAGATCAAAGTTATCTAAATTTTTCCAGTATAGTCTGTAGTACTATGCAAGTTATTTAGCATAGTGAAAGGAGAATAGTATAATTAGATTTACGTTGAAAGTATTTTCGTAGTGTCATAATCTTGTAATCCTTTGCTAGCACAGGTTGAGAAAAACTAATGGTCAAAACTATGTTTTTTGGCAATAGTCAAAGTTGTGTGCTGATGTCTGGAAGGTCATCTTTAGGAACAAAGAAAATAGAGTATTCCAGTAGTAGTCTATATTATCTGAACGGAGGTGAGTGTGAACATACTAGCGAATTTCTGTGCCAATATTTGTGGTTTTAACTACTCTTAGCCGGTTTTAGAACCCTTCTATATCAATCGGGTCAATGGTGTGATAAGTAATTTGCATGCAAAACTCATGCTAAATCATGATGTTCCTTTCAACAAATGAATACCAATAAGCAGACGAGTCGTTTTTACCATAAAAACCGGAATATTTTTTGCAGATAAAATTGCCGACAAAAGCAACGGCGATGTGGCAGTGGACTCCTATCATCTTTACAAGGTAGGGACTATGGATATAGTGTGTTTAGTTTGTACGACTTACTTTTTGTTGGACCTTAAAGAATTTCCATAAATTATATGCTCAAAGAAGTTATAGATTAAGTCCTCACTGTGACAAGCAAAATTATATTTCAGGTCCTATAATCTTGCAATAAGAACCTAGGTAGTACTACTGATAACAACTTTCCAAAAAACTCAGGAAGATGTGCGCCTCATGAAGGATATGGGTGTGGATGCATACAGGTTCTCCATCTCATGGACAAGAATTCTTCCAGGTAACGATATCCTTCAATCCTGTCATCCTGATACATTTAACCTCTTTTCTTTCTTTTTCTATAAATTAAAGATTCTGCAAATCCTCCACATGCCAAGTTGATAGCATATTGTTGATTTGGAAGTTGATAGCATGTTGACGTTGACCTCAATGAATGCATGTCAGATGGGACTCTGGGGTGGAGTGAACAAGGAAGGTGTTAAATATTATAATAACTTGATTAATGAGCTCCTATCCAAAGGTACATCATCAAACCATCAATACTTTTCGATTTATTATCAAATAAACTTGCAGGATGCATTGAAATCATGTTCATTATTTATCCCAATGGAAGATTCTTAATATATGTTAATCTTTATATATTTTCAGGGTTGCAGCCATTTGTGACCCTTTTTCACTGGGATTCACCTCAGGCGCTGGAGGATGAATACGGAGGGTTTCTTAACCCTAATATCATGTGAGTAGTAAAAGTAACACAAAGACAACCATTATGAATTAACTTGGTGAAATGATTTAATAGTATGAGACACGGGTAGAGTATATTTGGGATTTTAATATCGCGAGCACAAAAATCTTAAGTGTCGTCTAGAAGCAAGTCACAGTCAAATGGAATATTCAAATGAAAATATCAAAATAAATCCAAGTAAAAGAAGAACCCCCCCCCCCCCCCCCCCCCCCCCCCCCCCCCCCCCCCCCCCCAGGGGTACCATGAGTAAATCCAACATGCATAACCTTTCTTCCTCTCTACCTACTACACCATTGACATGGAAAAAGATGTGAATTAGCATTGACTCACCTACACCCCCACATTGTTTCAAATCTCTCCTTTTTGTTTCTCTTGAACTATACAACATATGGTTAACTAGAATGGGGAAAATAGTTCGGAACTTTTTTTGTGAAGCTTAATTTTTTAAATATTTGCGAAATATATATAAATGTCAGAAAAAATACTGAACTATTTTCCCACATTCTATATCAATTTTTTGAGTGAACTAAAAAGTTAAAATCCATAGATTTTATGGTTTAGGAGATACAAAAAATAGAAGTGGTCAGAGGGGAGAAAAGGGTTAGCGCGATTCTTGATGCACCTATGAACAACCTTGATAGGGCTTGTAACTGGGTGTTCAGACAAACTACTGTCCCATTGACATCCATGGTAAATAGCTAAGAATTTAGAGTACGACGTTTAGGAGTTGGGGCTCCATTGAGCGCAATATTCTAAAGTTTTAATAAATTTCACAGAAAAAATGTGTGTATATACTGATGCATTCTACAAGTGTGTAAAATTTCAATACGATTAATCTTATAAGCTGAAGAAAATTTTACACTTTTGTAGGATACATCTATGTGTACATGTATTTTTTTCAAAATTTTGTAAAATTTTAAAACCCCAATTTTCAATTCCGAAACTCTCATTAGCCCGAGCTCACATTTTGCATTTTTGAGAAACTCTCCTCTATATAATCTCCCGCACATGGGGCGTGTAAGTCAATCCACAACGCTCCAACTGCGCGATGTCTCTCTGTCACATAGGACTATACCGTGCTCCATGCATGAGACAAATGGATATGTTCAAAAGACGTCGACGTTATTGAATATAGTCGAGACAGTGCCTACATGAGGCCGGCATGCACGGTCTGCCACAAAGTGTGTGTTTGGTAGCCTGACCTGGCTTTCTCTATAGAGACATGCTGTCCTGAGCCGGATGGGCTGAGATATTTCTCAGTGTTTGGTGGCATGTATAACCTGGCCTGGGTTGGGATGAGCTGTTGTTTGGTGGCCTGTATTTATTGGGCCACGCTGAGAGTAGGGTACAAGAATTATAATTACAAACAGGTCCCAATTCTTACAGAAAGAACCTTGAACAAAAATAAAAAAGCAATCGGGTCCAAACAAAAAGCAATCGTGTCCTCCGGTGCGGTGCTCGTCTCCGGTGCTCGTCTCCAGCGACGATGGTGGTCCTCCGGCGGCGGTGGTGCTTGTCCGTGGCGGCGCGACAAGAGGGCCGTGGTGCTCGTCCGCGGCGGCGCGACGAGGCGGAGGAGGCGGCGACACGGCGCAGAGGAGGCGCTGAGGAGGCGCGATGCGAAAGGAGGCTCGCGCGGGGGGAAATGACGACGGGTTGGGCTGGGGGTGCGGGGCGAAGCTCGGGTGGGGCCCACGCGTGGGATGGTTTTCGGTATGAGCTCGGCCAGGCTCGCATGTGAAGCTCAATTTGAGCTTCACAACCCGGCCAGGCTGAGAGGCCTTTTTCGTATCGGGTGGGCATGGCCCAGATCGTTAACACGGGCTACCGAACAGCTGAAAACTGGGTGGGGAGAGATTTTCTAGGCTCACCCAGTCTACCAATCACACCCAAACAGAACGTCGCCGTCGATGTATTAATCAACACTCTCTCTCTAATGCATTATTTTAAGATGTCAAAAACATGCTACGATTATTTAGCCGTGTTGTCACTGGTACATGCAGAAATGACTATAAGGATTACGCTGAACTCTGCTTCAGAGAGTTCGGAGATCGAGTGAAGCACTGGATTACGTTCAATGAGCCCTGGTCCTTTTCCGTTGCGAGCTATGCGATGGGCATATTTGCTCCAGCTCGGTGCTCGCCTTGGGAGTTGGGTAAATGCAGCGTTGGAGATTCAGGAAGGGAGCCTTACATCGTAGGCCACCATCAGCTACTCGCCCATGGAGCGGCCGTCAGTTGTTATAAACAGAAGTACAAGGTGACTAACCAATACTTCGTTATTTTTTGTTCGAAACGTACCAGTACTTCGTTATTATGCGTTCATGAACGACCTGACGATTGGCACTAATGCGAATGAAAATGCAGGCTGCCCAGAAGGGGAAGATTGGGATAACTCTAAACTCAAACTGGTATGTCCCCTTCTCACGTTCAAAATCCGACGTAGCTGCAGCGAGGCGCGCCGTAGACTTCATGCTTGGATGGTAAACTCTCTGCAATTCAAGCATATCTTGACTGTCAAGTTCTAGAAGGAAATAAAAATCTTACAAGCTAGGAATGTCTTTTGTAGGTTTATGGAGCCCCTCACGAGAGGTGTCTACCCCCGGAGCATGAGAAGATTGGTCTGGAATCGCTTGCCAAAGTTCACAAAAGAGCAATCTAAGTTGGTCAAGGGTTCATTCGACTTCATTGGAATCAACTATTACACTGCAAACTATGCTGATAGCCTTCCTCGGTCAAATGGCCTCAAGAACAGCTACGATACCGATGCTCGATCTAATCTTACCGGTGAGCCATGCGTCAATCATCTCCTTCTCTGTACTAATCTAATGTTACAATGGATACTGCGAAAATCGTATAAGCATGCAGATGTACTATATCTTGAGTCGTTTGGATACCATTACTTTTGCGAAAACTTCCATATATGATTTCGAAATACGAGTATCTACAGCAAACTGTAGCTTAGTTATGTATACTAACAGTCCTAAAATGACAGGTGTTCGGAATGGTGTCCCCATAGGTCCTCAGGTAATTTACCACTTCTGTACATGCAAACATACAGTTGCTTCCCCACTTTTCATGTGTAGTGATTTGGTTCAGTGGATAATATGTATGTAGTCTGGTACACCTTGGATCTACGTCTACCCTCAAGGGTTCCGTGATTTGCTGCTTTATGTCAAGGATAACTACGGCAATCCCACCGTCTACATAACTGAAAACGGTGAGCATATATATTTTCTCTCCTGAGAACCGAAAAGAAAACATATGCAGAAACTCAACTGAAAATCTCTTCAATTCAGGCGTGGGTGAACCCAACAACAAGAGCCTGTCAATTCAAGAAGCCCTCAAGGATTACGGCAGGATAGACTACTACCACAAGCACCTCCTTGCCCTGCAGAGTGCCATAAGGTCGACCAGAGCACTTGTCCATACTCTACCAAAGCTCCAATTAATCTAGTCTGACATTACCTGACGATGCACACGCGTGTTAACTTGTACTACTGATTTTTAGGGACGGCGCAAACATTAAGGGGTACTTCGCGTGGTCTCTGCTCGACAACTTTGAGTGGGCGAGTGGGTACACGGTTCGGTTCGGGCTACACTTCGTGGACTATAGCGACGGGCAGAAGCGGAAGCGGTATCCCAAGCAGTCGGCGCGCTGGTTCAAGAAGTTCCTCGAGAGATGATTAACATGCATATATAGAACTGGCACTCTGGCAGACACGCGATAGAGGCCGCGTGTAATAGTGTTGAAAACAGACGATTGGCTGATTGTACTAGCACAGTAGCATGTGGGCTGCTCTGTGTTTCCCTCTGTAGTGGTCGGTGTAATAAGCTCAGCCGAATTCATCTTCGTTTAAACGTCGCATGGCTGCATCGTTTTTGTAGCAATGCACAATCGTTGTAGACTACTAGGAAAATGGGAACGAAGAAGATGAAACAGCCTAGTAGAGCATACTTCGTGCGGCCTTTATAAGCTGGCGGTAAGTCTTATGAGTAATCTTTGATCCAGGCTTATAGCAATGAATTTGCTAGCTGCATCCAGTTGAGGACCATGGCCTGCCGAGGTATTACTAGTCTTTCTATGCCTTCTTTTAAATCAGAAATTCAGGACATAAGGTGCAGTTTAGTCATGGTGTTTGGTGTTAATAGGTTAATGCAACAATTTACTTAGACAATAGAAGAGAAGGTCTCTGGACCGGTATCGCAATATTTTTTCTTTGAGGGAAAGGTATCACATCTTCTTCCCAAAGTATTACTCCAATAAAAGATGCTAGAATGAGTGTATCCGCAATAGAAGCCGTGTGGAGCACGGTGCCGAACCAAATCAAACCCAATATGGAAGTTGAGTTGGCGTCTACCACCGCCGGCCCCGGTAAAGACGTATAGGACGCAATGCAACCCTAATTGTCTAACCCCCATGCACCATGCATAACAGGAGTTTATGACGATGGGCGAGCAACTCAAGATTGGCCGAATTATGGATTATGAGCCCCTCTAGGCAAGCTGGAGTAGGAGACAGTGACTTGGCTCTTTTTTCGCATGTACTCCCTAAGTTCCAAAATTAATGAAGTTTTAGAATTATCCTAAGTCCATTTGACCAAAATTATATCAAAATATCTCAATATCTATAATGTAAATTCTATACAATCTGGAAATATATTGTATGATGAATGTAATAAAAATTAAGAGATAATACCACACGTGATACACCAACTTGTTCTATGCAAGCAAAGTAATAGAAAAATTTGAAAAATGGGATCAACTTGCGACAAGTTGTAAAACAGGTCAGAATGATTTTTTTGAATATTTACTCTAGGGGAGTCCCCCACAGCTCTTTATTAAAGAAACAAAGAACCAAGGTTACAAAATATTTACAAACATATGTACAAAAGGTAAATCAAGGAAGATTGTTAATCCATGATGACAAAATGGGGGTAAGTGAAGCCTCCACCCTATGCAACAGCAAGGTGATATCCAAGACAAATCCAGCTTTCCACCCTCTGAATGTGGGAATTGTTTTTTTTTTAAGATATGCCCATTTCTTTGTTTCCAAATATTCCAACAAGCTACAATCATAATCTCAGAAAAACATGGGCCATCAAAATCTTCTTAGCATCCAGCAAATATGTAGGGACGTTTTTGCAAACAAAAAAGGTGCCATGTCTATTTCAGGATCATTAGGATTGACTTTGCACTTTGTCACAAGTTTTAGAACCAGTTGGCCCCATTTTTTCAGTTGTATACTATTTTGCTCGCACTGCACAAGTTATTATATCACCATGTTTATTACTTTTAAAATTAATTTGGTCGGGTAGACTATAAACATAGTCACACATAGTTTGCCTTAGAACACATAAAAACTTCAACAAAAAAATGGAGCAAACCGGTGCTTTTCATATTGAGGAGAAGAAAAACCGCCAAAACCGCCACATATTTACAGAGAAGGCATGTTTAGTTTAAGGTGGAACATGCCGAAACCACCGAACTTCAATTATTTTGGTAACCGATAAAACTGGATAACTATAGCCACATTGACTAATCTTTCTTCAAAGCCGATTTGGGACGGAGCTTATCCGACATCACAAGATCATGATTTTAGTTTTCAGGAGAAGATAGCGAGTTAGGTAAGCTGAAAGATACCTCAGTTGCGGTATTTTTTGACAAATATGGCCCTGTCCCTCCTGAAAATTATTTTCTAAACTGGCCACTGTGGTCGGCGCCAACGAGGATGGAGCCGAATTTGTACAGGTCGGCTCCATCCTCTCTAGAGCCAACCTCTGTTTTAAAATTGCGAAACCGAAACAGATGTTCGGGGTTAAAAAAGATGATGCCGGACTACACAAGTTCGGCTCCAACCTCTTTGACGCCGACCCTAAGGGTCATATTTGAAAATAGTTTTGATGAGAGGCCACACATATGTTTAGTTTCTCAAAAGGATCAGATTTGGCAAAAATTATTCAATTGTGTGGGACAACTGCTGAACTGCACAGAGTTTATCACCACTAATATAAAAAGGCAGAGAGAGGGGTGATCCAAATGATCCTAACCACACGTCGATTAATCGAACGGTTATAACGTGGACTGACCACGGTTCTGCCGAGCGGAACGAATCGTCAATCCCCAATCGTCTCCTCTTTCATATTTCCAATTTAATCATCACCACTAATATAAAAAGGTAGAGAGAGAGGTGATCCAAATGATCCTAGCCACACGTCGATTAATCGAACGGTTATAACGTTGACTGACCACGGTTCCGCCGAGCGGAACGAATCGTCAATCCCCAATCGTCTCCTCTTTCCTATTTCCAATTTAACAAGAACTCCGCCGCTCCCTGCAGCCTCATCCCCACGCCGCCGCCGCCCAGCAATCCCGTTCCAATCGACGCCATCGTCGCCGCCCTGGCAGGCAGGCGCCCCTGCACGCCGGCGCCTCTCTGCACAACACGACAACGACGCCTTGCCCGTCCGCCGCCGTATTGTCAGGCCTCGCACTGCCAGTTGCCACTCTCCCAGGCACGCGGCTGTCGCCCTGAACGACGCGACGCCACCGCCGCCGCCGCCCTGCAAATCGACGCCTCCCTGCACGACACTGATGGGTGCCTCCGTCCCTGTTACGTGTGGATTCTACACTAAACCCGTGTATGGGTCGCAGGGTCAGCAGAGTTCTGTAGCATGGCATGGCTTCCGCCACATCTTCAGATGTAACTTGCTGTTCCTTGCCCCGCTATGACACATGACAATTTTACATCGACAGGTAGTATGCCAGTGTGATCTGAAGCCGATCAATTCGGTGGACTGGTTGTAGCGATGTTGATAGCATCAATGATAATCCCACGAGGCCACGATAATTGTGTTAACTGATTGCAAATCAACAGGGCAACCTGGGAAGCATCTCCGTGGCAGCGGTTGGAGTGTGTTTTGTCATTTCCAAAAAGCTTGATGCTGGTGATGCCTTCATTTTCCTCAGGTCTGTGTTTCTTTTCTTCCCAAAATTACACATCGACCCATTTCTAAAATGTTTTCTGCTCCATGCTGAGGAGATTTTCGTGTAGATTGAGGTTTGGCATCAAGGATAATTCCTACATATTGAATTGAGGTTTGACTTCCAGGATATTTTAAGTGAGATGAATTAAGCAAGCTGAATGCTGGGCATCAAGAATGAATAAATCCAAACAAGAAGTTTCCTTGTTTGGATTACACTGCATGGATGTAAAGCCAGGCCCGCTGGTCGGGTTTGATCTGGTTTTAAATTTTCCAGATCGATAAGTAAAGATAGGAAACCGAAAGAGCTTGTGGGTGGTGCATGGCTAATGGTATGCCTGCTTCAATCCCATACCTATCCATAAGAAATATCAAAGAAAATGAAGATTACAGGCATACCAGTTACCCATTGGAGAAGTAAAGCAGAGCTTGCGTAGAAAGGAAAGTGTTTTTTTATTTACTTGCTCATCTCTCAACTTTTGACTTACAAAACTGAAGTAGCAATAGAATGTGCATGCATGTATGTATGCATTATTTCAGCCTTTGATGAACTTACCGAGTTTTCATAATAATCTTTCAACGGAATGGATTGCATGTGTACATTTAGCCTTTTATGAACTTGCCAATCATATCTTCATTTTTATTTTAGAAATACATGATTATTTGGCTCACAAATTATTTATGATGTTTATTTTGTTCACATTTTGATGAGGTATTAATATAATTCAAAAACAGACAAAATTATATGCATACGTAAATACGTGCGTTGCACGTGCAACATTACTAGTATCTATAAAAAACTGTGATGCTACTGTCTAGGGGCAAACCGGACGTTTCACATCGTCACCGTCACCTAATATAACTGACCAAGTGGATTTAACTAAGCCATGAAGCCAACAACCTAGTCGCTGTCTTATTGTATAATAATTCCTACATCACCATCATTTTTTTTGACACATCCAAACCAGCCGTATATTCATCGATCAACCACATACACCGTACATAGATTGAAAAACAAACGAAGAACCAAATACGGGGAGGATCCAGAGCTACCACCGAGAGCCGCAGCTTCGCCGGCGACGGAGAAGAAGGCCGGCAACCACCATGCCACTGCCTGGGCACTTTTAATCCCTTAAGAGACGCCGCCTGGACTGCCCGCCGCGCCGCGACGGAGCACTTGACGATGAACGCGTAGGGCGGCGCCCCCCTGGCACCGAATCCCCACCTTGCCTCGGCCGCCAACAGATCCGTCGCCGAGAAGCTCCAGCCTCCCGACAGCCCTGGATGAACAGCACAACATCCAGCGCCGCCGCACCGCAGCAGAAGGAGAAGAAGGCCGCGCACGGCGGATCCGCGGATCCGCGAGCACGGCAAGGACGACGACCACGCGACGGAGCTCCGCCGAGCTCCACCACCGGAGAGGAAGGACGTCGACACCAAAGAACCACCGGCCGCACCACCGCCCCCACAGCGCCGCCAGCGGAAGCCCCCACACCCCTACTCTATTTACACGGAGGGATCCGGGGATCCCCCACCCACCCGCCGCCGAGCGGACGGGAGGCGAGAGATCCCGCGGATCCGCGGCGGCGAGAGCGCGGTGACGAGCGAGTCCAAGAAATCGCCTTCTCTGCCCTGTAGCAGGAAGGAGGGAAAGTGGTGCGGTCTCAGCATCAGCATCATGCCATCATCCAATTCCCTTGGATACATCGTCGACCAAGTTTTTTACGCGAGCCGCAACAAAGCATAGTACACAGGCTAAACCATGTCACGAACGGTCCCTGTCAAGCAACCGAGTGGCCTAGTAACTAGTAGGATATATGCAGGTTTATCCTGGGGCACCTTGAGCATGATACCAGGGCATATCTCCTCGCGCTGCCACATCGACCAAAGGCCACCGTGTGCGTGTTGTTCTTCCCCTGCATCCAGCCATAAGTTTAAAAACCACTTTCTGCAAACTTGCAGTTGATTTGGGCAAATATGTATATATTCGACTCGGTGCTCGAATATGCACATGAGGACGCTACCCATATTTTTTTCTCTTGCTCTCTAGCGGCTTTTGCGTGGAGTGTGCTGCGTCGTGCCCTAGGGAGGGCATGGTGTCCAACAAACTTTGCTCAGTTTTTTGCGATTTTGTCTTCTCTCCCGAGTGCGCAGCGCCGCTTGCTGTGGGTGTTCTTTACTGCACAGTCCTGGGCCCTTTGGCAGATCGCAACAAGGGTGCCATTGAGGCGAAATTTATCAAGCAGCCTGCTGATGTTATCTTCAAAATCATGATTTTCCTGCAGGCTTGGGCTCCGGCGCTAAAGCCTGAAGATCGAGAAGAGGCAGGCTGGCTAACTAATGAACTCAAGAAAATCCATACCGAGATGCTTCCCTCCCAGCCTTGAAGTTATTCTAGCTCTACTAGTTATTTTCCTTCTAGTTTGTTGGCTAAGCTGTATGCCGCAGCAAGATGTTCCTTTATTTGGCGAAGCTGTATGCCGCAGCATGTAATAACTTGGTGAACCTATGGTTTTGTTAAGTCAAAGCCGCGCAATAAAAGGCCTTTATCTATATAAAAATGCCACATCGAAACTGTGAGATGGATTCTTCTGTCCTTAAAAGGTTTCAGTTTGGACAAGGCCCTGTCTTTTCTTTGTTTCCTTCACATAAACATGAGCTCCCGTCCCATTTGTATTGAAGGAACAGCCGAACTTTGTTCTTACAACAAACAACAAAATGAAAACAAGGAGTGAGGATTTGTGACACCGAGTTCCATTGAGATCGTTTTTTTTCCTTAAATGGTAGCTTGAAGTTTCAAAAAATCCAAAAAAGAAGTTATGTGAACATGTATACATGTTATGTATACTTGGCAAGGTTTCGTTAAAAAGTGTTATATTTAGACTACAGAAAAAAGGCAAACTTGTGACTGTATAAATGAACAAAAACTCTTATTTTAATCCGAAATTTGTCTTTTTGTGCGTAGACCAGAGTACAGCGATATTGTTGATTTTTCAGTATTTTAGATATACAGAAATATTTTTTTTTAATCCTGAAAAAATAGAGCAGGTGCTCATGTGCAACTAATTTAGAAAACAAGGCCCTATCAAGATCGATTTTTTTCCTCTTTCTGGCAGGGAATGAGGTCACTGCTGCTTGTTTATTTTGCAGTGTCTTCCTTCCTTCCAAAATTGAAGGTTTTTTTTGTAATATAAGCGGTTTCTCTTGTCTTTTGCATTAACAGATGCACACAACCTAAATGACTATAAAATCGCTACAAGGAATTCACAATTGTGATTTGAGATTCCTGGATGTATATTGTGTAGTGTATGAACAAGCTTCTAGCGGTATATTATTTACTGAGAAGCATGAGGAAATAAGTACTAAGATTACCTACAAATGAATTGAAGCTGATTGCATGGCACATGTCATCAATCCCAGAAAATAATAGGAATCATCGAGGTCATACACCTCTCTTAGTCTATCCTGTTATTATAGTTAAGTTCTAGAGGTTGAGATCCTTTCCATTTGTTCTCCACTACTTGCATCGATCATCTTTGTCTCCTAGGTGACTCGCGGAAAAATTACAAGACTCCATCCATTTTTTTAATATAAGATGTTTACCTTTTGTCCACATTAACGTGCATACAAATGTATGTAGATACATTTTAATTTTGTGTTCACTCATTTAGTGTGCACATAGACAACATGTGTACCACCTAAAATATCTTATATTAAAAAACGGAGAGAGTAGCGTGTAAGGGCGCTAGGAGTATGTGGGTAGGGTCAAAGTCATATTGGACTGTGGGCGGCAGGGATCTCGCTGTTGTTTGTAAAGGTTTTCGAACAGCTTCCCACATTAACCGGATTAACTCTCTCTCCTTTGCCAGCGCACTTACTTTTCCATGAGGTTTTAAATTAATCAAGAAATGAATGATGAGATCCTCCCGAAAAAACTGGTATGTTTCTTTAAAAATATTATGGTAACCTTTTTGTACATTGCTTGTGTAAGATAAAGTGCACTAAAATAGCTTAGAACATTACAAAACCTAACGTTGCTCTTGTGTATATAAAAAAAGATGATGTGTTACTACGTACAACTGTTTTGACATTCCTGATTAAATATGTGTATATAAAAAAAAGATGATGTGTTACTACGTACAACTGTTTTGACATTCCTGATTAAATATGCTATGTTTAGAGAACTTGTTCGTGGCAAGATGGTTAGGTGGGTGGTTGTACCTCCAGCATCAAAGTTCAAACTCCAGGTTTGACGCTGTGTATCTCATTTAAGGCGGAATATTATTCAGTGAGAGGCGACGTTTCCGTCGACAGCGAGGCGCCCGTGGTGACTTCGTCAATCTCAAGACTCGACCCGCCGATTCAGTCTCGAAGTGCTCATAGGGGTAGGGTGTGCGTGTGTGCGTTCATAGGGTGAGTGTGTGCGCGTGTATATGAGCGCTTGCGTTGTACTGTGTTTCGCAAAAAAAAATGCTATGTTAATTTATTCTTAATCACCATGTCATATTGAGATGAGGTTTAGATTGCACGATTATTAATTAGTGATTCCATGTTGGTCATCGAGCTAGTATTCTAAACAGCGCCAACGCATATATTCCTTGCCATATATAGGATTCACGTTTCCTATGAAAAATAATTTTTTTACAATTTTCTGTGGAATAGTGGCTATGTTAAGTAAATGAGAGCTGACATGCATAATGTGCTAATTGATAAAGGAAATGCAAAAGTCAAAGGACCAACACACACTTCACGACCCCGTCAAACAAGGTTTTCACCCAAGACATAACACATCTCTGCCTCACCAAACCTCATGGTCATCTCAGATCTGCATGATGGCCATGGTTGACTTAAGGAGATGGAACAACCTCTTTGATGATGCCCTCGAAGAGGAAGGAAAAGAACGCTCGAGCGTGCCATTCTCGCCGGTACCAACCCCTGTTGGAGCAAAGCATTCAGATAGTGTTGCGTCCCTCCACCACCACCAGTCCTCGTGAGAGGAGTTGAGGCACCAACATGTGTGAGACCATATTTCTGGCCGACCATGACCTCGTGTAGCATCATATCACCACCCAAGACTAGCCCACCCACCAGCGCACCGACAACCCACAGGCGTTTTTTTGCTAACGAGGACAACCATGGCCATGGGTGCACTACAGGAATGGCGCCGTGACGACGGCCAGATTCTACGCCGACGGCGGCCGTCGGCGTAGAAGATGAAGAGGCAACCCGCCGACATAGCCCTCAGCGTAGAAAATGCCGTCGGCGTAGCTCGGTTACGCCGACGGCCACCCTCGGCGTATAAAAGCAGTCGGCATAGGCCTCGCTAGCTACCCTTCTGGCCTCGCTGGGCCGACGGCCACCATCGGCGTATAGAATTTGTCGTCCGGCCGGCGTGCTTGCATGCATGTCCCCGCGCGCTGGAGTGATCCACGTTTCCGGCTGTGCGCACAAGCTAGCTAGATCAAGTGCTGGATCGATCGATCCATGCATGTTGTGGCTTGCGGGATCGTGTGTCTAGCTTTGACGTCCAGATCGATTTTTTTTACCTCTTCATATTATGTATTTTTTTACTCTTAATTATTTTAATATGGTTATATTTATTTGACACTGGTGTGTCTTGGCATGGTAAATATGTATTACTCTCAATTTTTTGTTTAGTGTCAAAAATAACTGTGAATCATGATGTCAACAACAAATTAATTGACTCATTTGACACAACGTACCTTCCTCAACATTCCTCAACAACAAAAAATTCCTGCATGATGTCTTGGTATGGCAAATATTGTTGTCAAAAACAATTTCCATTTTTTATAAATACCATTTTCAGTTTTTTAAGTGCCAAAACTGACTTTTTTTATGAAGCAAATACCAAAAATATGTTGCAAAACGGCACCATCTTATTTTCACAAAGAGTACTACATATATTAGGGATAATCCCCAAGTATTAGGATTTTTCTAGATTTCTACATAAATTTGCCTATTTAAATGACTTTATGCCGATTTTCGAAAGTAAATGAAATTTGAACAACAAGTGTATGATAGTTTGCTCAGTTATTTTTACAAAAATCATTTTAATGTACACAAGTAGTGACTATATCATAGAACCGTCGATAGTTTTGAAAAATGCAGCTCTTTCAATGAATAGGCACGGCGGCCATTTTGCCATTTTTAAAAAAATAAAAGAAAGTGAAAAAATACTCTAAAAATGAAATCCTTTTGCATGGAGACCTTTTATGTGTACTAGTTTCTAGCAAAAATGATAAACTTGAGTTTTGACAAAATTTTCATTAAAACAATCCACAAAATGTCTATCATCTATAAATATGTATAAGTTTCGAGCCAAATGATCAAGTTATGATCATCCACGTGCCATAGTTTATGATAAAATGTTCATATTTGACACATAAGTGTGTCTTGGTATGGCAAACATTGTTGCTAAAAACAATTTTCAAATTATTTTTATAAACATCATTTTCTATTTTTTAAGTGAAAAAAATGACCTTTTTTATGAAGCAAGTACCAAAAATATGTTTCAAAAAAGGCACCATCTTATATTCTCAAAGAGTGGTACATATTTGATGGATAATCCCCAAGTATTAGGAATTTTCTCCATTTCTACCTAATTTCGCCTATTTAAAAGACTTTATGTCGATTTTCCAAAAATAATTAAAATTTGCACTACAAGTGTGTGATAATTTGCCCAGTTATTTTTACAAAAATCATTTTAAGGTACACAAGTAGTGACTATATCACAGAACCGTCGATAGTTTTGAAAAATGCGACCTCTTTCAATGAATAGGCACGGCGGCCATTTTGACCATTTTTTTCAAAAAAATAAAAGAAAGTGAAAAAACTCAAAAAATGAAATCCTTTTGCATGGAGACCTTTTATGTGTGCTAGTTGCTAGCAAAAATGATAAACTTGAGTTTTGACAAACTTTCCATATAAACACTTCACAAAATGGTCTATCATCTATAGACATGTATAAGTTTCGAGTCAAATGACCAAGTTATGGTCATCCACGTACCATAGTTTGTGATAAAGTGTTCATATTTGACACAAAATGTGTCTTGGTATGACAAACATTGGTGCAAAAAACAATTTCCAAATTATTTTTATAATTTTTTTTAAGTGCTAAAAATGTCTTTTTTTATGAAGCAAGTATCAAAAATATGTTGCAAAAAGAACCCATCTAATTTTCACAAAGAGTAGTACATATTTGATGGATAATATCTAAGTATTAGGAATTTTCTTGATTTCTACCTAATTTCGCCTATTTAAATGACTTTATACCGAATTTTCAAAAGCAATTGAAATTTAAACTACAAGTGTGTAATAGTTTGCTCTAAAAAATTTACAAAAATCATTTTAAGGTACACAAGTAGTTTTTATATCATAGAACCATCGATAGTTTTAAAAAATTCGACCCCTTTCGATGAATAGCTATGGTGGCCATTTTGATCGTTTTTTCAAAAAAATCAAAGAAAGTGAAAACAAAACCTCAAAAATATGATTAAATTCGTATTTATCATTTGCATTTGCAAATGTTACACAAATAAAGACCCAAGGCGAAAGTTTCACTTTTTCGAGTTTTGTATATTTAGTTATGTGTTTTTGAACAATGCCAAAGAAATACGAATGCCTCTACTCTATCCTGATTGGTTGGGAGGAAGAGGGTGTGAAATCAGGCAGCCAATGAGATGGCTTCTCGCGGATCGCCCCATTGAAAACACGATCTGAACCGCCCATCCAGCTGCAGCGCAGGATCTCCACACGAGAAGAAACACACATCCGACCCAACGCACGCACGCACACACGCAGTCAGTCTCCTCGATCCTTATCCAACTACACGCAACATCTCCTTTCTCTCTCTCTGCAGTCTGCACCCTCCTCGCCTCTTAGGTCTCTCCCAGATCCCCTTACTCTCTCTCCGCCGCCGCTCGCCGCTCCTCGCCCCACCCTCGCCGACGCCCGCCTGCCCACGTCCACGCCGGCCGCGTCCTCCCTCGTCTCCGTCCCGCCCAACCGCTTCCTCGCCGTCGGTAAGAGGTCGTCCGCGAGCTGTCGGTGAAGCTGCGCCGACGAGCCCCTCGTCCTCTGCGCGGCACGCCTCACTTCCGAAGCCATCGAGCTCCACGTCCTCGGGCACGTCAGCCGCGGAGGCCCTCCGTCCTCGAATTCGTCCCCGCCACCCTCGCGGCCAAGGTCGCCCTCGTCTCCCTGCTTGCCTTCCTCCGTCAGCCGCGCGATGTCGCCGGCCAACGAGGGCTCCTTCCGCGCCAAGGACAACGTCACCCAGCGGCGCCTCCATGCTCCATATCGCAGGCTCGCGCCGCGCCGAGGGGCTCTTTATCGCCAACGCCGTCGTGGTAGTCGACCGCGAGTAGGGCGCGGGCGGGAGAACCTGGCGGCCAACGGGATCCCGCCCAGCTCGCTGAGCGCCGCCGCCACTCCTCCGGCACCCTGAACGCCTCCGTCGTGCGAGGAGCCACGCTGGTGCAGAAGGTCGAAACGCTCCAGCCCGAGCACTGATTGATGACGTGGATCACACGTTCGTTGGGAGACCCCAGAGGAAGGTATGAAGCAGTGTAGCAGCAGTTTCCCTCAGTATGAAACCAAGGTTTAATCGACCAGTAGGAGCAAGAAATCACTTCTGAAGGTTGTTGGTGGCGCGTTTACTCGATCACCAACGTGGAATCTGCACACAACACAATCAAACTACTTTGCCCCAACGAAACAGTGAGGTTGTCAATCTCACCGGCTTGCTGAAAACAAAGGATTAAACGTATGGTGTGGAAAACAGTAGTAAATTGCAGAGAATGAAAAGGAACAATGTTTGCAGTTGGTTGTATTATCAGTGTAAAAGAATGGACCGGGGTCCACAGTTCACTAGTGGTGTCTCTCCATAAACAAATTACAGCTGGGCAATTGACAAAATATTGAGCGCATGACAATGCATATATATGACATGATGATTACTATGATATTCATGTGGGCATTACGACAAAATACATAGACCGTTATCCAACAGCGTCTATGACTAATAATCCACCGCCAGGTTGTCATCCGAGTTCCCCGTTGGTATTAAGTTGCAAGCAACGGATAATTGCATTAAGTAATGTGCGTAATGTAAACAAATGCATTAGACCTAACGGCGCACCCTTAAGCTAAGCATCGGTTATTTTATCCCTAGTGGCAACAGCACATCCACAATCTTAGAAGTTATTGTCACTCTCCCAGATTACCGGAGGCATGAACCCACTATCTAGCATAAATACTCACTCTTGGAGTTACAAGCATCTACTTGGCCAAAGCATCTACTAGTAACGGAAAGCATGCAAGATCATAAATAACATATAAGATAGATTGATAATCAACTTGACATAGTATTCAATATTCATCGGATCCCAGCAAACACAACATGTAGCATTACAATAAGATGATCTTGATCATGATAGGCAGCTCACAAGATCTAAACATGATAGCATAAAGTGGAGAGACAACCATCTAGCTACTGCCATGGACCCGTAGTCCAAGGATGAACTACTCACGCATCACTCCGGAGGCAGGCATGGTGATGTAGAGCCCTCCGGTGATGATTCCCCTCTCCGGCAGGGTGCCGGGAAGAGCTTCTGAACCCTCCCGAGCTAGGGTTGACGGCGGCGGCGTCTCTGGAACTTTTCGTGGATAATGGCTCGGGTATTTAGGGTTTTCGCGTCGGGAGAATAAATAGGCGAAAGGGCGGCGGCTGGAGACCACGTGGGCCCCACACCACCCCACGGCGCGGCAGGGGCCGCGCGGCCCCATGGTGTGGCTGCCTCGTGGCTCCCCTCCGTCTCTCCTTGGACTCCGTGTTCGTGTTGGAAAAATAGGAGGTTCTGTCCAAGTTTCGTCCAATTCCGAGAATATTTCCAGACTAGCTTTTCTGGAATACAAAAACAGCAGAAAACAGGAACTGGCACTGTGGCATCTTGTTAATAGGTTAGTCCCAGAAAATGCATAAAAATGCTATGAAGTGTATATAAAACATGTAACAATTGGTATAATATCAACATGGAACATCAGAAATTATAGATACGTTTGAGACGTATCAAGCATCCCCAAGCTTAGTTCTACTCGTCCTCGAGTAGGTAAAACGATAAAAACAAAATAATTTCTGAGGTGACATGCTACAATCATAATCTTGATCAAATAGTATTGTAAAGCACATGTTATGAATGAAGTGATCCAGGTCAATGGTCTATAGTTTGCTAGCAAGTAGATAATGAGCAAACAACTGAATCATATAAGCAAAAACTTTTCATGAATAGTACTTTCGAGACAAGCATCAAAGAGTTTTGCATAAGAGTTAACTCATAAAGCAATAGATTCTAAGTAAAAGGTATTTAACCAACACAAAGGAAGATTTAAGTTCAGCAATTGCTTTCAACTTTCAACATATATATCTCATGGATATTTGTCAACACAAAGCAATATAATAAGTGCAATATACAAGCATATAAAAATTGTTGCACCAAAGTTGACACTAGTGTTTGCTTCTAAGATAGAAAGAAGTAGGAAAACTGACTCAACATAAAAGTAAAAGAAAGGCCCTTCGCAGAGGGAAGCAGGGATTAAATCATGTGCTAGAGCTTTTTAAGTTTTTGAAATCATAGAGAGTAAAAATAAGTTTTGAGAGGTGTTTGTTAATTGTCAACGAATCAGAAAATGGAAAGTACAATATGACCCCTGCCAACCAGACTTTTAAGAGCGGCTCCCATGAAGGACGTTATTTCTACCAGCAAGGCAGATCATCCCTCTTTCTCTTTTGTTTACACATGCAGATATTTCACTGTTTGTCATTGCTTGACTGATAAATCAGGGCAAAAATGTGAAGAGAATTAAGCGGTTAAAGTTGTAATTAATTGGGACTGGGCACCCCATTTGCCAGCTCTTTTTGCAAAATTAATGGATAAGCGGATGTATATGCCGCTAGTCCGGTGGTAAAGTCTGTTTGACAGTTGACATAAAGACATCCACCCCGTCCTCATGAGCTTGGTAAACATTGACACAAAATAGGAGTAATAATTTTGAATAGTTTAAAGGTAGCACATGAAAAATTTACTTGGAATGGCAAGGAAATACCACATATAGGTAGTTATGGTGGACACAGATGGCATGGATTTTGGCTCAAGGTTTTGGATGCACGAGAAGCATTCCCTCTCAGTACAGAGTTTAGGCTAGCAAGGTTATTTGAAGCAAACACAGGATATCAACCGACACAGCAAGACTTATATGAAAACATATTGCAAGCATTATAAGACTCTACACTGTCTTCCTTGTTAACCAAACCCTTTTACTAGAAAATATCTAGACCTTAGAGATACCAATCATGCAAACCAAATTTCAACGAGCTTTACGGTAGTTCTTCATTAATAGGTTTTAACTACATGATACAAAAGCTTAAACATGAACTACTTGATAACTCAAAACAATTGACAAGTATCAAATTATCCAATACAGTGATCTACAAGAATATGTAAGCTTTTTCCATTATACCATCTACCACATGCAACATTTTCTGTTCCAACCAAACACCAATCAATTTATTTCAACATAAACTCTCCAAACAATTATAAGTGAAGCAAGAGAGTACTTTCTTTAAAAGAACTAACAGCTCTGAATAAGAGATGCATGCAAAACAGGAGCTAAAAGCATAGCAATAGCTAGATAAGAATACTCAACAAGTATAAGTGAAGAATAGGAGTATTCATATGAAAAAGCGGAGCGTGTCTCTCTCCCAATCAAGAATGCTGGGTCCAATCAAGTTGACCATAAGAAAAATAAAATACTGAAAATAAAAGCACACAGACGCTCCAAGTAAAGCACATATGATGTGAAAGAATTAAAATATAGTTTCACTAGAGATGACCTGATAAGTTGCTGATGAAGAAGGGGATGCCTTGGGCATCCCCAAGCTTAGACGCTTGAGTCTTCTTGAAATATGCTGGGGTGATCCATGGGAGCATCCCCAAGCTTAAGCTCTTCACTCTTCTTGATCACATTATATCATCCTTCTCTCTTGACCCTTGAAAACTTCCGCCACACCAAACTCAAGTAATTCTCATTAGAGGGTTAGTGCACAATCAAAAACTCACATGTTCTATAAGGACACAAACATGACCGTTACTTTTAACATTAGCTACTGCCACTGATGTTATGTGAAGCTCTTCACCCTAAAAAAGAATTCCACTCAACACTAGTAAAAGAGAGAATGCGAAAAATAAAAGACAGAATCTGTCTAAACAGAACAGTCCGCAAAGACGAATTTTTTCGAGGCACTTACGTTGCTCAGATCGAAAAACTTTAAACTAACGAAAGATGCGTACATATCTGAGGATCACGCACAAAAATTTGCAGATTTAAATAATTTTTCTGTGATTTTACAGAATAAAACGGTGAACAGCAGAAATCTGTTCCTGCGCAGAAATCCAAATCTAGCATCATCTTCCTATTAGAGGCAATACTTGGCACAACAATGCGATAAAATAAAGATACAAAGGAATTGTTACAGAAGTAAACAACTCCTTGACTCAAAAAGAAAAGAAAAATTGCAGAAATAAAATAATGGGTTGTCTCCCATAAGCGCTTTTCTTTAATGCCTTTTAGCTAGGCTTGATAGTTTTAATGATGCTCACATAAAAATAGAAAATGAACAAAAGGAGCATCAAGAAGAAAATAAAACATTTAAGTCTAACCCACTTCCTATGCATAGGAATCTTGTATACAAATAAATTCATAAAGAACAAAGTGACAAGCATAGGAAGATAAAACAAGAGCAACTTCAAAACTTTCAGCATGAGAGGTGTTTTAGTACATGAAAATTTCTAAACCATATTTTCCTCTCTCATAATAATTTTCAGTAGCATCATGAACAAACTCAACAATATAACTATCACATAAAGCATGCTTTTCATGATCTACAAACACATAATTTTTATCAAGCTCCAAAATAGTGGGATTAAAACTTTCAAACCCACTTTTAACATTTTATAACAAGATGATTGATCATTCTCAAAGGTATGGGACTCCATAGATAAATCAAGACCTCTCCCATTTTCATTAGTAGTACATAATATTATCAAGCAATATAGGACCATCATCTAGAGCTTTATCATAAACATTTTCTAAACAAACTCTCATTACCATGCATTTCGATATCACGCAAATAAAGGATTATCATAAGATTTATCAAAATAGCATGGATTATCATAAATAACAGTAGCATACTCATTTCACAAGTTTCTCATAGGGAATATTTCAAGAGAATCCACAGGAACATAACATTCATCCTCCTTTGATAAGGATGGAGGGTGATCAAATAATGTAAGAGGTAAAGAGTTACTCTCATTAGAAGGTAGGCATGGGTAGCTAATCCATTCTTCCTTCTTTTGTTCATCACTCTCCTCCTCTTTTTCATCCAATGAGCTTTCAGCTTCAGCAGTAGTTTCTTCTTCTACAGGTTCCTGCAAGACAATTTCTTCTTTTTGAGGATGTCTTTTCTCAAGAAATTCAGTAATATAAGGATTATCATTATAATACTCAAGGCAATATCCAAGCATAGCAAAAGTATCAGATCTATAAGGAGCATCATCATCTTGAATATAACCAGCAATTTCATAGGCACCCTTAAAAACAAAAAATTCTTCAATTTGTTCAAGATTAACAAAGTCATAGTTTCCTTTAGCATAAGCAGCCAAGGTTTCATTATCATTATAATCACATTGGAAAGGGAGGTGTTTATGCCTTCTACAACATAAAGATTCATTAAAGCAGTAGGATTCATCATAAGTAGAGCACAAGTTTTTAGCAAAATAATTCAATCTACTTATTTGTTCCCATAAATATTTCCCTTTTTGAGATAAGCGGTATTCCTTATAATAATTTTGTTGTTCCTCTGTGAACCCACTTAGCCAATAAGATTTCGCTTCAGAGAGACCAGCCATTGATAGCAAGTAAACAACTAGACATAATAACAAACCGAAATAAACTAGATGCAGAAAACTAATTTTTTTTGTGTTTTTGATAAATAAAGCAAACAAGACAAATAAAAATAAACTAAGCAAGACAATAACAAAGTAAAGAGATTGGAAGCGTGAAACTCCCCTTGCAGAAATCCTCTTGCTCCCCGGCAACGGCGCCAGAAAAAACTTGATTGATGATTGGATCACACGTTCGTTGGGAGACCCCAAGAGGAAGGTATGAAGCAGTGTAGCAGCAGTTTCCCTCAGTATGAAACCAAGGTTTAATCGAACCAGTAGGAGCAAGAAATCACTTCTGAAGGTTGTTGGTGGCGCCGTTTACTCGATCACCAACGTGGAATCTGCACACAACACAATCAAACTACTTTGCCCCAACGAAACAGTGAGGTTGTCAATCTCACCGGCTTGCTGAAAACAAAGGATTAAACGTATGGTGTGGAAAACAGTAGTAAATTGCAGAGAATGAAAAGGAACAATGTTTGCAGTTGGTTGTATTATCAGTGTAAAAGAATGGACCGGGGTCCACAGTTCACTAGTGGTGTCTCTCCATAAAAGATAACTAACATGCTGGGTGAACAAATTACAGCTGGGCAATTGACAAAATATTGAGCGCATGACAATGCATATATATGACATGATGATTACTATGATATTCATGTGGGCATTACGACAAAATACATAGACTGTTATCCAACAGCGTCTATGACTAATAATCCACCGCCAGGTTGTCATCCGAGTTCCCCATTGGTATTAAGTTGCAAGCAACGGATAATTGCATTAAGTAATGTGCGTAATGTAAACAAATGCATTAGACCTAACGGCGCACCCTTAAGCTAAGCATCGGTTATTTTATCCCTAGTGGCAACAGCACATCCACAATCTTAGAAGTTATTGTCACTCTCCCAGATTACCGGAGGCATGAACCCACTATCTAGCATAAATACTCACTCTTGGAGTTACAAGCATCTACTTGGCCAAAGCATCTACTAGTAACGGAAAGCATGCAAGATCATAAATAACATATAAGATAGATTGATAATCAACTTGACATAGTATTCAATATTCATCGGATCCCAGCAAACACAACATGTAGCATTACAATAAGATAATCTTGATCATGATAGGCAGCTCACAAGATCTAAACATGATAGCATAAAGTGGAGAGACAATCATCTAGCTACTGCCATGGACCCATAGTCCAAGGATGAACTACTCACGCATCACTCCGGAGGCAGGCATGGTGATGTAGAGCCCTCCGGTGATGATTCCCCTCTCCAGCTGAGTGTCGGGAAGAGCTTCTGAACCCTCCCGAGTTAGGGTTGACGGCGGCGGCGTCTGTGAAACTTTTCGTGGATAATGGCTCGGGTATTTAGGGTTTTCGCGTCGGGAGGAATAAATAGGCGAAAGGGCGGCGGCTGGAGACGCACGTGGGCCCCACACCAGCCCACGACACGGCAGGGAGGCCCGCGCGGCCCCATGGTGTGGCTACCTCGTGGCTCCCCTCCGTCTCTCCTTTGGACTTTGTGTACGTGTTGGAAAAATAGGAGGTTCTGTCCAATTTCGTCCAATTCCGAGAATATTTCCAGACTAGCTTTTCTGGAATACAAAAACAGCAGAAAACAGGAACTGGCACTGTGGCATCTTGTTAATAGGTTAGTCCCAGAAAATGCATAAAAATGCTATGAAGTGTATATAAAACATGTAACAATTGGTATAATATCAACATGGAACATCAGAAATTATAGATACGTTTGAGACGTATCAAGCACCCGCGCCTCCGGGACGCCGCGCCGCTCCAGCACGAGCAGGTTGTTCCCCGTCCCCAGCGAGGGACGGCGGGGATTTTTTTATGACGCGTGGCCACTCTACGCCGAGGGCAAAGCCGTCGGCGTAGCCTCTGCCGCAGTCAGCTGCCGCCATGGGCCCCATCTCAAGTACGCCGACGGCCCGGCTAGGCCCTCGGCGCCACTCATACGCCAAAGGCAATTGATACGCCGACGGCAAACCGGGCTGAGCCGAGGGCGTATAACGCCGAGGGCCATACGCCGAGAGCTGCCGTCGGCGTATCATGCGCCGACGGTTTTCTCGCCTGTGTCGATGGCTTTAGGCCGTCGGCGTATCTCCCGTTTCCTGTAGTGGTGTGTGCGTCTGGGCTTACGAGGCCTTCCATAGTGCATGCCATGCACCGCGCCCACATGGGGTGGATTTTGCCATGCTCGCAGGCAATCTCACTATAGTGTCAAATGTGCACCTGCCTAAGGATAGATTCAACCTGTCGATGCCGCGAGATCAAACACTTGCCACCACCTGCATGTGCCAGCTATCGTTCACCCAAACCGTTACCAGGGACTCAGAGCCCTAACCTAGCTTGCGCCCTCATCAACCCCAATCACAACAAACTTCCTTAGGTTCCTTAGGTGAGAGGTAAAAGTAGGCGTTGTGGTGGCTTGGTTTGGACCCTCCCATCAGCGGTAGAGCTTCCTTAGGTTCAAAGTGCATCATGGCAACCTCTACTTTAAAATTTCCTTAAGGATATCCTAAATTGTTAGGGTTAAATATCAAAGTTTCTTAAAGTTTAAACATAAATTTTATTGTTTCCCTCCTCGACTCTTCTTGCCCCCCCCCCCCCCCCCCCCCCCCCCCCCCCCCCCTGACATTCTTTGCCAGGACCACCCACTGCCTCTTGATTCGTCGCAGCAGACTTCGCAACTTGATTTAACAAGGGTCAGACTAGCGGAAGCTTGGCCATCTCATACTGTAATCAGGTTAAACCCAATGGATGATTATTAATTGGTAATCCGAGCGACACGTACATTCCTTCTCATATGTAGGATTGACATTTACATGTAGGAAGCAACTTTAATTTTTTATGTATGGACTAGCTAGTTGCTATATTAAGCGCTGTCATACGTGAAGTTATTACATTTTATGATTTTAATGTATTAATTTCTTATAGGGTAGGCGAGTAAGCTAGCATTCCACACCACACATCCACCTTTCATGAGTAGGATGCGAAACTAACTTGGTTGAGATTCTTTCCATTTCTTCTTCGTTACTTTCATGAATCAATTTTGTCTCTATGTGATCTCAAAAAAATTGCAATAGACGAGTAGCGTTCAGGACTACACTAGGACGTATGCGAGTAAATGGCTACATACTTTTCCACTTGGTCTTGTGTGGTGTGGGCGGCAAAGCTCTCGCCGATGTTTATTAAGTTTTCCATCTGGCTTGTTTCGTAAGGATCAACTTTATTCTTCTTAGACACACACTAAGAACAAATGTCAAACTGTTTTAGGGATGTACTTTTGTTCAGTTACCATTCTTTGCACTCTTGTAATCCTCGGTGACAAATCTATTTAGGAAAAACATATGTATTGGAAGAACGAGCAATAGCTGAAATCACCGCGGTCTCACCTGGCAAAGCCGTGACAAAGAATTCAGATAGCATTGGTGCATGAGTTAAAAAAAGAAACTCCGGGGCTGCTCTTTCTCCCCTTTCCTCTCTCTCTCTCTCCGCTTCATTCCGCCACATCCGTAAACGCTAATGACAGGATTAGTGGCTCCCGCGTCCGTAAATTTGGCTGTCTGCTGTGGCCGGCGGAAATAGCGGACTAGCCGTCGCCGCTATACAGCTAGCCTTTTCACAGCAGCCGCTGTGCGCTAGCTTTGTAAAGTTAGGCAGCGGTACACGAACGTATACTGGCACGCGTGAACGAATAGCAGGACCACAAAAATCAAGGAGCTGGGCAGCGAAGAACGAGCGGGAGCCATGAGGCGGCTGAGCAGCCAGGCGTTGAACAGCAACGACCTTTGCGGCTGGGAGACGGACACGGACGATAGCGGCTTCGTGTAAGTTTTCCGTCAGGTCCGTCTGATTTCAGCGGCCCATCCGCTTAGCCGTTTAGGCCTTTCTAGCGGCGCGGACGGAACGGACAGACGGACGTCCGTGTCCGCCTGCATCCCTATCTCTCCTCCCGTGAGCCCTTGAGAGTCGCCGGCCGGAGGGGTTGGGGGGGAGGAGGCCGGCTTGTACAACGTAGTAGTAGGTGCTTTAGATCTAGGTTTTGGGCTATGTCCCGTTCTGGCTTGATGCCTGTGGAGTTTTGGGCGCCGAGGTCTGCGAGCGGCTGTTGGTGTCTGGGGGTGGTGCTGTTCTTGCTTGCGGCGCTCCAGTGGGTGGAGCCGGTGGTGAGCAGCGGCGCGACCTCTCCCTCCACTTCGAATAAGCTCGTGGTGGCTCCTATGCAGGTCGATCTGGAAATTTTCGGCTCTGTTCTTGCTGTCGTGGTGGCAAGGAGAGCTATGGCCGGGGAGATCTTCTTCGATCTGAGTTGCGTGGGAGCGCTCGGGGAAGGCTTCGGCGCCGCATCATCTGGGACCGTTTCCACAGCAGCAGCGAGCTGCTTTCTCGGCGACGACGCGGCAAATCGGAGTACCTTGCCGTTGAGGATTTTCTTGCAGATGTGCCCGGGCCGCATCTGTTGGCTAGCGGTGGTTGCTCTCCTCCTGGCGGAGCTCCGGTGGTCGGAGCAGCATACAGAAGGTGAGAGCACTGCTTCCTCCTTCTCGCATAAGCTCGTAGGTCGGCTTCTGGTTCTGGAGGCCGGCGGTGTCCACTCTGCAGCAGGCGGGGTGCAGTGGTTGACTCTTCCTCTGGCCGGCCGTGGAGGCGAGGAGCGGAAGAGTAGCAGCTGGTCTTCCCCAACTTCTGTGAAGTGGTTCGTGTTCTCGCTGCAACCCAGAGCACCACACGCGGTGGCCTTGCTTGCCGCCGTGATCTATGGCCAAGATGGTGGCCTTTTTTCAACCTCCGAGCTGGAGGCCTGTCGAATCCTGCGCCGGAGCTCGGCACCTCGAGGTAACCAAGTGGTTCGTCCCCGGTTACTTCGAGCTAGCCGGTGGCAGAGGTTCATCGTCAGAGGAGAGCATCCGAGCGTTCCCCTCTCTGATCGCGGTGCTTCACGCACCTGCTGGTCGCCGGCGATCGGTGGCGGTGGTGCCCTAGGACTTGATTGCTTTTTATCTTTTAGTTCTAGGGTCCTTTTTGTTAAAACTTTGGCCTTATCTTCGAATTCTAGGTTTCCCTGGGCAATAGATGTAAAGGGCCTAAGTGTAAGTTTATACTTGCCACGTGTTTCTATATAATGCAGCATCGGGGTCTTTTGGGCCCCACCCCTTGTACAAAAAAAAAAAGAATTCAGATAGCGTTTGTGGCTTTGTGCTGACAAAGTTTGATACGAGATCCAGGATCATGTAATATTTTGCGTAGTTCTGTAGACTGTAGTACATTACCGACTGAGGAAACATGACTACATGGACTAGATAAAGCATGACTACATGGTACGTGTCATCATTCCAAAAAAATAATTAGGAAATCATCGAGGTCATCGACCTATGTGTTGTTATTCTACTTGAAGTTATACTATAAATTTAGATTCTTTCCATTTGTTCCCCGTTACTGTCATGCATCAATTGTCTCTAGGAGATCTAGTGGAAAAAAACAAAGTGATATAGACGAATAGCATGCAGGGCACTAGGACGTGAATGTACAGGACACGTAAGATTAGAATATTCCTTGTCTGTTTCTTCGGTTTTAGCATGTCCTGGCTTCTGATTTTACGATGACGGATATGGTATACTGGTGATACATCTGTTACAAGTTAATTTTTCATTGTTAGTAACGTTCGTATTTTACCGCAAAAGAAGTGCACTTCTAGTACTCCTCCGTCCGAAAATAACTGTGTTAGATTTCTCAAAAAGTGGATGTATGTAGACATAAAACATGTATAGATACATCCACTTTTGTGCAAAGTTGAGACACTTATTTTGGGACGGAGAAAGTATTTTATATGTTATCTGCCAAATCCTGAGATTGCGTCTTCCCTTACTGGCCGTGGTCTTCCTCGTCCAAAATGATATGGCTTCCAATCAACGAAAAAAATAGCGTGCTATCAGAAATAGCGTGGTCCTCCTCCAGAAGCTATACAAGATATAGCGTGATATAGCGAAGTTACATATAAAATAGCGTGATGAAAAAGTTGTAAGAAATAGCCCAAATATTAAGAATTTCAGCACTAACTTTTTGTCCAGAAACAATACATGCATAACCAGGTAACCATATTCAAATGTCAAGGCCAAATCCATGGCACGAATACAAATATGAGGCTTAAAACCATGAAAACGTAATAAACTAAAAGATAAATATTTTAAACTTTAATCAGAATCATTGACATCATCTTCAGAATAACTAAAAGAACCACCAGATTGCCCGCCATCATCATCACCTAACGTTATTTCTAGACTTTTTGTTAGCGTAGCTATAACGTTACCACGTTTAGTGGGTTTCGAGCGTATAAGACGAAAATAGCGCCATAGCGTCAACTTTAGGCTAAATATAGCGTAGCCTCTACAAATACGCTATATCGTGCTATTAACCGGGAAATAGCGTGCTATTTTTTTCGTTGCTTCCAATGCATATCGTCGAAAAAAATCGCGAGATGGATGCAAAGATCATGATTGTTTTAGACATGGGGGAGACTATTCACGGTTTGTTTGACTATAAATCTGTCCTGGTCGGTGGTACTAACTAACCTAACGCCCTAACGGTCCCGGGGGCGGAGCCAGTATTTAGACATGGGGGAGCAAGCCATGACAATCACACACACTAGTAGGAAAAATCCTACCAGTGACGCACCAAATTGGGCTACCGTGCGCCACTAAATCTACGCCACTGGTAACCGTTAGCTGTGGCGCACAGGCCGTGCGCCACAGGTAACATAAATTATCAGTGGCGCACTAAACTTTTGTGCGCCAGAGGTAACTTAATTCGAAATAAAAAAATAAAACAGGTTTTTGTTAATTAACACTGTCGGATTGAATCCAAGCCGTGCGGCTAGCTAGGAGGCGGGCATGGCGGCCGGGATGGCCGCCCTTAGGTGGCGCGGGGGCGGCGCCGGCGGCGGGATGGCCGCCTCGGTGGCGCGCGGGGCAGCGCCGACGACCTGGGCGAGGATGGCCGCGTCAGAGGCGGAGGTCGAGGAGGGATGCGTCCGTCTTCGGGCGAAGGCGGCGTCGGTGGAGAAGCTGAGGTCTCCGGCGGCGGGGATGGCCGCCCTTGGGTGGCACGGGGGCGGCGCCGGCGGCGGGGATGGCCACCCTTAAGTGGCGCGCGCGGGGGCGGCGCCGGCGACCTGGGCGGGGACGGCCCAGTCAGAGGCGGAGGCACGGAGGCAGAGATCTCCGGAGGCCGGGATGGCCGCCCTTGGGTGGCTCGGGGGCGGCGCCGGCGGCGGGGATAGCCGCCCTTGGTGGCGCGCGTGGGGGCGGGGACGACCGCGTCAGAGGCGGAGGCATGGAGGCGGAGGTCTCCGGCAGCAGAGAGGGCGAGCGTGGCGGCCGTCGTGGCCTTGTCACCCTCCCCGGAACCCTATCCATGGCCGCGTGGCGGGAGGACGAGCAGGAGAAGGAAGACGAGGGGCGAGGGAGGCGTCTGTGTCGAGCGAGCAGGAGGAAGACGAGGGAGGAGAGAGAAAGGGGATCTGGAGGGTGCTCTGTTTGTGGTGTTTTTTTCTTTTGACTTGACTGTGTGGTGGATTAGAGAGTGAAGAGGATAAGGTGCGTGCGGGTCATACAAAATTACAAACTGTGCAAATTATCTGTGGCGCACGCTACGTTTTGTGCGCCACATGTAATTTTCCTCTTTCAAAAATATCTTTTGAGAAATACCTGTGGCGCACGAAACCACTGTGCGCCACAGGTATTCTCTCTCCTCTTTTTTTACCTGTGGCTTACCTGTGCGCCACAGATACTCTCTCCTCCCCCGGAAATTTTCGAAGTTTGGTGGAACTTACCTGTGGCGCACAAGATTTCCTGTGCGCCACAGTTAAAAATTACCTGTGACGCACACAAATTTCGTGCGCCACTGGGAGACTATCTGTGGCGCATGGGCAAGCTTGTGCGCCACAGATAGCATTTCACGTATAAGCTATTTCCTACTAGTGACATGTGCAGTATAATATATCAAGATATAAAGTTTAAATCAAAATAGCATACGAAGGAGTAGGTTCGGGGACAAGCCAATAACATTATACGGATATAAATGACCTCAAATATTTAAAACGTTAAGAAAACTGATATTTTCGCCTGTTTTTTCGTAAGTTTTCAAATAACCTACTGTCGAATCATTTGCCATCAATTTGATAAGAAAAATCAACAGTAGGCCACCAAATTCAATAACGGAACAATTTCCGTGAAAATCATATGCTTTCTCTTTGTTTTTCAACTAACAAATAGCTAAACCCAAACAAATGGGAAATCAGATTTGATTACAATTACTTATAGTACACCATGTACATACCTTAACTAATATTCCAATGGTGCGGACGCACCGCAAGCGAGCAGCGGCAGCCGCCGGATTCACCGCTATTCAGCTGCTGGACAAGCCGCCAATCAACTCCTTGGTTTGCCCATGCCGCCGCCGGCGCGCGTCCTGAGTCCTGACACACAGGTAGCGAGATCGATCGTTCTGATCGACTAGCGAGACCAGAAGATTTTTTTTTTTTTTTTGAGAGAGCGGGACCAGAAGATGGTCAACGACCACCACGATCAGCTAGATGGGCTGTTCTCGTTGGGCTGGGCTTCGGTGTTCATAGCTACATAACCTTGAGCTTAAGTACTACTATCTAATTGGTTCTCAAAAAAAAAGTACTATCTAATTTCCCACTAAAAAAGTACTATCTAATTACTGTAGCTTTGTACGGCCATTAGCGTATTTGTATACACGTACTACTGGAACCTGTTTACGCCCCTGACGGTCCATGTTGTGGCAACGTCGACTTAATATTTTTCTGAGCACATGACAAGATCCTCTCATGACTGGTGTCAAGAAAATCAGGGCCTATCTTAATAGCATAAAGTAAAATCTACCAGTGCTAGCTAGTTCTCCCAAGTGCCAATTGTCTGCCCGCCTGGTGTCCGACACGATTTTTTCACTTGACAGCACCAGTACGCATTGATTGATGATTGACCCTTTTTTTTCTTATAAATAACTCAATATTCTGATTCTAGTTTAGCAATTCCTACGTGAAGCACCGCATGCTCCCTTTGCTCTGCTACATCAACTTACACGCGGTTTCGGACATCTAGCCCAAAGAAGACCTTCGCACGTTGCATACTTGCATCTACCATGGCACGCCGGCAGTCAAACTGTGCCCCGGCAGTCAGCTGAGAGTAAAATATGGACCGCAGGGGTCATACGGTTTAGTACAACATGTAAATAAAAAAATTGGGTTCTAAACGGTACTAAAATGAACAAAATGCTTTATTATTATCGATTTCGCTTGTCCCACTGGATTCGGAAATGCAATCGAAAACTCCAACAACGAATACAAAAGTAGAAATTAGTGGAGAGGAATATGGCTAAACATGATACAAAGGTGACATCCGGAAGTCAGAATAAGCTCCTTCCTACCCTATCCCTGCTCTGACGATGCGACTAGTGTCAACAGAGGGTGTGTTGACTCTTTGGTGCCGTAGCACGATGCTTTTGCGTCTGTCTAGTACAATAGTCTAAACGAGAAGTTTTGTCTAACTCTGATGAAGGAGAGGCAAGGACGGCGGCGTGCCTTTAGCTCGTTCTAGTGCATATAGTCGTCGTTAGATGGTTAAGGGATCTATTTATAATTTTATTACTTTTGAGCTTATTTGTTCTGCTGTTGATCGATGAACATTTTCGAAAACATGTACAAAGTAGAGATACTAGCAGAATGCCTGTGCGTGCTCTTAATTCTTTTCTCTCTCACATGTAGACACAAATGCAAATCAAAATTCACGTGCATATAAAAGACAACCACATATAGTAATATTAAAAAAACATCATAATTTCACTATCTCGTTATACTTTAATTTTCTCAGTCTACTCCACCTTCACCAACCAGCAAGAAAGTTTCTAGTTTTCTCATTATTCTGAAATTTTAGGGTAAAACAAAATTTGTGAATCGAGATCACAGAGCATTTCTTATGATTTGAATTAGCCACATACTGTCATTTTTATGGGGCATTTCACATGTTGTTTTACTTGTGTGAGTGTTTTGTTTGTAACTTTGTCTTCAGTTTTTTGTGGCAGTACATCCCACCGTTTTAGCTATTGTTAGTACATGTGAATTTGCAATCAGACTCTCAGGACATTTTCAGATTGTCGGTAAAAGAATCGGTGTTGCACTTGACTGAATTTGCAATAAACTCTCACGACAGTTCTTCAGGCCAAACAGGCCCCACCCCTTTCTTTGTCCGCCTCGAAAAGGGGCTGTCCCGCCGGCGGAGACACCAAACCCCCCCCCCCCCCCCCCCCCCACCCTCACCACGGCGCCGGTAATTTCCCGGAGAAGAATATGCTCGCCCATTCCCTAGGCGACGGTAACAAAAGACCAACCCCACCTCGTCGCCCCTCCCTCCGCGAGGTCGCCGTCGCCGAGACCACCCCTCCGGTTTGTCGCGACGCCCTTGGCCGCGGCGCGGAATCTGGGCCGTATTTAAAGGCGCCACCGCGCCAATGGCACACTCCAACCCGGAGGGAGGCTGCGCCTGCGATTGCTGCCATTTGGCGCCAACACGCCGCCTCCTGCTGCACCCCGGACGCCCGCCCGGGCACTACAGGTATTTTTTTTCCCCTTTCACAGTTTCACCTTCATCCACTCTTGCCATATTGTGCCTCCGCAATTGTGCTGGCCTGCGTCTGCGTGGCTGTGGTCTGGGGCCTGGAGATGTGAGCACTACTGGCTTTCCTTCCTCATTTAGGTCTGTGTAAATGAGTACAATGATTTTGCAAGTTAGTTTTGTTTCCATTTCTTTGGTTATGGAGGGCTCTCAGGGTTGTTTAGCTTGTGAGTGCAGTGCCATGGTAATGGAGTGTGCAAGTGCTCTGTGCCTGATGCATCTTCCTCTGCTTGTTCGTTCTTCATTCCTGTCGTCCATCTATTGCTTTTGACCAGTGCATTACTCCTCTGCTACCTTTGCCTCAGATTTCAATTATGTTAGGACCGAGCCTTTTTTTCCCTTTGATTTCACGAGAATTTAAGGTTGTTGGATCAAGTACCAGTGTTCGGTTCTAGCCTAAGAGTTTTCTGACGAAGATCAATACACTTTCTTAGCTAGAGTAACATCATGCTTTGGTTTATTTGGTACTGCCGTGATACGATCATACGAAGATGACATGCTTATCAAAATGCTTTCTGGGACTGCCTGTATCAAATTCCTATCTTGTGTTGGTGAGCAAACTGTTTTTACACAGTTTCTCATGAAGGGCACTGAAAATAGCCTAGTACATTATGAACCTTGATGTTATTCTTGACTGAAAAAGTTCAGAATATGTTACCGCAGGGTTCTTACGGTGGATTCTAAGTTTCCTAATGCGCTCTGGTATTTCTTACAGCAGTCGGCTATGTATAGGATTGACATTTCATATGAGGAAGCAACTTTAACACTTTCTGTGGACTAGTTGCTGTGCTAACTATAATGGGGGCTGACATACCTGAAGTTATATTTTCAAGTCTTAATTGTTAAAGGGAATACAAGTCAGTGTACCGCACGATATTTTCCTTATCATATATGCTGTTGAAACAAATGTTTAAAACCAAAAAATATTGAAAAGGTGCTAACACCATGACATTTTGTGAAATTTGACAGGTTGATTTGTCAAGGGCCTCAATTGGTCGAAAATGGACCCAAGGAAATCAATAGATGATAAATTCTCTAAGTTGCATCCGAGTTTGCCAGTAGACACTAGAATTGCCATAGTGGGAGCAGGGCCAAGTGGCTTATCAGCAGCATATGCACTAGCAAAACTGGGTACTGCAATGTAATTGTGTTTGAGAAGTGCCAGACTGTTTCAGGGATGTGCGAGTCCATTGACATCGAAGGTAAGGAACTACTGACTGCACTCTATTTAGTTACCATATTCTGCACTGTTGTAATTATCAGTGACAATTGTATTCAGGAAAAACATATGACTTGGGAGGACAAGTTATAGCAGCAAACAGTGCGCCTTCTATAACTCACCTGGCAAAGGAGGTAGGAGCTGAATTCGAAGAGATGGATTCACACAAGCTTGCTCTGATCGACAGCCAACCGGAAAGATTCGAGATCTTGAAGTAGCTGAGGACTATGTATCCATGGTATCTCTGACGCTAAAACTACAGGTGAGCTGTTTGTGCACAAGTGGATTAAAATCAGTATGTAAAAATATATATTAAATTCCGCAAAAGTCTAATTTACCATTTATAACACTCACTCTGTTGTTTACATTTCTTTTGGTAACTCTTATAGGATGAAGCAAATAAGTCAGGCCGAGTAGGCATTCATGCTCTCAGTGGATTGGCGTCTGACCCAACTCTTCAGTTTTGAGGCAACATGGAATAAATTCAGTGCCAAAATCTGTAGCATATGGCTACACAGCTTCTGGCTATGGTTTTGTTCAAGACATGCCCTATGCTTTCATTCAAGAGTTCACTAGAACCTCTATGGCTGGCAAAATACGACGTTTCAAGCATGGTTACATGAGCATGTGGGAGAAACTTAGTCAGTCATTACCATTTCAAGTTCTTTGTGGCACGAGGTTCTGAGGGTCAAGCGCAACAGCTGCGGTGCAAGTGTAACCATCAAGACAAACAATGATGACGAGCAAGTTATGGATTTGAAAAAATTATTTTCTCAGGTGCTCTTGGTTTCAAGAATGGCAATACATATCGATCTTCTAGTCTCACTGGTAAGCATAATTTAATTTAACCTTTGTATAAAGTAGTGTTTCAGCTGTCTGATTAGTTTGTATGCTCTTTGATTCAGATGGAGAAAAAGAAGTGGTGGAACTGAATGATCTTGAAAGGGAACTATTCAGTAAGGTACAGACAGTTGACTACTATACTACTGTTGTTAAGGTTAATGGATTTGAGCACATGCCAAAGGGATTTTACTACTTTGGAGAATTCATGGAGGATCCAGCCACAATAGGGCATCCAGTGGCAATGCAAAAATTCTTTGACGATACAGATATTTTCTTGTTCTGGTCTTATGGGAATTCAGCAGCATCAAAGGTTCATTTGTAGCTAAATGTGTGACTGACATCGTGAGTTCTATGGGAGGCACTGCTCAGAATGTGCTTTTGCAGCGGCGGTTCAAGTACTTCCCCCATGTCAGCAGTGAAGGTATAGCATAATAGCAGTGTCACTAATGGTCAAGTGTTTTTTTTTTTTCCATATTCCAACTCTGTGATTTCTTGCATTGCAGACATGAAAGATGGATTCTACGAGCGGTTTGAATCTCAGTTACAAGGCTTTCAGAACACTTACTATGTCGGAGGCCTTCTAGCATTTGAGCTTACTGAAAGAAATGCTTCATACTCCATTGAGACTGTATGTAAACACTTTGCCATTGATGTTGAGCAAACAGTGACTCCTTATGTCAAGGTGAGCTAGGAAATACTATCACGATATAGTTCAGCTATCATTACTACTTTCATCGTATATTGGAAATGAATTGTGCTCATGTTTTACAATTCTTGTTTACAGAGATTATTTCCTCTGTCCCGCAATGGCAACCCTTCACCTCCTAGAGATCTTGGTGAGCTTGAAGGTGTTCATTTCCCAACCTTCCGTCCCTGGATGGATATTTGCAATACTGGGGAACCACAGAGTCACTAAGAGAATGCCATCTATACTTGGATCAATGAAGAAGGGAAAATCATGAATCAAAGAACCTACCAGGAGCTTCATGAGAACGCATCTCACATTGCACACAAACTATTGACAAGCACGAAGCCTGTTATCAAGCCTGGTGACAGAATTATCCTTATTCACCTCCCTGGTTTGGAGTTTATTGACGCATTCTTTGGGTGCATAAGAGCAGGAGTTATACCAGTCCCAGTTATTCCCCCTGATCCATGCAAAGGGGTGGACAAGCACTTCTCAAAGTCGAGAATGTCTCTAAAGTGTGCAGCGCTGTGGCAATTCTATCAACCTCTTCGTACCATGCTGCTGTACGTGCAGGTTATGTCAAGAACATTGTCACTTAGCAAAGAGTCAGAAATGCTCAGCACAGTGGCCTGACCTCCCATGGGTTCATACCGATTCATGGATAAAGAACTACCGCAGAAGTCCAGACACCTTCAACTCAGACAATGTTTTATCTATGATGACCGAGCCCCAGCCAAGTGACTTATGCTTTCTGCAGTTCACTTCGGGTTCCACTGGTGATGCCAAGGGGGTGATGATAACTCATGGAGCACTAATCCACAACGTGAAGATGATGAAAAAGGTGTATCAAAGTACCTCAAAAACTGTCCTTATCAGTTGGCTTCCGCAGTACCATGACATGGGGCTAATAGGGGGTATTTTCACTGCTCTTGTAAGTGGGGGAACTTCCATTCTATTTTCACCGATGACATTCATCAGGAACCCCTCCTGTGGCTGCAAACAATCAATGACTACAACGGAACCCATAGTGCAGGTCCAAACTTTGCATTTGAACTGGTGATAAGAAGGCTTGAAGCCGAGAAGAGCAAAGTATATGACCTCTCTTCAATGATCTTCCTCATGATTGCGGCAGAGCCAGTAAGGCAAAAAACTGTTAAAAGGTTCATAGAGTTGACTCAACCTTTTGGATTTTTGGAAGGTGCTCTTGCACCTGGATATGGGATGGCTGAGAATTGTGTCTATATTTGTTGTGCCTTTGGTGAATGCAAGCCGGTCTTCATAGATTGGCAAGGAAGGGTTTGTTGTGGTATGTTAAGGAAGATGATACGGATATTGACATCAGAATTGTTGATGCAGAATCTTTGATCGAGCATCAAGATGATGGTGCTGAGGGTGAGATATGGATCAGCAGTCCGAGTTCTGGAGTTGGTTACTGGGGCAATCAGGAAATGAGCCAGAAAACTTTCTGCAATCAGCTTAAGAACCACCCCAACAAGATGTTCACAAGAACCGGTGATTTAGGGCGGATCATTGACAGCAAACTTTTTATTACAGGAAGGATCAAAGATCTTATCATTGTTGCTGGCAGAAATATTTATTCTGCAGATGTAGAGAAGACAGTGGAAAATTCTTCGAGGTCCTGCGACCAGGATGTTGTGCTGTGGTTGGTATCCCGGAGGAAGTTCTTACTCAGAAAGGCATCGCAGTTCCTGATTCTTCTGATCATGTTGGACTTGTGGTGATTGCAGAAGTTAGGGAGGGTAAGAGGTCTCCGAAGAAATTATCGACAGCATCAAAGCACGTGTGGCGGAGGAGCATGGTGTAACTGTTGCATCCGTCAAGCTTATCAAGCCTAGAACCATATCCAAGACAACATCTGGGAAGATACGGAGATTTGAATGCATGAAGCAGTTTGTGACAACAATCTTAGTTTGGCAAATGGTACTCATCCATCTAAGAAGAGTCTTTTCCGGTCTCTCACAACAGGAACAGCCACGGAGAGAAGAGGTCATTCTTGAAGCAGACTATTGATTCCACCATCCGTCCTCGGCATGAAAGCAAAGTGAAAAGCTCCAAGGAGATAACTGAGTTTCTGACACAGATAGTATCAGATCAATCAGGTATTCCAAAGGACAAAATTTCTCCAACAGGAAGCCTACCTTCTTATGGCTTTGATTCAATTGCAGTGGTTCGAGCAGCTCAGAAGCTCTCAGATTATCTGGGTACTCCTGTTGGAGCCATTGACATCTTTGCTGCAAGCTGCATTTCTGAGCTTGCTAGCTTCTTGGAGAATCTATTGAATAAGTCGCAACCAAAGTTGGCACCTCAGCCCAAAAGCAATGGGAAAAACTCCAATGAGATTATTGAGTTTCTGACACAGTTAGTATCAGATCAATCAGGCATTCCAAAGGACAAAATTTCTCCAACAGGCAGCCTACCTTCCTATGGTTTCGATTCTATTGCAGTGGTCCGAGCAGCCCAGAAGCTCTCAGATTTTCTCGGTACACCTGTTGGAGCAATTGACATCTTTGCGGCAAGCTGCATTTCTGAGCTTGCTAGCTTCTTGGAGAAATTGGTGCCCAAGTCACAACCACTGTTGGCATCTGACGTATCTTGCTCTACTGAGGATGACAGTTTAGTGGTTCCCATAGACGTCACTGCAGATTTCAGTGTGCTTGCTACTGGTGTTCTCCAACTCCTGGCTCTTACCTATGTGTGTTTCATGTTGCTTCTCCCAGCATACCTTGCAAGTTCAGCATACATGAGCATGCTCTATCCTGTCAGTCTGGCTGAATCATCACTGATGAACTATCTTATTCTTTGGTCATGGCACCTGTTGCGTGGATTTGTTATGTCTTGCTCACCTCTTTATCACTGTCTATCTTGGGGAGGTCATTCCTTCAGCCAAATTATGCTCTGACCCCTGATGTTTCGATATGGTCAGTTGACTTTGTGAAATGGTGGGCACTGAACAAGGCGCAAGGGGTAGCTACAAAGATGCTAGCTGTGCATCTAAAGGGAACAATATTCTTGAATTATTGGTTCAAGATGCAAGGGGCTCGATAGGGTCATCTGTTGTTATTGACACCATAGACATCACGGACCCATCCTTGTTAGTAGTTGCAGATGGTGCAGTGATTGCGGAAGGTGTTCTCATTCAGGGCCATGAAGTCTGTAATGAAGTGCTAAGCTTTAGGCGGATCAGGATTGGTCGTGAGGCATCCATTGGTCCTTACGCGGTGCTTCAGAAGGGCACTAATGTGGATGATGGCGCTGTGATCCTACCATTGCAAAAGACCGAGCCAGGGAAATCAACATATCAGACAAAGACAATTCTGCAGACATGAAGGTACGAATAACTAATTGCGTGCACTATGCTAAAATTCTAGGTAGTAGTTAGCTAGATGAAAAATAGATTGCTCATGCTTCAGTGGAAATTCTTAGTCTGTATAGCATCGGTGAAGTTGCCTACCCTTAAATAGTACTATATTATCAGCAGAGGCAATATTTCGGATACATGATTAGGAACATAAATTTTATCAAGGAGGTCATGCACTGAAGCACACTCGTTATTAGCATAAAAAATCATGTAATTGAGCATGTTATGTGACTGTCGAAATTTTTTGCAGGAAGAATCAAGGAAAGCAGCCATGGTTCTTGAACACCTCGTTTGCATCTATGCAGTTGCTTTTCTAGGTGCTCTGTCAAGTGCAACCGTCTACATGTTGTACACTCACTTCTGCGGCACTGAGGCTTCACTTCAGCACTTCTCCTTTGCGTGCATTGCCGGTGCCTTCCACTGGTTACCAGCTACCATCGCTGCTTATCCTGTGATTGTCCAGGAGGCGCCCAAAGTGCATTGACATTTGCTCTCTCCATCGCCTTGGCCTACTTGAGCTACGGTGTGATCCTCAGTCTTCTCACCAGTATATTCAACACAGCTCTTGCTACAAGTACGGGAAAGAAATATGTGACAACAAACTTGATCCAGCGGCGTATAAACATCGCTGTGCACCTCAGATTTGCGAAGATGCTATCTGGAACTGAAGCATTCTGCATGTACTTGAGGCTTCTTGGAGCAAAGATTGGTAGGCATTGCTCTATCCGGTCCATCAATCCAGTGGCGAATCCTGAACTGATCAGCATCGGTGATGGGGTCCATCTAGGTGACTTCTGCAACATTATTCCGGGGTTCTACTCCAGTAAGGGGTTTACTGGTGCGGAGATAAAGGTCCAGGACAACACCATCGTTGGCAGTGGCAGTCTGCTCCTCCCTGGCTCAGTGCTCCAAGGAAATGTCATCCTTGGAGCACTTTCTGTGGCACCAGAAAATTCCCTTCTCCAGCGAGGCGGCATCTATGTTGGGGCACAATATTTGACATTGGTGAAGAACACCTTGCTTGCAGAAGATGAGCGGATTGAAGTGATGGACCCAATGTACAAGAAGATCGTTGGGAACCTTTCAGCCAACTTGGCAATCACCACCATGAACGTCAATCAAGGTACTTCCACCGCATTGGTGTAAGCGGGCGGGGTGTCCTGAAGATGTACCAAGACATACCATCTTTGCCCAAGCACAAGTTATTTGGCGCTGGAAAGTCTTTCCCAGTGATCGTCCGGCACAGCAACAGCCTCAGTGCAGATGATGACGCAAGGCTCGATGCGCGTGGCGCAGCAGTGCGCATTCTCTCAGATGATGGTGAGGTGCCCTTTTGGACTTACATTGAAGAGTGGCAAAGCATTTTACGCGCGCACAATCGCGACTTTGCCACTTGGCTGGTTTGTGGTCTGCCGGCGAGGGAAGACACGTGAAGCGTGCTCCGCACATCCGATGCTGTCTGGACCTCCTTGAGGGACACCAACTCGTACACCATGCTGCATTACTACTCCAACATATGCCGGCTGCTGCGGTTCGATGAAGGGAAGGAGATGTATGCAAAGTTCAAGCTTCGTCCTATTGATCAAGACATACCAGAGGAGTCCGGTCAGGTGGAGCCAAGGGGTATCTTGCCGCCGGAGACTGGTGCAATCCCAAGAGACGAGAGTGACACGCGCCCTTTGCTCTTCCTTGCCGACGATTTCCGTCGGAGGGTAGAAGTTCCAGAGGGGGTGCGCTACGTCTTCCAACTGCAACTCAGGGAAGTCCCCTCCGACGACGCCACCGCGACGTCGCCCTTGACTGCACACGGCCATGGGACGAGGCTGAGTTCCCTACATCGACATGGAGAGATAACCATCGACAGCAATGTTCCGCAGACGAGACGGAGAAGCTGGAGTTCAACCCTTTCCTGCGGTGCCAAGAGGTGGACGTCATCCCTGCTACATCCTGCAAGCAGAGCGCGTCCATCGACCATGGGCGTTCACTGGTCTACGAGATATGCCAGCGCTTACGGAACGGCGAGCCACTGCCGGCCTCATGGGCAGCATTCCTGGAGCAGTCCGACACCAAGATCAACCTGTCAGGCTGCCCAGTGGCGGCGGCGATGCACACGAGATCCAACACCGGATGCCAGCGAGAACAAGGTGACACTGGCCAGGACATGGTACAAGTCGCTCTGGGCCACGCTGTGCCAGCCGCTGCTGCAAACACTGGTGCCATACTTCGTCCTGGGCCTGGTCATTTCCTCCCCTTCCGAGGCCTCCTCGCCGTCGCCGCGGCCACCGGCATGCCACTCTACTGGCTCCTGCCTGTGTTCTGGGCCGTGTCGGGCCTCGCCGCCATGGCCACATGCGCGGCGGCGAAGTGGGTCCTGGTCGGCGTGAGGGCCGACGGCGACGCGGTGCACATCTGGGCGCCGCAGGTGTTCCTGGACACGGTCTGGCAGGCCATACGGACGGCCACGGCGGAGTACTTCGCGGAGCTGACGTGCGGGTCCGTGCTGTTCGCGGCGTGGATGCGGACGATGGGGTCGTCGGTGGCCGTGGCCGAGGGGGTCTACGTGGACTCCATGGGCGCCCTGCTGAACCCGGAGATGGTGCACCTGGAGCAGGGCGCGAGCGTGGGGCACGACGCGCTGCTGTTCGGGCACGTGTACGAGGGCGAGGCCGGGAAGGTGAAGTTCGGGAGGGTCTGCGTTGGGGAGGACGGCTTCATCGGCAGCCGGGCGGTGGCGATGCCGGGCGTCAAGGTCGAGGACGGCGGCTACCTCGGCGCCCTGACCCTGGCCATGAAGGAGGAGATCGTCAGGCACAAGCCATAGTAAGCGCGAGAAGCATGTGTGGGCTCTTTTTTGTTTCAGCTAGCTGCCGTATCTGCGTGTCGCTTCTGTTTATATGTTTGTACGCATACAGGATCTTAGCGATGATAAAGATTAATAGTGATAAGTGGCTGCTAGAAGAAGAAAATAAACGATTGTATTATGGAAATTAAGTAATAAATCAATCATCGCCATTATTGTGGTTTGAGCATCTCCTGTCAGGTCCCTACCCTAAACCAGTTTCTGAGGACCGAAGCAAGACAAGTAACAGACTACAGTGGGTCAAGCCTCTCCTGTAGCTATGCCCCGAAAAAAACCAAGAGCCTCCATACTCAAGCCCCTCCTTAAGCTATGCCCGTAAAGAAAACCCAAAGCCCCTAGATGGCAGACGCGGAGACGCCCTCTACTATAGCAGAGTCGCTGAAAAAAATAGCGTCCAGGGAATCATATCCCAAAAAAGTCATTGTACAATGTCTCGATAATAGCACACTATACTATGATATATTACGTTAATAACGAGAGGAGATTTTGTGCTCCTGAGATACAGTGATCATGGTCCTTTAAAAAATTCAAAAAATTATTTATAAGATTCAAAAACATATTTAAAAATCATAATGTAGCCAATGGTGTATTTCACAAATGTGTAAAAAATAAACTTCAAATATATTATGGCTACACAAAAATGACAAAAGTGTAGATCTGAATATGCATATTTTCAGATCTCTAAATTTATCAGATTTTGTCATTTGTGTGTAGTGCAGAATACAAACTATTTGAAAATAATTTTTTTGCACGCTTGTAGAATACATCATTGGATACCTCCGGGTTTTTTTTCATATATTTTTTGAAACATGTAAATATATTTTTTTAATTCTTTTTAAAAAACCAGGTTCACTGGTGCTCAGAGCATAATACACTTTCGGTTTAATAACGTATTTTTTAAGGTCGGCGCAATTTTCTTCCTTGGTAAACACACATCTTGTGATCATCCATCATTTCATTCGACTTTTTTTACACTTGTAAATTGAATTTTAAAGAGTGGTATTAGTAGAGAGTGGATTTTTGGAACCCGAGCTACATGCAGCTCGGTTTTTTGAAAATTCGAAATCTACATTTGTAAGTTTCCAAAAATCGCAAAAACATTCCTGGACGTAGATATTGTTGAGATCTACAATCACACAAATTTTTAACTCCAAATTCGTTATAGTTTGGTCTGTACAAATAAGACAAACCGGGGGAAATTTCAAATTTTTGAAACTGTGTATTCTTCACCACCCAGATCCACCCTTTTTTTTTTTTTGCAGCCCAAAATACAACGTATTTGGAGTTGCAAATTTGCACGATTGTAGAACTAGACAATATCTACATCCGGGAATTTTTTCGCGATTTTTGGAAACTAAAAAATGTCGATTTTGAATTTTCAAAAAACCGAGCTCCATATAGCGCGGGCTCCATTATAGGTTTTCGGGTATCAGTATCATTAGATATTTTCCTTTGCACTCACGTTTCAAACTTTGTTGGTAAGTTTTAGAAACAGACCTCGTGCGATGTAAGTTTGTTGTACGTTACAATACTCACCTCCCAAATTGCGACTGGTCCACTAGATATTGAGAACATGTAAGACTAGGTTCTGAAAATACGCTCTAGTTGGATACAAGGTAAAAAAATAGCGTGCTAAAAGAAATAGCGGCTGCCTCCTCCGGATGCTATACACGCTATAGCGTGCTAACCGTGCTATATTTTATATAGCGTTTTGAAAAAATATACAAGATAAAACCAAAAGGTAAATGGTTTTTTAGTAAGAATAAACAATTTATGCATAACCCCATACACAAATTATTCTCTAATTGTTTAGAAGCCTAACATCAATATCCCACAGAGCAACAACATAGCATAAATTATTTATTTAGAATCATCGACATTAACGATATCATCTTCCGAATCAGAAGAAGAACCAGTAGATTGCAGGTCATCACCACGACAAACAGGAAGTAACTTCTTCTTTTTCCTAAGGTGAAAATTTTGGAACCTTGAGCGGATAGGATGGGAAAAAAATAGCACACTATCACTATGACATTTTAGCGTGGTATAGCGTGCTATTTTCGCGAATAGCACCATAGCGAGTAAAATTAGTAAAATTTAGCATGGACGCTCTAGATATGCTATAGCGCGCTATTAGTGCCGAAACAACGTGCTATTTTTTCCCATGGGATATCTACATCTACCTTAGCTACCTAGGAAGTGATCTTTAGCTCTCTCCTGCTAAAAATAACCAAACATTAAAAAAAGGCGTCTGTGAAAAATATGACATGATAACAGTGCAATGAAAAAACATAACCCAAAATCCTGGGAAATTCACAGCAGTAGACACATCCGGTCTTCTACAAAAGATGAAGTGCGACTATTGACCGTCGTAATGGTGCAACTAACTAAGAATTCCCGTTACTTGAAATATATCACAGTTCACAGACCAATACCTCAAACTCTGATTCCATATTTCCATGATAACGACTAGTTAGGCTCCAGATCTGCACGGTAGTAAACCCTAATACTCCGGTCAAAAGTATTGGAGTTTAAATTTTAAACCCAGTTCCGGTCTTGCTACCATCCAAGGAAGGAAAAAAGAGAAAAAGGCAGACGACCAGTGGCAAGGCTGTAAATTCATCCCACCTCGCCTGACGATCTCCTGCTCAGCAAACAACGCTCACCAGCTGTCCCTGACGTCACCAGCGGGACGGACTAGGTCACTGCGCAGCGGGACCCACGTAACGGCGAGGCAGAGGCGCTCGCGGCGCGGGCCGATCAGACCGTTCGGATGCTCGCCACGTGTCCCCCAGCACGTGAGACCGCTCCACCAAACCGCAGAAGAACGGCGTGCTTCGACGGAGGGAAGATCAGAACGGAAGAAAAAAAAGGCTCCATCTTTTTCTTGCCGTGGTGGCTGCGCGTTCGCTAGGAGAGGAGCCGGCGCCCGGATTGGATGGCTCATGCCGCCGCCGCCAGGTCACGCTGCGTCGTCGCGGTGCTCGCCGTCGCCATCTTACTGGCCTGCTTGCAGCCCGCCGCCTCCTCGTCTTCCCGGAGAGGTACGTCGCCCGTCCGTCCTACGTCGCGCTTTACCCCCGCCCGGCCGCTTCTTGCTTATCTGCGCCGCGCGCCCGGAATCTTCCTGTGCTGATGAAGCTTTTGTTCGTTTTGTTCGTTCCCCTCCTCGCCGGCCGGTGCAGCGGCGGCGGCATTGCACCGAGTCGAAATGGCAGCCATGTACACCCCGCAGGACCTGCAGGAGAAGCCGGATGTGACCAAGGTACGTGCGCGGCACCCGCGTCGCCATGTTACTGCTTGGAGACGAACGAAAGGCGCCTCCTTTCATGGTTTTCTTGGCGTACGTGTTCTTGGGCTCATGGGGTTTTCGGTGCGCAGGACGCGGAGGAGGAAGTGAGCACGACGGGGTTCGGCGAGGAGGAGGAGAGGGAGGTGCCCACCGGGCCCGACCCCATCCACCACCACGGCAGGGGACCTAGGCACCGGCAGTCGTCACCGTGATCGCGCGCGCACGCCGGCGGTGGGTGGATCCTTCCATGGCTGGGTGTGAGTGCGCCATGAAGAACAAACCAGATTCTGATATGTCCTATGCATGGGTGCTGTGTTGTTTTCTTGAATCTGTGATGACACAATTTGGATTCTGATTCTATTGTTGCTGTAGGGAAGATAGGGCGATGTACTTTCTGTTTTGCATACTAATCAAAGGAACAGGGGGGAATACAATTCATAATAAGGGGTTGTACAATGACTTGTTCTTCCCCTGAACAAGCTTGTTTTTGTTATTGTTAGTTTGTTAGTACTAGTTTCCTTACCATCCCTGTGACTTTGCTTTGTTGTGGCTTTGATTTAAATAGATAACTTGTTCCTGTTTTATGTGAAATTGGGGGCGAGAACCAATAACTATTAATTCCTTTTCTGTTCCAACAGAAAAAACAAGTTTTATGCTGTTTTGTGTTAGGGCAGGAAAAGAGTTCATGAACAGTTTGTCTGTAATGCGCTGTGCTGGCCCATTTTGAGACCGATGTGCTATGGGCAGCAGCTATTGCCTCAGTTCGCCTAAGACATCATTTTCTTCAGATTAACGAGAATGACGGCGGCGGCGATGGAGTATTGCTCCGCCTCCTTTCCGTCCAACCCTGGGTGGCCGAGAGCCTGAGACATCAACGGCGTGAAGAAACGAAGGAGAAAGACGAGCCGGAATGGGAGGGGCGCGACTACGGGAGAAGCAGAGGACGACGGTGGGTGCGGCGCCGGCGTCCATGGAAAATGAATCTGGATCAGGATCTGGGCAGGGATTGGGGAAGGAGCAGCAGATGCGTGCGGCGATTGGGTCGTGGGCGATTGGTTTTCCACCGCAGGCACCAAAGACTTGCCTCTCTGTGGGGCGGGACCATGCTTTTTAGTGGGCCAGCCATTTCCTGGGCGCAGACGACGCTCCACCAGACGTGAAGGGAAAACACCGGCTGGCAGGTGGACCAGCCCAGAAAAGAGGGCCACAAGTCTGTGGCTGATCAGCTAGGAACATCGGTCGGTCCGAGCAGCACATGGGCCAGATTCACACCGCACGACGGCAGAGGAAAAAGTGGAAATAGACGCCTCAAAAGGAGTCCGAAAACCGTACCGATGAGCACACCCTCTCTGCCTCTGTGAAGCGGGACCAGCGGCAGTTTGGGCCCACCGTCAGTGACCGGTCTGGGTAGGAAATAAGTGAGGCAAAAAACGAACGCTCCAGATCGCGCCACAACTCCTCCATCCGACGGCCAGGAATCCAAACGCCTGAGGAGGCCCCTTGAGGTCTCACCGTTTACCTCTGTGGATTGCCTGGAATTGCAACAGTAAAAAAATATACTGTACTGTTCTGAGGTGTGCAAAAAATTCTTGTGCAGTATATTTGTACCTTCTTGTTCGACCTTTAACCTGTGGTTTAGTTACAGTTCCATTGCTTTTATACTCAGAAGGATTTGCATGAACACAAGGGCAACTTTGCCTAATTCAAAATATGTAGACGAAACTGTATTAACTTTATCAACATGAAGTGAAATACATTGATGTGGCCAGAACTATATTTACTCTGGAGTTTGAAGTACCAGCTGTGTCTGCTGGTAGCAAGGTTTGTGACGTTTCCTACTCTGGAGTTTGAAGTATTCTGTAGCTCTGGGGTTCAGAAAAATGCTAAGGATCAAGCTGGAACACATGAATCTGTTTGCACTGCAGATGGTACAAATGTGCTGATATAAATTACGCCTTTTATTTCATGGCCATTGATCTGGTAGGCTTGGCATTCTTCTGAAGTGCATGGCCTCCTGTACTTCTGGCTGCTGAATGAATGCACATTTTGTGAAACGGGTTCAGATACTGCGAACAAAAGAGCTACCTGCATGTTTTAGTCAGAGTTCTGCTCGGACGGGATTTTTTACTTTGAAGTTAGCAATAGACTGTTGTATTTTGATCATTCTGGTGAGAGTTGCCGCCTTGCCGGCCAGGATGTATCGGTCATTCCGTCACCTGCGCTTACAGATCAGATCGACGAACCGAAGACCTGAGCCACCTTGGCGGAGACCTCGACGTGCTGCTGCCCGACCTTGCTGACTAAGGGCATCTTCAGCCGTGCGCCCCCAGGCCGTTTTCCGGCACTAAAATCTGGGGGCGCCGGCGCTATTTCTCGGCCAGGGGTGCGCAGCCGTGATCCCAAGATGCTCGGCCCAAGCAATAAAAAATTAAAATTTGGACGAAACACATTCATATTTAGACGAATTTCATTAACATAGGGGAAATTCGTACATATTTCAGCGAATACATAGAAGACTTGGAAAAAAACATTAAATTTAAACTAGTACACGGCGTCTGCATGCCCAGTTGGCTGTGGAATGACGTGTAGTCGCCGCCGCCGTCGTCGTTGTCGCTGGGCGGCGCGTCCGAGGCACGGGAGGGGCCTGCTCCGTCGTCACCGCCGCCCCACTCGTCGTTGGAGTCGTCGAGGACGATGACGCCGTGGCGCGTGGCAAAGTCCTGCAGCCCGCCTCGTGCAGAAGGCGAGCCTCCCAGTCCTGCAGCGGCCGAAGCCGTTGGCCGTCGCGCCGTAGCCTTGGAACCGCTCCGCCATGCTTCGAAGTGCGCTGGTGGCGGCGAGTTCGTGGTGGAGAAGGTGAGGAGACGGCGAGGCGAGAAGCGGTGTGCTCTGCAGCGGCGAGAACCGGGACGATTTAAGCGGTGGAAGGTGCGCGGTCGGTGGGCGGTGACGTGCCATTATTCCGCCGCCTGGCCCGCGATTGGATGTGTCACCGCTCGCCTGAGAAAGGCTGAACGTCACGGCAGGGCTTGACCGGCGCGGGAGCCGAAGCGATGAGCACGCCGTGTTCTTATTTCTTTCACGTGTTTTTCACTCACTCACTGATAGGGCGGGCCGGCATAGTTTCGCGCGCTTTCTCTCTGCGTCGGTGCCCCCAATCGCCCCCCAAGCCCCCAACGGCCTGGGTTCGGCCTGCGAGCGCCGGATGAAAAATTAGCCCAAACCGACGCAATTTGGGCTCCTGAGGGGGCGATGAGAGAAAATCGGCGCACCGGTGAAAAAAAGGCATCCTGGGGGGCGCTAGGGGGACGGCTGGAAATGCCCTAAGACAATGGATGCTAATGGAAATGGAACGGCAATCCCTTGATGAACTATTTGGAGACGAAGCTAGCTCAAATGAGTTTAACCTTAAAATTGACTTCAAAATTATTGATGATATTTCAACTAAAAGGTATTTTCTTTTACGGTTTTGCTAAGAATTGACTAAATCTCTCGGTCGCCTCCTTACCCGTTGGATTTACATCGCAATTTATGCAATCTATGAGTTGCAACAGAGATTTTTTTCAGCTGCAGGGTTGCAACTAAGATTTTGTAGTTGCACACGGGTTTCAACTCAGGCAAACATGTCGAAATCATTGAATTTGCATCATGATTCGTGCTAATCTTTAAAATTGTACAAGCGTTGCAAGTGAGATGCACCTAATACTATAGTGTCACATTACTGAGATTTAGTTTTCTCAATAAAGGAAATATATTAATACCAAGATGATATTTATTATACTGAGTCTGTACAACAACATAATGATTAGAGAAAGTCTAGACATCAAGTATGCACATTGAAAGATCGAGATGCAACGACTAGAGTGGGTGAATAGGAGTTTGTAAAAAGCGCAGCGTAATTGACACGTTAAATATTTCAACAAGCAGATAAATGTATGACGCGGAAGCATACAGTTTGAAGAAACATACAGCGTTTAGCTCGTGGATTGATGGCGGCACGTTGAGACATATAAGGAAATGGAGTTCAGTATAGTCTCAAACAAGCTGGAGAGCATGTGGAACATGAAGAGAACTAGTCTCAAGCAGACGTGAGTTTAGTTAAAAACATGTTTGAAGATAGTCGCTTAAATTTTGGCAGAAACGCTCTCAGGATAGTCACTTGATGCTAGTGACACTGATCATGAGATCATGAAGACGGGCAACATCAAGCGATTGTTTGACAGTCTCTGTATTGCCAGCAAACATAATACTCAAGAGATCATGTAGACGTGCAACATCAAGCGCTGTTAACAGCCACTCTGATGCCAGCAAACATGATACTCAAAGTCATTACCATGGGCATTTGACCAAGTGACCATTAGGCATTCGAACGGTTGGCACACACATATACAGTAATACAAAATACACAGAAATTGATCAAGCTGATAAGAGAAACATACAAGAACAGGTGCCACAGTGACCGTTGCGGAATGCAGAATCCAATATGAGCATTACATTGGTTGGTAATTGATAGGATTACAAGAATCACAATATCGCACAAGCACAACCATACAGGAAAGTAGATACGAAGTCTGATTGACAGAAAGGGAAACATGGTGTACAAAAATTGATGTTTAGAAGAAAGATACCTGCTTTGTTTCCTGGAGTTCGAGTCCTTGGCACCGACCCTACATATGTTAGGAGAGGTATGCACGCATACACCCTGATTCATCAGCATCACCCACTGACCCGCAAACATCACCCGCTTGAGTACGAGCATCACCCGCTCGCGAACCAATACTCTATTCTCCGTTACCGCAAGCTCTCTAGCTTCACCCAATCTTTAATGGCGGTTCTTCTCCATAGGTGATGCTCACAGGCCACCACGGTAGTCCACACCTTGGACGCTCGCAGGCCACCACGGTAGTCCACACCTTGGATGCTCGATGGTTGACACCTAACCGTTTAGGAGATGCCAAATCTCCAAGAGTACCAAGGATGATCATCTCTGTAGATAGACTTGAGAGTGTTGATCATTCTGGCTACTCGCTTGCTCTCTCCACAGATAAGAGCGGACACATGAGAGAGCAAAGGCAGCATGGAGATACAAGATATGCAATGGGTATCCTCCGCCCCTTCTTTGCGGTTTGCCCCCCATATCTGGAGAGCTATATATAAGCAAGTGGGGAATTCTAGCCATTGGAGAAAGATGGGAGACAACGGATAGTTCCAGCGGCCAGTCTTTGGTTTTGGATGGCCCTTTTGGATAAGGGCGTAACAAAGTGATGTGGTCAGCCACATCGAGTTTTCATGTTATTCCTCGCGAAGCTCAGACTTAACTAGGATCAGCTTTATAGACATGAGATGATGTCTTCAACATGGGTCTACTAAGGACATGGCATGCGCTTCAACCTCATATTGAGTACAACATCTCAAGCTATTAAAGCATGTTGATTATGGTATCCAGCATGATCGCCTTCACATAATTGTGATGTTGAGTGGGCTGAATCTTGTTTCTCTGGCATGATCTTAAGTGTATGAGGCACTGAGCTCAACACATGTCTACTAGGACAAAGCCATCTTCAACCTTGTGTTCAGCTCAGTGTCTCACGCAAGTAAATTGAAGTGATTCTGAGTCTAACCAAAGACAATGATGTGCATTCATTGCAATAGTCATCTAGATCTTCTCTTTATGGCTATGAAGCTCTAACTCTCTCAGCATCAGGTTATCATCATGCATTCTTTGCAACAGTCATCTAGATCTTCTCTCGGCAAGTTCCAAATATCCTCGAAGACCAATCCCCCACTTGATAGTACGGGTTTTCCTATGAATCAAAGCTATAAAAAATATCTACGTCTTCATTCCTCGCTCCAACATTCGCTTGGATCAATCTAGTAGCTCCAGGATAGCATGCGTATTGATTCTCCAGGATAGCATTTGCGTCGTTTTGTCTTCATCTGTATGGTCTTCATGCAGCATTGTTTCGCATCGTTTCCATAGAGGCACTCTGAGTGCCTCAGTGAGTGTGGGTGCTTATGAATTCACATCGACATCGCACGACAGATAGTACTTCAAGTAGCACCCTATATGATTTTGCATCAAGAAAATATGGTATGTGCTACTTGAGGTGCTCGTGTAGATGTTGTTTTCAATGTTGCCTTCATGGAGGAACTCAAGCGCCAATGTTGATGAAGTTGGCTTTCATGCCTGAGTTCTCCGGGGGTCTTCGTCTTCAAGCTCCTTTTGCCGGCTCTTAGGATTTTTTTTGTAGTGAACAGAGCTGACGATGAAGATGGAGCGGTTCTTCTGTGAAGTAGTCGTTTGGTTGAGGTAGATAGGACTGTTTTTTTATCCGTAGACGTGTCGGCTCTCCTTATGACTGAGAAGAGACATGTGCCGACGTTGATCTTTGTCTTCAGGAATCAGGACTCCTTTCGCTCCAGTCTTCACTTGATCGGTTGTAGGTATGCTTCAGAAGAATAGGATCAAGTTGTTAGTGGGTCTTAAACCAGAACGACAGCGAGGACAGTGTATCTGCAGTGTACTTAGTAAAAGTGTTAGCCCCCGAGGGTTGTGTTGTCATTGACCACTCAAAATAAGGGTAGTTGATACGTCTCAAACGTATCTATAATTTTTGATGTTCCATGCATGTTTTATACCAATTGCTACATGTTTTATATACACTTCATATCATTTTTATGCATTTTCTGGAACTAACCTATTAACAAGATGCCACAGTGCCAGTTTCTGTTTATTATGTCTGTGCATTGCAGAAAAGGTCCAAAAACCAAAGTGCTCAGAAAAATCCCAAAAAATTACAGAAATTCTATTTCGCCAGAAAACTCCGTGGGCAAGAAGGACAGGTCCGGGGGAGGCCCACAGCCACCAGATGATACCTCAGCGCGGCAGAGAGGGGGTGGCGCCGAGGTATGGTCTGGTTGACTCGTGCACCGCCTCGCGTCGCCTCTTCGCCTATAAAGACCCTCCTGACCTAAAACTCGTGAGCCCCGAAGGATTTTCCCAAATACGACTCCGAGCTCCGTCGCCATCTAAAACCCTAATTCGGGGGACAGAAGTCTCTGTTCTGGCACCCTGCCGGGACGGGGAATTGCCCCTGGAGCCATCTTCATCGCCGTTGCTGCCTCCCACGATGAGGAGGGAGTAGTTCTTCAACGAGGCTGAGGGCTCATGCCGGTAGCTATGTGGTTTATCTCTCTCTCCCATGGTGTGATCGTTATGTGATCATGAGCATTGTAATCTAGTTGAATTCATAGATGTTTCCCATTCATTATGTTATAGATATGCTACTCAATTGGTTTTATCTAGTATAATTTCCGGAGTCACCTTTGTCCCACAGTGTGAATGTGACAGTGTGCGTACCATGTGTGACTCTACTGGATAATAGATTAGAGGGATACTTACCATGAGTTGTTCTTGTGTTGGATGTCACTATAAAATTGTGGTGTTTGTTTAGTACTATTTTGGGGTGCTCATAGTGACAGCGTGGGGTGGCCTAGATGTGGAATACAAACTTTAAGGTGTGCTTTTGTAGCCCTACGTGGTGGTTTTGGTGTTCTATGAAATTGTGGTGTTTGTTTACTCAAACTTTAATGTGTGCTTTTGTAGCCCTACGCAGTAGATTGGTATTTCTATCCAACATGAGAATAGTTCAGAGTAGCATCTAAGTTGCATATTGAAGAGGAAGTATTTATATGTGTTCAGTTATATTATTATTGTTGAGAGTGGTCACTAGTGAAAGTATGATCCCCAGGCCTTGTTTCGAAGCACTGAAACACCGTTTATTTCCAGTTCTGCTGCATGTTCGCTCGCTGTCATTTTTATCACAGACTACATATACCACTTGTTAATATCCATATCACCTGCATTTTACTATCTCTTCGCCGAACTAGTGCACATATACACCTGACAAGTGTATTTGGTGTGTTGGGGACACAAGAGACTTCTTGTATCTTAATTGCAGGGTTGCTTGAGAGGGATATCTTTGACCTCTACCTCCCTGAGTTCGCTAAACCTTGGGTTACTCACTTAAGGGAAATTTGCTGCTGTCCTACAAACCTCTGCACTTGGAGGCCCAACACTGTCTACAAGAATAGAAGCGTGCGTAGACATCAGTAGTGCATATATGCATTTTCACACTCAGCCGAAAAAAGAGAGGAACAAAAAGAAAAAGAAAGACCCCACCAAAGTAATCACAGCCTTGCAACAGCAATAGCAGCACAAGTGGTGATGACTGTCACAACAGTGGAACATGGGGTTCCCCTATTCCTACCAAAGCGGGTCCACCACCTGTGGGGCCACTCTGAAGATGGACAATACCAAGTCAAGCCAAGTCAACCTGGCAAGTGGGACCACCTGCTTGCCCATGGTGACCTGATAAGAACGACATCGACGGACGAAACGACTAAGGACAAAGACCCGGGTAGCCCTCCGAGATAGCTACCCGGAAGCAAAGGCATAGACCTGCAAGGATGCAAGCCCGAGAACCAGCAGCTCATTTCCTTTGCCCAGGCATAGGAAGGAAGCCTCTTTCGTACCACCAGAGGATCAGCTCGTCAGCGTCAGCAGAGGGAAAAGATCAAGGAGAGACTTCGGCGCCAAGAAAGGAAGGAAGCAAGATCACGCCGAAGCACCAGCTCAAGAGGGAACGGCCAAGGAAAGGGTGTCAGTCCTCCTAGCACCTGCTGATCATGTTTCCCCAAAAGCAAGCGCCCTTTTGGGTCCGTCCAACCCGGAGAACGACTAAAGGAGGAGATGAGGCCACGTATCACCTCCGTCCAAGACCACCTTTTGGGGTGCTCCCACCCCAAAATAGTTGCATGTACCTTGCGTGACTGCATGTGGTGACCCCTGGCCTATAAAGGGAGGGCCAAGGTCACCAAGGAAAAGGGGGGCCAAGTAGAGATCTGATCGAAGGAAGTAGCTAGAACCAGCAGAGCTAGGAGGGCAGAGTCGAGTGGTGATCTCCTTGAAGGAGATATGCCCTAGAGGCAATTAATAAAGATATTTTATTCATCATATCTCGATTGTTCATAATATGTTTTATACCATGCTATAACTGTATTAAGCGGAAACATTAATACACGTGTGGTATGTAAACAACCAAGTCCCTAGTAGCCTCTTTACTAATCCATTGAGATCAACCGATGATCAAGGTTTCCTGATCATGGACTTGGACGTCAATTGATAATGGAGTCACATCATTAGGTGAATGATGTGGTGGACGCACACCCAATATATGTAGGACGTAGTACTCACGCCTTCGACCGTGAGATCGTATTTAATTGCTATTTCTAGAATTTACTTTGATTGTATCAAACGTCACTCCTTATATAGGATGACAATAAAGATGTCCCTCTCGGGTATCCGAAAGAAATATGTTGAGGCGTATGATCAAGAGCGGGATTTGCCAATCCACATAGCAGGATAGATACTCTGGGCCCACTCGGTGAGATTACATCAATGAGCTTGCAAGCATGTGACTAGGTCACGAGGATGTAAAATCACAGACAAGTAAAGATAGTATTGTCAGGTAACGGGACCAAGCTCGGTATCATGATGCCGGAGATCGAGTTTCGGAAAAACTAAGTATCGCCAGGCAAAAGGTATGAGACTTGACATCTAAGGTTCAAACAACAAAGATATTCGTGGACACACAGGGACTATCATGGATTGTATCCAGATCCCCCTGGTAGCCATTGATCAGAGAACGGGTCTCGATCATGTCTGGAGTGATCCCGAACCGTAGGGTGGCACACTTAAGGGTAGGCGACGTTTTTATAAGATTGGATATCGAAGAGAAAATAGAGGGTTCCGGAATGGTTCCGGGACATATCCGACGAAGTTCGGGGGCCGACGAAATAGTTTTCGGAGCCAGAATAAATTAGATAATATGTATTTAATATTAATTAGTGTAATTAATAGTTAAATATATTTTTATTTACTTATTTTTGAATTTTTAAAGGCAACCCACCTTAAATGGGCCTCTCCCATGGGGGGAAGGCCCATGGGGGGGAATTCCCCCCTTGAAGGAGGCGCACCAAAGGAGGAGGCCTAGGTGGGCCACATGGCTAAACCAAGGGGTTTTGTAGCCCTCCTCCTCCTTTAAATAGGGATGCCCCCTTGCCTTTGAAAATTGCACCATCCTCTCTCTTTCTCTCATCCGTTTAAGTTGCGGCTCTGCAATTGGAGCTGCGCACGGCTTGAGAGAGTTCTCTCCACCATACGCACACCGTCGTGCTGCTGGGTCCAAGTCTTCCGCTTCCGCTGCTCGTCTGGGTTGGAGCCCGGAGGTCATCGTCTACACCGTACGTGTGTAGAGCTACGAGGTGCTGCATGTGTGGCACTTGGTGGAGTTCGTCTTCACCACCTTGAGGTCAGCCCCGCCGTCGTCTTCGCCGCATGTCTTCATCACGCGTCGTCATATCGTCAACGCTTACGGTCTACAAGGGTATGTACACCGTTCCCTCCGTTACTTTATATCTGCATAGTAATAGATCCTGTCTATTTCGGTTATCATTGTTAGGAAATTTTTTGTTTCTGCACACAATCCCCTTCACTCCTCTGGGTCAGGATCTGCTCGTTGTCTACCTCCAGCATACCACCTCCCGGCTACTCACCCGGAAACCTCCTTGTGGCCACACCATGATGAACACATCAATCCAGACATGAAAGAGTAGGGCTTTTAGCTTCCGGGCGGCCTGAGCCTGGGTAAAACCCCTGTGTCTCTGTAGTGCTTGCAACTCTCTCTCACTCTCTCCCGGAAGCTGGAGATCACAAGCCTCCTCTGCGCCCCGTACCGAACCAAATAAAAGGGGAGAATCCACTACTCCCGGTGTTCGTGCGACGAGACACGACAAAGACACCTCGACTACGAAAAAACTTCTCCAAAACAAAGCTCCAAGAAGATAAGAGTGCACAACACCGTCGATGTCCGGTCTAACCAGCTTGGTCAGATCCTGGGTTTTCACCCTCGGGAAGGTCGAGTCTATAGCAATGCCTTCAACAAGGAAATGCCTAGGAAGTCACCATTGCCAGGTACAACCACCAAAGGTCAGACCTGGGATTTTCACAACAAAAACTGAGACACAGAGCTCGATCAAAGAGCACCGCCGAGAACAAAATCTGCCAGGGGCACCGCCCCACTTGTCGAGAACACTTCCGCAGAACGGCGATTTTATGACACACATATTTCTTCCAATCCTCTACGGTTACTCACCGAGATCTTCGACTCGACACAAGCATGCAAGAAGGAACCTCCAGAGCCTATCTGCTTTTCTACAAACACGATCTCCTTGATCCCCCATCAAACATTGAAAATGGCGGCAATGAAAATGCCAAGTCGTACCCAAGGTGGATAAAGGTCGCTACAAACCGTAGGAAAAGGATCGTCACATCGCCAGCGACGACGTTAGCACATCTAGCCAAACATCCATGGCTCGCCAGCGACAAAGTTGGCACATCTGATCGAATATCCGTGGCGAAGACAGCGGGGCAATCAAACGCATCTCTCTGTCTACCACAGACGTCAATCCGACGCGCATGTAGATCCAATCATGCGCGTTCGTCTCCTGGGCGATATGTGCGCAAGCCCGGCCGAAGCAGTCCGTGTGGGATCGCGGGATTGCACGATTTGTGCTAGGAACATAGGCGGAAGGTGTGCCACGACCACACCAGGATCAAGCCCTTCCAATCCTCTCTATAGCTGACAAGGTAGAAGATGAACTTAATCCTAGTCGATTGAGTTCTAGCCACGCCCTTTCTTTTATGCAAACGAAACACTACAACCTTCCCTTGCGTGAAAGACCAAAGCCTGCAAGTAGGGCGTTATTGGTGCTTTTTTCGAATAGGAGGCATGTTGAGTACTTAGTACTAAGGCCTTCATCCAACTCAGAGTGCGCCCCGGGTCTCCCGTGGAAGATTAGGGTACTCCCCTCACTATCGTGTCTCCAACGGCCAAGCAGAGCAGCACCATGGATGGTCCGACTCCGAGCGAAGATTTATGTGGAGAGTACAGGAGAAGGAGATGGGAATAGTGACCTGGATTATGGCGAGTTTTGTGGTATGGCTCAGGGTGAGGGCCCTGCAGCATGCCTCTCCTACTAAAAATAAGAATGTGACGAGCGGATGGCCGGCCAATAAGCTAGGTAAAAAGGTAAACCACATTCGACCCAATAGGTGGAGGGCTCCAAATAATATTGGACACTAGTTTTTTAGATAAAGGGAGCTTTATTACATACAAAGTTTTAAGTATTACACCCGGCCTCTGCATACATAGGATGCACACAGCCGTCACAAGTTCAGCAGTACCAAAAAAAGAAGTAAAAATGCAAATTACATATCATGATGAAAAATTGTAAAGACGCCTATGGTGGTGGAGGGCCGATCCGCAAATTATGCTGCCATCCATGTTGGGATAAAAAGTCCCTCGCTGTATCCTCCAGTCTTTTACACACCTCCGTAAACAGGTCGCGATGCTCAACAAGTTGCAACGGTGACCACGAACGGAGCATAGCCATACTCCTGTAGATAACCTGCATAGGAGACGAATTTTTATCATTAAAAACCTTGTCATTTCTACACAGGAAAGCGCTCCCATCCTAATAAGTCGTTTAAACCTATTATCCACCCCATTAAGCCAATTGTCAAAAATATTTGCAATGCTTCGTGGTGGATATAAGGTAGAACCTATCTGGATGATTGACCATATAGAACTAGAAAATTTGCACTCGAAGAATAAATGCTTAATAGTCTCGTCCTTATGACAGAAGACGCACTTTTTACTTCCATGCCAATTGCGTTTCGCAAGGTTATCCTTAGTGAGAATTACCCCTCGACGAAAATACCACGCAAAAACTTTGTTTTTGAGTGGGGTCTTCATCTTCCTAATCTTTTTGTTATTATCAACTTGCACATCTGGCTGGATTAGAGCTTTGTACATAGAGTCCACCGAGAATTTTTCACTCTTGTGCAAATTCCATTGATACTCGTCGGTCCCCTGCGTCAGATTGACTAAAGTCAGACGTTGTAGCAACTCATTCCAAGATGCTAGCCGGGGACCAACAATATCTCTTCTGAACGTCACATTTGGTGGGTAATTTTCCAATACCACAGCCAGCGTATCAATCTTGTGACGTCCAAGGACAATATTGTATAAAGCGGGATATTGTTCTCGGAGTGTGGCATTTCCTAGCCATCTATCCTCCCAGCATCTTATTTACGAGCCATCCTTGATGGAAAAAGTGCTATACGAGAAGAAGAATTTCTTCTTCGCCATAAGGCCAGCCCAGAAGTGTGAATTACCTGGTTTCCAAGAAACATGTGATACCGCACTTGAGCCAATATACTTTCTCCTTATAAGAGTTTTTCATACCCCGTCTTCAGTAAGAAGCTTATACAGCCATTTACCGAGGAGGGCTCTATTCTTGACCTCTAGGTCATGAATACCAAGTCCTCCTTGATTTAGGACGGCACACTACATTCCATTTAGCCGGTCGATATTTCTTTTTTTCACTATCCCCTTGCCAAAAGAATCTTGATCGAAAATAATCCAATCGATGTAAGACTCCTTTGGGTAATTGGAAGAAGGAAATCACATAAAGTACCATGTTACTTAGGACAGAATTTATGAGAACCAATCTACCACCTAAGGATAGTAATTTTCCTTTGCAACTACTCAACCTTTTTTGAAGCCTTTCCTCAACATGTTTCCATTGAGCAAACGTTAGCCTCCTAGAATGAATCGGATGTCTAGATAACTGATTGGAAACTGACCTTGCCCGCAACCGAAAAACTCAGCATAGAGTGAATCGACGGCCTAGGCCTCACCGAAAAAAAAAACAATTCACTTTTATGGAAGTTAATCTTTAGACCAGAAAACTACTATATTGGATACTAACAACTGTATTATTATATATTATTATTGCAAAGAGACTAGTGAATATTTTTTAAGACTGAATTTGTAGGAGCAAATCCACTCCAGTGATCAATATTGTGTACCACATACTTAGGAACTTAAACAAACCAATTTAATCACCGCTGCGAGTTTATTTAGGTTGATCGTCATGCTCTAATGGAAGTCCTATAGTATAAACCACAAACTAAAATATATGTTAAGTAGATTTTTCATGTTTAATTATGTACATGACCATATCAAGAAATTGACATGACCACTTGTATAGAAAAAATGTTACCAAGTGGATTGCGGCGAGGATATCAAGCAATCAAATCGTATTTACGTGAAAACTATAGTCCATAGCATTTTTTATTCATTGGTAATTACCGTTAGATATGCTATTTACATATTAAGTCCATAGCACGCACACATTTTCAACTCACTTGCAAGAAATATTATACTAGAAAAATGTAAATAATTGTGCCAATGTTTAACTTATAATCTAGAAGACTCTATGAATATGATTATATAATCACACACTATTATTAAGATATTTCTTAGAACATATATTTTAGAGATCTCTACCATAAATTTGTACATACTATATGGTTTGTGTAGTTATCACAAATTAATTCATGAAGGATATGATGTTACAAAATATATTTAAATATAGCCCATTGCAAGTGTTATTCTCAACTATGTGCATCATTATACAAAAACATGCTACAGTTAACATTTAGTAATTTTGTTACATGGCTAACTATGACCAATAAGAAATGCTCATTAACACAGTAGCATGCTAAAACATGTTCTAAATAAGTATACAAGTTTAATATAAACTATATGAAGTTAACTTCGCCCCGAGTACAAATTTTAATTGGACCGGCCCTAGACGAGCAAAAACCTACAGAGCATGGAGAGATGTTTTCCTAGCCCCGTCCAAAGATGCATATGCCCTCGACGGGGATCTGTTATCATCCCTGAAGGTGGTCGTGGTCGTTTCCGAAATCACCCCTCAGCTTCTCACGAGGGCATGGCATGAGTCCATGGTCGACGAACCCCTCCCGCTGCGAGCACCAGGGTTAACCTTCTAGGGAAGGAAGTGCTTGCTAAGGCGTAGGTGTATACTGTCAAGGAGCACCATGTCCATCACAGCACCACGCCCTATGGTTTCGCAAAGACGGGGAGGAGGTGGTGGATGGCGAGGGACGGATGCCCTGTTTGCTGAGGAGGCGGTAGAATGGTATGTCAAGATTTTAGTTGCATATGTGTCATGGCTGTCACTACTACATTTATATTAGTTGATAATACTAACGGATATTAATCTTTACTTAGTATACAAAGTTGTACCGTTTATGTCCTAACCATCTGATCAATACAAGGAGATACGAGCCGGCCCTCGAGACTCGAGAGATGAGGCTTCCCTTCCAGTTCTCGTCTCTTGCATTGTTTTCATGATATGAGACCTCTGAAACTAGCCATATCTTCCCCATCGTCTCCCTCTATCAATAGCGGCAACGCTAGCGTTCTCGGCTCAAAAAACTTTGGCCTCACAACTTTGCTCACCTCATTGGAATGTTGGGTAGCTGTTGTCATTATATTTCCAACAAAATTGGTCTCATCTTATTCGGATGTCGAATGCAAAAGATATGATTTTTTCAGTTTAGTCTAGTGGTTGTTGGATACAGCCTGAAAACTCGGGAGTTGCCAGACCGGAGACTTTGGTGTGTATACACCGGAGACTCCAACCTCAGTCCAACAAGATACTACGAATTTTTATTCTTGGACTTGGCCAAGAGCTGCGCCAAACAGTGTGCGCCTCTGGTGCCCAGTCTGGAGTATGGTCGGAGTCTGTCCGGAGACTTTGGAAGTCTTCAGCCAGGCCGGAGTTTCCGGTCCCCCGTATACCGGAGATTCCGTGCTAGGCCGGAGACTCTGGCCTCTCCAAACCGGCGACTACGATGTAAGTTTGCTGCAATGGCTTTATTTTGTGGGGGCCTATAATAGGCCTCTTTCTTCCCCAAAGGGACCAGAGCCGTTGAGCATGAAATTGACCTCTATTGTTGACCTTCTTGAGCTTAGCTATCTCTCTATTCCTGCCTCCATGATTCTTACCTCCATTTAGAACTGTTTTTCCACTAATCCATCTCTCCTCTTAGTGAGGGGAAGCCTTTGGATTTCGATCTTGGAGACTCATTTGTTGAGTTTTTCCTTGTTCTTCCTCTCTTGTTTCTCCATAGCATTTGTTACTTTGGTGGGATTTGAGAGTGAAAGACTTGAGCACTTCTTGTGTTCATGCCCATTGCATCGGTTTGATTTCTCCACGGTGATACGTGGAAGTCGAATTTGATAAGCTTATTACTCTTGGGTATTTGAGGTGCCCTAGAGCTTGTTCCTCTTGGTTACTTGGAGTGCCCTAGACAGGAGCTTTGGGAGCTTTGGGATATTATTGGGATCCTCCAATTAAGTCGTGGAGATTGCCCCAACCTTGTACTGGCTTGGTGACCGCCATCAAGTGTCCCGTAGTGGTTCGTGCCACTCCACATTGGTGGGGGCACTAGGAGATACGGTGTGTCATTGACGGTTATTCGGGGATCACTTGTGACTCCACCCCGCTCCAACGGAGACTAGTTTTCATTGGGAAGTAAAAGATAAATCATTGTCTTCAAGTGACTCGGTTATTTCTATACCCGAACTCCTTACTTATATAATTTTCTTTGTGATAGCCATCGAGTTTGAAATTATATATGTTGCTATCACATTATTGCTTATCTTGTTTAGCATAAGTTATTGGTGCACATAAGTGAACATAACTTGTTTAGGTTTTGTGCTTGATAAATTAAATACTAGTTTTATTCCGCATTTATGTAAATTAAACGCTAATATTATTCCCCCCCACACACACACACGCACACACACAATGTATCCTTTCACCGAGGAGTTCACCTCCTACCTACTCTTCGTTCTAGACAATGACTATGATGTACTCCTCGAGGTGGCATCTACTCAGCTGAGTGTTTTTTTTTGACGTGGAACACTGGTATTCCATTAATACACGGCGAGATCGCCGGTTACCATACGGGTTACAATCGACGGGTAGCTCTCAGTCCATAGAACACGTTCGTCGTGAGCTACACGACAACCCAACGCTGCTACTTCATGAGCAGCTTTGTTACAGCTTCTTGGTGTAAACACAAGACTAGCATCGATGAACTGCATATGGAGTTTGTACCTCAAGTCAGCAAAGAGCACTCCCAGCGGGTTGAGATCATAGTTAGAGGTATTGATGGCCATCTCCTGTTACTACAATCGGTCTCAAAAACCACCCGCCCCACACCATATTGATCTGCAACATCTATGGCATTAGACAGCGTCATAGCTTCAGCATGCAAGGCATCTGTAACATTGTGTAAAGCACCCCCAGCATCAAAACATATCAATGGGGAATCATCCCGGCATATTGCACCCCAACCACCTCTCTTTTTCTTTTCATAAAAGGAGGCATCAAAATTGATCTTCAGATAGTTCACTTCAGGTGGCTTCCAACGATCCTCTTGTTGCGTAATTGGTCCTTGTTTCTTCTTTTTTAAATGCTGGTTCCATTCATCCACACATCTTCTTACATGGAACTGAAACTGGTCAACAGCCAAACGCCTTTCCCCATGATTACCCTTGTTTCGTTCAGTCCAGCAGTTCCAAAGCAGCGACACAGTCAACAGCTGTTTAGCTTCAGGTAGGGCGAAAACTTCCTGTAGCACTTCCAGCGCAGATCGACACGGCAAGAGCTTTAGCCTGACGTCCTCAAGCAGGAGAGCACGCCACCTTTGTTTTGCATATTTGCAATTCAGAAAAAGGTGTCTGCCGTCTTCGAAGAGTTTGTGACAGACCGAACATCTGGTATCGAGCTCCACTCCCTTCCTGGCAATATTCATGTACAAGGGATAGCTATTGTGTGCAAAACGCCACAGAAAATGGTGAACCTTAGGCAAGCAGTTCACCTTCCATAGTTTTGCGAACACTTCATGTTTGACGGCACCAGCTTCCGATCCCTGCCCCTCTTGCCTTACTACTTTTTGTATCTCCATTTGAACATGCACCCTATAAGCCGATTTGACAGAGAACAAACCTCGATTATCATAATGCCAAGCAATAAAGTCCTCAGAGTCCTCACGCAGCGGAATATTCAGAATTAGTTCGGCATCAGCAGGAACAAACACTTGATTAACTTTCTGTTGGTTCCACGTTAGCGTGTCCGCATCAGTCAGTCGGAAACAAGGTTCAGTTCACAACCATTTCTGTAAGTAGTTGGTTTTCGAGTGGTGCCAGTACGTAGCCAGGGGTCCTCCCAAATATGAACCCTCGAACCGTCACCTATCCTCCAAATGATTCCTTCTTTTAGAACTTCTATCCCTCGCAGTATACTCCTCCACACATAGCTCATTCCTGCTTGTGGTTTCGCTGTCAAAACATCTCCCTCGGGATAGTACTTTGCACGCAGGACACGAGAACAAAGAGAGTCTGGGGACTGCAGCAACCTCCATCATTGCCGTGCAAGCATTGCAAGATTGAAGGAGTATAAATCTCGGAAGCCCAAACCCCCTTCCTCTTTAGGTAGTTTCATTTTTTTCCACCCAACCCAGTGCATTTTCTTGACTTCATCATTCTGAGACCACCAATAATTACAAACCATTTTGCTAATTTCATCACAGAGAGATTTAGACAGATCAAAACAAGCCATAGCATACGTGGGGATGGCCTGGGCAATAGCTTTGATCAAAATTTACTTTGCTGCCATAGACATAAGACGCTCCTTCCATCCTTGAATTCTTTTCAGAATTATGTCCTCAATGTAAGCAAAACACTTAGCTTTGGACCGGCCAATATATGTGGGTAATCCAAGATACTTCCCCTCAAAAGATTCCACACCTAGCTCGAGTGCTTGAAGCAGCAAATTTTTCCTTGCCTGTGTTGCGTTTGCACTGAACAAAACTGAAGATTTGTCTCTATTTATAACTTGCCCAGAACACTCCTCATACATCTTCAGAATAGCTTTGATTGTTTCAACACTTTGGAGATTAGCTTCAACCAGCAGCAAAAAATCATCCGCGAAATGGAGATGGCTAACTTGGGGTGCAGTTGGAGCGAGTTGTATACCTCTAATCAAGCCATCTGCTTCGGCCTTGTTTAGCATAGCCGAAAAACCTTCAGCGCATAACAGGAAAAGGTAAGGGGAAATAGGATCCCCTTGCCGAAGGCCCCTCCCAGGCGAGATTATACTTGTAAGACCACCATTTACCCGAAACCTGTAGGACACCGTTGATACACACTTCATAATAAGCTGGATGAAAGCGTTATCAAATCCCATTTTCCTCATAATGCCCTCCAGAAAAGGCCACTCCACAGCCGGTACGGATAACCTCACCAACGAGCTCGACAAGCTCACTTTGAAGGAACCCTGTCACGGCAAGGATCAGGTCCACAAGGTCGATTTCGAAGTCCCCCCCCCCCCCCCCCCCCCCGTCTGCCTTATCTCTACAGTAGAGACAGGCGAAAAGGGAGGCGACCCCGAGTTCTCCGTTCTCCGCCGCCGGAATCGGTGGTTCCCCTCCCCTCCGCTCGTCGCTGCGGCGGCGGGAGGGTGGGGGAACCGCGGATCTCCTGGTTTGGCGTGTACATAGTAGGTGTAGGCTTGTAGGGGTTCTGGTCTCCGTCGCTGGCAGCGAGCTGGAGTGGTTGCCGGTGACAGTTGAGAATAAGGTCTCCCCCTCCGTTCTCCGGCCTGGCGGTGATGCCGCCAGGGAGGTCGTGGAGTTTTGTGTGTCCTCCTTGCAGGTGGTCGTCAGGGTGCTGGTGGCTGCTGTGCTCGGATGGATCTCCAGCTGGTTTCCGGTGTGTGGCAGCGTCGCCGGAGCTGGATCTCTTCTCGTCTGCAGCGTGGATCCGTGGTGGATTTCTTGCGGAGATGAAGAGGATCGAAGCTGGTTCTTCAGATTCGTTGCCTGTTTCTCCTGCTTAGTTGATTGCGGGATGATCGGCTGCCCTTTTCCTCTGGCCGGCCGTGGCGGCGAGGAGGGGAAGATGCGGCTCTGCTCTTCCTCAAGATCGACGAAGCTTTTCTTGCGGCTTGCCCTTGTTTGGGTTGATTACGAGCTGTGTGGCTGGTGTTCTTCACCATGTCCAGCTCCTAATCCTGTGCAGGTCGGGGCGTGTCCCCCGCCGACGAGCCATCTTCGTCGCCAAAGTCTCGTCGTGTCTGGCGAGCGGCACATGCGGCGACATCAACGGGAATTGATTCCCAAAAGGCCTGGGCAGGTGTTCCAGCAGTCGTCCAAGCTCTCCTCCTCCTCTGCGGCGGAGCGTTGGCGAATTCATGGACGGCGGCGGAATCGTGGATGCAGAGCTCCTCAGGGTTGCGTGCGTTGTTCTTGTTTTCCTTGGGGTGGTGTCTGTGTTCGTAGGGCAGCTGTTACGTGTCTGGAATTTTCCAGTGTAATCCCGTGCTTTCTTTGTTAATGAATTCCAGAGACGTTGTATCAAAAAAAAAAGGATCAGGTCCACACTGCAAACGTCTCACGTATGCGCATTCATAACAGCTAACAGGTGATGGCGGTATTCCCATTCCATCTTTCATCATTACGTCTTAAGAATACTCTATGTTCCTTCAGTTACTAGAAACTTTTTATTCGGTCCCAAAATTATCAGAGTTATTTCTGAAGGATCGGGCAACGAGTGAAATACAGTTCCATGGGCACTTGTTTCAGTTGCTTTGTTCTGCCATACAGTTGCACTTTTTATTTTATCTGCGCTGTTTTTTGAAACTACAACTCGTTTTAGGAAAATGCAACGGGTGTGAGTTACACTTTTGTCCAAATTATGATTGCACTTTTCAACGACCGAGGCATAAGAAAATCTCATGTACCTGAGATTTAGTAAAACCGTAAGAAAAAACAAATAGAAAAAAAGGTGCAACTCGTCTCTTGGATTTTCAAGCCTGTGGTATTCGTCTATTTGATCTGATGATCCGTGGGCGCAATTCTAACAGGGCAGGCTGTAGCCGCCACCTCGTCAGTGGCACTAACCAAAAAATTAAGCAAAGCAGCACATGAACAAATCGGCACCAACTGTCAAAAAACGAAAGTCAAAAAAAAACTGTCAAAAAACGAATCGACACCAACTAGTACAATCTATAGCATGGTGTCGGCCTTGGAGGGCAACCTCTTGAAGAAGTTGCTGCCCGCGGACGGCATCCGGCTCCGGAACCGCGGGTGTCGGAGCGCGTACAGCCCGGAGACGAGCGCCACGACCCGGAATGGCGTGACGTACAGCGCCACGGCGGCGACGAGGCAGAGTGCCGTGAAAATCGCCGTGGCCCTCGGGTCCCTCCACGCGAGCAGCGACCGCACCCGCTCCCCCTGTGTTGCCACGTCTCCGACCACCGTCTGGATCCGCCCGGCCACGCTCCGCAGCCGGTCGTACCGCAGTCGAACCACGTCGTTCGGCTTCGACGTCGGGAACGTGTCGAGCTCCTCATCGATATCGTCCGGGTGGGTTGCCTCCGCGCAGGAGAGCCTCGCGTCCATGTTCGCCGGGCGGCGGGGCCGGCGCCGGTAGTTCCAGACGCCGGCCATGGACATGTACAGAAACATTGTCGGCAGGATGAGCTCCGGGAAGCACATGAGGGAGACGAAAAGCAGGTGCACAAGCACGGTCGTCAGCGGGTTCTTCCAGTGGCACACGTCCACCAGCCACCGCGCCGTGCTGGCCGCGCCGGACAGCAGCGCCGTCACCCGGAAGAAGTTGGCCTTGCTCCTCCGCATGCTCCACGCGTGCGAGTCCGCGTCCAGCATGTACTCCACGACCTCCCGGCGCAGCGGCGGCTCGGCCCGGCCCAGCCGCGCGGCCGCGATGCTCGTCGCCTGGCGCCGGAGCGCGTCGAGCTGCGGGATCGTGAACGGATGGAGGTAATGCATCTTGGGGAGGAGAGGCTGTCCGTACAAAAACACGACGCTGGAGAGGGAGACGGAGGTGAGGCGCAGGGCGAGGCAGAGCTCGCCGTTCTTGCGCACGCCGGACGGATGCAGCACGACGAGCGGGTGCGCATTGGTGTACACCTTGTCCATTTCCAGCGTGGAGAGTCGAATCCTCACCTTGCCCATCCTCTGGTCTCTGATGATGGTTCTGTTGGCGCTGCCGGCGGTGCCGAGTTGGCAGTTGTCGAGCACGGCGAGCGTGAGCACCGTGCAAGGGTCGTACACCTCCCACGTGTACTGCTCGTTCCACCGGGGGCTGCACGAGTCCACAACGGTGCGCGTGCGCACCCACTTCTGCCCGTACTTGGCGACGCAGTATGCGTCGGTGGTGCCCCGGCCGTCGATGGTCTTCATGGGAGTGAGGCCCTGCGCGCCGAGGACGCCGACCTCGAGCACGCCCACGGGCGGCCGCCAAAGCTGCCGCGCCGTGGGCCGCGTGTCGCTCACGTACATGGTCGGCTCGTCCATGACGTGGTACGCGCCCTCGAGGCACGCCCGGAGGTGGACGCGGCCGGCGAACCTGTCCTCCGGCCGCCGCAGCGGGTGTCCGAATGGCTCCAGGCTGAACCACTGCGAGTGGATGGCCCGGCGGTCGAGGCGCTTCTCGAAGATCGTGAGCGGCAGCACGGCGCGCCCGACGATCTCGTCCTTGCCGGGGTGCGCGCGTGCCTCCACGATGAGCACCGCCGGATCCTCGAACGGCTCCGCAACGACGAAGACCAGCTCCTCGTTCCACGCCAGGCTTGTGGGATTCCTCATGGCGCACGGCTTGGTCCGGAGGATCATGCCTCCGACTTGGACCTTGGCGAAGACGTCGACGTGCTGCCGGACCTTGTCGCTGACGGCGGCAGTCACGACATCCTGAGCCTCGACCACATTTATCCGTAGGTACCACAGCTTCGGCGTCACGTACACCTTGGACCGCGTGCTCTGCGCGGCCGCCACTCCATCAACGCCGCCGCGCACCGACGCCGCGTCGGCGTGCCACGCGTCCGCGAACGCCTCGTCGGCCTGCGTGCCGACCCACACCGCGAGCATGACCTCGCTCTGTAGTACCATCCTAACGCTGCCGCCGCCATGGTGTGCGTCCTCGAGCCGGTACCACTGCGGTGCGAGCGGGCTGTCGGGTGGCACGCGCACTGGCACCTCGCTGATGTCGAACGTGACCCTGCCGACGCAGTCGTCGAGCGCCACGGCGCCCTTGTCCCTGACGAACACCTCGAGCGCTGTGGCCTGGACGCGCTCCCTGGAGAAGGCGAACACCTGGTTCCACTCCGGGCTCGCCTTCCTCTCGTGGTGCCGCGTCGTTCCGCGGTAGTTGCCGAGGCGAACCTCGACGTAAGGGCTGCACCCGCCGGTGACCGCGCCAACGGGGATCCCGCGCGCCTTGACGACGCGCACGTACAGGTAATGCATCCGCTCCACGAGGTCGTAGGCACTCGCCAGCGGCCTCTCGCCGGAGGCAAGGCCCATCCACCCGGACCCGGCGCCGCGCGCACGCGTGCTGCTTCCGCCCTCGCCGGCCGGCCACTGCTCCCTCACATGTGGCTGTGGTTGTGGCACTGCGCCCTTGGCCTTGTATTCCTCCGCTCTCACCGGTGGCGCTGGCGCCTGCGCGTGGAACACATACGGGTACGCCATGGCCGGCCACCGTCACCGTCTCCTCCGGCACGCGGCCTTCGCTGTCCGTGGCTGCGCGTGTCCGGCTGTCAGTTCGGCGGTCGACTTCCCCTGCCGTACGTCACCGGCAAGGGAAGGCATGCCGAGGTGGCATCATCAGAACTACTTGCTGCAGTACTAAGCAATGGAATTTGCAAGCTTACGATTTGCCACTGCTATGCAAATTCTTGCAAAAGCTTGAAGCGCTTCTGAATCCGCCCAAGACGACGGGTTGTCGTCTAAAATAAATAAAAAGCAAGTTGGTGAGATTGTGTGACTGTCAGTTTCCACCGATCCGGAGGTGGAGAGGATAAAGATGAGATCAGACATGTGAGTTGGAACAGTCGTGTTGGTGAAGACTCCTGGGATTGTGGTTTCTCAGGAAACCGCCCTGTGCCTGCTGCTTTTACGTATCATGTGTTAACTAAATTGGAAATGTGCCTTTCAGCTTGTTTATGTTCTGTCAACAGTGCATGCTGCACAGCACAACATACCATTCAGAGTAAACATTTTGTAATTCAGAATTACTTCTTGGACAAGCTGCAATGGATATACATAATAGTACATTATACATGTTGTACTCTAGGGAGATATTTTTACCGAGTTAAGACTTTGTAACACATGTGCTTACGTTTTATCTATAATAATAAAAATTCCTTAGGTGTTGTTGTTTGCATCTCCTACTGCATTTTGAATTCAGTTATGACTGTAATCGCAAATCAAAAATTAATTCAAGTTCTCTAATATCTTACACAGATGCAGACAGAAAATTTGTTCCGTTAACCAGAATTGTTTTATCAGTCCCTCAAAAAAAGAATTGTTTTCTCAGCCTTGCCATATGGGAATGCGAAAGAAATGAACAAAGTGTGTACTTGCTAGAAAAGCAAAAGCAACTCCGGGGGCTTTGGGGCCTGGTTTTGCTTTAACCAAAGAAGCTCCTTTTTCTCTCTCATTGTATTTTGTTTCTAAGAAACTCCTTGGAGCTTTATTCTCGTAGCTGGCATTTAAGTGTATTGACCAATGGCAATGAGAATAGCTTTGGGGAAATATGGATTTACCTTCGATCATGTTAGTTTATCTTTTCTAGAAAGAGGGTGATAAGGTCAGAATAGTTGCTTTCCCACATTTCCAGATTAAGTCCTGCTGGGGGAAAATGGCTCCAAAGTGTTCAAAGACGGACCTTGGCTACTGGTGATCGGGTTTTCGTCCTGCAAAAATGGGTGTCAAACTCGAACGACCGGTCACACTCACCATTGTGCCCCAGCAGAGTTCTTACGTTTGATCAGTTATACCAGCCTATCAGGCAAATCCAACATCAGTTTACTTCTGTCAAGTAGCACTTAGAGAATTGATAAATACTCCTTAGTTTACTTGAAACTGTTTTCTTGATTCCTTGGTTCCTTCGGGTCATCTCAAGGCCTTTTGCGCAGTGCCGGTCACTTGATTTATTATTCTTTTTTTTCTCCTTTTGCTCGTTGTTAAGTATTATGAGTTGCTTTACCAAAGGTTGCATGTTTCTATTTGCTACAAAAAAAAATCCCACATACCTCTTTACTTCTGGAGCAGATTGTAAGGCCAAGCCCAGGACATCATTGCCTTTGTTGTGCCACATGACGACCAGATAAGGTCTACCATGTGAATCAGAAGTAAACAAATCTAGTACACTACTAAATATCTGACGATAGGCACAACTCTTTTACTGATTTTTGCTGCTTGTTATTGTTACTGGAATACTAGTCTATTTCAGAGTATATTCAAACTGGGAAACTAAATGGGTGGTCTGCAAGCAAGCGAAACTTGGTTGCCAGTAGATGGATGCAGGCACGAAAGCAGGCAGGTTTTGCTCCAAAGTAACAATAGCTCCTCAAATCCCTTGAACACCAACCATGCAGGACACATGATAGTCCGTCAGATGATGTCACAGAGAAATATATGTATATTTTTGGAACTAGGAGAAATATTTGGGAGCAGATAACAACACCAGAACATGTATTCTTCTGGTACCATTTTGGATACAGCAAGCAAAGAATATGAATATTGCTGGACATGCAAATGATCTGCAACAAATGACATACCATCATTTGCACACAGGTGTGGCGGACAAAGTTCAGACACTATGATCAAGCACTAGCATCCTGCATATGCCTTCTTGGACCTTTCTTCTAATAGCACCCAATTAAATCAATGATTAAGCAAGTACCCATAATAACAGGTGCCAAAACTATGATCAAGCACCAATATCCTTCATCTGCAACCTTTCCCAAAACTATGCATAAGTAACACCAGGTATCTGTCATAAGAATTCGGATCACAAATTGACACTATGTACCATATGCAGTATTCCTTATTTCATTTACTATCATCACACTGTCAAGGTTCCAAGACACTAGCTCAAAACAACTAGGTTCCAAGACAGAGGTACATTCTGTGTTTACATCTTGCACAACAGTAAAGAGCTTAATAACATGCATAGTACCGTAGTGGTTTATGGTAATATTACAGCACAAAACAAGGATTTGTTCGGCTGCACAGAAGAATACATAGTATGCATAGTTCTACTGCAGTAGCATGAACCTGACACTAGCAGCTGTTAATCCTTGGCCCTCAAGCAGAGAACGAACAAGCCCCATAATCCCAGGTCCTCAAGCAGAGAACCAGCAAATTCCATAATCCCAGGTCCTCAAGCAGAGACCATGAATCCCCATCTATCATAACATGCTACAGTAAGTCTCAGGTTGAAGGGAAGACAGAAGAAGAGCAGGATTGGCTGGTCAGGATAGCGGCTAAGAAAGCAGCAGAACAGAGAGGGTGGAGGACTAGTCTGAGATGGACTTTCTCCTCTCCCCACAGTGAAGTGGAGTACTCAACTCATCGCATGGACATGAGAGTGCGCCTCTGGTTGGCCCTCTTGGAAGGCTGAGCGGCCTTCGGATTTCGCTTCATGTTCTTTTTCACCATCTTCTCAATTTGCTCTATTGAGCTGGACAGTTTCTTCTCCATGAGATCAGCGAGCGCTGGATCGATGGGTTTGGTTGGAGTCTTCAGTGAGCTCTTGGATGGCGAAGAATAGACCTTGAAGCTGTGCTCGCCCAGGCTAGGTGCAGGGTTTGCAACAACTTGAGTTGAGCCGGAACCAGAGGCAATAGCCAGAGAGTCCTCAGCTGGTACTGTAGTCGTCAAGTTCACGGCCTGCGGAGATTGCTCAGGTGTTTCGCTTTGCTGCCGAGCTGCAGCAATCCTTAAGCGGCTTCTCTCGATAGCCTGAAAGTCAATAGTCAGAACAGCAGCAGGTAAGAGAAAGAAAGTGCACTGAAATGCATAGCTCTATCTTTACGTGATGTCTAAAAAAACATATTGAATGCATTAACAAATGAACACAAAATTCAATAAAATGTACAAATATGCAGCCAAGGCAGGTAAACATAGGAAGGCATGTCTTAGAAAATCTAGATTCTGTGGTAACCACGCTGTTCAGAAAATCATGCCATAGTAAAATGGTTGATATGCACTTAAAGCTTACTTATTACGGACAACATTACACCAAATAAAATAACTGCAGCTCAAAATTATATCGTTTGAGCAACACTCAAGAAAAACTCCAATTGTGAGTACATTCTGCCATGATTATACATTTAACATTATAGCTCAAAATATTAGTATCAAGGATTTTACTAAATAAACATCTGACTGGTACATGCCATTATAGTGACTTATACAGTAGCATAATGTACAACATATTGAAAAACATGTTGACTACATCATAATACAAACATACCACAGATATGCATATAGGCGTTGTTGTGGAATTAACTTAAGAACATGAAGGGTAGATATTTGCAGAAATTTATCGGTATAAAAAACTTTGGAGAGCTCTGTTTTGACTTGGTCAGGTAATATTAAAAATACTCAGCAGCTGAAGAAAATAAACAAAAAGCGTGAACAGTTGTTGGTCTGCTTGAGCAAAAGGTCACATTGAATTACACTAACAAAATATCTGAAGTCGGTTAACTGATTATTCAAAGAAACGATTTTCTAAAAAATACTGGTAAAGACCTAAGTAAATAATGAAAAAACTAAACTAATGTACCATGATAAAACATATAGCTGAACTGTACTCAGACATATATAACAAATCAGTCATCACTTGTAGGTACAGGAAAACATAAAAGCTAAGCATATAAAAGCTCCGATAGGCAATAGGTATGTCATGTGTTCCTTTAGACTGTGAAGTGGGATCTTCTGCATTGAAGCAGGCATGACAGGATTCATCTAAGATGGGCACTTGATACAGGTAAGCAGGAAAGTGTATCACAAAACATAGCATTTAACTCATTTAATTCTTGCTATGAATGTTTATTACTAAATGTCTATATTACATGAAACAAAACATGTAGTGTTTCATAAGATCAATCTAGGAATATAGTGCTAGAAAATTCTCTTGCAGTAAAACGTTATACCAATAATCAAAACACCAATAACCTGACTGCCAGGCACAAGAATTAATATATTTGTTCTGCTTACAACTAAAAGTTACTGCGATATCATGCTACATAACTAACAAGTAGCTATTAGGTTGAAATAAGGTCCACGAGGTCATAACAAAAGTGGCACAAAAGTACAAAACTATCCAAGTACCATTGTTTAACTAAAGCTTGGTGTAAATAAGGTAATAAAAGAAAATTTCTGCAGTTTGGCCTTTTGTTAACAGTCAAGAGACACCAACAATGATCAGGTGCTGATAGAACCGTAGCATAGAACTAATCATATAACTGAGAATTCAGACTTTTGTCATGTAATTTCACAAGCCCATATTGGTACTAACCCTACTTCAGATAAACGCCACCGGACAACAGCAACTCCAGAACAGAGTTAGTAAAGAAGGCACAGTGCAGACATCAGCAATACAGATGGTGAATCTTCAATCAGTTCAACTACTTTATTAAATGGCTATATTGCATGAAACAAAACAATGTAGTGTTTCATGAGATCAATCTAGCCATATAGTGCGACAAGATTCTCTTTCAGTACTTCATCCCAATAACCAAAACCCTGAAACTTGACTGCCAAGCACAAGAATTAATATATCTATTCTGCTTACAACTAAAAATTACTGTGATGTCATGCTTTCATATCTAAATAGTAGCTATTAGGGTGAAATACTGTCCACGGGGCCATAACAAAAGTGGCACAAATCATCCAAGTACCATTGTTTAACTAAAGCTTGGTGTAAATAAGGTAATAAAAGCAAATTGCTGCAGTTTGGCCATTTGTTAACAGTCAAGAGACACCAACAATAATCAGGTACTGGTCGAAACATACATAGCACTAATCATATAACTAAATCGAACTCAGATTTTTGTAATGGAATCTCCACTATCGCATATTGGTAATAACCATACTTCAACTATACTGTTACCGGCCAACAACAACCCCAGAATAGAGTTGGCGAAGAAGAAAAGGCACAGTGCAGATCATCAGCAATACAGATGGTAAATCTTCAAACAGTCTAACTACTCGCGTCAGAACAATATAACTTGATTTGAAGAAGGCGTCCATCACCTTTACAATCGCCGTGATGTCACGGAGTGGCGTCCTTGGGTACCAATCAGGAAGTGGGCTCCTCCTCCTCTGTGGCGTAGCCTTCACAGCCCAAACTGGTGGCACGTTCTCCTTGTTGCTGGAGGGCGATGCGTACCGCCGGGACAGAGGCTTCCCAGGCCGCCTCCCTGCCAGAGCTCCGGCGAGGCCACCCTCCTGATAAAGAACCCGCCGCCAGAGAGGTCGGTGAGGCCCGTCCTCTTGATTTCCCTATGCTCAGGCATCTTGGAGATCTGCAGAAACAAACAGCAGAGGAGATACGGGTAGGTGAGAACCCCAAGAAACGCATCAAAAAGAACAGGAAATGGTTCAAAAGGCAGCGTGTCTTGCTCACATCTTGGTCTTCTCTTCTCTGATTCGTGCTTATACGATTCGTATCCAGAGATCCCTCCAGTCCTAGTCCCTGAAATCCATAAGCGCAAAGCATCACGGAAACCATCAAAAGACCAAGAAATGGATGCGGGCGAACCATCAAGAGAACAGAAATGGATGCGGGCAAGCCCACAGATACCACCAAAAATCCACGAGCGCGGAACATCCAAGGCCATCAAATGGATAGGGGAAAACGAACGGAAACCAGCAATAACCCCAAGATTCGTTCGCGCTTTACCTCGCCGAACTCCTGCTTCGATTCCCCGCCGCTAATCCCGACACCGGTACAGATCTGCGCAAGAGAATCCAAGAAACGCATCAGAACGCCAAGAAACGGCCGGGGAACGGGACAGAAGAAGAGAAACCCAAGATTTCGCTCACGATTTGCTCGGCCCTCCTTCCGGTCTTGCCGCTCCGAACCCCTGGTACAGCTGCGGACTCTAATCTACGGCTAACTACGACGAATTTCGGGGTGGAACTATCTAGGGTTTATACAGCTACGGCTAAATGGGGAATTGGGGAGCGGGGAAGACGCCGGGCGGCATATATTGAAACTCAAAATTTTGGGAGTGGCGGCCGTGGCCGTGGGCCGAAAACTCCGGTCCATGGCTTTCCGCGTGGACTAGAGCGCATCCGTCCGTCCGTGTGCACCGGGTGGACGGTCGGGATGAGTTCGGTGTGTGGACGTGGTCTATTTGCGGTCGTAGCCGTTGCTGGTTTTGACTTTTGGGGTGGTCTGCCGCTCTGAGATTTCGTTCGAATTTTCGGGACAGCGTCGCGACTACGCGGAGACGAATAATGAATGACTCACGACAGGCTCGTGACCAGCAATGAGCCACGTCATCTTCCCCTGCAAATTCGTGTATGGCCGTGCTGACGTAACACAATTTTTTTTTAGAAAAGGAGGGTGCGATTCCCCGGCTGACGTAACACAATGGACGCACGTAAAAGCCCAAATTTAACAGACACTTCTACTGGTATATACTCCCTCTGTTCCAAATTAGATGACTTTCATTTGTCCACATGCGGATGTATCTAGACATGTTACAAGTGTAGATACATCCACATTTGGATAAATAGAAGTCATCTAAATTGGAACGGAGGGAGTATCTTTTTCGTTATCCAAAGCTTTTTCCTCTTATCAAAAAAAAATACTATATTAAAGCATCTTCACTCGTGCTCCCCAAATCATGTCCGGATTGAGGCCGAAACAAGAGTTATGGGGGTCGTCCAGACGAGATGGTGTATATGGGGAGCGCCTCTCTCCACTCGCCGCCCCAATAGGATTATTTCTTTCTTTTTTTTACTTTGTGTGGCATTTCTGCAAATAGCCTCCGGAAGGCGCGGCATGCCATGCCAGGCCATGTCGTCGCGCCTCTCCACCTCGCGTCATGGCAGGCCGTCGCGCCTCTCCGGGGAGCCGTGGATGCCCACCGCGTGCGTCCATGTCTGTCCACGTCCCAGCCGGCGCCGGCACCGTTCGACCCGCCGCCGTCCTGGCGTTCCCCAACACACGCCTCTGCGTCGTCCTGGGCGTCCTCACGTCCCGGGCGTCGACCTCAACCACGAGCTCGACATTAGCAACAACGCTTCGTCGGCAGGGGCAGACGTGCGTGCACGGGTCAGATCGAAGCCACACGGCCGGGACGGCGTGGAAGGTGGTGCTGGAGTGGGAGCAGAAGGCCGGTACGGCAGAAGGCCGGGACGGCGTGGAAGAAGAGGATGAGCGCGATGTCCGGGCGGGAGGCGGCGCCGAGACGACAGATGAGGAGGAGCGGTGGTCGTGGAGGCGGCGCGGCGCGGAGAGGAGCGCGGCGGCTGCGGCCACCGGGGACGGGAGCGAGTTAGGGTGGAACGGATGCGGCTCCGGTCGACTCAAGAAATTTTGCAGCAAAGTTGGGTGGGCATGACCACCCATACCTCCCCAACCTATGCCCCTCTCCAACATTAACGCCGACAATCGCCCTTACCTACCACCCTGGCCCCCTTTATCGCCCCCACCCCCGTCCAAGCGAGCCATCTCACTCACGCTCGCCTCCCTTTCCCCTTCGTTCATACCAGTCACCGTAAGTTATGCCCCACAACGACAAGGTCGGCGGAGCCGGATCCGGATAAGACCATTCCGAGGGCACAGCCTCCCCTCGAGGAGGTGAGGTCATTTCACCAAGCCGCATCTTTGTCCCGCCGAACTACTGTCCACCGAAGGGGTGGGTCATAAGCTTCTACGGATCGTCGTGGCCCTCCCACCGGTTGCGATCTGCAACTACAAAACCACGCCAGCAAGGAGCACGTGTGGGTCGCCCGCTTCACGCGGGAGAGGGCAGTCGCCATGGCAACTTGTTCATGCCATCACGACACAACAACAGAGGGGCGGCGGGCCTAGTGGAGCACCATAGAGGCTGGTCGCTCACGGCGACATCACATTTCGCATCCCGCCCCGCGACATTGCCTTCGCACGCCAAAGACGAATCCACGCTCGACACCACACGCGGAGCTACGACATTGTCATCCCGGAACCAAACTCGGAGGAGGAGGTGGTGCTGCCTGATTTCCGTGTCCCCTCGAGACGGAGTGCCCCGGCCGTTGGAGGCATGCCATTTTCGGGTCGGCGCCGCAGCCGCCGCGCCACAACTACGCGCCGGACGCCTGCTCCACCACCATCAGTGCCTCCGCCTCCTCCATTGTCATTTACCTCTACTCCTCCGACGACATTTTGTGTGAATTTTCATTCGAAATCTAGTAAAATGTCAACAATTTTGGACGAAATTTCTAAAGTTTGTTTAAATTGAATGCCTAATTTTTTTTTAGAACTAGGATTTGGAGGCGCCGTTGGGGCAGTCGTGGCCAACGGGTCGGATATGTATCGGGCACGCGCGGTCCTTTTTCAGTGTGCCAGATATATTATCGGGGACGCCGGTGGAGCATCGAACTCTCGTTCCTCTCACGTCGTGTACGCTTGCATGGAAGATGTATACACCAGGCACGCATCACGCATATGGGTCTCCGGCTACACGTTGTCTCTTGTGTTACGACTACTGTAACAGTTCGATACATGTTCTGACCGGATGGGTATAAAACAGACGCACAGATTCTTAATCCCCTGAACCGTGACTCTGATTTCTCCTCCAAAACAGCGCGCCGCCGCCATGAGGCCATGGGCCGACATCAACTCGGAGCTCCTCCTCTCCATCACCGACGGGTTATCGCTAAAAGATCACGTGTGCATCCGTGGCGTCTGCACCGCGTGGCGCCGTGCCCACGCGCCGCCGTTCCCTTCCCTCCTCCGCTCCTCGTCCTCGCTGCCGACGGCCGGTGCGCCTCCGCCTTATCGTTCCTGATGCAGCGCTCGTTCCACGTCTCCACGTTTCGGACGTGCAGCTTCTTCATCGGCTCGAGCAACGGCTGCTTTGCAGTGGCCAGCGAGTACCTCGAGATCTTCATCCTGAACCCCATTACAGGCGAGTCGACCGTCGTGGCCCTGACCGACGGCAACAAGATAGCCTACACCAAGACCCGGGACATGAAGTGGTTTATCACTGACGTCGCCATGAACAGAGACCAGCTCACTGACCTGGCCTACGACATCGATGGCGATAAGGTGTACTGCCTCACTGAATGCGGGGAGGTGCACGTGCTCCACATCCCCCGCGGTCGTCGGCGGAAGCCTATTGTGGAGCCCTTACTGGCGGCGGAGCGCTCCGTCGGAGTCCCCTTCGACCCGGCGCCTGTGTTCGCCTCGCCCTACCACACCGTGTCCAAGCTCACAAGGTCCAAGCAGATCTTCGTCTGTAACGGTAGCCTCTACCAGGTGTGGCGGAACACCACCTGCCCCATCACTTGGAGGCTGCCGGACGGTGGCCGTTTCAGCATGTCCAAGGATGAGATCTTCGTCCTGAGGTACGACCCTGGGCGCCGGCCATGCTGGGACGCCGTGCAGGATCTAGGGGGCTACTCGGTGTTCCGTGTTCATCGGCAAGAACAACCCGGCGGTGGTGCGAGCCGATGGCGTATCATGGGTGAGGGCTAACTGCGTGTACTGGATGGATGAACGGTGGCGAGACGTGCCCATGGTGTTTGACGTGGCGACGCGAACCTCAGCGCCCTGCGCGTTCCCCTCTGTTGGCGGTGTGCAGAGTCCGGCATGCCGAACAGGCTGCTGGTATTTCTTCAGCGACAGCATTGCTGCTGTAACAGTTGCGTGATCGCATATCCTAATCAAGGTCTTTTCCTCACACGTACCTGAAGCTATATACGGAGTACTAGCCGGACTCTGGCAAATCTGGAAAGCTAGCAATGATTGTGGTGTTCAACTCGATCTCTCAGCCCCCCAGCGACGTGATGCGGCTCTGTGCTGAAGACGTGTTACTCTGGGCTTTCAGATACACCCCCATTGATCGCCCCGGCCTGGGCTTGTTCGTGATCATTTTGTGCGTTGTAACAATGGACATTGTAAGAGCATCTCCAAGAGGTTACCTATATTATCAAAAACTGTTTTTTAGGTATTGGGTGCAAAAACACAGCTCAAAGAGCTTACCTAAAAAGTAATCCCCAACCAATTTTTTTTTTGTCACTACCCATATTTTAGCTCAGAATTGGCAAATATAGCAATCCTAGGACAAATACCCATCTACCCAAAATGAGGGCGCCAACCACCAACCGCCCACGGTGAAAATTCCTGGGCCGACCTCCTCCGATCCCGCCACCGTGCCGCCGCCTCCGGCCACCGGCGCGTTGCCAGCCGCACGCCCCAGCCCTCCTCGCCCCGCCACCCTCCTCCGGCCGCCGGTGCGCCGCGCCGCCGCCGCATCGAGCTCCCACCTCTTGGCGTGGGGCAGCCGATTCTCGGCGCCGACGACCTTGCCCCGCCCTCCCCTGCCTCGGCCCGGCCTCCCCGACCTCCACCCCGCCTCCATGACCTCCGCCTAGCCCTCCCCGACCCCGTCCCGCCACGGACGGTAGCGGCGACGACGCGTCACGAGGAGGAGCCCCGCTTCCCTGACTGCGAGGCGGGCGGGGTGAGTGCGAGGCCGGGCACAGGCGGCCGGAGCGAGGTCAGGCAGGGCGAGGTCGGGGCGGCTGGACAACCATATCCATTTTGCCTACCCAAATTATAGGTAAGCTCTTGGAGATGCTCTAACTGTTTTGCGCCTTGCGCCTTTTCTCTCCCCTCCCCCTGATGTACCTCTCTGAACCTTCTTGTATTTGGCTTGGTTTGTGGCCGGTTTCGAGTTATAATAACCGGTGGGGAGCAATCCCCCCGTCTTTCTCGAAAAAAAAAGTTACGCGTAAAACTTAGCTTGTAGCCTGAGAAACAAAAAATACGAATTATTATTACATGCAGTATTAGTTTTTAACTCAAACAAGGGATATGAATTTTTCGATAAAGAAACATGGGATATGAATGAGACCGTAAACAGTACCACAACTGCAATTTCATTTTTTTTGAGCTGTGCGTTGACGTTTTTTTTTCAAGAACAAGCAACCAAAGGTTGCATGTCTTTTTTATTAAGATTAAGCAAGGGGTTTTTACAAGGTGCCCATAGGCCCACACTGACGTTTTAAACGATCTTTTCTGACATTTTAAACATATGCTATTCTATATATTGTACTTGTTGTTTTTTAGAAGATGTGAGAAATTTTAGCGTAATTTTTCAACGTTATGGGCATCCATTGTAAAGAACTTGAGTTGGGGGCGGCACAAATCGTGATGCAAATCAAGTAAATTCTCAGTAGACCGAGACTTAGTTGGAACTGTAACTAGGTGACACTATTTGATTGAGAATTAAGTTGATTCTCAATTGACCGATAATTAGTTGCTCTCTATTTTAATTGGATTATTCTTAGTTGTTCATCGAGATTTTCATCGATGCAGATTTGAAATGCACTAAGTGACAAAGAACCCTCGCGTTTCTCCCGAGGGACGATTCAGGTTTATACCAACCGTAGCCACCACCTCATCTCTTTCCCCACCATTCATCACCACTAGAGAGATGTGACAACCGGCAAGCCCATTAGGCTCGCAAGGACAACGACGGTAGGCTGTTCCCTTGTGTTGCTCGTGTGCTGACGGTGCACAGAGGAGACATGTGTGCTACAATTGGTAATTCAAGAACGAGCGGACGAGGGAGGAAACAACAAACCTAGGATGGACATGATGAAGATGATGGATGGTACTAGTAGCTTTGACTCAGGGTCGATCCTCCTTTCTGCGTCAAAAGTGGTCTCCTGTCATGGACAGTCTCTCCTCTACCGTGTCGGGGTTTTACTGTGCTAGTCACCATGTAAGGACCTACGAAAAAAAATTAAAGATGATCACATGAATACTACTCCCTCCGTTCCATATTAATTGATTTGGTTTTGTCCAAATATGGATGTATCTATACTTGTATGGTGTCTAGATACATCCATGTGTAACAAAACGTGTGTCAATTAAATCCGAACGGAGGGAGTACTATATATCAAAGCGCACCCGCTTTGCCCTCACCACAGCTACCCACGTCACCCCGTGCCACATCTACAGTAAAAAAATCCCACTTCAACAGTACCCGCACGGATCCGCGCCGTCCATCTTTGATCGTACGGTAATCAGACAGCCAGCGCGACATTTTTACAAAAAACATCCTCGCGAATCCAGCGTCTGCTCCGCGGTCCACAAAATTACGAAGCGAAGGACCTTTTTGCAAATGCTAAAAAGCGTAAGGACCTCAGCGCAAAACCGTCGCCACTTCCCCTCCTCCCCTCTCCCTCGCGCGTGCAGCCGAGGTCGCCGCCGGCCGCCGACGCCTGGCGCCGTCGCTGCAGGACTCCCCACTCCGATCCGAGCGCACGAAGAGCTCCGCCGCCAAATCCTCCACCACCTCGCCGCAGATCGGCCGCCGGGACGCCGCGCCATCGCCGTAATCGACGTCGCCGTCCACGCTGGCCTCCGCCGTGTTTGCACGCCGTCGCGTCCGCTCCGGCGACCAACGCGTGGCGGCGCCGCCGTCTACGGCCGGCCCGCGACCAGGCGCGTGCAGCGCGCCCACGCGCGTGTCCTGCCTCGCCGTCGCGCGCCTCCGGCGAGTTTCACGCCGCCGCGGCAGAAGCTCCACTCGCCCGTGACGTCACGATGACGTCACGGCAGGCCTGTGCGCGGGCCTGGGCTGGCCACATGGGCCGCTACGTGGGCCGGCCTGGCTGTGCTTCCTTTTTTTTTCCCCTTCTGTTCTTTTTATTTTTTTCCCCTGCTTTTCTTTTTTAGAAACTTTTTGCAAATTTTGAGATACAACTTTCATAATTTCCAAATCTGCACTACTTCAAAGACTTTCAATATACTAATTACATCAATTCCACTCATACACACGAAATGCACAAACAAAAAAAAAAAATATATATATATATATATATTCGACAACTCACAAGTTACAATTTGCATAAAACAAAAAGTTTTAAAAAAATACTTCCCAATATATCCACCTGAAAAATATGAATAACATATCCGACCGATCAAAAGAACAAAAAATACTTGCTACTTCTGGCAAAAAACAAACATGTTTTCAAATTCCAAGAGAATTCCATATTAAAAAAAAAAGCACTTCTTCTGGATATGTGAAGGACAATTTTTTCACAAATGTTTGATTAAACGAACAATTGCAGAGATAAAACTTCATATCCCCTAACTATGCATTTAATTTAAAATACACCTAATAAATTTAAATACAATGTATTTCCTCTAATTATTGATCTAAAATATGAATATCTAATAGAAAAATGTAAAACAAAGTATATCATTCCGAATAAGTTAATATTTAGAGAAATATAACTTCATACAATGTATTTCCCTCCAATTAATGAGTTAAATTAAGCATCTAATATAAGCATAAAAACATATTATACCGACTCCAATAAGTTAAAATTTTGATACAACATAACCAAACTCCACCAAATTATGCAAATCGGTTTAATAAACACTTACATTGAACTATTGCATAAACATTCCATCCTAAAAAAAAAAGGGAAATGATATGCTCAAAAGTTTTTTCCAAAATTAATAAATTTTAGGATTGTCCTCACAAAATTTACACCAAAATTGTTGAAATGTCAAATTCGGATATTTGGAACATTTAAATGCCTTCCGAATCTTTCTAACTAATCTCAAGATATCTACACACTTCAAAGATGTGGAAATTTCCCAAAATTCAATTCTACCGCTACAACACAGCAAACAAATTTGAATATTTCAGAATTTCACCTACCTTCCAAATCTAACCATTTTACTAACGTTAAAAAAAAATATATATCTAAAAAAAACTTTCCAACTTGACTAATTTTCGAATTTTAGACAATTTCCAGACACGAACTCTCCTTGCATTCGAACGATCCTCAAATCTACACAGTTTTTAAACGTCAACGATTTCAAATTTCAACTTAACCACACGGGTTATGTAGTTGCAACTAAAAAAAATGTTCGACTATATGAATATTTGCAGAGAATTCAGTTTCATTTTCGTCAAATTATAAAATGAATTCACATTGAATTTAACAAATGCTCAAACAATGTATTACCTCCGACTTTGCTTATTTCAACAGTTTTTAAATTTGCCTGTTTCTAAAATAAGGACATTTACAAATTTAAATTTCACCAAACGGGCGCGGCGGTGTCGCTGCGCAAATTCTCCTAGTATTTTTTAATAATTAAAAATGATCTAAGAGAGAGAGAGATAGAGAGAGTAAAAAAAGGTTTACTAAAAGAAAGCCAAAATGTCTGAACCACTAGTGAAAGTTTCTTATCAATATTTTTTACTTTGTTCTATTTTATTTTTTTCACCGTGTGGGAAGAAGTAAAAATATTTAGTCCACACACAAAAACTAGTCAAACATTAAACTCCCTCCATATTTAAATACAAGTCACTTGATATTTAGATCAACTTTTGACCATTAATTTACTAGTAACAAGTATGCCACAAAAAAAAATGCAAATGGATGCACATTTCCAAAAAATCCCAATTATATATTTTCTATGACATATAACTCATATATTGTTGACCAAAATTATAAGTAAATGTTTGACACGAAAAATAAAATGGACTTGTATTTGAAAATGGAGGGAGTATTTACTTTTGTCGACATTTTCTTTTTGAGAAAAAAACTTTTGCCAACATGGCGACATGAACCTATCACATTGACGGTGTTTTTACAGGCCCGCAAGATAGCTGGTTCCGACATTTGGCCCAATAGGCCAGATCGACACTCACCCAACCCTAAAGCCTCCATCACTCCATTCTTCACTTCCTCAGTGCCTGTTTGTTTGAGCTGCAGCTGAACAAGAAGCAGCTGGAGCTGGTAGATCCTGAGAAGCAGCTGGAGCTGGACGGCTGGTGGATTGTAAAAATGATGTTTGGCAACTTGCTTTTAGTACGGCTGGTGGACATTCAGCTGGTGGTAAAAGTCTAAAATACCCTGTATGCCGAGTTGCCGATAATGATGTATAAATACTGACATGACATTATTTAACTGATTATATTTTGTACCAGCTGAAATAAAATGCTTAGCACATATATGAAATAATATAATTATAATAAATAAAACCAGACGAATCTATAAATATATATGCAAAAGTTATCCAATATTTACATCAAACACATGTATGAACATCTAGTATTTTCACAAAATATGTATACATCATACATAAATTATCTATACATCATGCCCATCCCACGTCTGTATTTGCTTCTTCTGAACACGGTCAGGACCGAATCTTCTCCATGGTCGGCAACAGGCCAGCAGCGGTAGCAGCAAATCAAACGGGGGCACCAGCTGCAGTTCAATCAGAGCTAGGCAGCAGCGGTAGCAGCAAATCAAACGGGGGCAGCAGCAGCAGTTCAATCGGAGCCAGGCAGCAGCGGCAGCTCTTGCCGGCGTGCTGGTAGGAGAAGAGGGGCAGGAGGTGGTCGCGACCGCGTGGGGGAGCACTTGTCCAGGCGAGGACGGTCGACGGAGATTTGGGGAACAGCTGGACGTGGGTAGGAGATGGCGGGGGGACAACGAGCTCCTATGCGCCGGCGGGCAGCGCCGGAGGGAGAGCTCGAGGCCGGCGGCGACCGAGCTCCTATGCGCCGGCGGGCAGCGCCGGAGGGAGAGCCCGAGGCCGGCGGCGACCGAGCTCCTATGCGCCGGCGGGCAGCGCCGGAGGGAGAGGCCAAGGCCAGCGGCGACCTCGAAACCTAGCCGGCTCTGTTCTTTCTTTTTTCAGGTCGGGGCAGAGTGGCTGTTCGATTCGGTGCGGGGCAAAAGTGTCGGCCAGTTTTGTTTCCTTGCGGTGGCATTCGTCGTAAATAACGCGAGTTCTAGGGGTACTACGATATAACGGTTTGTTTTGTTAAGTTTCAGCTGCGGGAAGCCGCGGGAAGTTGCCCCCGACGTGCTTCTCGGCTTGCCGTGCAAATTCAACAAGCGCTTAGGGTGTGTTTGGTAGACTACATGTGTTGGGCATGGCTTTCTCAGATGAGACAGGCTAACCTCATACGGGTTGGACTGGGATTTTCTCGCGTGTTTGGTAGGCTGTACGCACTGAGACAGGCTGGGCTGAGATGGTGTTTGGTAGGCTGTACGCACTGAGACAGGCTGGGATTACAAATAGGTCCAAATTCTTACAAATAAGTCCAATATAAAAAGCAATCAGGTCCTCAATCTTATCCTATCGTGGATAGCCGGCGGCGTTGGACGCGTGGTCGCCGTTGGGCGGCCGTGGTGGCAGGGTGGCGGGGCTGGTCCTCCGGCGGCGGTGGACTTCGACAGAGGCGCCGTCTTCGTGGCCGTGCCCGGCCGTCTTCGTGGCCGTGGGCCGACGGCGGCGCGCGGAAGCGCCGTGCGGGAGCTCGTGCTCGTCGGAGGCGGAAGGGAGGCGGGGATGCGAGGAGGCGCCGTCTTGGCCGTGGGCCGGCGGCGGCGGGTCGGAGGAGGCGCCGCGGAGGCCGCGCGGAGGAGGGGACGGCGCCTGGCCGGCCGGCGGGAGCTCGTCCCTCGCTTCCTTCCGCCGCGGGGGTGGGGGGCGCGAGGGGCGGCGGTGGTCGGCGTCGTCTGTGCCGGCTGGAGGAGGAGAGCAGGCGGCGCCGGCGTGGACTGTGCCGCGCCAGGAGGAGGAGAGCAGGCGGCGGCGCCGTCGACCGAGGCTGCTCCGCACGCGCTCGTGGGGTTGGCTCCGCTCCTCTCGTCTTCTCTGTGTGTGTGTTACGGGGGGCAGGTGAACAGTATTTCGTCCGGGGTGGGCAGCTGCGTCGCGGAATCGGTGTGGACACAGTGTTCTGCGGGTACGAGGCCAGCCTGGGCGAGCAGAGAAGCTCGATTCCCACTTCCCAACCCGGCACTGCCCGGAGGCCTTTTTCGTATGAAGCCAGCACTGCCCACGCGAGCCGACCCGGGCTAACAAACAACGAATGAGCAGCTGAGCCAGGTTGCGGTGAGAATGTGTGGGTTCGTCCGACCTACCAAACACACCCTTAATGAAGCCCGACTCAAAAAATAAGGTGTTTGGTTGGGCTTCAGCCTTTAGGACCTTAGAAGCTGTAGAAGCTCAAGCTCAAGCTAGAACAAACAGGGCCTCATTCCTCGCTCGCCGCTTGCCAGCCACTCCCCAAAATGCAAAGGCCAAATCCTCGCCATCGCACCCCACCGGCTTCCATGGAGGAACCGCAGCCGATGATCGGCTTCAGCATGGACGCCTTGCAGTCCGTCCTGCAGAGCCGGAACCAGGGCTGGGACCCCCGGATGCTGGAGATCGGCATCGACGGGACGCTGATCTACGTCTACGGCTCCCTCCCCTCCCTGCCCGCCTACACCGCCGCCCCTTTCCCGCGCGTTGCTGCGGCTTCGGTCACCGACGGTGTCGACCGCATCGGACAGCTCCCCGACCCGATCCTCCGGGACATCATCTCCCGCCTCCCCGCCAGGGAAGCCGCGCGCTCCGCTGCGCTCGCCTTCCGCTGGCGCCCGCTCTGGCGCTCGGCGCCCCTTGTCCTCGACGACACCCACCTTCTCACTCGCATCCTCCCGGGCCCGGCCGGCCGGCCCGCCATCGGCGACGATCCTCCATTCCTCCTGGCCTCGCCGACGCTGTGTCCCGCGTCCTCGCGGCGCACCCGGGTCCCTTCCGCTCCGTCCACCTCACCTGCAGCACCATGGAGGCGCACCGGGGCGAGCTAGCACGCTGGTTCGACGTCCTCGCTGCTAAGGGCGTCCAAGAGCTCGCCTTTATTAACCGCCCGTGGCCGCTCGACATCCGCCTACCGGCCACGCTCTTCAGGTGCGCCTCCCTCACCCGCCTACACCTTGGCGTCTGGAGGTTCCCGGACACCGCCGCCGTCCCGCGCTCCGCCGCCTTCCCCAACCTCAGAGAGCTCGGCCTCTCCTTAATAACCATGAAGGAACGCGACCTCGACTTCCTGCTCGACAGATGCCCCATCCTGGAGACCCTCACTATGATTTGGTCGCAGACCGGAGTGCGCCTCCGTCTCGTAAGCCGCACCGTGCAGTGCGTTCAGCTATGCATCACCAAGGTGGAGGACGTTGCCGTAGTGGATGCCCCTCGTTTGGAAAAGTTCTTGCTGTTCATGGCAGGGTTGAGCAAGAACCGCTCCAAGATCAAGATTTGCCGGGCGCCCAATCTGCGGGTGCTGGGATACCTTGAGCCAGGAGAGCATGTGTTGGAGATTGGCAACACCGTTACACCGTCATCTTGGTCTGCAGCGCACTCCATCTTAATTTACGTGTCAGTTGAAAATGTATAACCAATATGTCTCTTAATTGATTTCTCTCTCGATGCATGCAGGCTGGAACTAAGGAGAGCCCAAGCACCGTTGTCCCGAGTGTCCAGATCTTGGCATTGGAGGTGAAATTTGGTGTCCGCAACGAACTCAGGAAAGTGCGCAGCTTCCTCAGGTGTTTCCCCAACCTTGAGACGCTCCATGTCCAGGTAAATTTTCTTAACGCCACTAGCTACATTGGGCATTTTGCATCGTCACTTACTTTATTTAGATTTCCCAGTATGGTTCTTTTTCATAACTAGCTGAACTATGCATGCTGATTTAATTTGCAGTCTACGAAAATTGATGAGGAGCCCACCGGCAAGGCTAGTCTCAAGTTATGGCAAGAGGGCGGTCCCATCACCTGTGTCCTGCGGCACATGAAAAAGGTGGTTTTCCATGAGTTCCGAGGTTCCATAAACGAGATTGTGTTTCTCAAGTTCATCGCTGAGAATGCTCGCTTTCTGGAGAAGATGGTGATTGTGGTGGCCTATGAATGCTACTCTTCAGGGGAGGATGTGAAGGCCAAACTGAAGTCTCTGACTTGTGCAAAATGGGCCGGTGGAACTTGTAAACTTCAAGTCTACAAGAGCCCATTCACTCAAGGGTAGGTAGTCCAATTCATAATATCCGATTGGCATCTGAGTTCTCGCAAATTGCTGATCCTTTTGACCTGATCTACTATGGAGAATCGCTGTAATTGTTGGAAGTTAATAAGTGGCACTACTCTTCTTGTAGAAGATTACTAGACCTTTTCTTGTTATCAGAACTGGCAGTGGTTGATATCTTTTTTTCAAGTGTTATCTGTACTTAGCTGAGTCATGTTTCAGTGAGGTTACATCAGAAAACCTGAGCTAAATATGTGGCTAGTATTCCGCTCGTACAAGACTGGTGGTTGTCTAGTACTCATATGATTTTGTTATCAGAATTGACATCAGCTTATATATGTTGTTCATGTGATTTTTCTAGCATTAACAAGTTGTGTCCTGTAGTCCTGCTTCAGATGTTACATCATAGAACTTGTGCTAACTATGCGCCCGGTTGTGTTGGTTGGAGAGATGGAGATTTCGGAAAATTTCTAGCTAAGCTAAGTAAATTCTTCATATTTTACCAATTCTTGAGGATATTACTTAGATCTATCTCTAGCCTATTACTCCTTTTGCTAATCTGAGCGAGTACCTTGTGAATCAATTCTTAGCAGAGTAGCTGGTGAGTCAAAACCCACTATTTTTTGCAAAGTTAGGTTGATCATTTGCCTTTAGGTTCTGTTTGGAATGCAGGGGTTAATTTGTTCTCCTCTGAAATTTTGATGGATTCCCTCTGTTTCATACAATGCCTTAATATTGCGAACGATAATTGTGCACCTTATAGTTTACTTGTTGAGTTCTTGTAGCTTCAACTGCTTGGCATATATGGGCTTGCTTTGACCAGTTCATAGGTTAAGTTTTCTTGCTTGGAGCGTATGAAACTAGTTGTAGCTTGGCACGTACACTGAGCCAAGGTTTGTTTTCAACTCGCCATTCAATAGATAAGGTACGTTGGGTTAGAGGTTACTACTACTCATGCTTGCTACTATCTACCATTTGTTAATAGTCTTACCTTGTATAGCTGTGTGGGTTTAAATTACTCTTATCTATAGTTTGACATCTTGCTTAGTCTATGTTGTACATAATGTTCTGGGAGGCAGCGGTAGCTTAATCGACTGCTTGAGGCCAAATTTGTAAGGTTTGCAGGTGTAGCTTTTTTTGGAGCCAAATCTGCTTCTTCGACATCCATTTCATATCATCGAAAACGAAAACTTACCGGTTTCTTGTCAACCATATGCTCTAGTATGCAGCCGTTGTAATTACCACCCAGACTTTCTCTTATTTTCAGGACAGCTTGATCTAGCATCTCGAAAAATATCCTCAATATTTTCAATGCCATTAATTTGGATCCCCAGCTGGGAGAGGATCTGCTTGGTGCCCTCACAGTCCAGCGACAGATGCTCTGTAGTTTCTCTGGCTGCGCATCCGAAGGGGCAAAGTTCGTTATCAACAATCTTCTGCTTAAACAGAACTGTTCTGACCTTTATCCTGCCCCTGCTCACTCAGCCAAGCAAAAAAGCTTCATTTTTTTTTGGAGCTGCACACTTTCAAATTTCCTCGGCTCCTCCGTGCTTAACCCCTCCCCAGTTTATGAGTTTGTATAAATTCTTAACTGAGAGGTTTTTCGAGGTGTCTGTCCGCCATATTCTAATATCAGTAGCATCATTGTTCAGAGTGCAGGAATATAAAAACCTGTGTAGCGCCTCCAACTCACGAACTGCTATGTTCGATGTTAATTGTTCTAAAGGAATTCTCCATTCACCATTGCACCAACAGTCCACAACCGATTTTGTTTTTGTCTAACAGCGTGTGAGTACAGAGCTGGGAACTGGGTACACGGAGGTCCTTCTGCCATGAATAATACAATAGCGTGTAATTTAACTGCCATGCTTTGGCCTCAGTCTAGTTCATCATCCATCGATCAATATATAACAGTGTGCATCAGGCGTCACTAAACATTACCAATATCCTTTACGATTGTACCTTGAAGTTTGTTCTCTGTTTAGTTATCATCTGATCTGTGCAATTGCAGATCCCTTGTATTATGCAGCTATGGTCGCTAGGTCCATCAATTTCCATGTTTGGGATACAGTAGTTTCAAGAAATTTGTAGGTTATTACCCTCTTCTTTTTTGCTTGGAGTGTATGTTTACATTTTAGCTTGGTCATACCTTGGCGCATATGGATAGCGGTATGTCTTGAGCAAATGCTGGTTTTTAACTCTTGATTAGACTAGTTGGCTTAAGCAGTGTACTCCCTAATATAAGGTGTATAAATTTTGTTAAAAGTCAAACTATGTGAAGTTTGACCAAACTTTCAAAAAAAACTATCAACCTCTATAGTATCAAATAAATCTTATTAGATACATCATTGATTATATTTTCATCGTATTATCAATAGAATATAACTGCTGATCATTGTTTATATAAACTTGGTCAAACTTTACATGTTTGATTTTAGGAAAAAAATTATACGCCTTGTTTCTAAAGAAATGGAGGTTGTAGTATCTAAATCAATCCTATATAGTTCCGTAGATTTGTATAGCTTTGTGTTTCTGTGTTCTCATACTAGCAGTATTTAAACATCTGTTGTAAACGAAGACAGGTGGGCGCCTTCTCTCAGACCTAAGTATAAGGCGGAGAATTATGGAAACCTCAGCTGTTCAAGGAGAATCCTAGGGTCAATCGGCTATCTTTCAAATGTGGGAAATTTGTATTCTACCCAAACACACCTGTTCTCCACACACTATTGAACCAAACCAGGTGAAAATAATAGTGCCGAGTGATACACAGTAGTACAGACCCAAACACAGCTGTCTTGTCAGACTAGTCCCAGCAACTAGGGGTGTGTCTCACTGATGCCAGGAATCGGAAAGGGGCTGAACACGCAGTCAAACAATCCTCAACTACCTCGGCGACGGTGCTCGTCGAGCTCGGTGAGGAACATCACGACAGAGAGAAAAACACCAGCACGTACCCAGGTTCAGGCCCACCGCGAGGTGTAAAGACCCTACTTCCTGCTTTGCTGTATTGCACTGCTTGTAGAGGTTACAGTACAATGAGTTTGCCGAAGCTCAGGCTTTGCTAAGGAAGAACTATGGTGGAATGTGTTCTATCCTCCTTCGCTATGGTGTGGATGAGCTTCAGCTAGTCGATGGGTCGATGAATGATTCGATCCCCTCCTTCGGTCGTACACTGCCTCCTTTTATACCTGCCTCGGACCTCTTCCCCGAATTTACAAGGCGGGAAGGGCTACCACATGGCGACGGAGGAGGAGCACAGTGCACGGCGACGGGGTTGTCCATGGACACGGTTCATGGCAGGGAGCAGCGTCTCCTTGGCAGAAAAAGCCACCGTCCATTCAGGACGATGGGCTGGCGCTGCAGAGGTCCGTGGTATGCCCCACGGTGACGTTGGCCTGGAGCGTAGTGGCCAACGGTCCCCTTATCACCGAAACGGCAATCCTTGTAGTCCGCTTTACTTGGTGCAGCTTTGTTGACCACCTTTAATCACCAAAGAGGAAACTACGGCGTCGTCGTCATCGCGCGCAGGCGCGCGCGTCAATCTGCGTCGGGCGCAGAGACCATGTGCGCTCTGCAGCGGGTGCAGAGCTTGCTTCCACTTGAAGGAACCCCGCGAGGGTTGGGACGCCTCGTCGAGATTCTTGTGTACTTGACGGTTTTCCAGATAGGGGAGACCCTTCCGAGGAGAAGATTTCTCGAGAGGCTCGCCAGGCTGAAACGCCTGGTTCTTAGCAGAATAATTCCGTAGAGTGTTGAGAGCTGTGGCAGGCCGGCCCATGGTTCTCTGGTTTCCACTAGGCCGACATCCATAAACTTGGGTAAACATGCAATGGGATCAAACAAGGGATTCAGTTGTATAGGAGATTGAATCACACTACAAATAACTGCAGACATCTTTGAACAGACATTGTATCATAATCAGTGCGTCAATCAAGCTACAGATGATGCTACTTGAAGAGAGAGAGAGCAAACCAAAGAGACGAATAGTGTGTTGCGGCAGCGACCATCAGCTCGTCCATTAAGCTGGTCAGTTCGGCGGCCGACGGAAGTGATTATGATCTCCGGGAGAGGTCGCTTGAGGACGGCCAGCAACCAGGAGTCCTGGCCGTCCGGCCATCCAGCCCCATAAGGGAGAGCCGAGGTGGTGACAGCGCGTGGGCGGATGTCTTCTGGGTCGCCGCGTGCCTCCGTTCCATCCCTCTTCCTGGCACCCCGTCCCGATTTCTGAAACCTTAGAGAGATGGCCATGGCCCTCTCACCCAGATGGCTCTGCATCGGTCGACAAGGAGGCGCCCGAGAAAGCAGGATTACGGAGGTGCGTTAGGCGGCATCGTGTGGGGAGGCGGCGGCGTGGGGAACAGCAGTGTTACGTGGAGAAGAGGCGGCGAGGCAGGGCGGCGTCGCGTGGGAATTGGGAAGGAAAAGAATGGGGGGCGTCAGAGACTGCGCGGGCGGGGGAAATTTCGTCTGCGGGCAGAGTATCGTCTGCCGGTAATAATCGCTAAGTGCACCCACGGCACCAGATTAGGCTAATTCAGGCCATTAGATCTAATCAGTTGAGATAATCGGATGGTACAGTCCAGGCTGTGTACGCTAAACGGGGTGGCTTTAGGAAAGAAAATGTTTGCTCTTTTAATAGTAAGTATAGAAAAAATACGGGTCTAGATATAGACAATGTTATGATCTACAAGTGTGTAAAATTTTAATTTGAAATTCGTTCTATTTAGGTTAGGAAAAAATGATAAATGGATGAATCTGGGTGGTGAACAGTATATTAATTTTTTTTTGCCGGATTTGTCTTTTTATGTAGGCTGAAATAATACGAATTTTGGATTGAAATTTTACACACTGACAGATCTAGATATTCTTAACATGTAGGAATAGAATTCTTTTCGAGTTTTTTGAAACTTAAAAATGTCTATTTTGTATTTTTTTGAAGAAACGAGCTACGGTCGGACTCCATTTCACTTCCCGTTTTCGATTCCTTTCCTGTCAAAGGAATCAAAAGTCAAAGGAGCCCTAGGACAGATATTTTCCCAAACTATCTTATCTAGTAATTCCCCAATTCGCAATCCCCTGATACCGCGACGGCGGTAACCGGGACGCCATGGCGGCGGCGTACGGGCCTTGGGCCGACCTCCACACGGAGGTCCTGCTTACCATCGCCGCCGGCTATTCGCTGAAGGACTACGTGCAGCTCCGCAGCGTCTGCACCGCGTGGCGCTCCGCCCTCGCCCTCCCCCCCGCGCCGCCGCTCCGTCCTCTCCTCGTCCTCGCCGACGGCCACCGCGACTCCGCCTTACCCCTCCTGACCCAGCGCCCGCTCCACCTCTCCACGGACAAGTCCGACAGCGGCTGCCGCGTCACCGGCCCGAGCAAGGCCCGCCGCAGCAACCACATCGTCGGCTCGAGCAACGGCTGGTTGGCCGTGGCCAGCGATTTGATGGGTTCCAGCATCTGGACAGTGGGGATCTTTCTCGTGAATCCCCACACCGGCGAGGAGATCAAGCTCCCTCACCCGAGGAGCGCCCGCAACCTGCGCAAGATCGTGTTCGCGCCGAACCCCAAGCCCGACGACTGCACCGCTATCGCCATCACCGACCTCAGGGAAGTCGCCTACACCAATCACTGCAGGGACATGGAGTGGACGTTCATCGACCTTGCCATGGACGGCACAGAGCAGCTCGTGGACCTGGTCTACGATGTCCAAGGCTACAAGGTGTACTGCCTCGGTCCAAGGGGGGACGTGCGCGTGCTCCACATCCCCCGCGGCCGGATGCAGAAGCCGACAGCCGAGCCCTTGCTGGCTGGGAATGCTGGCCTCCGGTTCAACCCTGCCGCCGTCTTTGCCCCGCCCTTCGACATCGTGTCCGGGCTAACATCTGCCAAGTACCTGTTCCTGTATGATGGTAGCATGTACCAAGTGTGGCAGAACATCAGCACCACCGTCAGGTTGCCGTTGCAGGCAGGCTGTAGGTTCACCATGTTGCCGGATGAGATCTTTGTTCTGAAGTACGACTCTGAGCTCAATCCATGTTGGGACGTGGTGAAGGATCTGGGAGGCTGCTCGGTGTTCATCGGCAAGAACAGCCCGGTGGTGGTGCGAGCTGAGGCCTTCCCCGGGGTGAGAGCCAATTGCGTGTACTGGATTGACTGGTTCGGTGTTCCTATGGTGTGTGCCATGGCCACCGGAACCTCCGAGCCGTTCGTTCTTCCCAGCGGCGTATGCAGAGGAAGCTGTTGGTACTTCTGCGATGAGCTGATGACAAAGTTACAAGCATTGGCGACAATGTGAGAAAAATCTGGACAAACCCTGAAGACTTGCGGAGCACAAACGGTTAGAAGGTTGAAGATAGAATCCCTCTAAAAAGGCTGAAGATTAGGTTACTTCAAAGCTCTTCATAATATTCGTAATTATGTAACTATGTATTGTGACTTTTGAGTGTGCCCTAGCTTATTGTGACGTAGTTATGCTCTTTGCATTTCTAACTTATTGCGTCAGTAGTCCCATGTTTTACATTGCCAAATTACTGTTGGTCAGATATGTCATTTGCATTCCTAAGTCTGATAGACATCGGATTAATAACTTATCAAATGCACTTAGTTAGCTGATTCTTTAAATCTAAAGGTAAAATGGCATATTTGTTCTTAGTTTGGAACATAGTCAGTTATTTTTCAAGTTTATAATTACCACTTCAGAGAGTTCATATCATGTAATCTTGAGTTATTCAGTATGCACTACTTCGTGTTAAGTTTGGCAGTGAAGTATTTCTAAAACCAAAGTATTTGAAAACTGTAGTATTTCTTTGCCTGGCAAGTAAATACTTCAGTTTGGAAAAAAGAGGTCCGAACCTCTTTTTTATAAGGATTGATGCAGTCTTGTTCTTTTTTTTTGCTTCAAAATCATTGGTAGAATCCTCTTCTTCGAAATTCATTAGTCCAAGTAGTCTATACTACTATTAAAAGAGCAAACATGTTGCGGATACATTAAATTTAATCCGTTCAATAGACAGATCAACGGACTAGATTCTTTCAACGTGTTGAGCACCTCAACACACGGTTTAGCGAACCGGTACCAGTCTATTCCTTTTTTTTTCCTATCTCTATCTCTCGCCCAGCAGTCCCGCCGCCGAAGCCCCATCCCGGCCTGCTTTGACCCGGACCAGCAGTCCCGCCGCCGAAGCCCCATCCCGGCCTGCTTTGACCCGGACCACTCTCCGCGGAGATGTGGAGCTCGGGTGGGGCGCCGCATCACCGCCCACCCGGCGTGGCGCCGTTCCGGCGGCCGCGACCACGTCCCCGATTCCCTCCACCGTGACCTCCACCCTCCGGCCGCGTGCTCGCCCCACGCCGAAAATCCCCGCCTCGCGACGCTGGCAGTGCCCCGACCCTCTATCCAGCGAGCCGCTGAGGTTCCCTGCGCCGGTGGACCACCCAGCGCGCCGTCCCGGCTCCCTACACCAGCGGAACACTCCAGCGCGCCGGCCATCGCCTTCCCTCCAACCTCCCACACCCCACGCGCCGCCGGACGACCTCGTAACCGCCACCATGTCCACCGGCCGCCCCCGGCCCAGACTACCTCGTAGCCGCCGCCGTCTCGCCCCTCCTGAACTGCGCCCTGCGCCGCCCCGAAGGGCCCCTGCTCGTCGATGGGAGCTACCAGCGCGCCACCCCACGAGCCCCCGTCCCCGTCGCCGGCAGGCCATCGCGCTCGACGGCTTTTCTCTCCCCTGTCACGCGCGTAGGAGGCCGCGTTTCTGCCCTCCCATGGCGCCCGCCCGGCGCCGCTCCACTCCCCTGGCTCGAATTCGACGGCGGCGACGGCGCTCGCCCGGCGACGCTGCGCCCTGCCCAGGTTTTGTATTATTTTGGATTAGTACGCATCAGGATGTGTGCATGTATTATTAACTGCTGGAAGCTTAGAAATTTGTCCCTCAAATTAGGCCTACTGGAATAATTAGCCTTGAGAATTTAAGATGTGAAAATTTTAAATTAGGCCTACTGGAATAATTAGCCTTGTAAGATGTGAAAATTTTATGCTATTTGAAATGGCTTTATGAATTCGATTGGCTCCGTTGCAATACTGCACGGCAATATGATTATAGTTGAAGCCATCTAATGAATTCAACTGTGTTGTCAAATTGCAGAATGAGCAAAAAGGTTAGACCCAAGGCTAGAGTAGAGGCAAAGGTCCAGTTCCTGAATTCGCGTCACCAAATTGCGTGTAGCGAAAGCACGGAAGCCCTTCGTCTACCTTGTAACTACCAAGGGCTATGTGGTTATGCATATGCAATAATGCCATTGGCCAATGGGCCAGGCCGGGCTGAATCAGATCAGCTACATTTCATATTTGATTTAGATTAGTTTGTCCACTCAGATAGTCAGAATAATTGACACTTGCTGGTTAATAAATCAGGACAGTCATGCGCATATTTCTGAAGTTATGTAAGCACATTTGGTTGCCGAATTGCTTTCTTCTCTACAAGGATTGACAAATAAAGATAAAAGGGTGACAAATCAAAGAGGTTGGATAGATTTGGAGAGGAGAGGACCAAACATCAATAGTCCAGGTTAAGAGCATCATTTTGACAAACCAGTTGTTACGCAGATCCATTCAAACATAAGTAGCAACCTTGGATCGGAAATGCAACCACTGAATACTTCATTCACTATTGTCCTTACATGTCCCTTCTGTTATATGTAAAGCCAGAAATTTATTGTGGCATTTATGTAAGTATATTTCCATGCAGGACGAGGGATGGGATGGGTGTCAGCGAGGCCCTGAGGAAGTCGCTGGTTACTTGGTTAGAAGACTGACGCCACGCGTACCTAGCGGGAGTGCAACGTGGAAGAGGACGTGGTGATGGGCATCGGCGAGGCCCTGAGACTCGCTAGCCAGGAGACCGGTGGCCAGGTTACGTTATTTCTCTCTATGTAACCTGAATCTGCCGCACCCCTGCTAAAAATTTGGAATGGGCCGATTATTGCCCGAGCACCAAACCAGGTCTTTGAAATTATTGTACAGTTCACCATTTATCCTACAGACCAATACAATTGGTTGTGATAACTGGTTCTTTGCGGGGCTATTTCAGGTGGACTTAAGGATAGACAAACCACAAGAGAGGATAGATAACATGGAGACTTCAGAAGGCTTGTAAGATCCAGTCTATCTGCTTTACTAACGGTTATTACTTATGAAATTAGCTGCAAACCATTCCCTTCTATCATTTGAGTGTCAACATAATTGTCTCCTTGACTTTCGGCGTACATTGTTTCAATGGTTCTTGCTTTCACTTATTTCCAATCTATTCAGGATCATGCTAACAACACCTTGAATTATCTGCCTAAACCGAAAAATACTTCTCTACAACTGGTGCTTTGCATAAGGCTGAATTATGTGTGGAAGTTGAAGACAATGTGATTGTAAATATCGGTAGACTCAAATGTTGGCTATATGAGCTTGGTAAAATAATCATTAATGTGTTTTACTGTTCTAAGGAACTTACTTTTTGGTCATTATTACAGTGGTCGATACTTAGATGTATTGGTAGGGTGCCAAGTGTGTATATGTTCATCAAAGGAAAAAAAAGCGTGTATATGTTGATGTGAATAAGCTGTAAGGCCATCTGGTCTGTTGATTCCACACAACTGTATATCAAATTGTTGGTTCAGAGTTTTCATTTCCAGCATGGAACCTTGGGAAGATTTTTAGCCAGACATATTTCGAGGCACATGGTATATACTGGATGCATGAAGTCTGATCTTGCCTTATCTGATGTGTGTTTTTGTGAATCTAACAAGTAGTGCACAATATTTAATTTCTTACTTATCAGCCATGCTGGGTATTTGTTTGTGGTTCTGTGTTCTTTAAGATGTCAGGCACAATTGATATGCTGACATATTATTCGATGTTCCCTATTTCTGTTCAAATCAAGGTCGTGCATTGTTAGCATCAATATAATATTAAATAAACGTGACTAAAGTATGATTGAAGGGACATTCGTTAAGTTTTGCTGAAACGTACTGTTCCAGCATGTTGATCTTGCTCAGCAAAGGATCATTACGGCCTCGGTAGCTTGATGGATGGTCACAATATAAAGATTTTACGTTTGTAATATATTTGGCTTAAGGGATATTAGACGTGCAGGGCACGTGCTCTTCTACTAGTGGTTGGTAAAGGAAGAAACCAGATTTGGTATACTTTTGGCCTTCCAGATCGTACAATTTGAAATTAAGTTAGTAAAAACAATCTCCAGAGTTTTAAGGGTGGAAATCCTCTATAGGAGATAACTGAAACTGACTTGTGAAGGACAGGTCTATGTTCTTCTGTCAGATACCGCAGGGAACATTGCACTGATTCAGAAGTATATTTTCTGGGGCAATTGCTACCACCTGCGAAAGAACGTTGCCCTTGAGCGTAGTTAACGGAAGAGATGTGTGGGTGCAGCTTAATTAGTGAACTCAATCTGCACTATCTAATGTTTGCATTGCCTCTGTTTTTGTACAAGTTGATGCCGTTAAAGTGAGAGCATGATGAAGTTATATGATGCGCTGTAGCGTGGAAAGTCTGAAATTTTCTGTTCTTGTTTCAAATACACTAATCTAACTGAACTTCCTACGAAAACTCAAATGGCATTCTGCCTTCAGTTCATCGACCTCATATATACAACCAACGAGAAAGAAATATGCAGATTAATATACCAAAAAATTCACGCTCTGCTACAGAAATATAACATCTATACTTCTAATTGCCTTAGGGCAGCCACAGTGTGTGCCAAATGTGGTTGCCAAATAGCAAATTTGGCTATTGGCTGCAGCTCCCTACGTTGTGTAGTTGCCAAATGTTGTTGCCAAAGCCAAATAAATGGGAGCCGGGCGCAACTAGAAGAGCCGCTGCCAAAACTCACCAAAGAATAGAAAATGAAGAGAGAGAGAAAGATTCGGTGCATGCAAAGCTAGAGGATTGTGAACGAAACATTTTTCTACTCCAACTGGTGTCAGCAGTGGGCCTCACGCATGCACATTTGGCTTTGGCTACGTTGGATAGAAACGCCAAATTTTACACCGATGCCATTAAATCCTAGGTGGCCAATTTGGCAATTGGCAACACTGTGGTCTGTGGGTGCTCTTAGCTTCTCTTGGTCGCCACCGTCCCTTCGTTCCCGGCGAGCAGCAAGTACTTGTCCTTCCTCGTCAGCGCCGTTGGCGTGAAGCCGAGCGCATCGGCGAGCAAGCCTTGCACCTGGTTCGCCACCTCGATACTGCTGCTCCGGCCGGCCGTGGGCACCCGCTCCAGGAAGTTAACAGAGTACTCTGGCCGCGGGTTCATGAGGAAGTACACCGAGTCGAAGCACTTGGCGCCCGGCGACGTGGAAGTGCCGTAGAACATGCTCGAGCGTTCGTTCACCGCTACGGGGCTCACCTCGTCGGCGAGCTCGGCGAATAGCGGGCTGAACCGGAGCAGGTACGGCTCGCGGCACGTCGTCCCCTCGGGGCTCACGACGACGTCGCCCCGTGCCAGCAGCGATGCCATGCGGCGCCGATCCTCTTCGCGGCCGCGGGTCAGCCGGAGCAGCGGGATGGGCGAGATCAGCTCCGACAGCCAACTCAGGCTATATGTCACAGCGAAGACGGTCTTCCCGAGCGCGCTGGAGATGGCGATCGCGTCCAGGAGCGTGCGGTGGTTGCACGCGTACAGCCGGCCGGCGCCGTCGGCCGTGGCAGGAGGGGCGCCGGTGACGCGCACCCGCACTCCGGCTAGCATGGCGGCGACGCCAGACACGCGCCGTGGAAGGATTGTGAAGATGGCGATGCGGACGATGGCGAGGATGATGGCGAAGGGGAAGTAGATGTACATGGCGAGGGCCGCCGCCGGCGTCGGAGTGAACGCCAGCCGACCGTCGTGGAAGACCATGGGCTTCGGGTAATGGCATATGATGTTCTTATTCTCGGTTTGGTTTAGCGCATCCCGAAGCCTCTCCATGTCCGTGTCACCTTCTTGCATGACGCCGGCGAAGTATCCGTAACCCGACATCACCTCCCTGCCGACCACCGCGTCGAACCCCATGTAATCTTTCAAGAACGCCTCCAACATCACCGTCGGAAAAGACCTGCTCACAGCCGCCACCTTCACCGCTTTCGGCAACGCTCCGGTCACCTCTGCTAGCGCCTGCACGCGCCCAGCGTCCTTGAAGAAATACTTGGGCAGTACGGCCCTGCCGATCCTCGCCGCCTCGTCACGCCGCAGCCCGCACAAGGCGACCATGGCCATGGCCTTCACACAAGCCCCGTGCGTGAGGAAGCGCAGGAACGGGTAGAGCGCGAGCAGGAGGAGGCCCCGGGCGAAGTTACCGGCCTCGACAGCGACGAGGAAGAAAGGCGGGAACAGAGTCGCCTCCGACGGCTTCGAAGACTTGAGGAGTAGCGCGTCGACGTCGATCACCACCGTGGTATTGCTGTTACCGAGGTGGCGTGCTGCTGCTGGCGCCGCCGGTGTTCCCGTCCCTGCCGGCGTGGTCTGGCGGTGGCGCCCGAGGAGACTCGCGACGAGATTGTTTTTGACGACGCGATGGAGGCTGAGCATGCGGTGGACGAAGCGGTTGCCCGTCGTCGAAGTCGCCATGCACGTCGATACGTTCTACTAGTTTCGTTGGAGAGCGGAAACAACCAGCTTCCTGTTTGGTTTCGAAGCAGCGGACCTCCGTCTCTCCCCCTATTTATTTCGAGAACCTGGATCCTGCTCCGAGTTGGAAATCTCCATAGTCCAGAGTCCAGACCCCGCGCGGGATCGAATACTCAGAGTAGTCTATGTCTCCACAGTCCACACCCGACTCCGTCTCAAATCCGATCATACCCTTTTCCTTTACGCCCTGTTTGTTAGGTATGTCCAAAAGGCGGTTTGTTTCTATTCTATAATATTTGATCGGTTTTATCCCCACTTTTCCTCATAATTAACCAAACTGTAGTGTATTTTTTAATAAAAAAACACTATCTTTTTTACCGTAACCGGCAGGAGCTCTGCCATTGCATTATTGGAAGAAAGAATTGGTCCAGTTTAGAAAGGGAAACCGGACCCAAACCCATACATTGCACGGTTAATTACGGAAACCGGCAAAACCACTCAAACACTCTAAAAGGAATTAAGGCACATCATCGGAGCCGGATACAAGAGTCCCTAGGCCCAAGTCCATCGGAAACACCTTGTATTTGGCAAAACCAAGCAACAACACCCGGAGATCACTCACACGACAGAGGGAGGGCTCGCACCTAGCCTTATGAAGACGACAACTAACTATTAACTTGTACCAACTCACGAACAAAACACAATCTCTCCCTACTGGATTGGGAATTAATGAGGATTTGATGGGATTGAGATTTCACCCAATCCCTCTATGGATTATCCCATTAATACCCTTAAAAACTCTAAAAATAAACAGGGTCTTACTGTTTCAACTTCGAACGGCAGTCCTTGTTAGCATCTTGTTAATGCAGACCGGGGGGGGGGGGGGGGGGGGGGGGGGGGGTTCTGACTGTAGCCTCACAGGGGTTGACTGCTTCTGGGATTTTTCTTCCAGTTCGAATCACCATCTAGAGTGCCCGCTCGCTCTCACATGGATCAAGGCTCGCTTGTCAGCTCCATGCATGTGCCAGCGTGGCATCCGCGTGCCGACTCTATTCCACAAAGTGACTAAGTCCCTTTGTGACCCATGATTTTGAATCGGATGGTAGAGAACATAGGCCGGTTACGCCACGTCGTGCGATGGCCGTTTGAGTATATTGAGTAGAAGCGTTCAAATTTTGGTGGAAAGATTCATCACATTCTCTCCCTTTATCTGCTCGCTGCCGCCTAATCATCGTTGCTTTCATTGTCCATTGATGGCAAATCTCGTTGTGTATAGTCGTCGAGGTAGTTGGCATCCCCCACCTCTCGGGATCGGTTTTTTGCGTCGGATTTGGTGTTGATTAGGTGATGTTTGGTTAGACGGAGCGGCAATATCGACCTCGAATGTGTCTAAGGTGTTTGGTCTGTGTTTTGGACCAATGGGAGGCGGTTGTTGTTCCGTGATTGCGGGGTCGTCGAGATTTTCTCGCTGGTTTTGAGTTTCTTAGAGTTGGAGGAGACGGCGGAGCGGGTATGGGGACCTGGACTAGTGTTCGACACACCCTTATGCATCCAACAACGATCCCAAAGGTCAATTTTCGCTAAACATAAGTCAATCGATATCTCGGTACACATCCATACATGCCGTCACATAGTCTTACACAAGTAAGGCCTCTTGGCCGAATAGCCTTGCATTTTTGGTAAATATTGTAGCTATGATTGCAAAGTTGCTCAATTGTGCAATGACTTGAATGATATAGCCATTAGAGGCATTCGAAATAGTGCCTAAAAATACATTTGAGGCATTTTAAAAGCTTTAAATGTGTACTTTCAGAGACAATTTTAAACTGGCTCATAAGGTATAATTTTGAAGGAATTTCAAAAGTGTCCCAAAATGTATACTGTTGGAGGCACTTTGGAAAGCTGTCACAAAAGACTTTTCCCTACACATAGTAAAAACTACACTTTTGTTTTTGCCTAAAAAATGATTTGAAGGCATTTATTTACCTTTTGAGGCATTTTAGAGTGCCTCAGATTCGAGCCCCTGTTGAAGTATATATCCAGTATCCAGCGCCAGCGTTTCTGCTCATCGCCAATGAAATATTCAGGGCCCGCGCCGGGTAGTCCTTGCCGCCGGTTACCTCGTCCGCCCACATCCTCTGCACATGCACGTAATGACAGAAACATACACGTTTATATTCCGTCGACGAAAAAAAAGCAGCGCGAGCTAGATTGCTTCCATGAGAAAGGGGCCGAAATCCGAACGTACGTACCGTGACTACTCCTAGGAGGAGGACGGGGTCTTCGGAGAGCCGAATGAACCGCGCCTTGCACGACGGCAACTCCATGACCATGAGGAAGCGCTCGGTGGCGCCGATGAACCGTGGGAGGTCGCGGGGCAGGAAGCGGGACCATACGGCGTCCGAGTCCGCAACGGCGAGGAAGGCCCGGGAGACGGTGGCCGCGCGGCAGGCGTCCGACGGCGACGTGAGGGAGATGATCTCAGCGAGGAGCTCCTCCGGCAGGCGCATCACATCGTCGGCGGCCGCCTCCATGGTTTAATTACCTCCGTTGTCCCTCGATCTTCTCGCGCCTGGCTTTCCCTCTGTCGTCGCCTCGGCGTTCTGACTTCAGAATAACGGTGTTTTGATCTAAAAGTTATGTTTCGCACTTTCACGGGATGTAGAGTTTTTATTACTTTACAAGAAAGTACAGTAATTGGAGATAGTAGTAGGAGTTTGAGGAGTCATGAATCAATATGCGCGATCTTCTCAATATCTTATCTTTACCTTGTACGGATACATTAATCTAATGCGTTCAATTTTTGATCAACCATCAGATCGTCCGAACAATGTTGAGCACCTCAACATACCGAAAAAAGCGAATCGGTATGATTCTATTTTCTCTTTTGTCTCATGCCCAGCCCAGGCCACGGCCGCCCTCCGCCTAGGCCACGGCCGCGCCGCCGCCCGCCGTCGAATTGAGGTCGCCACCTCCACCTGCCTGCTTGCTCCCTTACCGGATAAGGCCGCAGATACGTCGTACACCATCTCCTCTCTCTCACCCCGTACTTCTCTTTCTCCCCAGTGCTCTCCTTCCTCCTCTGCCTGAAACTCGACGGCCGCGCCGCTGCGCCGTCGATTCCGTCCTGCCCTAGACGAACCAAGACCACCAGAATCTCCGCCGTACACTCCTCTCTCTCCCCGCCAAGCATCTCGTGCAGGGATGGCCTGAATCGGGCGAATCGCGCCGTCTTCCTCACCTCCGGCCGCCGTCTTTCCGACACGCGCTCGTCGCCTTCCAGCCTAGAGCACGCTTCGCCTCCTCACCTCCTCTGTCCGTACGGGATACAAGTAGACGACAGACACGGACGGCGGCGACCACCTTCCACTACCCGACGTCACCTCGACCGGCTGCAGAAACTAATCAGCGCCGATTCTTTTTCGCACTTTGGTTTCAGTCATAGGCTACTTGCGAGGATACATCTTGCTGGCCAGGATGATTGTCCTGGCCGCACCGAAGCTGAACTGAACCAGACTACTAATGAGCACCCTCTCGCTGGCAAGGATGACTGTCCCGGACGGCGGACGCGGATACTGGAACCAACGGGGCGAGGACGAAGCGCCGGCCCTGAAGATTTGGTTCTAGGTGTTGCGCTTACGGGCCTGGGGTTCACGACTACCTCTGTTCCGAGCGTATGTTCAATGTTCTTTTTCCCTTTCATTCAGAACTAAAAGTATGAAACACAAAGAGGCTTCCTGATTGTTTGGATGGTGCCTGACCGGTGTTTGTAGGAATGCCTTTGCGTCAGCGTGCAAGTGACCGTGATACTTTTTTTTTGTAAGGATACATCTGGTGATTACAGCAAGTAGGCAGAAAAGACCTTCACAAAGATAGAAAATACAAACAAGTCCTTCTGCATCGAAGCCGCCGGCGAAGAGGACGTGCCGATGACGCGCCGCCGCCGCATCTTCCTTGAAACCTTGGAACGGAAGAAGCCCCCTAGCGGACGGGAAGTCGTCGATCCTCGAACCCCGAAGAGCTCCACCTGCTCCGTCAGCCGCATCGCTCGCATCACCACCAACTGCATCAAGGTCGTCAACCGGATCCGCCGCAAGAAGATCCGGAGGGGGGAGCCCCGCACACGGCGATCCCAGAGGACCGCGAGCGCGAGGAAGGGGGCGGCGCTCCGCCGTGGAACTCCAAGGAGCTTCACCGCCGGAGAGGACGAGCACCACCAGCAAACTCGACACCGAGCACGCCACCACCTCCATGACGCCGCCGGCTGAAGCCCTACTGCTACCTACACTATGTACACGCCGGGATCGGCGATTCCCCACCTCCCGCCGCCGGAGCGGCCGCCGGAGGGTGGGAAATCACGTGGATCGCCGGCGGCGAGGTGGGAGCAGAAGGAAGTCTCAAAAGTCGCCTCTCTCTACTGTGCGGGAGGAGGGGAACGGTCCAAGGTGCGTTCTAAGGGGTTAAGTGACCGTGATACTTACAAACCTTGCCTGGATTTAATCCACTGAGAAAGTTTGGGGGTATTGATACCAGTGCTAAGAGATTTGGGAGGCTAATTGGGCCGGTTGAGATTTAGGCTGCGACAGCAGTCTTTATTCATATGTTTTCGTAGAGTGTGTTCTTGTATTTTTAATATCGATCGAATGCACACATTTCCAATCTGATAGAGATGATTTATGGTCAATCTAAAAATCTCTATATTATTGCTACAATTTCTTGATTCGATTTATTGTCGAATGCACACATTTTCCTGTATTTTATTTCTTAGAACTTAACAAAGTGATTTGTTTTCCAATTTAAATTATTGGTACAATTGTTTTTGAATTTTTTGTTGATTTTATCGGTCGACATGAAATATTTTTGGCCGACTAGACGTGCGTTGCACGTGCACGCATACTAGTAATAATAAAAGCGCTAAGTCTTCCGCGGTTTGGGGTGTCGTTGGATTGGATTTGCCCATAAAATTATAATAATTACCCACCTATGCCACCCATATAAGTTAAAAAAAACGGTTCGGTTCGTTTCGTCCGGCAGATTCACTTGGTTCGTTTCGTGTTCGTAGGAAGGTACGTTTCCGTTGTTCACTAAAAACCTGATAAAATCGGTGTCGTCAAGCAGAGTCCAATCCGAACCTAAACAGCCGGGCCGGAAGTTTTGTCTTTCGGCCGTCCCGATTTAGTCCGTCGTTCAACGATTTATATCGCGCAGCACCCTGTTGAACGGAAGCAGCCAACGAGATCGAAAGACAAGTCTTGCGGTCCGTCTAGCATCGAAAGACAAGTCGCACCTCGCACGCGCACCACGCGCTGAACGCGAGGAAGTTCGTGGTGGCGAACGTGGGCCCGCCGGGGTGCATCCCGTACCAGAAGACGCTGAACCGCGTTGGCGACGACGAGTGCGTGAAGCTCCAAACGCGCTCGCCACGCAGTACAACGCCCGCCTCCGCGAGCTCCTCATCGAGCTCAACGGCGGCAGTGACGGCACCGGCGGGCTCCCCGGCGCGAGATTCTGTTTTGCTAGGTGGTTTTGCCGACGTGGCAATGGAAACAGCGCGAGCTTCTCGAGAACGCCATGGACGAGCTACTCTTGCTTGTAACTACTAACTACGAAGGTCACAAAAGTTAGAGAAGCAAAGCAGGAGCGCGTGCGTGCATTAGCTGCTTGATACCGTTCAAGCTGCAGAGCTCCACGTCCAGAGCAAGCGCAAGATCTTGATTTAGAGCAAGAGTGAGCTAGCTCGGGCAACGAGCTGTGACTCGAGGTGGCTCGGGATGCGGGAGTCCCGCCGCGTGACCTTCTGCTTCTGCGCGGCGGCGGCGGCTTTGTGGCGAGACGCGCACTCCCGGAAGGAGGCGACCATGAGCTTCCGGACATTCTCCAGCGCCTGCGGCTGCAACCTGCAGATCTTGCTGGAACACCAGGACACCTAGCGGTGACCTTGCAGCACCACCGGCGGCCGGTCAGTTCCCACGCCCATCCCGATGTCTCGGCTACTACAGTGTCCGCGCTAGATGGCTCCGGATCTCGAGCTGCGCGAGTGCGTATCGCTGTTGTCTTCGAGTTCTTGCCGCGGATGGCAGACCGCGGCGGAGGCAGCGCTTGCTCACCTCTCCAAAGACATGTCATAGCCGGTGATGGCGGATATCGACGGCCACACGGAACATTCCTCCCTCCGACTATTTCCCAGAGGCTGCGACGTCGGCAGTCGGCCACGAAGGAGCCGAGATCGAGGGGAGATGAAAACAATAGTAAGAGAAAACAAGTTAATTCGACTGACGTCTGGGTCACCTGTGAAATGGGGGGTACCGTCAGCTATATGAGGCCACCGTGTCACAAAACCACTCAGCAAAGCTTAAGATAGGCTAGGGGATCATTTATCTGGTTTTCAAAAGTTCAGGGGACTAAGTGTGCTGATTTTTAGTTGAGGGGCTGTTGTGTTCTTTTTCTGAAAGATGTGGGGGTATGTATACTTCTTTTTTTTGGATGGGATTGGGGAAATTTGGCATGTTCGAACACATTCTCCTCGTCTGTATCGGAGAGCAGCGACAACGTTATTCACTTCAGCGTGGAGTCGGCACAGTTGCTGGAGCACGCTCTGGCGGGGAGGCGGCCTCGGAAAAACGGGATGAGGTGTTTGACCGGCGGGAGGTCACGATCACCGCCAAGTTACGACCAAGTATTGGCGTCGGCGGAACAGATGCCGCGCGGTCGTGGCCACAGTCTCGACGTCGTAGTTGCCGATCAAGAGGCGACGTGGTGCGATATTGGGATATGTCGCAGTGGGTGATAAGTGGGTGATAAGGTATCTGCCAGGCTGCTCTGTGCCGCAGGGCTCGGGATCGCGCGCTCGTGGAAGCAAGACGAGAAACCTCTGGTGACGCTCTTTGCCTTGGGCTTAAGAGGAGGCAGGGGCATTGGTCTTTTGAGAAATTTGGAGAATAATACTTTTTGCGCTGAACTCATTTTTGTTTCTCCCGTTGCAACGCACGGGCATTTTTGGAGAATAATAAAGGAACTAAGGCTTCCGCGGATTGATTTGGTTTGGTAGGTCATCAGATTTACCCCTAAACTTGTATAATAATTACCTACCAATGCCACCGGTAAGTAAAGAAAACGTTTCGAGGGTCACTCGCCTGGCCAGAATCATCGCTCCCGCGCCCCTCCCGTTTTCGCCCGCGTCAGATCGTTGCCGTCGCCGCCTAGGTTCGCCCCCGCGTCCTTTGACACGATCGGCCGCCCCGCACGCCTGGAGATCTCCGAAACCGGCCACCCGCAAGGCTGGGCTCGAGGCTGCTGAGCATCGATGGGAGCTGGGGAGATTGCCAGGCAAGTCGTACAGTAGCGACGGGCGGCGTGGTGACGTGGGCAGATGTCGGCACCGGTTTTGGCCGCGGCCACGACTTGATGGTGGCTTGCATGGGTTCCGCATGGTGATCGCGGGCACTGCTTGATAGTGGCCTGCTGCGCCATGCGCCTATGGACGTGGTTAGCTAGCAGAGGCTGCCGGTGCCAGCCAATCCTCCCGTCGGCCGCTGCCGGCTCCATGTTCGTGGTCGTTCGGGTACTATGCCTATGCAGCCACTGGGCGTGCCCAGGCCTCTGCTTCGGCTGCTCCACGACGACATGCGGAATAGTTAGTTCGTTAATTCGAGGTAGCTAATTGCTGGATGCATGCATTTGGTTACGTGAGCTATTGGATGGTGATGGGACGGTGCAAATATTTAGCAGGAGGATGTGGGATACTTTTCCATCCATTGCAAAGCACAGCCCCATACTTAGAACAATGAATTTTGTGTAACTACTCCAATTAACGAGGAACGGCATGAAGAAGACATGCAGGAAAAAATGATTGACTATATGATTGAGTTGACATATGGTATGTTTTTACTTCTCATTATTGTTCTTTTCTTTATATCCTTCATGTCTAGGGAACTAACTAGATGTTCCATTTGGTTTTATATTATTGTTTATTAGGTACATATGATATAAAATTTCTTCCGTTGCAACGCACGGGCATGTTTGCTAGTGCTAAAAAAGAGACATCTCAAATATCTTACCACTGCCCCCACGTGTGAGTTTCCATCTAGTCAATCAAACAACAGTCCTGTAATCGATACAAAGTCTAGGGCATCACACCGGGAAGGAGAGAATCAACCAACGAAGTCGACCAAGGGAGAAGAGCGACGAGTCCCACTAGGATTCAGATTGGGCGTGTTTCGTTTCCTGCATTCCCTTGGGCCAGGCCCCATGGATGCAAAAACAAGTGTTTGGTGGGCTGCCCCGGCACCGCGTGTTGGCCCGCACGAACTCAAAGCACGCCTCAGTCAGGCCCGCTAGGAACGGCCGATTCGGCCGTTTTCCCTCAGCCACCATTTTCTCGTTCACCTTGGTGCAGGGTAGGGGAACGCGGAGCCGAGCTCGTGCGAGCTCGCACGCGCAGGCGAAAAATCGGCGGGTGTTTTTCCGTCACCGCCCCCCTTTTCGCCCCTCTATTTCACCCCTCCGGCTGATCGCCAAAACTCGCGCCACCATTTCCCCCCACACATTCGGTCCAAGGCAGAAGAAGAAGAGCGGCGGTGGCGGCGGCTAGATCTGCTCCTCGGTCGCGGAATTCGGCGGCGAGATCTTCTCCACCTGGTCGGTGGTGCTCGGCGGCGAGATGTCCTCCGCCATGTCCTGCGGTTCTCCAGTCGATCCATGGTGGTAAGTAACCCTACCCTATAGCACCGCATAGATTGACTAGATTCTTGTAGATCTGTGTAGTTCTTAGCATATCAAGTAGTTCTTGCTCACTGTGGTAGTGCCATACATCTGTGAGCATGTTCTTAGCAGATCGAGTAGTTCGAAGCACATCGAGTTTTCATCCTTGTGAGCAGATCCACCCTAGTTTGTGTATGAGAGAGATCGTGGTACGACGGTTGGTTCTAGAAGGTCTAGATCTCATCCTTGTACCATTGTCTCTCTGATACATGACTGATTGTGTGTTTGTTTTAACTTGGATGCGTGCTCCAGATGCTATGAACTGGTCGTCAACTATGAACACCTCTATGTCATGCTATGAGTGCTCTGCTTCTAACATGTGCATCGTTCGTAGGGCACACCACTGAGGTCTTGCCGACCTCCCCGGATCTGTCGGCTACATCAGTGCTGTGTGCGAAGCCGCTTGGATACGCTCTACCATCTGACTACATGGCACTAAGAGCGGCGAAGGGTCCATGACATGGCCTCCGGCTTTGTCCACCTTCGTCCTCACAAGGATGGCTGAACAAGTGAAAGGGGGGGGGGGGGGGGGTGGACATCAACAAAGGAATCAGAGACAAGTCTTTGGAGGTCATTTGCAAGAATGTTCTTCAGTTCCGCGTACCAAAGTCAGCACTACGCAGGTGTACAACCATCTCAGGAAGTGGAGGTGCGGGTGGAACAGGTTGCGCACACTGGCGCAGCTAGAAGGAGTGGAATGGTGCGAGAACACTACTACCTTCATGATGGATGACGATGCATTGATCAAACATCTCGCGGTAAGCATTTGGGCTTCCAGTTTAGCACTTTGTTTCCCTACCTTCGTTATGACACTAACTCTGTTTTTGTTTTAGCTTCACCCCAAGGATGAACCGTACATGAACAAGCCAGTTTAGAACTACGATCAGATGAGGATCATCTTTGGCAAGATCCGTCTGCAGAATCCTATCGGGGTTGAGTCCCTGCAACTCGCCCTGAGCCACCTCATGGACAATGAAGACGAATGGCCTCCTACATTTCCATGGGCCCTATCTTGAGGAAGCAATGGTTCACTGCCTTCCTTCGCAAGCACTACCTGTAGATGAGTGACGATGGTGCCGTAGAGTAAGTAGTAGTCCTTGTGATGCGGTGAAGATGATGAACTTCTGCTATTTTGCGAGGCGGTACATACTAAACCCCTCAGCTGATGAACAACTGGTGCATCACCAGCACTAATGTGCTGAATTAGTGATGCACCAGTCTTTTGTAAAGTATGGAGGACCCTGACGAACATCTGGTGCATCACCAGCACATAATGTGCTGAATTTGTGATGCACACAAATCTGTGCTGTTTAGTACTACCCTATCTAATGTGTCTATGTTTTAAGTGCATTGTGTAATGGTAATCTCACCACTCAAAGAAGTGGTGAGAGTATGTGTGGGCATGCACATAACCAAACACCATGTTTTTCCATGGGTTTCCCTACACAGCCCACCAAAATGGGGCTGCGGATTTGGCTGAAGAGGCAGGGCCTGGCTGAGTCTTTGTGGGCAACCAAATGACATGCACAACGTGGCTCAGGCCTCGTTTTTCCAGGCCCAGGTCCTGCTGGGCCACGGATACGAGATGGCCATTTTGGCTGCAGGAAACCAAACACGCCCATTATAGTTTGCTTCCTACTCTTTGGAACCGAGCTCATCATATAACCGTTTCCTTGGTCACCGTACTGGGCTGCTAATGGGCCTTCGCTCGAGCCATTGGTGGGCCTCGCGAATACATTGGTTGGTCTGTGCGCAACTTCATCGTCAGACCTTCAGGCAAAGTGTTGTATGGTAACCAGTTCAAAAAAATGTGTTGTCTGGTAAAATACCTCCTACCGGAGTACAAGCTTGCATGAAACTGGTGCACGCGGGAATGCAATGGCGATGGCGTAGAGGTGTTCCCAGGTGCAGCATCTAGGTGGCATTCCCGCCCATTAGACAAACACCTAAGGAAAATGCTTGCACGCTGCTTGATGAAGTGTTCGCCTCAGATGTAGAAGCATCAATGAACACTACAGGAAATCACTTTCTGTTGGGGTTCGTAGCAGAAAACAATATTTTCTAACTATCGCAACACCAAAAACTAGCCAGGATCTATCTATCTAGTAATACTGTAACGGAGAAGTTATCGGACACGTACCCTCGTAGACCGAAGCGGGAAATATGCTCCGCACAAGCATTGCCGATGAAGACGTCGTAGCCGACCTCAAGGTCGTGGAGAACTTGGCGCGAAGAAGAAGAGGAGCGGCGCGACGACGATGCTCCGGTGCCGAGCCTGAGTGAACAACACCTGCGAGTACTCGCACACGTACGGACCATGACGATGACTTCTGGGCTCCCGATCCAGCCGAGATAGAGAAGCGAGAACTTTGGGGGGAATCCCCAGCACAACGGGCGTACTGCGGTATATAGGTCTCACGTATACGCAATTCAAACGTGGGATCGCATACGCCGAGAGATGGAGGGTGGAAGTGGACAAAGGGAGAAGCCTTGGCCAACCGGGATTAATTCCTGGATTTATTGTGCATTTCTGAATTATCTAGCCTCCTATTTATTGGAGGAGAGGGGTTGCACCTCTCCTCCAATTGTCCATGTGGGACTAAACAAAAAGGAGGAGGAGGGGGTGGTGCGCGGCCATGGGGCCCAGCCGCACCACCTCCTGGGGGGGAAGTCCCCTACTTGGGCCTTTTCCTCGGGGTTTGGCCCATCTAGGTGGGCTGCCCACTTTTTCTCCTTTTTATTTAATATTAAATTATACAAATATATATAATTCTATAATTAATATATTTACATAATATTTAATCTCCTGTGACTCCGAAACAATTTCCTAATCTCTCCAAACTCACTTCGGTCTTCCTCGGACACTTCCGTTCTTGCCGAAACTTTCTGGAACCTCTTTTCTCTATACCTAAATTATTCCGATGTTTCCAAAACGTTCTCCTAGCGTCGTCAAGACCTTAAGTGTGTTACCCTACGGTTCGGGAATACTCCAGAATGGTCGAGACCCTTCTCGCCAATGACCTTCAGGGAGCCCTGGATGACTGTGACGGCCCCTGTGCATTCCAGAATAAATCGTCGTTGAATCGTTAACATGATATGTTTATTCCCTTTGTTCCATCGATACTACCTTTGTCCGAGATACGATCGTCAACATCCTATGTTGTGTTTTATCTCGTTACCGACAAGGTTGCTTTAACTCGTTCAAAAAAACTCATTCCGTGATATTATATCTCCATGACCTAGTCATACGCTGCGCAGCTTTATAGATATAATCTCACGAGTGGGCCCAGAGTATCTTTCCATCACACGGATGAACAAATCCCGCTCTTGATCACTCGCCCGACTATTTCTTCCAATACCAAAAGTGTCATTTATTGTCACACTATATTAGATATGACGTTTGATGCGATCAAATTATTTTCCAGAAGCAGCGACTTGATATAATCTGACGGTCTAAGGAATAAGCTATCACGTTACTTTCCTATTGCAGTGTTGAACTTAGTGATATGATCCTTTTGCAATACTTTGGTGGGTAATGTCCATCAAATTATTCCACTAATAAAATGACTCCATCATCAACTGTTATGAATCAATATGATGGAAATCACGACCATCCATTGACTGATGACTAGTTTATATAGAGGCTTAACTAGGACTCTGGTTTGTTTTACATACCACACGTGTATTAATAATTCCGATTAATACAGTTATAGCATGGTATAAAACTAATTATAAACTTAATGAGATAATGCAATAAATCCTTATTATTTATTTGCCTCTAGGGCATATCTCCAACAGTCTCCCACTTGCACTAGATTACAAATAAACCAGCTGCATTTCTATACCAATCATACAACCTTATCTTCTATAAGCTTATGATAATGCTTGCTTGTGGAAGAGGTTTCCTTCGGCCAGAACCTTTCATAACCGTAAGTTCTTTGCAAATCATTGATATCACCTTGTTTGATATCATCAAGCTACAAATATACATATTTGGCAACTAAGTGAGACTTTTGTTTCCCTGCGCTTACTCTGATCCTATATCAGTTAATTGCATAAAACACACTCAGTTTAGAGAATACATTTTCTCTACCAATCCTTGTAATTTCGCAGTATATATATATACTTTTATATTTACCTAAGTAGATCCTGACATTCTATTGTCAGCCTAATGCCCTAATCCTATAACGATTTGATCCTTATTTCCTTCTGTCATCTAGGTTGATCCTTTTAACATAACACTTGTTAAACTCATCATCCTCTACAGACTCGAAATAACCACATATCTTCAGTTTCTTTTAAACAATGAAGGATATTCTTGGTTTCACTAATAGTGAACATAAATTCACCTCAGTACTGTTCTTATAGTCATATCATGTCGAGTATATAATATGGTTCCATACGCTGCATCTTATCATGCAACATATTTTACAACCATGATTATTTTCTCTAGATTTACAAGGACCACCTCCTTGTCACGTCTTTCTGATTCTCGAATCTAATCCAGAAAAACACCTCGACTTCTATTTTAAACATTCTAATCTATTCAAATAGAATTGATGTTTTAAATCATATATGACTTTATTGTAATTCCACAATTACTCTAATTCATTTACTATATGTCATTTACATATAAAACCTGACTTAGCTCCCACTCAAAATGTCAACACATTTGAGATTGTGTAACTTATGATGCTCCACTCAAAATGTCAATCACATCTCATGTTGTGTAGCCCACAAGCTCCCACTTAATAATACATGACTTGCATATTAATATGGTGAGCTGTCCTACTCCCACTTAAATTATACAAATAATTTCTTTCGATATTTCGGTCAATACCGAAATCCATTGATCATTCATCAATTCGAAAATTCCAAACACGATGTATTATACTTGTCTAATACAAATCCAAAAGACTTAGGCATGTCTACATCCAATGCAGTCAAACAATTTGATTTTGTCCAAGACATTCTCTATGACAAAATTAGCTCATGTCCTTCTCACAGTTCCATTCTTTTCACACAACCTGTCATGTGAAAAATCAAGTAATCCTTTTACTTAATAAGATTCAAGCAACATTTACTACCATAATCTTAAATGTACCTTTTGGATTTATGACTCTTTAGTCATGATTCGAATTTGGTACACCTTAATTTCTTTGTATTTCTAGGTATCCCTTGTTCTAGTAACAAGTATTAAATCATGAATATTAATCTGTGACCGGACAGAAATATTCTTCAATGCCTACTATTTTAAAAAGCTCCTTATTTGAAACATTATGATTTTATCATCATTTTTCATTTCCATCTGTAGAGTTTTTGTCACGGAGCATGTTCCGAAAACATTATCTCTCACATAATGCGAACAAGGTTTTACTTTATTTCATATCCTTTCTTGAAACTTGTTTTCAACAAATCACCAAATTAGCAATACTAGTTTTGCCCTCGTCGGTGTTTGCCATATGAAACATATATTCACTCTATGAATATTTTACAAAGAACTATTTCGTATATAGTTTCATATTATCATATAATCCTATAAACCACGACACTCAACATATTGTCGTTTATACGAATTTTAGTGAAGATTTCAATAAGGGAGTTTATTAATTTTAACGAAACATCTAATCCTTTAAGAGATACCTTTTAAGACCATACTTTATTTAAAATAGAGTATGATTATAATATTCACATAAATCAACTTGCTTGATGTATTATTATAATTTGTGAACCGAAATTTCACAAGTCTTCTATGAAAATAAATCTTTAAAATCTTTATTATAATCCAATTATAATATCCTGATTTTATATCCTCCTTTTCTTCGAAAAATCTTTTGATCTAATCAAATGATTTCAGACAATTGTATCTTTTAGCAAATATTTTATTTACTTAGACATACAGTAAAAGGTTACAATAATAATTTTCACTACACAATTTAATTTAACAATCATCTTGCATGATTTCAAATTAAATTTCTTCTTTGATACATCAATTTTCAATCATCATGTCGTATGCAAATACACAAGATCAAAACATCCAAAATATTTGCAACACTAATATGATTAAATTCGGTAGTGTATAATTATTGACTTAGGATTTTATTTTAGCATTATTATCCACGTGCTATCATTGAGATTAATACACGAATAACTTGTTCATAATCGAAATGTGACCATAAGAAACTTTATTCATAATAAAAACAACTTGCTTGTTCCCTTACAAATATGATAACTTGTCTCACCGAATGCAAGACACACTTATTACAATCACTCTCAAAATCGATTACAAAAAACTCTTATTCAAAAACTACTAATCAAAAACTGATAACTATGGGCTTGAAACTCCTTGGCCATCAACTCTTTGCTTGCCATCATTCCGCAACATCATGTCGTACTCTGTAGCTATCCTGTTATTCTGGTGCTGTTTCAATAAAACAGAACATAAGCATCAAATACTTTAATATTAACAAGTAAGAAATAACATTATAACTTGTATATCAAATATACCTTGCGTGTCATCAATCTCTCCTTCAATGGGTTCCACCTTCACGTCTTTGATTTCAACCAGGAAATCAGTGAAGAGGAGTGACTCACTCTTATCACATACTCATCGACAAGCTCCTTATAGCTAGGAGGTAGAGAACGCAATACTGCCTGTATCGCAAAAGTATCCGCCATCCAGTAGCCGCACATGTTTGTGAGATCATCGTGAATGTCAAACATCCTACACAAATGTGTCTCCAAGCAGGTGTGTTCTTCCATTGAGTGAAAGAAAATTATCAGCTGCTGAACTGCTCAAGTTTCACTGTTACAAACCAAGTTTTAAGAGCATTTATCATCACAAAAGGCTCCATGTGGCGAAACTCATTTTTCAACTCATGATCCATGCAGCCGAACATCGTGTATTGAACACTCATGAAGATGTCACGACGTTGACGAAAATCTTCTTTCGCCTCTGCACTTGCGAGTTTCCTGGGTTATCTCCTAAGAATTCTTCTATCACGTAAGAAATGTCGTTTTGTAGAGGACGCCTTTCAGGTTTCTGTACCACGTCATGAAGTTGGATCCATCGTTTCGGAGATTCCCTTTTCTAATAAATGATTGAACTCAAGACTTTCTTCCTTAGGGTATGGCATATCTAGAGAGATAATTTGCAAAGAACGGATAAGGCTAAGTTTATAATAATATGAGCTTATTTTAATAATCACATTATCAAACACACTCCACTAAGAAAATCATCCCTAAAATCTTAGTGATTACACGATCCTAATCCACTACACTGCCTCCCATCAACAAGGCCGACATCATAATTTCAAAGGTAGGCAACGAAGTACCAATCGCAACAATCATGCGACTCATGCTCGATCTTTCGATCTCCCGTGTTCGAGGCTATGTCTGTACATACTAGGCTCGCCAATCTGATCTTAGTGTATTTGCGTGTGCAACGTGGCTTACACCCACTGTATGCGAACGAAGAGACGATGTAACCGCAATGCGGCGTACCCGTAACGTAGAACTTTATTGGTGGTGCACACTAAGGGAGAACACAATTTTGGTATTTGATTAGGGATCATCCTATTATTGCTATCGTTGTATATCTTAATATAAGCAACCAAATAAGATGCACACACAACAAACAATATCAAATAATGTAATGAAGTGCGATATGACATGGCCTTGTGCTTTGGTCTTCATGGAGCGCCCCGGCGGTGCTCCGAGTCTACGGTGCCACCTTTTGCCTCGATAACTAAAAACTTACCGTAACCATGTCATATTAAAATACCCCACTGCAAAACAAAGTTAGACGCTCTCTACTTTAACTTTTGCATGTTTTACGTGGCTGCTAGGGTTTTCATGAAAGAACCGTTTCTTACCTACGAACATACAACCCACAACATCGATTAAATAATTGTCTCTATTACCTTTTCAGGCCCTCCATTGAAAATGCTAAGCCATCTAAAGAGAGAGAAACAGACACCCGCTAGCCGCATATATGGAACAAGCCATATGTCAGTTGCGGAACCAGTCTCGCGTAAGCTACGCGTAAGGTCGGTCCGGGCCGCTTCATCAACTCGATGCCAACAACATTAGCAAGTGCACGCGAGAGGGTAACTATAGAATCGATGCCCACATTCAACATGTTCTAACCATACCAGCAATACTATGCATAGATCGGCTCTGATACCACTGTTGGGGTTCGTAGCAGAAAACAATAATTTTTCTAACTATCGCAACACAAAAACTAGCCAGGATCTATCTATCTAGTAATACTGTAACGGATAAGTTATCGGACACGTACCCTGTAGACCGATAAGCGGGAAATACGCTCCCGCACAAGCGTTGCCGATGAAGACGTACGTAGCCGACCTCAAGGTCGAAGAACTTGGCGCGACGAAGAAGGAGGCAGCGCGACGACGATGCTCCGGTGCCGAGCCTGAGTGAACAACACCTCCGATTACTCGCACATGTACGGACCTTGACGATGACTTCGGGCTCCCCGATCCAGCCGAGATAGCGGAACTGAGAACTTTGGGTGGAATCCCGCAGCACAACGGCGTACTGCGGTATATAGGTCTCACGTATACGCAATCCAAACGTGGGATCGCATACGTCGAGAGAGGGAGGGTGGAAGTGGACAAAGGGAGAAGCCTTGGCCAACCGGATTAATTCCTGGATTTATTGTGTATTTTCTGAATTAATCCGGCCTCCTATTTATTGGAGGAGGGGTTGCACCTCTCTCCAATTGTCCATGTGGGACTAAACAAAAAGGAGGAGGAGGGGGTGGTGCGCGACCATGGGGCCCAGCCGCACCACCCCCCTGGGGGGAAGTCCCCCACTTGGGCCTTTTCCTCCGGGGTTTGGCCCATCTAGGTGGGCTGCCCACTTTTTCTCCTTTTATTTAATATTAATTAATATAAAATATATATAATTCTATAATTATATATTTACATATATTTAATCTCCCGTGACTCCGAAACAATTTCCTAATCACTCGAACTCACTTCGGTCTTCCCCGGAACACTTCCGTTCTTGCCGGAACCTTTCCGGAACCTTTTCTCTTTTCCTAAATTATTTCGATGTTTCCAAAACGTTCTCCTAGCGTCGTCAAGACCTTAAGTGTGTTACCCTACGGTTCGGGAATACTCCAGACATGGTCGAGACCCTTCGCTCGCCAATGACCGTCAGGGAGCCCTGATGACTGTGACGGCCCCTGTGCATTCCAGAATAAATCGTCGTTGAACCTTAACATGATATGTTTATTCCCTTTGTTCCATCGATACTACCTTTGTCCGAGATACGATCGTCAACATCCTATGTTGTGTTTTATCTCGTTCCGTGATATTATATCTCCAATGACCTAGTCCATACGCTGCGCAGATTTTAGTTATATCTCTACCGAGTGGGCCCAGAGTATCTTTCCATCACACGGATGAACAAATCCCGCTCTTTATCACTCGCCCCGTCTACTTCCTTCCAATACCCGAAAGTGTCACCTTTATTGTCACACTATATAAGATATGACATTTGATGCGATCAAAGTATTTTCCAGAAGCAGCGACTTGATATAATCTCACGTCTAAGGAATAAGCGTACCACGTTACTTTCCTATTACAGTGTTGAACTTAGTGATACGATCCTTTTGCAATACTTTGGGGGTAATGTCCATCAAATTATTCACTAATAAAATGACTCCATCATTAACTGTTATGAATCAATATGATCAGGAAATCACGATCATCCATTGACTGATGGACTAGTTTATATAGAGGCTTAACTAGGACTCTGGTTTGTTTTACATACCAACACGTGTATTAACAATTCCGATTAATACAGTTATTGCATGGTATAAACTAATTATAACTTAATGAGATAATGCAATAAATCCTTATTATTTATTTGCCTCTAGGGCATATCTCAGCACTTTCTACAGAGGCATGTTCCGTGATAGAAGGGCCTTTTAGCGTCGCCAAAATGATATTTATAGCAAAATGTAAACCGTGTTGGACAAGCGTGGAACATTTCATCTACCACGGTTCAACAAAATTCGTGGTAGATGTGTTTGCATCTGTCACAGAAATCACTTCGTTGGTTTCCGTGGTAAATGTACCTTGATGCGAGACCAAAAACAGCTTACTGGCAGTTCACCACCATGTGGATAACTGCATTAAGTTTCAGTGCCGCTATGGATATGTGTGCTTGATGTTTACTAAATTATATATTTCATAATGTCGAAAAAACCAATTAAAACTACATCTTGAGTTCATCAACTGGAACACAACTTTCACGAAAAACTCTCAGAATTAAATTACATGAGATAATTAACAAGATAAAATCTTACGAGCTCACATAGAAAGACTTTGCTACAATCATTTTGGCCACCCCAATATCGCGTGTATTTTGTCCATGGATTTGATCGAATATTTGTTTGTTTGTTTTCAACATCTCAATACACATCGCTGAAAGGATCGGTATGGCCACCTAGGTGGGGGGGGGTGAATAGGTGCTACTCAATTTTTAGCTCTTTTTTGAATTTAGGCTGACACAAAGGTAAATTCTCTAGATATGCAACTACGGTGAATTTACCTATAGACAAGTTAATACTAGACTAGGCACGATACAAGTAAGCTAGCGAGTAAGGAGTAACCGAATGGGAAGTACGCGGAGACAAGTAATATGCGTGGTTCCAAACCTTGTTGCGCTTGAAGTTATTGAGCTCTTCATGCATTGCATTCAACCAATCCCGGATCTTCAATAGCTTCAAAGACTTTCTTGGTTCCACATGGATATGTGTGCTTGATGTTTACTAAAGTTTGCACATTGTCTTCTAGTGACAACCTTGCTCTTCAAATCACCATAATATTCTCCAACAAGTGTTGTCTTCTTTCCATGGTCTTGACATTTCTTGCATGATGACGGGTGTCGATGTCCTCACGAGAGCTTGGAGGAATCTCTTGATCATCTTGATCATTTGTGTCCCCGTCTTGACCGAATGATGACCTTGGTCTTCAATGTGCACAACTTCATCACTAGAAGGAAAAGATGGACCTTGGTCTTGATCATGGCTAGCATCAATGATTGGAGAACTTGGTTCTTGCGTAGCAACTTGATCAACTTGAGGAGGGTCTTTGTCGGAGACTAGTCCCAGGAACTAGGGTGTCCTCTCAGAAGCCAGGAAACGAGTAAGGGCTGACACAACGTCAAACAGATCCTCAACAACCTCGGCGCGGTGCTTATCGAGCTCGGTGAGGAACATCACGACAGAGAAGGAACACGAGCCGCTACCCAGGTTCAGGCCCACCGTGGTGTAAAAGCCCTACGTCCTGCTAAGATGTATTGCACTGCTTGAAGAGTTCACAGTACAAGGGTGCTTGCCGATGGCACAGTTGTGGTTATGGTGGACTATGGTGGAATGAGCTCCGTCTTCTCCTTCAGACGTAGCTGCTTGGTTGTGGAATGAGTTGGTGAATGCGGGTCCCCCTCCTAGGCCGTCACTGGCTCCTTATATACTGGCCTTGTCACTTTCTCCGAAAAACTCCGGCGGAAGGGATACCACAATGCCGCCAAGTTGGAGCACAGCGCACAGCGTCGGGGGCGTCCATGGACGCGGTCCATGGCAGAGAGCACGTCGTTTTGGCAGAAAAAGCCACGTCCAACCAGGACAGTGGGCTGGCGCTGCAGAGCTTTGGGTGCCCACAGTGACGTCGCAGTTGGAGCGTAGCGGCGGCCCGCCGCTTTATCACCAATTGGCAAGTCTTGGAGTCCGCTTTGCTTCCTCCAGCTCCTTTGACCGATTTAATACACGAGATTGGCAACCTGCGGCTTTTCGTCATCGCGCGCAGGTGCGCGCGTCACTCTGCGGCGGGAGCAGAGCCACATGTGCGCTCTGCAGCGGCGCAGGCTTGCTTCCACTTGAAGGAACCCCGCGAGGGCCTGAGCCTCGCCGAGGCTCTGTAGTCGTTGACTCCTCGCGAGGGAAAACCTCACAAGGTAGCGCGGAGGCGCGCCAGGGCATGATGATCTTCTAGGAGAGGCCTTTTCGAGGCAGAGGTTCCTCTCGAGGCCTCTAGGTCAACGTCTGGGTCTTAGCAGAAATGCTCAGTCAGGCAAAGAAACCCTCGCGAGGGAAAAATCCCTCGCGCGGCTCGTCAGGCTGAAAGCCTGGTCCTTAGTAGAATTTCCTGCGGAGCGTTTGAGGGCTGTGGCAGGCCGGCCCATGGTACCCTGGTTTCCATTGGCCGACAGTCTTGAACTTGTTGTTGGCTTGGTGCTTCATTGCTCCAACGGATGGTGCGGTTTTCCACTTGTGATGAATGCTCCACATGGGTGGAGCTAGGTCCTTCTTGAGGCGCCTCATGGTGTATCTCGATTGGGCGAAAGAATCCCATGCCCATTCGCCTTATTGCATCTTGAGGTTCCTCATCATCTACATCACGAACATGAAATTGCGCCACTTGGGAGCCGTCATTCTCATCGAACTCCAACTACAAGATTCTACAACGTCCCGAAGGACTTGTCGTAGATTCTATAAGTGTGGGATTCGGCACGTAACCAACAAAAGTACCCTCTAAAGCCTTAGACTCAAATTTAGAAGCGATAATCTTTGATCTTATAGAAACACCTACAACCGAACACCCGGTAGTAAAATTGGGCTTGTTGCCGGTAAGCATTTCATATGGAGTGAATTTCTTGGTGCGGAAGTAGAGGGGTTTAGATGAGTGACATGCCGTGGAGATGGCCTCGGCCCACAAGAAAAGTGGGTCTTGAACTCCGCCAACATAGACCTTGCCATATCCATAAGGGTCCGGTTCTTCCTTCCGGCTACACCATTTTGTTGAGGGGTATACGCAGCGGAATATTGATGACGAATTCCCTCTTCACTAAGAAACTCATTTAGGATGTAGTTCTTGAACTCGGAGCCATTGTCACTCTAATAGCCAATATAGGGACATTGTGTTGACGTTGCACTTCATTGGAGAAGTCAATGACGCTTGTTGGTCACACTCTTCGATTTGAAGAAATAAACCCATGTAAATCTTGAATAGTCATCGACAATCACCAAGCAATACTTCTTCCTGATTGCGTGGATCACACGTTCGCTGAGAGACCCCAAGAGGAAGGTATGAAGCAGTGTAGCAGCAGTTTCCCTCAGTATAAAACCAAGGTTTAATCGAACCAGTAGGAGCAAGAAATCACTTCTGAAGGTTGTCAGTGCGTGCTGACGTGGAACCTGCACAACAACACAATCAAACTACTTGTGCCCCAACGAAACAGTGAGGTTGTCAATCTCACCGCTTGCAGAAAACAAAGGATTAAACATGGTGTTGAAAACAGTAGTAAATTGCAGTGAATGAAAAGGAACAATGTTTGCAGTTGGTTGTATTATCAGTGTAAAAGAATGGACTGGGTCCACAGTTCACTAGTGGTGTCTCTCCATAAAAGATAACTAACATGCTGATGAACAAAATTACAGCTGGCAATTGACAAAATATTGAGCGCATGACACAATGCATATATATGACATGATGATTACTATGATATTCATGTGGGCATTACGACAAAATACATAGACCGTTATCCAAACAGCGTCTATGACTAATAATCCACCGCCAGGTTGTCATCCAGTTCCCCGTTGGTATTAAGTTGCAAGCAACGGATAAATTTTATTAAGTAATGTGCGTAATGTAAACAAATGCATTAATCCTTTGTTTCGCAACTCTCACGGCGCAGCTTCTACCCCATCTTCATGCACACTCTCTTCGCCGGGCTCGTTCCTCCCTTCTCCGATTTCTTCTGCCGGTTCTGGAGCTCTACCAGATCCAGGTTCTTCATCTCCACCCAACTCCATCCTCGTCCTCGCCATCTTCACCTACCTCTGCGAAGCGTACATCGGCATTCCGCCTTCGGTGGACCTCTTCCGCAGCTTCTACGCGCTCCGTTCACGCGCGAACTAGGAGCGGTCGGGGTGCGTGTCCTTCCGCACCACCGATGGCATGAAGGGCGTCTACATCCCATCGCACGGAACGGCGAGAACATTGTGACCAGTGTGACGAAGAAGGTGGAGGACTTCCGCAAGCGCTGGTTTCCTTATGCTGTTCGGGAGCCAAGCGCCTTCTTCGAGCTGCCTGAAGCGCCTCCGACGAAGAGGGCGAGCTGGTCTTCCAAGGCGCTCAAGGGCGCAACACTTGGCCCTGTGTGAGGCGCTTGAGGGACCTCCGCGAGGTGGCCTCACCGGGCAGATGGTGGCCAAGGACTTCGTGAGGCGCCGCATTGCTCCGCTCCAGCAGGCACGCGGACGCGATGTGGTTTGTACTCCAACCAGAGGGACAAGATGCGCCTGAGCGAACCCTCTACACGCAGGAGGAGGTGCACGCCATCATGGAGACCCTCTTCACGTCTCCAGACATCCCCGCGCCCACCGACCAGACTGTGCCGCTCCACCGGATCGATCTCGGGCGTCGTGTCTCGCACGTGCAGACGATGCCGAAGTTCGACCAGTGGGGCCTGGTGCCTGAGGGGCACGTTGGGCCTCGCGAGGACCCGGAGTCGGCGGCGCAGGGGCACCAGCTGAGGGCGACGAGGAGACGACGGAGACGCCCGCGGAGTCTGACGCAGGCGCAACCGGCCCTCGGGAGGCGCCGCTTCCTCGGCGGAGAATTCGAGCGCCTCGAAGAGTGCGGCACCTGAAGCTGAGATCCACGAGATCTCCTCGGGCAGCGGCGACCAGTTCGTGGTCGCCCCCTCGCAGCGTGTTGAGGGAAAGGAGGAGAGCGATGATGACGATGCTTCGTCGGGCCACTGCGAGCCCCGCTCCAAGGCGATCCACGACAGGAACGCCGAGCCGGGAGGAACAGAGGCACGGACGAGCGCGGAGCCCAGTGCTCGCCCCGCGCGGCGGAAGAAGAGTAAGTGGGTCGACACCGCGTCGTAAGTTTTGTACTCCCTTTCCTGTTTGATGTTGTTCTTGTGTAGGCTTCTTGAGGGGTTTTTGAGTCTTTTCCTCTCCAGGCGCCCTGAGGAGCCAAAGAGGCGGAGGCTCCGGAGACTTGGAGAGATCTCCAGCTCTGCCGCGGCGTCTGCGGCGCCTACGCTGAAGAGGTGCACCCCGAGGCCACCGCTTCCTCTCCCGAGGCTGCGGCGCCGCCTCCTGAGGCAGAGGAGCGCCGCGAGGAGGAGGAGGAGGCAAAGGTGACGATGCCGTCACCTGCGCGGCCTGACGCCTCTCCTGTGCGGCAAGAGAAGACGCCGGAGAAGGATGCGGCAAGGACCACGCGCCGGCGAAGGAGGGCGCGGCGGAGACAGCTGCGTCTGCAGAGGCGCACGCTGACGTCGAAATGGGGGAAACCACTGTGCCGTCGCCTCCACCGAGCCCGTCCTTGGAGGCCTACGATGGGCACTGAGGCTGCCGTGGGGACGGCCTCAGCAGAGAAGGCCAACCCTGCTCCCGGGAAGAGGAGAGTGCTCCCAGGGGCAGAAAGATGGTGGAGCTGATGGTGGGGGCGCCTCGAGCCCCCAGAAGGCTCCCAGCGCGGAAGGCGAGGGGGGCTCTCCGCCAGAGCCCCCAGAAGGCCCCTAGCATGGAAGAAGGGCGAGGCTCCCACCAGAGCCCCCAGGCGCGCCTCGAGGACACTCAGAGCCCAAGGTGAGAATCATGGGCCCTAGCCTTGCGGGTCAGCGCCCAGTCGCAGCTCGCCGAGAGGCTGTCCTTCGCTCGGCGAGGGAGGTGCTCGATGGGCTCGAGGCCCAGCTTGCTGAGGAAGACCGCGCCAGGGCGGAGGAGGTCGCCGAGCTTGCGCGGGGCTGGGCTTGCCTCCAGGAGACCGTGGAGCGCTGCCGCCAGAAGAACGAGGCAGCCCAAGCAACGCGAGGCAGCGCTGCGCGACGCTGAAGAGATCCGCATCAGCGTGGTCCGCGAGGTCGAGGAGACCCTTGCGGACCTGGGTGCTAGGCGCGAGGCTCTCGAGGCGGAGACCGAGGCCAAGCATCAGGAGCTGGCGGCGCGCGAGGCGGCGGTCTCCACCAAGCACAAGAGCTTCTGGACCGTGAGGCGGGGATCATCGCCGAGTCGGAGACCGTGCGGCAAGGCCTGGAGAAGCTCCGCGAGGACCTGCGCGTCCGCGAAAACCAGATGGTGCAGCGCGGAGAGAACTTGATGCCCGCGAGACCGAGCTACGCAAGCGCGAGGAACAGGTGAACAGATCGAGAAGGATCAATCGCGCAGCGGGAGCACCTGGAGTCTCGCGAGAGCAAGGTTACTCAAGACGAGGCGTTCTACCAGAAGCGCCTCGCGCTGACCAACGAGAACCTCCGCAAGAAGGAGGAGCAGATGGCGGAGGAGTCCGCGACCAAGGAGAAGCTCTTCCGCGACAATTGCAGGAAGGAGTTCGCGGAGAAGGCCAAGAAGCAGGAGGACGCTTCACGAAGAGACGCAACGAGCTTGAGCTCGCATCAGGGAGCTTGAGGCTCAGAAGAAGCGATTTGACTCCCGCCTTCATGACGCTGTGGAGGCTCGGAAGCACGCGGAGCAGGACCTTGCCTCCTTGACGCAGGACATGAATGAGATGCAGCAGCAGGTGGGGCCTGTTGTGGAGCTCGTCGAGGAAGCTCGGCGAGCGCTCTGGCTGCGCAGGTCTTGTCGCGCCAGCGGGAGCGCATGTTTGCTTCCTTGGTGAGGCGTGCGCGGGCCGTTGCGGGCCGCCTGGGGACCGAAGCCCCCAGGCTTCTGTCGAGGGGAACTCCGACGTTGCCACCTACCTCAGCTTCTTCGAGCAGCTTCTCACCAAGCTTGAAGAGGTCGTGACGAACCTCGACGACCTGGTCGACACCGAGAGCCGCGAGCTCCTTGGCGTCGCGGTCGGCCAAGTCTTCGCCAACCTTGCACACCTCCACCCCGGCTTCGACTTCGCGTCTGTGATGGAGCCTCTGGAGAAGGAACTTGCCTCGAAGCTGGACGCCTCGGTGTGGGACGACGTGGAGAAGTATATTCAACGCTTCAAGAGGGTCGAGGTCGAGGAGAGCGACGACGAGGCAGGCGCTGAGGAGGTGGATGATGAGGCTGTCGACGGCGACGACGACAACCCCGCTGCTTAGGTTGCCCCTGTGGAGAGATGTGCCAAGGGCACCAGTTATCTTAAGACTTGTTGCTTTTTTTGTGCTGGTTTGTAAAGACACTTTTATTTTGTGCAAGTGTGAGTGCCCCTCGGGAGGCCTTTTATCTGTTCCCTCATGTCTTTTTCGCTCTACGTCGTTAGGACCCTGCTCTTAGCGCAAATAGCACCGCCGCTTCGGTATGCCGGAGTCAGGGCTCGACAAGGCCGGGGGTGCGTAAGGCTTAGAGAGGTAAGAGCCCTCGAGGCGCGATGCTCGGGAGCTCCCCTTTGACGTGCAAGCAGCCCATGAGGCGTAAGAGAGAAAAGAGAGGCTCGAGGGGCGACAAAACCAGCGAGAGGGAAAAGAGCTCATGAGGCGTAAGTTCTGGACTTAGCTCTGGCGAGACGCCTGCTTTGTAGAGGGTGTGTGTTCCTGGTGAGGTTTTCCCTCTCGAGGCTGCCTGAGGCTGGTTTGGAGCTGGACCCCAAGGCGTCTTGTTCCCTGCGTTGGAGAGAGAGGCGAACCCACAAGCAAAGCATAGTTGTACAACTCATGCGCGCTCATAGATTTCCTCATGGGTATCTCACGAGGAGAATAAGCACCAAGGTCCTTGGTGAGGTGACGTGCATGGGAGCTAACCCACGAGTCAGAGCTCTTTGGTGAGATAACGGTCGTGGGCGGAGAGCCACGAGTTAGAGCTCGGATCCTTTGGATTTTACGATGCTGCTGGGATGCTCCCGAGACACAGGCACCGTGCTCAGCCCCCGCTCGCGAGGTGCGCATGGGGAAAAATGTGAGCGCGAATGAAATGTAAGAAAACAAACTCACCAAGCAATATTACATAACGGCGCCGAAGCGCAATAGGTTCATGATGACCTGAAATTGTTCATTACACTTGGCGAGGCCAAGACAAAGTCCGCCATGTCTGGGCATGGGGTTCCACATGGAGTGGCTGAGGCTTCCCGCGGCCCGTGGCGACGCGTTGTAGGAAACTCTCAGTGGAGATGGCCCTCGTGAAGGGAAAGCTTGGTGAAGCTGGGAGGTGAAGACGCGTGCTTCCCTCTTGAGACAAAAAATGCCTGCCGCGACGTGATCACGGGTAGAACTTGCGTAGGTGCTCGATGTTCCATGGATTTTTGATCGGATCGCCGTCTTCCGTCTCGAGCCGTACCGCGCCAGGCCTGGCGATGTGCGCGACCCTGTAGGGGCCTTCCCACATGGGTGAGAGCTTGTGGAGGCCCTCTCTGGAGAGGATCCTCCTGAGGACGAGATCGCCTGTCTCGAGGGTGCGCGGCCGTATGTGGCGGCTGTGGTAGCGGCGCAGGTCTTGCTGGTACTTCGCCGCTCGGAGGGCGGCACGGCGGCGTAGTCCATCGAGCAGCAGCAAGTCGTCGTTGTGGAGCTCCTCTTGGTTGTCCTCGTTGAAAGCAAGGATCCGTGGGGACCCATGCTTGATCTCGGTGGGGAGGACTGCTTCAGCGCCATAGACGAGAGCGAACGGCGTTTCTCCAGTGGGCTTCGTGGCGGTGGTGCGGATGGACCAGAGCACGGAGGGGAGCTCTTCGATCCATTCTTGCCGTGGGCCTTGAGGCGATTGAAGCTTCTTGTCTTGAGGCCTTTGAGCACTTCTGCGTTCGCCGCTCAGCCTGCCCGTTGCTTCGTGGATGAGCCACCGAGGCGAAGCAGAGCCGTGTGCCAAGACTCTCGCAGTAGGCCCTGAAGATGCCGCTGGTGAACTGTGAGCCGTTGTCGGTGATGATGCGATTTGGCACGCCGAAGCGACAGGCCAGGCCTCTGATGAATTTCACCGCTGATCTCGCCGGGATGGTGCGCACCGCTTCAACCTCCGCCCATTTGGTGAACTTGTCGATGGCGACGTAGAGGTAGCGGTAGCCCCCGCTGGAGCGTGGGAAAGGTCCCAGGATGTCCAGCCCCCAGACCGCAAAGGGCCAGGAGAGAGGGATGGTCTGGAGCCCCAGTGCAGGCTGGTGGACTTGCTTGGCGTGGAATTGGCATGCCTCGCAAGCCTGGACAACGGTGGTTGCATCTTGAAGCACTGAGGGCCAATAGAACCACTCCTGAAGACTTTCCCTGCAAGGGTGCGTGATGACGAGTGGTGGCCACATTCTCCACTGTGTATGTCCTTGATCAGCTGGCGGCCTTCTTCAGGGGGGACGCATTTTAGTGCAACTCCATTTGGACGCTTGCGGTACAGGTCTCCCTCGTGAAGGCAGTATGACTTGGCCTGGCGAGCAACTCTCTCTGCTTCTGCATCCTCTTCAGGGAGGACTCCGTCCCTGAGGTACTCCTTGAGCTCATCGATCCAGCCCGTCTCTTGATGCGTCATGGCCAGCAGCAGGCGTTCCCCTGTGGGTGGACCGCAGCTCGGCGCTCCAGATGTTGGTGGTGGTGGGAGCTCTTCGTCCGTGTTCATTCGACCGCTTCTTTTGGCTGTTTCACCGATGCCCTGGTGAGTCTCTCCTCGAACACGCCCGCCTGCTGGGCTTCTCTGCGTGATGCTCGCCTGGCGATGTCGTCGGCCTCCTGGTTCTCCCTTCGTGGGATGTGCCTGAGCTCCATCCCCTTGAAGTGTTTCTCGAGCTTGCGGACCTCCTCGAGGTAAGCGGCCATGTGGCCGTCCTTAGGCGTATAGCTCTTGTTGGAGAAGTTGACGAGGAGCTGGGAGTCGCCCTTGATGAGTAAGCGCTTGATGCCGAGGGCGATTGCGGCTCTGAGCCCGGCGAGGAGGCCCTCGTACTCGGCGATGTTGTTGGAGACCTTGTCTGTCGTGAAGCACAGCTGGACGGCGTAGTAGAGCTTGTCGCCCTTGGGTGAGGTCAGGACGACGCCAGCCCCAGCGTTCTGGCATGCGAATGCTCCGTCGAAGTGCATGGTCCAGTGGCTTGGCACTGTGTCTCCAGCTGGCGTGGTTTCTGCCTCATGAGGCTCTTCTTGCTGGTGTCTGTCCACTCGGCGACGAAGTCAGCCAATGCTTCCCTTGATGACCCTGGTGGTGTCGAAGCGCAGGCCAAAAGGTTGCAGCTCAATGTTCCACCCTGCGACGCGATCAGTGGCGTTTGGATTGCGCAGGATCTGCTCCAGAGGGAATGATGTGACCACCGTGATGGGGTGGCCCTGGAAGTAGTGGCGCAGCTTCCTGGAAGCGATGAGGAGCGCGAGGAGGAGCTTCTGCTGCATAGTGTACCGCTCGCGAGCATCTCGCAGCACAGTGCTGACGAAGTAGACGGGATGCTCGACGAGGGTTGTCGATGGTGACGCAGCGCTGGGCTCCTCGGGAGCCTTGTCGAGCCTCTCTGAGGTGGACCCTCGACGAGGGTGCCTTCTGGTTGCGGGGCTCGGCATGGGGCTCAGGGCCTGAAGAGGATGTTTCCTTGTCGGGGGGATCTGGGCTTGGCGTGGCGTGTCCTTCTTGGCGAGGACTGGCTCTTCCCTTTCTGCCACCAAGGCTGCGCTCACTGTTTGTGGAGTGGCTGATAGGTACAGCTTCAGATGCTCGCCAGGCCTTGGGGCAACCATGACAGGTGGGCTAGCCAAGTACTTCTTCAGGTCTTCAAATGCCTTGTCCGCCTCGGCGTCCACTTGAACGTGCCAGACCGCTTCATGAGCTTGAAAAATGGCAGCGCCCTCTCGCCGAACTTGGAGATGAAACGGCCGAGGCTGGCCATGCATCCCGCGAGGCGCTGCATGTCCTTGAGGCGACGAGGTGGCTGCATCTCTTCTATGGCTTTGATCTTGTCAGGATTCGCTTCTATGCCGCGGTGAGACACTAGGAACCCGAGGAGTTTGCCTGACGGTACCCCGAAGACGCACTTGGCGGGGTTCAGCTTGATGTTACTTTGCGCAGGCTGGCAAAGGTCTCCTCGAGGTCCTCCATGAGGGTGTGCTCTTCGCGAGTCTTGACCACGATGTCGTCGACGTAGGCTTCTGCGTTTCTTCCCATCTGAGCCCCCAAGGCCTTCCTCATGAGCCTCTGGAAGGTGGCGCCGGCGTTCTTCAAGCCAAAGGGCATGCAGACGTAGCAATACACACCACAAGGGGTGAGGAATGCTGTCTTCTCCTCATCCTCCTTCGCCATCTTGATCTGGTGGTAGCCTGAGAAGGCATCCAGAAAACAGAGGAGGTCGCAGCCGGCGGTGGAGTCCACGATCTGGTCTATCCGAGGCATGGGGTACGGGTCCTTGGGGCAGGCCTTGTTGAGGTCGGTGTAGTCGATGCAGAGCCTGCCGCCCCCGGTGTGCTTGGGAACGACCACCGTGTTGGAGAGCCATGTGGGGTGTGGAACTTCCTGATGTGTGCTTCTTTCAACTTCTCTACTTCCTTGATGATGAACTCTTGCTTCTCTGGCGCCTGGCGCCGTGCTTTCTGCTTCACGGGGCGTGCGTTTGGACACACGGCTAAGTGGTGCTCGATCACCTCCCTCGGTACTCCGGACATCTCTGACGGTGTCCATGCGAACATGTCAGAGTTTGCCCTGAGGAAGGCGACGAGCGCGCTTTCCTATTTGGGAGGCAAGCCAGCGCCTATGGTGACGCTAGCCCCCGAGCCGCTGGCGTCCAATGACACCTTCTTCGTGGCTGCCTGCTCCTGTGAGAACAGCTGCTTCTTCTTCGCGGGCCTCTCGAGGGGCTCCATGTCCTCATCAGCGGGGAATGCCACGGCAGCGGCCTTGTAGGCGGTCTCGACAGAGCGCATTGCGTCCTGGACTTGACCGTGGATGGCGATGGTGCCGCCGCTGCCTGGAAGCTTGACGATGTTGTACGCATGGTGAGTGACGGCCATGAACTTCGCGAGGGCGGGGTAGCCGAGGATGGCGTTGTAGGGCAGGCCAATGTGTGCGACGTCGAAGTCGATCTGCTCGGTGCGGTAGTTCTGCGGCGTGCCGAAGGTGACCGCGAGCCTCACCTGCCCCAGAGGTGTGGTGGAGCCACTTGTCACCCCCGTGAAGGGCCTAGAGGGCATAGCCACTCGTAGGGCACTTGAAGCTGCTCGAAGGTCTCGACAGAGATGACGTTCAAGCCCGCACCCCCATCTATGAGTGTCTTGGCGACGGCGATGTTGTTGATGATGGGAGTGCACACCAGAGGGATGGTGCCTACAGCCTTGGTCGACTTGGGGTGGTCCTTGGAGTCGAAGGCGATGGTGTACTGCGACCACTTGAGGGGCTGGGAAGCCTCAAGCCCTGGAAGCGCTGCGTTGACCTCGCGAGAGAATTGCTTGAAGTGGTTGTTGGACTTGGGCGCCTGGGACCCGCCGAGGATGCAGGCTATTGCCCCCTGAGGGGCCTGGTAGCCCCCAGGGTTCTCGTCGGGGAGGTTGCCGTTTTGCCCAGCGTTGTTCCCCCGAGCCCTCTGCTGGAAGTTGTGGCGTCCACCTCCGCGGCCACCACGGCCTCCGCCGCGGCCCTGGTTCTTCTCCGCTCCTTGCTGAGCTGCTTGAGCTCCCAGCAGTCTCAGTTGCGTGGTTGTGCCTGTTGTGGTAGATGCAGTATGGGCGATTGTCCACCTTTTTCTCTTCAGCCGCCGGAGAGGCCTCGCGAGGCTGCTTTGCGTCAGGCTCTGCCGCGAGGATGGCGGTGGTCTTGCGCTTCTCGCAGGCTTCTTCTTGCTCCTGGACCCCTCAGGAGGGTCATCCTCCACTTCCTTCTTGACGAAGAGGAGGCCCTCTTCAGCCTTGGCGCACTTGTCAGCCAGATCAAAGAGCTTCACCACAGAGGAGAGGGTGTCGTGGATGCCGAGCTTCTCGAGCATCCTGTGGTTCGTGACGCCCTCCCTGAAGGCGGAGATGACGTGCGAGTCCGGGATGTTCGGAATCTTGTTGCGGACCTGGCTGAAGCGCTGGATGTATCTGCGGAGGGTCTCGTCAGGCTTCTGGCGCACCGCGCGAAGGTCGTTGTAGGTGAGCGCGCGCTCGTAGGTGCCCTTGAAGTTGGCGACGAAGACCTTGCAGAGGTCCTCCCACGTGTCGATGGTGTTCTCGGGGAGGTTCATGAGCCACGAGAGCGCGGAGTCCTTGAGCGCCATGGAGAGCCAGTTGGCCATCACCTTGTCGTCGCCTCCGCAGCCTGGATGGAGACGGTGTAGAGCTGCAGGAACTCCAGAGGGTTGGTCCTGCCGTCGTAGCGCGGAGGGAGGTCTGGCTTGAACTTCACGGGCCAGACGACGCGGCGCAGGTTGCGGGTGAAGGCGGTGCAGCCCGTGGCGTATGTCACAGCACCAGCGAGCGCGCCGCGGTTCTGGCGACCTGCAGCGGCAATCTCCTGACGACGCGGTTGTGGCGGTCCCTCTGGCGCTCGATCTCCACGCGGGCATCCGGGAGTCCGCTGCACAATCTGGCAGTCGTGCGGCGAGGATGCGTGCGACGCGGCGCGGTGGTTTGCTGCCGGAGCTGCAGCTGGAGGAGGTGGCGGAGGCGGAGGGGGAGGAGGAGCGCCGTGCGCTATGTTCCCCTCGCGTCCGGAGTGGCGCACCAGCGAGCGAGAGGGCGCTGGTGCTGCAGTGTGGCGGCAGGAACGGCGGCGGCGTTGATGAGCTCCTCGAGACGCCCGAGCCAGTTGTCGTGGCCCGCCTGCGTGGGACGGTAGCGTAGCAGCTCTTGCGCCATCAGTAGCGCAGTGGCTGGACTGGGCGCCGCTCGGCCCATCGTGGAGGCGCTCTCGCGCCTGGATGGGTGCAGGGAGGAAGCTCCCTCGTCTCGCCGTCGATGCCGCCGTCGTTGCCGCTGCCGTTGCCGCCGTCATCCTCAGGATGTTCGACGCGCGGCTCGGCGTTGCGCTCTGAAGCGCGGTTGGCGCGTGGGCGACCACGCGGGTTGTGTTGGCGGCGGGCTCGGTGTTGGCCCTGCCGGACGTCCGCGCGCGCAGCTCGCGTGTCAGTCATGGCGCGAGAGGTTGAAGAAGTTGAAGACGCGCCTCAGCCCCCTACCTGGCGCGCCAAATGTCGGAGACTAGTCCCAGGAACTAGGGGTGTCTCTCAGAAGCCAGGAAACGAGTAAGGGGCTGAACACAACGTCAAACAGATCCTCAACAACCTCGGCGACGGTGCTCGTCGAGCTCGGTGAGGAACATCACGACAGAGAGGAACACGAGCCGCTACCCAGGTTCAGGCCCACCGTGAGGTGTAAAAGCCCTACGTCCTGCTAAGATGTATTGCACTGCTTGGAGAGGTTCACAGTACAAGGGTGCTTGCCGAGGGCACAGTTGTGGCTATGGTGGACTATGGTGGAATGAGCTCCGTCTTCTCCTTCAGACGTAGCTGCTTGGTTGTGGAATGAGTTGGTGAATGCGGGATCCCCCTCCTAGGTCGTACACTGGCTCCTTATATACTGGCTTGGTCCTCTTCCCGAAAACTCCGGCGGGAAGGGATACCACAATGCCGCCAAGTTGGAGCACAGCGCACAGCGTCGGGGGCGTCCATGGACGCGGTCCATGGCAGAGAGCACGTCGTCTTGGCAGAAAAAGCCACCGTCCAACCAGGACGGTGGGCTGGCGCTGCAGAGCTTTGGGGCGTGCCCCACGGTGACGTCGCAGTTGGAGCGTAGCGGCGGCCGGCCGCTTTATCACCAAATTGGCAAGTCTTGGAGTCCGCTTTGCTTCCTCCAGCTCCTTTGACCGCTTTATACACGAGAATGGCAACTGCGGCGTCTTCGTCATCGCGCGCAGGCGCGCGCGTCACTCTGCGGCGGGCGCAGAGCCCATGTGCGCTCTGCAGCGGCGCAGGAGCTTGCTTCCACTTGAAGGAACCCCGCGAGGGCCTGGAGCCTCGCCGAGGCTCTGTAGTCGTTGACTCCTCGCGAGGGAAAACCTCACAAGGGTAGCGCGGAGGCGCGCCAGGGCATGATGATCTTCTAGGAGAGGCCTTTTCGAGGCAGAGGTTCCTCTCGAGGCCTCTTAGGTCGAACGTCTGGTCCTTAGCAGAAATGCTCAGTCGGGCAAAGAAACCCTCGCGAGGCTCGTCAGGCTGAAAGCCTGGTCCTTAGTAGAATTTCCTGCGGAGCGTTTGAGGGCTGTGGCAGGCCGGCCCATGGTACCCTGGTTTCCATTGGGCCGACAGTCTTGAACTTGTTGTTGGCTTGGTGCTTCATTTGCTCCAACGGATGGTGCGGTTTCCACTTGTGATGATGAATGCTCCACATGGGTGGAGCTAGGTCCTTCTTGAGGCGCCTCATGGTGTATCTCGATTGGGCGAAAGAATCCCATGCCCATTCGCCTTATTGCATCTTGAGGTTCCTCATCATCTACATCACGAACATGAAATTGCGCCACTTGGGAGCCGTCATTCTCATCGAACTCCACACTACAAGATTCTACAACGGTCCCGAAGGACTTGTCGTAGATTCTATAAGTGTGGGATTTGTCACCGTAACCAACAAAAGTACCCTCTAAAGCCTTAGACTCAAATTTAGATAAGCGATAATCTTTGATCTTATAGAAACACCTACAACCGAACACCCGGTAGTAGGAAATATTGGGCTGGTTGCCGGTAAGCATTTCATATGGAGTGAATTTCTTGCCCGTGCGGAAGTAGAGGGGTTTAGATGAGTGACATGCCATGGAGATGGCCTCGGCCCACAAGAAAAGTGGGGTCTTGAACTCCGCCAACATAGACCTTGCCATATCCATAAGGGTCCGGTTCTTTCTCTCGGCTACACCATTTTGTTGAGGGGTATACGCAGCGGAATATTGATGACGAATTCCCTCTTTGCTAAGAAACTCATTTAGGGTGTAGTTCTTGAACTCGGAGCCATTGTCACTTCTAATAGTCAATATAGGGACATTGTGTTGACGTTGCACTTCATTGGAGAAGTCAATGACGGCTTGTTGGGTCTCACTCTTCGATTTGAAGAAATAAACCCATGTAAATCTTGAATAGTCATCGACAATCACCAAGCAATACTTCTTCCTGATTGCGTGGATCACACGTTCGCTGGGAGACCCCAAGAGGAAGGTATGAAGCAGTGTAGCAGCAGTTTCCCTCAGTATAAAACCAAGGTTTAATCGAACCAGTAGGAGCAAGAAATCACTTCTGAAGGTTGTCAGTGGCGCGCTGACGTGGAACCTGCACACAACACAATCAAACTACTTTGCCCCAACGAAACAGTGAGGTTGTCAATCTCACCGGCTTGCTGAAAACAAAGGATTAAACATATGGTGTTGAAAACAGTAGTAAATTGCAGAGAATGAAAAGGAACAATGTTTGCAGTTGGTTCTATTATCAGTGTAAAAGAATGGACCAGGGTGCACAGTTCACTCGTGGTGTCTCTCCATAAAAGATAACTAACATGCTGGATGAACAAATTACAGCTGGGCAATTGACAAAATATTGAGCGCATGACAATGCATATATATGACATGATGATTACTATGATATTCATGTGGGCATTACGACAAAATACATAGACCGTTATCCAACAGCGTCTATGACTAATAATCCACCGCCAGGTTGTCATCCGAGTTCCCCGTTGGTATTAAGTTGCAAGCAACGGATAATTGCATTAAGTAATGTGCGTAATGTAAACAAATGCATTAATCCTTTGTTTCGCGTCTCTGTAATTTTTCGTGGATAATGGCTCGGGTATTTAGGGTTTTCGCGTCGGGAGGAATAAATAGGCGAAAGGGCGGAGGCTGTAGAGCCACGTGGGCCCCACACCACCCCACGGCGCGGTAGGGGGGCCCGCGCGGTCCCATGGTGTGGGTGCCTCGTGGCCCTCCTCTGTCTCTCCTCTGGACTCCGTGTTCGTGTTGGAAAAATAGGAGGTTATGTCCAAGTTTCGTCCAATTCCGAGAATATTTCCAGACTAGCTTTTTTGGAATACAAAAACAGCAGAAAACAGGAACTGGCACTGTGGCATCTTGTTAATAGGTTAGTCCCAGAAAATGCATAAAAATGCTATGAAGTGTATATAAAACATGTAACAATTGGTATAATATCAACATGGAACATCAGAAATTATAGATACGTTCGAGACATATCAAGCATCCCCAAGCTTAGTTGTACTCGTCCTCGAGTAGGTAAAACGATAAAAACAAAATAATTTCTGAGGTGTCATGTTACAATCATAATCTTGATCAAATAATACTGTAAAGCACATGTTATGAATGAAGTGATCCAGGTCAATGGTCTATAGTTTGCTAGCAAGTAGATAATGAGCAAAGAACTGAATCATATAAGCAAAAACTTCTCATGAATAGTACTTTTGAGACAAGCATCAAGGAGTTTTGCATAAGAGTTAACTCATAAAGCAATAAATTCTAAGTAAAAGGTATTTAACCAACACAAAGGAAGATTTAAGTTTCAGCAATTGCTTTCAACTTTCAACATATATATCTCATGGATATTTGTCAACACAAAGCATATAATAAGTGCAATATACGAGCATATAAAAATTGTTGCACCAAAGTTGACACTAGTGTTTGCTTCTAAGATAGAAAGAAGTAGGTAAACTGACTCAACATAAAAGTAAAAGAAAGACCCTTCGTAGAGGGAAGCAGTGATTATATCATGTGCTAGAGCTTTTTAAGTTTTTGAAATCATATAGAGAGTAAAAATAAGTTTTGAGAGGTGTTTGTTAATTGTCAATGAATCAGAAAATGGAAAGTACAATATGACCCCTGCCAACCAGACTTTTAAGAGCGGCTCCCATGAAGGACGTTATTTCTACCAGCAAGGCAGATCATCCCTCTTTCTCTTTTGTTTACACATGCAGATATTTCACTGTTTGTCATTGCTTGACTGATAAATCAGGGCAAAAATGTGAAGAGAATTAAGCGGTTAAAGTTGTAATTAATTGGGACTGGGCACCCCATTTGCCAGCTCTTTTTGCAAAATTAATGGATAAGCGGATGTATATGCCGCTAGTCCGGTGGTAAAGTCTGTTTGACAGTTGACATAAAGACATCCACCCCGTCCTCATGAGCTTGGTAAACATTGACACAAAATAGGAGTAATAAAGTTTGAATAGTTTAAAGGTAGCACATGAAAAATTTACTTGGAATGGCAAGAAAATACCACATATAGGTAGTTATGGTGGACACAGATGGCATGGATTTTGGCTCAAGGTTTTGGATGCACGAGAAGCATTCCCTCTCAGTACAGAGTTTAGGCTAGCAAGGTTATTTGAAGCAAACACAGGATATCAACCGACACAGCAAGACTTATATGAAAACATATTGCAAGCATTATAAGACTCTACACTGTCTTCCTTGTTAACCAAACCCTTTTACTAGAAAATATCTAGACCTTAGAGATACCAATCATGCAAACCAAATTTCAACGAGCTTTACGGTAGTTCTTCATTAATAGGTTTTAACTACATGATACAAAAGCTTAAAAATGAACTACTTGATAACTCAAAACAATTGACAATTATCAAATTATCCAATACAGTGATCTTCAAGAATATGTAAGCCTTTTCCATTATACCATCTACCACATGCAACATTTTCTGTTCCAACCAAACACCAATCAATTTATTTCAACATAAAACTCTCCAAACAATTATAAGTGAAGCAAGAGAGTATTTTCTTTTAAAAGAACTAACAGCTCTGAATAAGAGATGCATGACAAACAGGAGCTAAAAGCATAGCAATAGCTGGACAAGATACTCAACAAGTATAAGTGAAGAATATGAGTATTCATATAAAAAAGCGGAGCGTGTCTCTCTCCCAATCAAGAATGCTGGGGTCCAATCAAGTTGACCAAAAGAAAAATAAAATACTGAAAATAAAAGCACACAGACGCTCCAAGTAAAGCACATATGATGTGAAAGAATTAAAATATAGTTTCACTAGAGATGACCTGACAAGTTGCTGATGAAGAAGGGGATGACCAAGGCATCCCCAAGCTTAGACGCTTGAATCTTCTTGAAATATGCTGGGGTGATCCATGGGAGCATCCCCAAGATTAAGCTCTTCACTCTTCTTGATCACATTATATCATCCTTCTCTCTTGACCCTTGAAAACTTTCGCCACACCAAACTCAAAGTAATTCTCATTAGAGGGTTAGTGCACAATCAAAAACTCACATATTCTATAAGGACACAAACATGACCGTTACTTCTAACATTAACTACTGTCACTGATGTTATGTGAAGCTCTTCACCCTAAAAAAGAATTCCACTCAACACTAGTAAAAGAGAGAATGCGAAAAATAAAAGACAGAATCTGTCTAAACAGAACAGTCCGCAAAGACGAATTTTTTCGAGGCACTTAAGTTGCTCAGATCGAAAAACTTTAAACTAATGAAAGATGCGTACATATCTGAGGATAACGCACAAAAATTTGCAGATTTAAATAATTTTTCTGTGATTTTACATAATTAAAACGGTGAACAACAGAAATCTGTTCCTGCGCAGAAATCCAAATCTAGCATCATCTTCCTATTAGAGGCAATACTTGGCACAACAATGCGATAAAATAAAGATACAAAGGGATTGTTACAGAAGTAAACAACTCCTTGACTCAAAAAGAAAAGAAAAATTGCAGAAAAGAAAATAATGGGTAGTCTCCCATAAGCGTTTTTCTTTAACGCCTTTCAGCTAGACGCAGAAAGTAAGAATCAAGTGTTTCCAAGTGAAAGGATCGGTATGGCCACCTAGAGGGGGGGTGAATAGGTGCTACTCAATTTTTAGCTCTTTTTCGAATTTAGGCTTGACACAAAGGTAAATTCTCTAGATATGCAACTACGGTAAATTTACCTATATGACAAGTTAATACTAGACTAGGCACGATACAACTAAGAGCTAGCGAGTAAGGAGTAACCGAATGGGAAGCACGCGGAGACAAGGATGTATTCCCGAGTTCCTCCTTTTTAGGGGAGTACGTCTCGTTGGAGGGGTGTGAGTTTCAAACTCAAACGCCACAAATGGCCTCACCCTATTCTCCGATGAATCTTGCCCAAAAGCTCGGTTCACCTTCCACTATCGGAATCCTTAAAGGCGGAATCCGGAGCCCTTACAACAAGCTTGAGGCTCAACCCACAAAAGGATTGGGGGCTCCCAAGCACCACAACACCTACTACACAAAAGTAACAAGCAAGTAAGTACAACAAGATGCCTAGGTTTTCCTAGTGGAAACCCTAGGCTTGAATCCCTCAAGTGAATGAGGGGAAATGAAGAACGCTTTGGTGAAGTAGTAGATCCGGGCCTTCTCCTTCAATCCTCCAAAGATCAACGAGTTTGGATGGAGGGATTGGGAGATCTAGTGATTCTTGAGCTTGCAATAATGGTGGACTTCAATTCTGGACGAGCTACTTGGCTGGAGGTAGGTGGAGGGGTATTTATACCCCTCCCAGAAAATGAGCCGTTGAAGTCCACTTAGACCGGAGTTTCCGGTCCAGGAGGGCCGGAAACTCCGGAGACACTCCGGGGTCTAGGCAGTGAGCGCCGTCGCGCTGCTCTCTTCGCAGCAATTCCTGATGGGCCGGAAACTCCGACCCCTGATCCCCTTCAGGCCGGAGACTCCGGCCTGGGCAGACAAACTGCAAACTCCCTTTTTCTTCTTCGACAAATGTTTCGATGCAAAGTGTAATTATCTCTTTTCATTTCTGCATCACTTAACATTATATTAAATACTTCCTAGTGTTGTTTCCTAACACAAAAAACATGGGGGACATAAAATATGTCCTTTCAATCGCAGAACAGATACACCATGTCTATTTGCATGCACTAGAGCATTGAGATATCTATCACCCATAGGGATTGTTTGGGTTGACTTATAAGCCGGTCGATTGGTTCGACACAGTCTTAAGAGGCTGCCTTGGAAGAATTTTGGTCGTCCCTTCTGAGTAAGACTTCTTAGTATTAACAACTTTCTGATTTTTTTTTTGAAAAGTATCAACAATGAACAATGCAAACATCATATATCATATGTAGTAGAGATCAGATAATTATGGTGAGCTGAAATAAACACACATGATACTGTATGAAACATGTAAATTTTGAATGTCAAATAGAAGGTGGCATTGCTTTAATCATACAACACCACTTATAGATCAACATCGCAAGAATGTAAGCAATCATATCTTAAACCTAATATAGTAGTTGTTCAACCCACGGTTTTTATCCTCCATTTTAATATCTCTCAGTCCATGACAAAGGCGGATGATTAAGGTAGCATGTAGTGAGTATGAAACTAGTTATCATCTAAACTAATATAATTAAAAGACAGCTCTTGTAGAGTCTATACATCTTATTGTATATTGCCATATCATGTGAAATGATAGATACAACTTAAAATAGGATGAACAACACTACATTATGTAAGATGTAGGATCTCAAGACATAACATGTCATTTCTTTAAATCATTTGTCAACTATTATGTGGGAATTTCAATAGCGACACTACAGTACAAATAAATATATCAAGTATGTATAGCATTATAAATTATATCTTAACTCGGTATACATGTTTTCAACCCAGTGTTTTTAACCTAGACTTAGTCTCTTAGTGGATGAAAAAGATAAGATTGAAATAAAACATCATACATTAAATAATTTCCTTTTATTATGGAATAGATAGCAATAAGCAAGTGCCATATTCAGTACTAGTTTTAATTTTCTTCATGAATTTAGAATAGCAATTGATCTTTTACGATAGAAAATGGAATGTATTGTGGCACCGTTGCAAGCTCTCTTAGTGGTCAACTTTCTCCCATTTTCTAACATTTCATGGAATGTATAGTGCTGTTTCAGTGGATTACATAGATTAGGGTAAAGGTTTCACCTGCGTGTACATGTACATATGGCATAATAAATATAATATTAATTATTGTTTGTGATAAGAAAATCATATAATAGAAGAGATATATGAGGGCAGTGCGTCCTCACCATAGCCTTACAATCTCTGCACTATGGATACATTGCCCATCCCCGACCCTATTCCATCTTGCGGGGATATCTTGATTATTAAGACTGAATAGACCAAAGCATTAAGGTTTTGGACATCATTGTGGTTTCTTAGAGAACTGCTTTCGGCTATTGTACTCCCCTTACTCTCACCGGGTTTCAGGCATAGCCTTCCGCTCTCCTCTGCGCGTGCCTCTACATTGATCATTCTTGGGTACCTGACAAGTCCTAGGAGCGAGGCATCGCCAAGAGAACATACATATGACACATAAAGAATTATTTAAACTATGTATATCCCATGATTAAAAGTACACAAGCATGTGAGGCTAGGCCTCAGCCCTTAGCCAGAGTGGATACTCACACATTGTTGAAATAGTATTTGAATATGAGTGATTGCTAGTCTTAATATGTTGCCAATTGCGAAGAGTTTAGGAATACAAGTATGGTATGGCTATGGAGATGCTAGGAGAGATGAAGATGGAGGTGGAGCGGTGACGACGGTAGCACTTCATGGAGAAATGGATCGACGGCGGCTCTCTTTCCAATGGTTGTCTCCTCTCCTTTATATAGAGCCAATAGATGGAATTAGGTTTCCGAGTGTATTCTGATGCGCATCTGACGGGGGCCCTCTGACGAAAGTTGCTCAGTTTGATCTGACGAAGCCACCGATACAAGGTACAATCGTTGCTACGGTCGTGGGCGACCATACAACTGGTCGTTAAGTTTCCTGGTATTTCTGTTCAGCCCCTCGTTAATTTAGGAGGCTCCCAATCAAGTGATTCTTCCCATATATGGATTGATTTCATTATAAATATTTTCCAATGATATTAGCACAACTAATTAAAAATCAATGTCTTGCCATTTTCTGGACAAAGATACGGTTTAACCATCGATAAAAATACTCGTATTTTCCACGCATCAATAAAACTTGACACTTAATTTTTTTTAAAGCTGAGAGAAAACAAAAAGGAAACTTTCTAACAACAACAAGGACACAAAGGAAAACGTGCAAACATAAAAACAAAAACAAAGGGATAAACGGTTTGTCTCCTGAAAGCGATATCTTTATATCCATATAGTTAGGCTTAGTATCTTTATTAGGTTGTCTTGTTTTCACGAGAAACATGCCTTATATTTATAGCATCAACATTCTTTCTTGGGAATATCCCATGCACTTCTTGTGTGAAAACTGAAAAAAATTACATTCTCCTCTCTTGCATCAATGATTGCACCTGCAATTCTAAGACAAGATCTTTCAAGTATTATAGGTCAAGGGACATGGAGATTGGCTCTATGTCCATTATGCAAGTTTTGAATGGTATGTTTCTTACACATGGCTTATCTATTTCGAATTTGAGAGGGCAAGGGTATGATGGAGCTTCTAACATGAGAGGGCAATTCCATGGGTTGTAAGTTGATATTGGATGAACATCCATATACATTTTACATTCATTGCTTTGCCCATCAGTTGCAGTTAGTAGTCGTTTCTTTTGCCAAGTGTTGTTCCTCTGTATTGAATCTCTTCAACATCACCACTTTGATTGTCAACATTGTCGATGCTTCTTGTGAAAGACATGATGAAGTAGGCCAACATCAACATGACACTATTGTGAGCCAATTGGAGTCTGAGGAAAAAAAATTCTGAAAACCCGGGGATACATTGTGGGTACACACCATAAACTTTGTGTAGATTCATTCTAACGTGGGAGTCTGTTCCTCATGTATTAGAGAATGTTCATGATGATGCAGAAAATTTGACGCAAAGAACCACAATTGGTGGCTTGATTTCTCATATGGAGAGCTTTAAATTTGTTCTCATATTGCATCTTATGATCAAACTATTGGCAAGACTTATGAACTATCATATTGTTTGCAAAAGAAAGATCAAAACATTGTTCGTGTAGTGAGTCTGATTGTCATAACATTGCAGCAACTTCAAGGTATAAGAGAAAATGGTTGGGATGCACTCTTGAAGGAGACAATTGACTTTTGTATCAAATATAAGATTGTAGTGCCAAACATGGATGATACAATACCCGCTCGAGGTCGCTCAAGGGTTCATGGTAGTACAATGGTAACTTACTATCAGCGCTTTAGATATGAAATATTCAATGTTGTGCATGATCAGATTATCGTTGAGTTAAATAACCGCTTTGCTAAAAAATCTACTCAATTGTTGAGGTGCATTGCTTGTCTTGATCCAAATAACTCATTTGCTAATTTTGATGAAGACAAACTTGTTGAACTTGCTGATATGTTTGCTGGTGACTTCTCCATATATGAGATATTGTTTGTTCTTAGAAACCAACTTGAGACATTCATTGCTGATGTGAGAGCTGATTCAGATTTTGTGAGTTGTCATGATCTTGGTAATCTTGTTGTGTGAAGATGGTTCAGACTGATAGACACACTGTTTTTCCTTTGGTGTATCGTCTCATTGAGTTGGCATTGATTTTACCGGTCACAACGGCATCAGTGGAGAGATCTTTCTCACACATGAACATTATCAAGACCGATTTGAGAAATAAAATGGGTGATGATTGGATGAACTATAACATGGTGTTTTATATTGATCGAGTTGTGTTTCATACTATCAATGATGATGATATTTTATATCATTTTCAATCATATAAGTCAAGCAAAGGAATTTTACCTCGTCGTTTTGGTAATTTCTTCTATTTGTATCCATGATTGATTATTTTACTTATGCTTGTGCCTTTTCTTATGACATAATTCTTTTTTTAATGTATTGGTTCTTCTTCTACCACTGATGAGGGCATGGGAGGCTCGGATGAAGTAGATCATTGATTTCGTACTCTATTGTGTACGTCTATCCTACTTTTTTTAGTTTTTTTGTCATATTTATGTACTTTCTTGGACAATTAGAAATTGGAGTTGAAAACATGTGTTCATCTTTGCAATCATACAAAATTTCTATGCCATTACTACAGTTTTTCTTAAAACTTTTTGCGCCAAGATTTTGGCTCGGATCTTGCTCAAATCCTGGCTCCTCCACTGGGACAAGGAGATTGACTCCATGTCCATTATAACAAAATCAACATGCATATCATGACATTATTCACTCTACCTAATACTTTCTTGATAGAGGAATCAACTACAAGCAAGTCTATATTGAAGGGTGACATGGGTTCAATATCCAAAGCATAGCATGTAACTTTTCTATAGTGATTTGTACTTGGGATTCCCGTACATGAGGAGGGACCATAGTTTCTTTACTATATTTCTCTATATTTTCTCTTAAAACATGATCAACAATGAACAGACTGTAATTATGTAAAGGATGGTAGTTATGTACTAGTGTAGATAGCTCATGAAAATGGACAAGGAACATCATGCTCTGTCTACATACGCATGGTAGCTCATGTCAACGTTTGTTCCATAGCTGCATGCGCAGGTGCATTACCAAGGCGACACAACATCTAGGGGCGTGTTTGGTTGCTAGCATGAAAATTCGGCCTTTTGCATCGGTGGCCCTGGCCCTGGAAAAACGTGGCCTGAGCTATGTTGTGCAGCCCGTTTGGTTGTCAACAATGTTCTGGCCAGGCCCGTTCGGCTATGTGCAAGATTTTAAGCACTCGCTGTTTGGTTAGTTGTGTTTGTTTCACAGTTGCAAACGCATGGTGTTTGGTTGCTAAACAATGCTACTTGCAGTCACCACTTCTCAGTGGTGGTGACTTTACCACGTCAAAGTTCATCAGTGCACCCCAACCTACTAGCAAATGGTAGTTCACCACGACATCAAAGTTAACCTAACTACTAGCAAATGGTAGTTCCTGAGGACATCAAAGTTCACCTCTAGCAAATGGGCATCATGCCATCACAGTTGCCGAAAGGTGGGAAACTTCTTCTTCTTCTACTCCTTCTTCTTCTTCAGACCCTAGTGTCACCTCTAGCGTTCCATACTGCGTCAGCCCACTCCTGCCTCAAGTTCTTCCAAGCTTCTTGGTCGTTAGCGTCGACACCATGACCAACATCATCATCGGTATCAGGTGTAACATCCTCCTCATCCGGGAAGTACTCATCAATACCCCACCCTAAGATCCAGTTATGAAGAATGCAGCATGCAAGAACCAGCTTAACTTGGGTGGGGAACTGGTGGAATGGTTTTTGATCAAGAATCTTGAATCTGTTCTTCAAAGCAACAAATACCCTCTCAACTGTAACTATAAGATTCGAGTGTCACAGATTGAACAATTCCTTCGCATCCTTAGGATAGTTCCTTGAAAAGAACTCGTTGAGGTGGTACCTGGTACCCCTGAAGGGTGGAAGAACACCTGGGCGACAAGCATATCCTGCATCTCCAAGGTAGAACTTGCCATCCGGAATATTTATCCCATCTGGTCGACTCATGTTGTCAGCAAGAATGCTTGCATCATGGGCAGATCCTTCCCAACCAGTTAGCACATATGTGAATTTTATGTCGAAATCGACAGCCGCAAGCACATTCTGGCTGGTGTAATACTTTCTACCCTTGTATGCAGCAAACTCTGACCTTGGCACTCTAGCAGTCACATGAGTGCCATCAATTGCACCAATACAATCATGTTGACATGAATAATGTGTTATGTTACAATGGATACATAAACAATGTCTTATGTGTGTAAGCAAGTACTATGAAATCTGATTTTCTCAGCTTGAAATATGGATACCACCTGTGGCTCTGTCGAATCTTCTATGGAGTATGGCCAGTTGGTGTCTTGATCATCTTTGCTCTGAGCTCTCCAGCTGCGAACATAACTTGCTTGAAATAGCGTGATATAGTCTCGTTATATCTCCTGAAAGTGTTGTGAATCACTCTGAACATGAAGAAACATTGCTACTTGCTCTTCTACAGAGGTGTGGATGCTATCTTTCAGCAACCCCCTGGACCGAAACGTCTCCACAAGCTTTCAAAAAGAAGCTCTGCCCATTCGCAGCATGTTCAGGCCTCGACCTCGTTGTTGTTGTAGATGTAGTTCAGATTGGCAATCCTCTCCTGTTCTCGGCGGAACATCGGACCATATCTGACTACACCCCTGTAATTGTGGCGTACTGGTCTATGATGGACTAACATGAGCCAGGCCTGCATCACAGTTATGAGTGTTGTTGCCTGAATGATGAGCGGCATACGAGTTTTTTCGTCCTAGTGAAATCAAAGTGCTTGTATAATCGTACAGCCGAAATCTAGCTACTATGTTCTAGTCTAAGATCCAGCTTGAGTGAATGATGCTTTGTACATCAGCGGCATGTAAGATTTACCTGGGGGGATACTGCTTACCGCCATGGGAAGAGAGGACCGAACTTTCGGTGCCGTCGACGAGGCGGAGGAGAGGCAGATCTTGGTCCTCGCCGCTAGCGGTGTCGCTGTCGCCTCCGAAGATCTTACTCGCCACCGCTTCCGCCGCCACCTTGGCTGCCGAAATAATTTGGTCTCTTCTCCTGCTTCCGGTGACAACCTAAAGAGGGGGGTGGGGTGAGAGTAGAGTTGGCGCCATACGGCCGCACCAATTTTTCGTCTCCCGCCAGCTCCATGGCTGCATCCCCGCGGCTCCGCGCGCACGACTTTTGCCTCTACGCTGTACTGGCCTCAAGGTGGCTCTGGAAAAACGACCGATTCGGTCGTTTCCCTCGGGCCTGTCTGAGGGGTGCTTTAAACATCGTGTGCGCGAGGCCAAGCCAAAACGTAAGCAACCAAATGGCCCGTTTTTTCATCCCAAGACCTGTTTGGGGAGGGCGTGGGGCTACCAAACACGCCCTAATTAGCTTCATCGATCGTTGGGTGTGCGTCCGCGCGTGAGGCTTGCGCTGACTGATATGTGCGTGGGCGATGGATGCATGCGCATGCAGCAGCTAGATCTAGACACGTGAACAGGTTGGAGAGCATGCATGGCAGGGCAGGGCAGGGCAGTGGTAAGTAGCGGCTATGGCTTGGAGACAGTCCCCATGTAATAATCCTGTTGGCCCTGCTCGCAATCGGCGACACGGGCGTAGCTTACTGGACAGGCAGAGGCACGCAGCGAGGGGGTGGCGTGCAGAACAAAGAGGAGCATGAATGGAACGAGGGCGCGTGCATACATGCATGCACGTAAGCCAAGCTAGTAGCAACGTACGTCCGGGCAGGCGCGAGCATGAGATCACGAGAGCCCTGTAGTATTTGGAGGCAACGCGCCAAAGCTGCGTGTCACGAGACCAACGACGATCGATGGAGCCTTTATTCCCCAGAGCTCTCGTACGTACGCTTGTGAACCTTTCCTTGTTGTGCTGTTATATGCTCTCTCCCGTGTGTGTACGCATGCATAGGCGCTGCCTGGCTGCATCTCCAACTTGGCATATTTTGTGTCTCATTTGTGTTTCATGTCGAGATGCATGACGCTTCATATTGTTTTTACATAAGAGAATGGCAATCACAGTTCTATCATGTTGTTTTTCATATCTATCATGGTAAACATGACATTTTTGTGCCTATCATGATATCATCAATGCATGTACTCACTCCGTTCACAAAAGGACGTCCCAACCTAGCTCAAATTTGCATGTATCTACACACTAAATCATGTCTAGATACATGCAAATTTGAGCTAACTTGAGACATACTTTTATGAATAGAGAGTAAAAACGAAGGGAGAGCTGGTGAGACGCCAAGAGAAGCGTGAGTGGGAGCTCGGTAGGGAGCAGGTGATGTGGTGGCTCCCAACTCCTCTTGTCATATGTCTTGTCCATATGGCATATCGAGGCATTGATTGCTGTTATAACGCATGGATGAAGAATGTAGCCGTTTGTTTAACAGGAAAGAACAACCAAGGAATGTGATGCTTTGTTTCTATTCTGTATCCACCAGGAGTCACGTGAGGAAAAGGCACATTCGTTTGTACTTTTGCTTTAGTATTTGTGCGAACTGTGTTAGGTTACGGAATAAGAGCCTAGCCTGGCGAGGCATGGTGACTACAGTGATCCGTTGCTCAAGAATGTTAGAGATATCTTTGTCCTGATGTGGACTTCCACGCAGAATACACTCATCTGGATTATCTCACTCACCTAAAGGAGAAAATTAACAAGCCTTTTTTATGGACATATTATTCTCAGTTCATGGGCTATTCTGATGAGCAGGAATGACTTTATTTTCAAAGGAATACCACCTGATCTCTGTATATGCATAGCCATCTTTAAGAATGAGCTTAAATGGTTGAAATATAGAGCAAACAGAAAGAGATGTGGCTTATTCTCAGCTTTTTTTAACAAGCTTATTCTCAGCTTTTTTTTAACAGGCTTATTCTCAGGGGTTCCAGTACCGATCAACGTCTTTAAATAGCCCTCATCGTCATGGAAGAGCTCCTGCACCACAGGGGAGAGAGAGAGAGAGAGAGAGAGAGAGAGAGAGATGGTCTCGAGGGAGCAGAAGAGAGCAAGTTTGCACGAGAAGCTGCAGATTCTCCGAAGTCTTACTCATTCTCAAGCGGTAATTATAACTTTTTTTTAGAAAAGGGGGTGCGGATCCCCGGCCTCTGGGTAATTATAATCTTGGGTCTCATCCAACTTGCCCTGCACTTCCGCTTTTCTCTTCGTCGTTCATCAAGCTCCATGCCCTACAGTTGGTTTTAGTTTTAGAAATCTACTACTTTAACACAGTTTTTCCATATTGATTTTTTTGGTCTGTTTCTATAAATCTATCTATTTATGTTTGTTCTTTATTAGTATATCTCGCCATGTCTCCAAAGAAAAGCTTTGGAGAACCTTCACGGCATTAGAATGAGCCTGCTCCAATAAACTAAACAAGAGCATAAGTTTGTTCTAATTACAAAAGGAAACAATTAGAACGTTACACAAATTGCTACCGAGAAACTGGGGTTATAATTATTAACGCCATCCATCTAACTACTTAGTCATATATGCCAGTATATTTTTCATTCATCTGAAAATATGTAAATGTTTCATGCAGGCAAATAAAAAATCGATAATCGCAGATGCAGCAACATACATCAAAGATCTGAAGCAGAAGATTTCAAAGTTGAATCAAGAGATGGCGTGCGCGCAGAACACCACTTCTACTACTCGTTGTGAAGAACCCTCGCCACTGGTAACAAAAATATTTCTCACTGAGACGCCATCTACTGACTGTAAAAGGCTGCTAACCTTATTTTATATATTCAGGTGAGTGTTGAGGTCCTAGAGAAGGGTTTCCTCATCAGTGTGTTCATGGATAAGAACAGTCCGGGGCTCCTTGCCTCCATTCTTAAAGCCTTCGATGTATTAGGCCTCACTGTGCGTGAGGCTACGGCTTCCTGTGCGAGTTCATTTAGACTCCAAGCAGTTGGGGGAGAGGTATTCAGAATGATATAGATCAAATCAAGCTTAATTATATCAAGAAAAGATATTTATCGTGACTAATAACATGTCGTATTATTAATCGCTGTCACAGGATGAAGGTGAGGATGTGATCGATGCACACGAGGTGGAGCAAGCAGTAATGCAGGCCATCAGGAGCTATCCTGGAAATTAGGAAGCGTAGATGGCATGCACTGTTGATGGAGTTTGGACTTATCCGAAGGCCAGATAGTCGTAGTAAGAGAAACAATCCATAGATGTCTAAGTATGCTAGCTCCACCTAAGCTGATATCCTTATTTTTCTCCCTCATTAATTTGTCCCGTTTGTCGATGAGAGCATTGAACACTTCCTTGAATCTCGTGATTTTTTTCAAAAATACATGAGCCTTTTACAAAAAAAATGAACATGTTTTCCATAATCTAAAACTTTTTAAATTATGATTTTTAACTGAAAACTAAGAATTAGGAAAAACAAAACATATATAAAACATAAAAAATAGAAGAAAATAGAAAGAAAGAAAACCCTACAAAAATGGGCTGGCCCGTTTGAGGCAGCCTTTAGGCGGCGCCAGCCCGGGCAGCAGCAGGCAGCGAATATGACTTGCTCCCTACAGGTGTAAAACTACTAGAAAACGTGGAAGAAGATGAGGATGACACACAAACACTTCTTGTTTATTTCCAGTCATTTGATTTTGTATTTGACTTGTATATTATGTCCACTATAATGATAACCATAAACAAATTTCATTAAGAAAGGATCAAGACATTTCATTTCCCAGCTTATTTCCGTGGAAAGCATCTAGAAGTTCAAACAAAGAGGCCCTAAATACCTTTCAAAAAAAAAAGCGGCCCTAAATACAAGCGGTTTTCGTAGTACGGACCGTTATTATAGAATAGAGGAGAAAAGTAGAGCAAATCCATAGGTGGCTAGGCTTTTCATCCCTCCAACCTCCAACGGCGTCAACACATTGAATCGTCCCGCTTCTAATGGCCATTTAGGCCTTGGAGGGGCACTCGCACGCAGAGGATCCCCGTTTATAGATTTAGTTAATTTCTATGTTTTTATCGGGGTGGTGAGGCGGCGACAATATCCCGGTGTCATAAGTTCTTTCCTGCCCAATCCACGCTTCAGTTGTGCGACTAGTGGCAGTCGAGAGCGTGTGGAGTTGTGTATCCGCATGATCTAGGAACAGTCGGTTCTTGTGTTTGTTGCTTTGTTTGCGGTTCTAACTCTTCTGATCTTGCATTATCATATTTGGCGATGGTTGTTGCTCTAGTGTGATGGTCCTATATATGGGGTCGACCAAGATGAATTATCTTTTGTGTACTAAAACAATCTTTGTCTGGCTCTAGTGAGGGAGGACAAGGATGGCGGGATGCCTTTGACTCGCTTCATTGTTTCTAATCGTTGCTAGGTGGTCCAAGGACCTAGTTTTATTACTTTGGGGGATTTTGTACTGTTGTTGATGATTATAAATAAACTGGTGGAGCTTTTCCTGAAAAATAAGTGCCATCATTTGCCTGAATTCAACCAAAAACACATTGAATGACCTAATGATGAATGGATTGGAGTCTCTGGTCTAAGCATATGTATCATATGTATGCTGTGACAATTATTATTTTTCCAATGTAGACATGAGATACATATATGTGAATATCATAAGATGCCACAACAACAAAAAATCTTTCAATAACAAGCAATCATTACCAATATGAGTTAGAAGCCAAACAAACTGCTTTACTTCCATTGGGCATGCCAGGGAAAAATCTACTATCCGATGGGATCCTCCTCCCTAAGAGCACTACTATTCTCTCGTATGAGGTGTTTATGAATTTTATAGGCTGGTTTCCATGGGAGGCGACGTTTTCGTCGATGATGAGGTGCCTGTGGTGACTTCGTCAATCTCAAGACTCGACCCGCCGGCTCAGTCTCTCGGAGGTGCTCATAGGGGTAGGTTGTGCGTGCGTGTGTTCGTAGGGGTGAGTGTGTGCACGTGTATGTGAGTGTCTGTGTGTTTGTACTATGTTTCGCAAAAAAAGAAAAGGGTGACTTCATGGAACACTTCTTGTTTGGAGCAAATCTTCTTGTTTAATCCCCGTGAAAAAAATAATTGGTATGATTTAAACCCTAAGTTTGTCGATACCATGTAAATCTCTCCAAAGGCAGTTTTGAAAAGATTGGACGGTTTTGGGCAGTAAATCTGGCAATAAGCGGCCTTTTGTCCGTTGCGAGATATGGCGGTGTTTTCTCATTGACCCCATTTATCACACGGCATTGTCTTCTCATGGATTCCACTTGTCATAGTCCACATCTTTATTCCCAATTCATCGCAACTGCCCCCTTTTTTGTCTGCTTCTGAACCCTAGCAATGTGCGGCCGCCATCGTAGCTAGTTCCGCTGCTCGAGTCCGCGAGGCTTCGACGGGGATTCTTCAGTGCGAGGCGACGTTCCCGTCGACGGCGAGGCGCCTGTGGTGACTTCGTCAATCTCAAGACTCGACCCGCCGGCTCAGTCTCTCGGAGGTGCTCATAGGGGTAGGGTGTGCGTGCGTGCTTTTATATGGGTGAGTGTGTGCACGTGTATGTGAGAGTCTGTGTTTGTACTGTGTTTCGCAAAAAAAAAAGGGGTGACTTCATGGAACACTTCAAATGAGGCCCGTATAGAAAAAATACCTTTAAATACATAAAAAAATTATATCAAATTTTTATTTATTTATACAATATCAGTTCAATGGTCTCAAAAATATCTAACCCGTGAACAAGTTTTAAAACCCAATGACATTTTTTTAACATATGAACTTTTTTGGAACCACATGAAAGTATTTTTTAATGTGATGAACATTTATTCTCTAACATCCTGAACATCTTTACAGAAAAGTATGAAATTTATAATTATGAGTTTCTAAGTAAAAACCAAAAATGAACGAAAAGGAAAATAGAAAATAGAAATAAATGAAACCTCTGTTTAAATAGTTTGGCCCGTTTGAAAAAGCTTTCAGACGGCGCCAGCCTGCAGCGCTGCAGCGGCAGGCAAATAGGACTTGCTATTTCACATGTTGTTTTTGTTGGTAAAGCTAAGGATGCACAAGAAGAGTACCGCCACATTTTTGGGTGTGAGGCGGGGGCTCTACCATTTAGATATCTCGGCATACCTATTCATTATAGGAGATTGCTGAATAAAGAATGGAAACCGGTTGAGGATCGCTTTGAGTCCAAACTAGGTTCTTGGATAGGCAAGATGTTGTCGTACGGAGACCGTCTTGTTTTAATTAATTCGGTGCTCACAAGTTTGCCAATGTTTCTTTTATCTTTCTTTCTCATACCTAAAGGGGTCAGGAAAAGATTAGATTTCTATCGATCCAGATTTTTTTGGCAAAGCGATAGCCAGAAGAAAAAATACAGATTGACTAGATGGAACATTGTGTGTAGACCTAAAGATCATGGAGGCCTTGGTATCGAGGTGCTAGAAATCAAGAATAAATGCCTACTCAGTAAATGGTTGTTCAAGATGATGAATGATGAAGGTGTGTGGCAGGAAATACTAGTTAATAAGTACTTAAGGAATAATATGTTATCCCAAGTACAAGCAAAACCTACTGATTCTCCGTTTTGGAAGGGTTTAATGGAGGTGAAACAAGACTTCTTTTCTCGGGGTACTTTTGTTGTACGTAATGGGCAGCAAACAAATTTTTGGGAGGATGCATGGTTAGGGAATACTCCACTTTCGACGGAATATCCCTCATTATATGCTATTGCGGAAAACAAAAATGCCACGGTAGCGGATGTGCTAAGTACGGTACCTATAAACCTTTCGTTTCGTAGAAATGTTCTAGGTACTAGGAGGACGGCATGGCTAAACCTTGTTGAGAAACTAATGCGAGTACATCTCAGCAATGAGGACGATACCTTCACTTGGAAGTTAACTTCCAATGGAGTCTTTTCCGTCAAAACAATGTATGCCGATATGCTAAATGGCCACACTAGATTTTTACGAAAATATTTGTGGAGGCTGAAGATTCCGCTTAAAATTAAGATCTTCTTATGGTTTATGCACAGGAAAGAATTGTTGACAAAAGATAACCTTAAAAAAAGAAACTGGAATGGATGTACAAAATGCGTATTTTGTCATTTGGATGAATCAGTACATCATTTGTTCATCTCTTGTTCGTTTGCCCAGAGTATTTGGCGATTATTTCATTTCACCTTTAATTTATATCCTCCAACTAGTATTGCTAATTTGTTTGGTAGCTGGTTGAATGGTATAGATAAAGCAACAAAAGGTCGGATTCGAATAGGCGTTGCGGCATTCTTATGGGCGATATGGAACTGCCGGAACGATGTTATCTTTAACAAAACAAATGCTGTCCATTATTTGCAGGTGGTCAACAAGGCGGTCTACTGGATAAACACGTGGTCCGTACTACTCCATGTCGACCAACGTGGACTTATGGATTCCGGATGTACCCGCATGCTGGCGGTCGTACGGGCTATCTTGTGCCGGGCTGGCTGGCTACACACTAGAAGACTAGATGTTTAGCGCTCTTTTCTTCAAGTGGTTGATTTTTGTAGCAACTTTGCGTGATCCTTGAGTTGTAAACTTTAAACAACTGTTGATGATACTTTGCAATAAATTGCGGTGGCTGTGTGCATCACTTTGATGCAGAGGCCGGGGATCCGCACCCTATTTTCTAAAAAAATGTTGTTTTTGTTGTTTTATGGTGTAAGTATACATTTCACGCCCAAATCTTCTTGTTTGGAGAAAAACCCCCTTAAAAAATAATTGGTATGATTTAAACCCTGAGTTTGCCGAATACCATGTAAATCTCTCCAAAGGCAGTTTTGGAAAGATTGGGCGGTTTTGGGCAGTAAATCTGGCAATAAGCGGCCTTTTGTCCGTTGCAAGATATGGCGATGTTTTCTCATTGACCCCACTTATCACATGGCGTTGTCTTCTCATGGATTCCACTTGTCATAGCCCACATCTTTATTCTCGATTCATCGCAACTGCCCCATTTTTTGTCTGCTTCTGAACCCTAGCAATGTGTGGCCGCCGTCGTAGCTAGTTCCGCCGCTCGAGTCCGCGAAGCTTTGACGGGGATTCGTCGCCATAACAAGCGCCAGCTCAAGCTGTCATGTCGAGGAGATCCACTTGTTGTGTGATGAGGGCAAATTTGGCAGGCGTGGTGACCGCCGCGCACGTCATGCCGCTTGCGTTCCCGACAAACCACTGCACGGGAGATCAAACCCTCACGCCACCTTGTGTCCCTAGCTACTCTAAGATATTTGGCAATGTTATATTTGGACCATCGAGCTACTACGGCCGCCGGGGCCCACAGTGTGCCACGGTTGGACGGTCGATGTGTTCACCGTCTCCATGTAGTTGCGTCTTTGAGACGACTCGGCGTTCGTTCGCAGCGGCAACCATGCCCAGGGTTTAAATCATATATTTGTCCAGAAGATTTTGCTCCAATCAACAAGATTTGAGGGTGAAATATATACTTCCTCCGTCCACAAAAGGATGTCTTAACTTTGTCTAAATTTGTATGTATCTAGACATATTTTAGTGTATAGATACATCCAAATTTTGACAAAGTTGAGACATACGGAGGGAGTACTTTATAAGGGAAATGTGAAATATATACTCTCTTTTTTTTTATATTTAAGTGAAATATATACTCAATCCTTGTTTTTATTGAGGTTCCAAAGTCAGGGCAAGCCCATCACGGCGAGCTGGGCCGGTACTACTATGGAGTGTGGAGTGACGAGTGGCCGGTCTCCGCCTTGACCCGAACAACCTTGTGGATCCGGGAGGTGTGCGAACCGTTGCTAGGACAAGGAGACACGCGGCACTCGCGGACCATTTCGCCAATCTGGACGAACCGCAGGGGCCTTGTCCGAAAGATGCCCACCCGACAATGGAGCATAAAATTCCCCATCCTTGCAATCGCTCCCAGTCCTGCTGAAACCCTAGGACTCGATGGCCTAGCCACCATTTCCAGACACAATCCGCCCGCCGCCGCCATGCCGCCGTTCCGGCGCTGGGCGGATCTGCCGCCGGACCTCCTCTGCCGCATCGGCGACAGCCTCGACCTCAAGTGCTACGCCAGTGCGCGGGGCGCCTGCACGGCGTGGCGATGCGCGCTCGCGCCGCCGTCCCCGTCGCTCCTCGTCGTCCTCGACGACGCCAGGTGCTGCCCGTCCGCCGCATCGCTCCCCACGCACCGCTCATTCGAGCTCAAGGCCATCCTCTCGGGGGGACGGTGCGTCGGCTCCAGCAACGGGTGGCTCGCCCTCTCCGTCTGCCTCTACGGCGGCCAGAGCATGTTCAGCCTCTTCAACCCCATCACCGCCACCGAGATCATCCTGCCGCCGCTGATCTACGAGAGCAGGTGGGTCTCCAAGCTCGTCTTCGCGCCCAACCCCGCCGCGGACGACTTCGCCGCCGCCGCCATCTGCGACATCGACAGGCTCGCCTACGTCACCGCCGGGGCCAGAAGGTGGGCCATCCTCGATCCCGTCCGCCTCACCGCCGGAGACCAGCTCGCGGACGTCGTGTACCATGAAAAAGGTAGGGTCTACTGCCTCACTCGCTATGGGGACGTCCACGTGCTCCGCCTGCCGGAGCGCCGCCGCCGGAAACCAATTATGGTCGAGGATCCAGCTGGCCCGTCATCAGGACCAGCGATACCTCTAGTCTCGTCTCCCGCGGAACGTGCTGCACTTCGTTTCCAGGGGAGGCGGACCCAACAACAGACCCAACAACAGCGTAGTATGCGCATGATCTGCTATGAGCATCGACGATGGAGAGAGCAGCAGCAGCAAGCCGTGATTCCACTGGCAACACTCAAGGGTAGTGGTTCCTTCTGCCAGGATGTGTTTATGCCTCTTAGGAGAGTTCCTCCTGGATCTGTTGGACCAGACCTAAATGCACCGGCCACAGTCGAGCCCTTGCTATCCGATGGCAACCTTCCATTCGACCCTGCCACCAGTTTTGCCCCGCCATACAACACAGTCTCGGTTTTTACTAGTGCCAAGAACTTGGTGTTCTGTGAGGGTAATCTGTACCAGATCTGGAGGAATGCCAGCTGCACGGTTACTTTGCAGCTGCCGGGAGGCGGTCATCGTCGTGTGGCAGAGAATGAAGTGTTGGTTCTGAGGTATTATCCGCGACGCCAACCATGTTGGGATGCTGTGACGGACTTGGGCGGCTACTCGGTGTTTGTCGGGAGGAATAATGCGGTGTCCATGTATGCTGAAGGTGTTCTGGGACTCAAGGGTAACTCTGTCTATTGGATCGGTGGGAGGGGTAGGGATCAGGGCATGGTATTCGACATGGCAACTGGGAGGTCTACACCTTGCCTTCCTGCAGCTGGGGTCGTAGCGGGTGCTCCCCAAACAACGATTTGCTGGTACTTTCTCAGCGACATGGTGAATAACTGCAACAATAATGAAGGCAAAAGAGTGTATCAAACCCGGGCAAGAGTCCGGGCTGAACGTGAACAAGAAGATATTGAAGAGTGATGCGTCGCCAAACTGCTTGGCGACATAGAGGAGTTCCACCAGCCATCTCGGTGGGAGTTATGTTTATCCTGACTGAGCAGGAGCCTGATCTGAAGATGCCGAAGATCTGGCAGTGTAATTGCTTTATTTAGCCAATAGTTTGTTCTCATTTATATGTTCCTTAAAATAATTTGCTTCTGTCTGTTGCTGGTTTGTAGTCCACATCATATTTGTATGTTTATGTCATGTAATTGAATAATCGTTGTTGTAAGCCTATGTTCATCATATTATGATGGAATAAGACGATATTCAAATATTCATGAGTTGGAATTGTTCATTAATCGCTATATGGCTGGTTCTTCTGAAAGTATCCTTTTGTACTTCAAAAACTGCTTGCTGAACGAGCATGCAAATCACAGTGGTGTCTTATTTCTCCTTATTATTCTGTCAGTGTCATCACAATCCCACACTATACCTGTGATATCATAATCTCTGTATTCTGTCAATGCTATCGCGATCCCCCTATAAACGCAACATGCATGGATTACATGGTAGTAACAGATAGTCTGAAATTAAAACATCGCAACCTGGGACTTTGCAGTGACGTGCTTCTCCAGTCAAGATCACATAGCAACTTCATTGTAGTATCACGGTGTCCATGGATGAACCATGAACTACAATATATACAACATGCATGAACTACATGGTAACAGATAGTCTGAAGTCAACACATCACAGCCTGAGAGGCTGAGACAGAACAATGAAGTGCTTGTCCAGTCAAGATCCCAATTCAACTTCAGTGTATGGTAGTGTCCATGGCTCCAGTCAAGATCCCATAGCAACTTCAGTTTATGGTGGTGTCCATGGATGAACCATGAACTACAACGCCTGCAGTGACCGCATAACTTCATACATGTCCGGTCTCTGGTCAGGCTTCACTGAAGTGCAGCGCACTGCAAGCTCTAGGGCGGCCTGCATCCCCTGCTGTGCGGTGGGAGATATGCTCGGGTCAAGTATCTGCGATGAACCGTCGATCAAATTGATTCGCCTCCGCATCCAGCTGACAATGTCTGAGCAGTCCTTGGAGGCCGGCTGCTCTGCTGGCCTTCCGGTGACCAGCTCCAGAAGAATGACACCAAAGCTGTAGACGTCCATCAGGTTTGTTGGGTTCTTGGTGAAGTTTTGCTCTGGTTTCAGAAAACATAAGATAAATTCAGTTAAATATATTGCAGCCATGAATTGCTGTCTTTTCGGATATGCAAGGTGCAATTATGCAGTGAGGTTAGTACTAAAACAATATAGTAACAAGAACGCATCGCAAACACATCAGAGAGGAGGCCTGGTACACAGGATTTCTTTTCTGAATGTCTGTATTGCAGATGCAGACTCTTCAAAACCCGAATGTCTTCAGAAATGCATACCTGGCGCAATGTAGCACCTGTGATTCAGATCTGAATCCAAGGAAGATCGGTACGCCTTTTCCCCAACAACACGATGAATCCCAAATCCTGCAACCCTGGGCTCAAACTCATCAGCAAGTAGCACATTGCATGACTTCAGATCACGATGCATCACACAAGGAGTATAATCATGGTGAAGATACGCCAGTCCTTGAGCTACTCCCACTGCAACCTTCAGCCTGTCGTTCCATTCCAGCGTGAACTTCGGCGCGCAGATCATATCTTGTAAGCTTCCTTTCCGAAAGTATTCATATATGATGCTAACCTCTCCTTCTGAGTAGCAGAAGCCTGTAATCTTGGCAATATTCTTGTGCCGGATTTTTGCCAGTACTTTCATCTCGTTCTTCACTTCTCTGAATGTTAGCTTGCCTGAACAGAACAGCCGCTTCACTGCTACTTTTTGCCCATCTTGTAGCGCGATCAGATAGACCTTTCCAAAAGCTCCCCTACCAATGACGTTCTTCTCCTGGAATGCGGCGAACATTTCCTCTCCGGTGATCTGGATTGGGTGAAAAAGCACCAGCTCCCATGGGGATGATTGTTTGCTTTGTAACCTCCTGCAGATTGCAAATGCTCCTATAGCAAGCAGCGCCGCTCCAGTAACGAATGATGCCACAGTTACAGCCAATGCTAGCCCCTGATGCTTTCTCAACGGCGCGTCGCAGTCGGTCGGCAATCCAGGACCGCATAGCCCCGGGTTCCCTTCGAGAAACACGGCAGGAAGGCCGGTGACCAGCTCCGGAGGCACATGGCCAGAGAGCCGGTTATAAGAGACGTTGAGCAAGGCAAGCTTCAAGTTCTGCAGTTCTGCCGGAATGGCACCGGTGAGGCCATTGCTGGACAGATCAATGTACGTCAGCACCGGCAAGTCACCAAGAGACGCCGGTATCGTCCCTGTGAGACCGTTGCTGGATAGGTGCAGCGACACCAGCCTCTTGCAGTTGAACTCAGGGATCGAACCGGAGAGAGCATTGTGGGAGATGTCGATAATGCTCATCGCCGGGGAGTCGCAGAGGTTATCCGGCAAGCTGCCGTTGAGCTCGTTCAGAGAGGCCGAGAACCGGTACATGGTGCGAACCAGGCCGATGCTCTGAGGTATCCCACCGGAGAAACTGTTGTTGTCAACCTGAACCTGCTCGAGCCGAGACACCCCGCCGGGGAACTCGGGCAGCCGGCCGGAGAACCGGTTGTTCTCGGCGCGGATGACCTGCAAATCCGGCAGCGACCAGAGGCCGACGGGGAGCTCCCCGGTGAACGCGTTGCCCTGCACCTCGAACCTCTGCAGCATCAGGCACCTCTCGACACCGTTCGGGAACGGCCCAGAGAACCCGTTCCGCGACAAGTCCAGAGACAGCAGCTTCTGAAACTTGAGGCCGAATCCCGGAGGCAGGGCTCCGGTCAGGCCGTTCATGGACAGGTCCAGAGCCTCCAGCTGCTCCAGCCCAAGAAAGGTGTCGGGGATGGCGCCGCTGAACCCTGAGCCCTGCAGGAAGAGCCACCTGAGGCTGGCCATGCCGCCGAGCTCCGGCGGCAGCGGGGACTCCAGGAACTGGTTCCCGGACAGGTCGAGGTAGTGGAGGCTGGTGAGGTTCCGGAACAGCGCCGGGTGGAGCACGCCGGAGAGGCGGTTGCCGCGGAGGTCGAGCACCTGGAGGCCCCGCAGCGCCGCGAGGCCCGGCGGCACCGTGCCCTCGATGTCGTTGCCGCTGAGGTCGAGCGATGTGAGGGACGCGAGCGCGGCGAGCTGCTCCGGCAGCGGGCCCCAGAAGGCGCCGTGGCTGAGGTTGAGGGAGGCGAGCGAGGCGCACCGCGAGAGCTGCAGCGGGACGGTCTGGTTGAAGGCGTTGGAGGCGAGGCTGAGGCTCGCGAGGCCCGGGACACGGCAGAGCGCCGAGGCGTTGATGTCGCCCGAGATGCCGAGGCCCTGGAGAGAAAGGGAGACGGAGGAGTTGGAAGCGGCGTCTGTGCAGGTGACGTGCGACCAGTTGCAGTAGGGCGTGGAGGAGGACCAGGAGGCGAGGGCGCCGGAGGGGTCGTGCAGGGACGCCTTGAAGCTGAGCAAGAGGTCGTGTGCTGGCTGCTCTGCTTCTGCCGCCGCAGAGCATGAGGTGGTGATCAGCGATAGGAGAAGAAAGTAGTATGGCAGATGGGCGGCGTTGGTGGTTGCCATGGGCACGGATGGAGACGGCCGGCGAGCTGCCATGGATAATGAGTGAGCACTGCGAGTGTAAGCAGGAGTAGGAGAGTGACCGAGAGAGAGCTTGAGACAGTGTGTGCTGCTGGTGGTCAAGGCCTCGCTGTTTCGTGGCCACTGGAAGGCAGAGTTTTTTCACTGTGGTGGATGGCCTAGACTAGACAGCTACTCCCTCCGTTTTTTAATATAATTTGTTTTAGGAGACGACGGAGAATCGATACGTGCTTTGCACTACTAGCATGCATGTCAGCTGCAGGCTCTACAGGATTTGTTGGTAGGATGAGTCAGGTTTGATGCGTTATCCCGTGGAACTTTTGGACTGGACACCGGAGACCGGACACGGGCGCTTTTGGACTTTGGAGTGGCGCCGTTGTTTGTTAGAGGTGAATATGTGACGCCGCCTGACGGAGCTGGACAGACAACCGTCTAGTTGCCGTCTAGGCAGTTCAAGTGATGAGGGACCGTGCATTCTGATCTCGCTTTCCAGGAGGCAAGTCAGGATTGAAACGGATCCCGCTGTAACCACCACTCTACATTGCAGAGTTAGGGTGTGTTTGGTTGGGTGGCTAGCCACCAAGTGGTTATGGGTAGCCATATTTTAGGTGGTTACCCCCTGTTTGGTTTGTGGTGTTGGGTGTGTGGGGGTAGCCAAATTTTAGGCATATTCCTTCAAAAAATTGGTTGAGCTCAACCACCCTAAAAGTGGTGGTTGAAGCCAACCACTTTGGGCTAGTCCCTGCTGTCACCTGCGAAACATTTTGCGGCATGTTCATTGTAGTCATAAAATATAAATTTTATCTCTTTTAAATATTTCAAAAAAACTTTTCTCTTTAAAATATATTAAAATATTTTACCCTTTTATATATTTGAAAAAACTTTCCCTTATTATATATTAAGAAAATCTGAAAAAAATTATCTTTTAAATATTGAACAAACTTTTACCTTTTAAATATTCAAATAAATTTTCCTTTCTTATATATATTAAAAATATTTGAATAACCTTTTTCCTTTAAATATAATAAGAAATTTTACCCTTCTAAATAATTGAAAAACATTTTCATTTTATATATTATTAAGAATATTTAAAGAAACTTTTCTATTTTAATTATTTGAACAAAATATTCACTTTTTAATATTTGAACAAACTTTTTTATATATATTAAAAATATTGGAATAAACGTTTCTCTTGAAATATAATAAGTAATTTTACGCTTTTAAATATTAAAAAACATTTTCCTATTGTATATTAAGAATATTTGAAGAAACTTCCCTTTTTAATGATTTAAACAAAAATTTCTAAGCATTTCTAATCACTCAAAATGAACGTAAATATGGCTGCCCCTAACCACTTTTTATCCCTTCAACCAAACATAAAATTTGGCTAACCAACACACACAACCAAACAAGAAAAATGGCTACCACCAACCACGTGGTTGGGGGTACCCACAACCACTTTTTCATAGCCAATGAACCAAACACACCCTTAGTGGTTGTTGCTTTCGTCCAAGATCCCGCTGCCACCGTCATTGAGCTAGGCGGATAGCGTGAGTGGTTACACCGTTGTCAAACAAAGTTTACTTTAATCGTGGCACAAAAGAAAGTTACCTTGCATTATTGGGCAGATACAGGCAAGTGCAGAAAGATACAAAAATGTATTGCCTCTAGGTTACTATAATCCTACCAGCACCAGTCCACGTGAATGAAATAAATAATGTACCAACTCTAGAGGCAGAGATAAGACAGCAAGATGAGGATTATTTCAAACATGTATTTTCCTGGTTCTTGCTTACAGTCACCTCCATGCTTGGAGTTGTGCTACCCGTGGGTTTTCCCTGATTCCAAGATAAATGTCCTCTCTTCGGTAAAATAAGTACACTACAATACAAACATCCGGGATCAACGGACAGGTGTTACGCGCGGATCTCTACACACAAAAATGGCATATCATATACAAGAAAGGCTTTCAAGGGCCCAAAATTCCTGGAGTAGAAGGGAGCAGATTTTCAGACGCTCACAGGGTTTAACAAGGAAACCCTGGAAGCTGATAAAATTTATCAATAATTATAACATGTTGAAATGTGCCTAACATTCTACAGCCTCATTTTTTGACATTTCTCTACTCCACAAACTTAACATAGCCAGCACAGCATGAATGCCTCGCTGATGGGGGAGCGCTCAAAATCACTCACAGAATACGGCTCAGATATTTTCAGTTCCACAAAACCTGACAGACACTAAGCTCTGCAACTAAATAGTATTTACCAAACGAGGCTAAACTATGAAATGGCCATGAATTTTGAGCTACCTCTGTGAGTTTCATCAGGACCAGCAGCATGCTGTGGAGAAGCATATCAAATGTTTGCAGTCGCACCTACATCCTGTTTTGGCTCAGTGCGTGTGTAGGTGAAGCTTCTCGTCATCGGGGTCAAACTCTGACTCCCAGGAGTTGCAGGTTTTCCCGCATCAACGGAATCAGCAGCCCCACGCTTCCACTGAAAATTCCGAGCATTACCTCTCAGTCCTAAACGCCCACGAACAGCCCCAGGAAATGTCAGTCTTGGGTATGCGGTTCTAATGAGCCTTGAAGCCAATGGTGATGCACGAGCGCCACGGGACCAGCCAGGCAGTTGAGGCACTTCAACTGAGCTTCTTCGAACAACCTGCAGCACATCAATAGTTAGGTGCTGGAACAGATATGCATGAAAATTCATGAAAAATACTTCCAAGATCTTGCAGTCATGAACATTTCCGCACGGACACTTGAAAGGTGCAAAATCTTCTGCTTGCTCGAGTATATTTTTTACTGTTATATTTATCAATAGGCTATAATCTCATGTATGTAACATAGAGAATACTAATAAGGATACTGACAAAATGAATGGCTAAACTAATGGAATTTCCTGTAAAGACAAAACTATATTCTAATGTTGAAGTCTCAATACCAAACATTGCTAGAGCAGCTAAATCACGGATATAAAAAATAACCGCAAACCTTTCAAGAAAACTAAAAAGTAAGGTCAATGAAGTTACCTTCAAAATGCGTGACATAAAAGATGTCCCGTTCAGGGTTAGTGCCTTCTCTACTGAATCTTTTTCCAGGAACTCAATGTACGCTGAGCTGATAAGACAAAAAAAAAATAGAAAACCCAACTTAGGATATAGACGAAACAAGATATTTCAGAATGCTCAGACAGGACTAAGAATTCTTACCCTGTTGGCTGACCAGTGACACCATCAGATACAATAAGTGTCTTTAGCACAGCCCCAAACTGATTGAAATGACGAGAAAGAGCATCTTTTGTTGCACCGAAATGTACCTAAAAGACCAACAAAACAATTACACTAGTAACAGAGAAACTCTTCTGTTTCAGAACGGGAAGGGTAAAAAAATATACACTTACATTGCTAACAAAGACAGTTCTAGAATCAGGGTCACTTTCAGGTTGGCCTGTAGCAGCTGAAGGAAAAAAACAGAAACTGCTTTAACAAATGAGGGGGTAGAAGACGAAGTGAACATGTAACTTAACAGGATAAAAAAAGTCCTAGCAAATTAAAGATGTTCAACAGCAACACTGGTGCAGAAACTTTTGATTAAATAAAGGACGTGTTGCATAATCAACTACAGTCATTATTTCCTGCTAGGAAAGGTCAATTTGCTTGGTCTCAAGCGCTACAGGAATCACCTTTTTTTAGGATGGGAATCACCAAATTCTAATAGGCTATAAGTGATTCCACGAGGACATTTTCTTTAACTGATTAAGGTAGTCAAATAAAACAATGAGCAACCCATGCTACATACCAACTGATGAAGTCTTTGGTGCCTCCGCCAATGAACTTGAATTCACAGAGTCCTGCAATACAATTTCAAAAAGGTTATGTTAACATTATTAACCATCACAAATCAATCTAGAAAACGAAATTCTTGTATGAGTGGGGCGCAGAAGATGACACAAATGGAGAAGCCAAAAGGACAGAAATGATGTACTAATCAGAGTTTTAAATAGCCCGCTATAGCTTTTGGGGAGCCCTTCCGCTAAAACTATGCACTTTTAACGCTAAACTGAAAATGACGCTAATAGGTCGCTAAATCCCGCTATAGCGCTAAATTTGAAGTCATTTAGCCCGCTAAGCTGCTACAGCCAGAGGAGAGACGCATGCGACTTCCATAAAGCCATCCATCTACTCCCTCCGGTCCGGTGTATTAGTCCCACTGCAAAAAACTATTTGTTCCGTTTTACCCTCCCTCTAAGGTCCGGTAAGCATTAACTTCCTACCTCTAATAACTCCACCGCATCTTTCTCCTTTTTTAATGCTAGTGGAAACATGTTCTGTTTGCATGCATGTGTACACGATCTGCATGCAAACCACTCTGACCAATGCATGCATGTAATTGTGTTCCTTAGGAGGATTTTGCATGCAGCGTCCGATCGACTGCCCTCATTAAATAAGCGCTGTTAAGTTTGGGTAAAACAATTGGAGGATATATTGTTGAGGTAATACCTTACTATTCTTCTTGTTTTTTATGAATAATGGCGCATTGATGCAAGCTTAGTTATTGAATTAGGATGGCTGATCAATACTCGTTCTTTCATGTCTTAACATGTGTATTCCAAGTATATGTGATACAAAATATATGTTGCTTAATTGTATGTTTTTTTTCAAAATTTTCATGACTTAAGAAAAATGCTAAATGGGCTTAGCTTTGCTATAGCTCCACTATAGCTTTTCATAGCTTCTGGATGAGCCACTGCTAAATGGCATAGCCCGCTATTTAAAACTTTGGTACTAATAGCCAATAGGATATAAAAGTTTCAATGCTAATTGGGTCCCGACAGACTTACAAGATTTAATTTCCTGTCAGTGTAACATGCACTTCAAAAAATTATGAGATTAGTTGTCCAACATGTAGCTAGAAAATCTTAGATTATACTTCATGACGTGATTTGGACTTTTTCCTCCCTCCCTGCTGGCTAATGTGATCCCAAACAAATTTAAGAAAGGCTACACTTCTGAGCGAGAAATTAAAAAAGTGATAATACCAAGCTGTTATTCCACAGATAGCACTTATGTATAATCTAGTCATTCATGTGCTAAATACAGTTATAAAAATGAGTAAAATACTAGCCCTTGGAAACTTACTTTGGAATTATCAGTCATGTGTGTATCTTTAGCATGTGCAACTGTCGCAATTGCTTTTGTTGATCCAGCATCTTTCTTCCCCATGGGCACTTGATGCTTAAATGTGGCAGCGCTCCTTGAAGTTTCATGATTGGGAGGAGTCCGTGTATTACTGTTAGCAGATACATTTAGGATCTTTTCAGATGTTCTTGGTCCTGAGCTAACATGTGTGTCTTGGCCTATCAACCTTCTGCTTCTTACACCAGCAGCTCCTTCTGCCATACTGTGCCCGCTACTAATGACTCTTTGCCTCCACTAGAAGGCAACGTACTTCGGCGAGGATTCACGCCATTATACCTAACTGCACCAGTGTCATCATGCCGATCAGCTTTCTCTGTTTCCCGGTCATACATATAAGTATCGCCAGCGACATAGTGATTTCTTTCATGAAATTCTACATGTTTTTCTGCTCGAGATTCATCTATATGGTTGAATTCTCCATCTTCCGGATCTTGTCCTCTGGGATCGAATGGTTCTTCAGTAGCAGTCAACAGAGGCCTAGGTCTACCCAATCTGTCAAAGACATTTTGAGGATATCTGTCGAAGACACTTTCAGAATATCTATCCTTAAGAACATCTTCAGCAGCCTCAGCTGCAGCTCTTAATGCTGCTGTGCCACCTGGTATTCTTGTGTCAGACTTCACTTTGTGTAACCTACCATTAACTGCTGGATCTGGTGCTACCGTAGACACCACAGAACGAAGTCGCTTGGAAGATGACTCAGATCTAGGGATCACTGGCTGCACAGGTCTGACAGCATCACGAACAGCAAACTGAAGAAGCCGGCGTGGTGCACTAATGACTTGCTGGGATGTTCTCTGCAAGAATTAAAAAAATATTACCACAAAGAATAAAAAAATTAATCATGCTTAAGATTTGATGGGCCTTAGAGTAGGTTCAGAAATCACACACGACTGTGTTATAAATAAACAAGGAAAGCACATGCCTGTCATAACTGAAATCAATCTAGTTTTAAAAGTTTAGGGTGCCAGATATCAGGTTTCATAGTTGAGGGTGAAACTGGACTATTTTCGAAGTGCGGAGCTTGCAATATGCTTTATAAAGTGGAATGGAGTCAAATATATATACTATCTTAATTCCAGAGAACAACAAAAGGTGATTACCATAAGTACAAATCTTATAGCAGGATTATTACTCGACAGATCAGGGATTTACAGTTTACAGAACATGAACAGCAGAAATCAATAATCATGTCCAAATACAAGTAGCGGACAAGCAGGTTCTTCAAATTACGTTCCCTATTAGAATTTATTTACCAACCAAGACAATCAAAATGTTCAAGAATTATAAGAATATTGTAAGCAGAAAAGAGAACCATGTAATCATCAAATGAGAAATACAAATACAAAAACAATAGGCAGATTTATCCAGTATACTTTCAAGACTACAGGCAAGCATATACCAAGATACTAGCTCCATTCCAAGATAACTTAAGTTCTAGGATTGTCCTAAGTCAAAACTCTCCAAGTTTGATTGGCTTCAAGAAAAACTTGTCAATATCTACAATGTCCAATCTAATAAAACTAAATTCGTGTTATAGATGTTGATATATTCCTTTATAAACTTGGTCAAACTTAAAGAAATTTAACTTCGGACAAACCTAGAACTTCAATTATTTTGGAACAGAGGGGGTATTGGTTTTATTAATATGTGACTACCTGATTCATGATATGACTTGCATATAACATAAAACAACATAAAAGGCATGACATGAATGTGGCAACGTTCTGAAATTTAGACAGACTAAGAGAGGCTTAGAGACCTTGGCTGGCCGTGTGTCCTCCTCTCTGCCTCTCTTTCTATGGTGATGCATGTCTGGTGAGCGGGTCGGTTTTACAGCCTCTGATTTAGGAAAAGTTCTTTCCTCTGCATGTATAACGGGAGCTACAACACTTTGAAGGGGAACAGCTTCTGATTGCTCTCGAACCATTCCTCCCCACTCCCTCTTCTGAACTCTCGTTGGTTTCTGAGCTTCAGCTTCAGGTTCCCGACTAGTCCGTATATTGCTAGATGAATTATGCACAGGCAACCCTCTAGCAGTGCCGCGAGTGTTTTTAGCTTCATCACTAGTAGAGACAGCTTTGGGTTGCACATAGAGGTGCAGATTCGAGGAGAGGTGATCCCACAACCTGCATTAACATTGATTCTCAGTACTCCAGCTAAACCGCATACATCAAAAGAAAGTAGATGCCAAATTTGGATGCGAGGAAATAACCAGGATACGAATGCATCGTTGTCATCGCCCATAAAAACCTGCAGCTCCGTTGCAACCTCATTCTTCCGTCTTCCATTTCTAAGCAACACAACGACATACTCCTGCCACACAAAATGAGAAAGTTAGATGATCAACAATCTGGGTGGTTTGTGGGCTAGTATATTGAAAGCACGATTGGTATCTAGTCGCCTCCACCGACCAATATAAGCCTCCAGATCTGGCACAAAAGGTTAAAACGTGTAGTATAATCCAAAACAAAGGAAAATTCAAGCCAATGGGAGCATGTGGAATTGCCGCTCCAATTAGACATTGCAATTGTTGAAAACTTGACCAACGCGATCAACAATCAATCTTATTCCACACCGAACTGTAGTATTGGTTAGCTTATTGCACATGCTCTCTTGGAAGAAAAGAAAAAAAATGCATGACGTGATTGCGTATACTGCAAACACAATCTACTTCACCGGTCGAATGCAGCGCATAATAAACTCGGTAAAATTAACCAAACGATTCCCCAATCCTCAAAACACGGGAATCGCACCAAAACCCCAATGCAGGTAGCAGGGCACGGTGCACGAACCTAAAACATCCCAATTCCACCATCATACGCACGATCCAGCGAAATCCAAGCATTCGTCTATCCTCATACGTTACTAAAGTGCTAAATCGTACCGGTGTATCCGCTAGGGTTTTAGGCGACGGATCGGGGGATCGCGTCCGGGGGAGGGAGGAGACGGGCGGGGGAAGGGGGGGCACTCACCACGAGTGTGTCGTCGGCGTAATCCTCCATGAGCTCGTTGAGCTTGTCCCTGATGCGGTCCCGCAGCGCCTCGACCCCGTCGGCGCTGAAGCTGGCCTTGAAGGTCCTCTCCCCGCCGGCCATCGGGGGCAACCCTAGGTGGGTTCCCGCCCTCCCCGCTCCGGCGGCACGGGCGGCGGCGGCGGCGGACGGAGGCGGCGGCGCGCGGGGGGAAGGGGCGAGACGGAGGGGCGGCGGGGAGGGCGGCGATGGGGCGGCGGGCGGGCGGCAGGGGTTGGGCAGGGCAGGGCAGCGTTGGGGTATGGAGTGCGTGTGGGTGTAGCCTAGCCGGGTAGAGGGCGGAAGTTTGGCGGTGGGGTTTCCTGGTGGGCCCCGTCCCCGTGCACGGGTTGCGTGCGGCCTGCCTGTGGGACGGAGATGCGTTTCGGTGCGGTTAGAGATGGGTGGCGCGGTCGCCGTGGGTGAAGCCAGACGAGCCGGTTGGGCTTTTTTTTTCTTTTTCGAAACATGGTATATACGCACACTATACATGTACATGCACACACTCACTCATATGAACACACGCACGCTCATCCTACCTGAAAGGATAAGGATGTCGTCTAGAGGGGGTGAATAGGCGATTTAAAACTTTTACGGTTTAGTCTTTGATAATTACGGAATAAAACTAGGTGTTTAAATTAACAAGCCAACAACCTAAATATACTAGGCTCACCTATGTGCACCAACAACTTATGTTAAGCAAGACAAGTAACAAGGTGATAGTAAAAAGGATACTTCAAGCACGAAGACTATCACAATGTAAAGTGCATAAGTAAATAGTTAGGGTATAGAAATAACCGAGACACGCGGAGACGATGATGTATTCCCGAGTTCCTCCTTTTTAGGGGAGTACGTCTCGTTGGAGGGGTGTGAGTTTCAAACTCAAGACGCCACAAATGGCCTCACCCTATTCTCCGATGAGCCCAAAAGCTCGGTTCACCATCCACTATTGATTTCCTTTTGGGCAAAAATCGAGTCATTTACAACAATCTTGAGGCACAACCCATAAAAGGATTGGGAGCTCCCAAGTGACCACAAAAGGTCTCAATCACCACAATGGCGTCTAGGGTCCAAAGACCCAAGAGTAACAAGCTCACAAATTTTCACTTCCACGAATCCTCGTGGAGAGCACAAACTCATGCACAAAAGCACTGGTAAGAACACAAGAAGTGCTCAAGTCATTCACTCTCAAATTCCAACACAGCAACAAATGCTAATGGGGGAATAAGAGAGGAAGAACAAAGTAAGAGAAACACCAAGAACTCCAAGATCAAGATCTACTGGGTTCCCCTCACTTAGAGGAGAGATGGATTGGAGGATTTGTAGATCTAGATCTCCTCTCACTTTTCCCTCAAAGATATGCAAGAATCATGGAAGAGATTGAGAGGGGGCAAGCTTTTCCAATGTCAACAATGGAGGTGAGAGAGGAAAAAAACGTGCTCAAGTGGTTGGGGGGTCGTTGGGGAAGAAGACCCCCTTAAATAGGTCCCTCTGAAAACTGACCGTTATGTGCAGTTTTCGTATCCAGCGGTACTACCTCTGGGGCGGTACTACTTCTGCAGTAGAGGTACTACCTCTGGGGTCCTTTGAATAAATTCGAAGGGCCCTAGCGGTAGAACGTGGCAGCAACCTCCGGGTACCGCAGGGACATCAGAGAGCCAAAACATGTCCAGCGGTACCTCCAGTGGTAGTACCTTTGTCTACAGGCGGAGCGGTACTACCTCCAGACCAGATTCAGCCTGGTACAAGAACTGCAATAACTTTTTCATCCGGACTCCGTTTTCGATGATCTTGGGCCCGTTGGAATCGCAACGAAGAGCACTTCAAGATCATGCAGAGAAACATCATAGTTCATCATGTGAGGAGGAAGCCACAAGGAGAGAGTTTGACCTCTCTTAGAAAAGACAAACCGGTAAAACCTCCAACATAAAAAACGCAACAAGATATTCATATGAAATCCATTTTTGATGAACTAGAGCTTGGAATGGAGATGAACACAAGCTCTAAGTCCTCACATGGATAAAAGCCAAATAAGAACCAAGAAAGATGATATGCCAAGTATGTAAAGGTTTGAGCTCTGCACAAAGATGCGATCAAGTTACTCACTTGAGAGCCCTCTTGATAGTACGCCATCTATCCTATAATCCGGTCTCCCACTAACACCATGAGACCGGTAAAATTGCTATCAAGATCATACCTTTGCCTTGCGCATTTCACTTGAGCTAGTTGATGACGATCTTGATCTCTTCAAGTTGCAACACATTTCTTGATTGTGCTTGCTAGCACATGCTTGATGAAGACTTCTCCAAATACTCCTCCATACTCCATGATGGGAGAGCCTTGCTAAACTCCGTCTTCATGAATCCACTTGCACTTCATAGACTTCTCTTGATATATATGATGGCTTGGAGATAAACATGAATGTTCACTCAATCTTCTTTTCCAAGTCATGCTTGCAATAAGCTCGACTCTAGATGATCATTCTTCATGTAAACCCTTGGATAGAACCTTGATCATCATATAATCTTCTAGAGTCCAACACATGAACTCCAAGCTTTTCCCATGGACAAGATCTATAAGAATATCTCAATGAAAACATTAGTCCATAGAGATTGTCATTAATTACCAAAACCACACATGAAGCTCGAAGCCTAAGCGACTTGCATCGCCGCCGACACGGCAATAATTAAGACGCTCTCGGAAGCGTCACAATTTATGGTAAAAAAAATACAAAAGAGAGAATGCCAAGATCTGGACGACCGACCTCTCGAAAAAGACAACGCCGCAAAGGGCTTGGCATGTTTCTACCGGCGGAGCCAACGCCGGAGGCGACGGTGCAACTGGAGGTAGCCGAGGAGAGCTCAGTGGAGATCACACCGGAGGTGGCGATGGAGGAGAACATGTCGGTCATTTGATTTCCATGCATTATTTGAAGTCTCTAATATGTCATCGTCGGATATGGTGGCGCTTTTATGGTCGGAACTTTGAAATTGATCGTCTATTTTGCCATTTTTTGTAAAAAGATTGTTGTGAGTGTTTATTGGGGGGCCGCCGCTAGAAACAACCGGTCCCAGTAGGGCGGCAACGATTGCCAGCGCTTTCAATAGCACCTATCCGATATACTTGTCGGATCGTCTATTGGGAGTATCGGTGGAGATGACCAACGGGTTCCGGACTACTTATCCTAGCGCTCCATCGGCACTGGACGATATAATGCGCAATCGCAGAATTCCATGGATATCCCACTTATATTTTGAAGATTTCTTGTTCAATCTTGCCCAAAGTTAACTAGAAATTCTCAAATGGATCAAATGTGTGATACAAGTGAGTTCTCACTCCACGATCTGGATAAGTGTTTAGAATTTAGATCTAGCGCTGCATCGCCTGTCGCATGTGCCAACTAGCGGAAGCGCCCCACTCTTTTCAAATGGGAGTTGCGAGGAAACAAAGCCCATGGTGCAATTCGTCCTAGATTTTTTTTCCTGGCGCCTCAGTGGACATGATCTTGCACAGTTTTAAAAGAAACTGCTAATTCTTGATAAAATTCGCATAATTACCAACTACTCTTTTAATTTTGCTGGTTGGTATTTCTTAGGAAACTAAATCTGGCGTTGGAATTAAATAACTTCACAAAATTCCATGTCATGCATTTCGCTTCTAGACGAGGGAAATCTTGTTTGCAATGCTATTCAAATCTGCTTCCGATCCAATTGAAAATTTTCTTCAGTCTAAAAGAAGAATTTGTTTGGCTTGTAGCAAAATTGTGCTTCCATTGGTTTAAGGATGTGCTCTCTTGATGAATAGATTTTACTTGGATATATAATATTTACTATTATAAATGGGAGTTGATAATGGTGGTATGTTGTTCAACACTGAACGCTCATCATTAGACACATTCAGACCATTCGATCTGCACATGGTCTCACATATGTTTCACATAGGAAATGACAACATCAAGAAAAGACCACACAAAGCCAAAAATCAGGAATTAGATGCGCAAATAATTGGGCTACTTAATTATTTTATAATTAATTCTATCGCATGTTAGAATAGAGCCAAAACTAAATATATCTAATGCGTAGTCCTACTTCAAGACGGCAGCATTGACGATTTGAGGACGGATGGCATGATAAGTGTCGACTTCGCTTCATGCCTAGTTAAACTATGGGAGGAGGACAACATTGAAAGATCTGAAGTGATGTTGCTGCCATCTTTCAGGAAAAGATTCGCGGGATGTTTACTAGCTTTGTATAGCTACATTAATAGGGACACAAATGAAGGGATCCATCATTGTGCTAAGAGAGCTAGTGATGCGAGAAGGCGATGTATGTGGATGAATTTCATCCCGTTCTCCAGTGTTACTATAAGAATAGAAGCTCTTAATTAAAAAAAAACTAAAATTTGGGACTACATTTTCAATGAAAAATGGAATGGGGCATTTTCCGCCTGATGCTCCAAAAAAAATTACGTGCAATATTACTCATACAATGTTAACATTAATTATGAGTGAACAATACTAACTCAATTCAAAAGTAATTTTATGTTTTAGATGTTTACGCAATATGTGTGTATAATTTACAATAATATATGCCACGACAATGCTCAAAAAAATAGTTTTCTTCTTGGTGTGGATATACATGGGGAAAAAGCTCGCCCGAAAATTGCTGGAAAGAGAAAAAAAGTTACTGCCACCACGACAATGGGCCGAAAAAATACTGTAGTGTACTGGCGTGCATACACGGGAGAGTAAAAAAGCTCACCCAAATATTTTTACAAGGAAAATAAAAAAAGAGGGGAATAAAAAAAAGAAGCTGTTTTGTTTACAACACAGTGAGGAAAAAAGTGGTGGTTCGTTGGAGTAGGCAGCTAGGCCCAAGCGGCCAGGGATGTGCAGCGGCCCGTTATCCTTCCACCGTTGGAAGCGGGCAGTTGTCGTTGCTCTGTGAAGCCAGCCTCACGCTGTGCCTGCCACATCATGGACCGTGAGGCCCAGCTTTCGCACAGGCCACAGCGGTCCACTACGCAACTTGGAACGGGCGGGCCAGCAATAGCACACCCAGACCAGGCCCGCAACGCTACAGCAACCGTCCACACCACCTCAATGCCCCCACTCGGGTTAAAAGCTCTCGCTACTGAGCTCGGCGAGATGGTGGGTGGAGACGCGTATTTAAGCTGGTGTTTGTCGCCTTGGATTTCCGAGGTGGGACTAAACGAGTGGGAGGGGGAGCGCTGTGCTTGCAGGTGGGGATTATATATGGCGAGACGTGGGCTTTCGTTTGTGCATTTGTTGCGTTGGGCTTTTTGCAAACATGGCCGTGTAAACAAGATCTCCGCTGCCACTCATGGATTTTCCAGAAAAGATCGCATAGTGGAATCGGTGTGTTCCAGTTCCAAAAAATAGAAGAGAGAAAAGGATCATCATTCATCGCATAGTGGTGGAATCGGGATGTAGGTTGCTGAAACTTTTCAAGCGGGGGCGGATCGTGCTCGTCGTGACCGGGATCGCTGGGTTCCTGAGGATGATGCTCCGGTATTGACGCCGCCGCGTAGCCCTCATCTTTTGCAGGTCTACATCCACATGTCTTACCGTCGGCGTCGGGTCATTCATCCATCCATCCGTCGACGTGCTAATCACCGACAGAGGCAAGCGATGAGATGTATGGATTAAATTTACAGACGCCGTAATCGAGATCAGTAATCGTAACACATGTAAGTGCCATCGTCCTCCCAGTCCCAACCGCATACTCTACTCGCGTTAACAGCGCAGATAGTTAAGATGTTGCTAGTAGCAAGACATTCGCTTAGTGGCTGTATGTCAAATGTGAGGTGACCTGTGTCACACCATCTTTACTCACAGATCGTCAGCACCTTCAGATATTCAACAACACAATAATCATCCCTCAGAAGTTCAGAACTGTACCACCTGAACTGTACACACTCGATCTAGGATATATTCCAACACATATGTACTGGTAATCACTAGGGACAAGTGTCATAGGGACAACCGAACAACCCGCACCGCAAAAAATTACAGAAGAACCAATGAATGACCGAAGGGGGGAAGGAACAGAACATCGGATTAGTAGATCCGGGGTGGCCTCTTCTCTCTTCTAGCGTGCCATGTCGCGTCGTGCAATCTCAGAGCAGGACGCAGGCGCAAAGCGTCGCCAGCATGACGAGGATCGGGGCACAAGCCTGCATCCTCCATGCAAACGAAGGTGCTGGAGCTGCTGTAGTAGTAGTAGCAGCATTGTTCAACCGGGCATCAGGCAGGGGTGGCTCCGACACATCAGATGGCGTTAGAAGTGGGGACGGGGCCAATGCTGGTGGTTGCGCTGGTTTGCTGATGATCTGGAGTAGATCTCCAGGACGAGCAGGGGCCATGAAGTTTGGTGTTTTCTTTCCCATGTTCATGCAACTGTTCGCTGCAAAATGGAACCAGCACGTCAGGAAATAGACTGAGTAATGCAGGGATTCTAGGAACTATCTAGGATGCACAATGCAATAGAATGGTTCTACTTTTTGCGGGGAAATGCAGGAGAAGTGTTAACCAGGCATACATTTGTATCGTCGTGCTGTTGCAGGGAAATCGGTAATTAGCCCATCCACTCCGGCACCCCGAACATATGCATTGATCTGTGCAGTCGCATCTGAGAAGAAGTCGTACGGCTGAGAAAGAAACTCGTTCTGGAGAGTATAGACGTAGACCGACAGACCAGCGGTCTGCAGAGACTGGACAAGATCTGTGGGGTGTGTTGTGAAATGGTGGTTTTCAGGGATAACAGAGCTGGTATCGACAGAGACGCATCGGCAAACTTTTTAATGTCATCGACGGAGGAAGGTGCAACAGCCCTGACATCTTCATCGACCATGTAGACAAGATCGTACTTTGTTTCCTGCCTGAACTTCACCAAACCGAGCTGTTGGTTGACTGAATCATAACTTTTTGAGCAGTTTGATTGTTGTAACCAGAATCGTCAAGCGCTTTGATAACTGCATCAACCATGTCAAATCCGAGCTCCTCTGCCATAAAAGCAGCATACTGCGAAATACAAATAGTATGTTAATTGAAAACATGAACCTTTTACTGTTGCTGGAATTCAGTTAGAACTTTTACAGATTATTCATTAGTCTATTTTAAATAAAGGAAGAGCTTTATTGCCTCCAGGCCTCTGCTTCGAAATGATACACGATGACACTTCACAAGATGGCATTGCATAAACATTGAAATATGGAATGCACATCCAAAACAAACAAGTAATTTTACACAATTAAAATGACGCAGTATCATCTTAGAATGGAAAAAAGAATAAGTAGAACAGGAAATACAATGAACCGAAATGCTCATTCATAAAACAAATTCTCACCTCTACACTAATCATGATTCCTGATAAATCCTTATCTTTAGAGAAGGCCAGAAAGTCTGATAATCTCATGAAACTTCCTGCATTCCTGTATCTCGGATTTCTGTCCAAACTGAAGATGCTAAGTGGGGTAGATATTTTAGCTGCAAGGATAGAGAGCAATCAGTCTTGTGGCAAATGCTTAACCGCAATAAAAGTATCAAACACACGACAACAGAAAAAGAATCTGGCTAACAAAATACACAAGTAGGCGATGTGAGGTTATTCACAGCCAGGTGATTTAGGATCTAATAAATTAGTTTATCTTGCCTAGGACACCAAATATATATCGAAACAGATCCTTTACTATGCAGATACATTTCCTGACAACTTACGTTGTAGATTATTCACGATGTCATCCCAGGTGAGGTTAAAAGTAAAGACTCCTAGCACACTCTGAATATCTTTCATTACTGCTGTCTGGGACGCAAATGGTGATTTTGCAACAGTGGTACCCTCCATTAAGTTAATAGAACCCATGCATATTGGTATGCCATCTTTGGTTACTTGAACAGGGCAATCAATGACATCTGCACCATCGTCAACTGCTTTTTGATAAGCTAGATCAGTGCAGCCTGGGTAATCTCCACTAGCACCATTGTGGGAAATAATAAGAGGTTTCCCTGCACGATAAATTCAAAAGTGCTGGTCAGTAAGAAAACTGAATATGAGGTATGCAAGAAGATGGAACAAAAGAGCTACACCTACCATGATCTGTGTTGCTTTTGTTTAAATTTGAAAAACAACCTGCACAAACAAAATATAGAGCAGATTGGATGAGAAGCGCAATTCATACTGCATCAATCAGATAAAATGTTTGAATACAGATTAAAACACAGAATGAAGTTTGGGACATGCATGTCAAAAGTTAACAGTTGCTCTAAATGATTTTGAATGATCTTTCTTTCCTTTTCACTTACTAAAAAATAAACTCCAGTACCACAGGACTCATTAGAACCATTTATTTGTAGTAGGTTGCCTTGTAGATTGCTATGCGCTATCGTCTAGAACTTAAGACCTTTAGTTTTACATATCTTTTTGTTAGGTTCAGAGGTCTGGTTACTACTCATGTTATTAGGTCAAGTCTAAATCAACATCTTCTCGAGATGGAAGATAGGTCACACCATCATAAATGCATAATTGTTTTTAAGGACAAGCATGCATTATTGCCAAACATTTGGGCAAGAACGAGATCACTCACCAACGGCCATTGAAGGCGTAACAGGGAAATCAGTCAATATGCCATCAACAGAAAAGGCACCATTATCAATGAATGAGAGAGATTCTGCTAATGGATCGTAGCTATGGTTATAACTGAGCACCAAGTCATTCGCAAAATCAGCAGCATAAATTTCGAGCCCTGCTTTATGAGCATCATCGACGATTGAAGTGTATGGTTCCAGATAATTATCTGCTGATACAGGCCATATATACTTCTTCGGGACAAGTATCCCAGATGCAAATGTCTTGACAAATGTAAGATTGGTCAACATGGAACCATATGTCTGGTTGGTAGATGGTTCGAGAGCGGCCTCATCAAGAAAGCGGAACACCAACTTTGTTCCGTCGTTAATCTTTCCGCTAATGCTGGTGAGGAAGCTCGCTTCAGGTGATGAGATGTAGTCAACAATAACACGTTTTGATACAGAAAGGATGTACTTCCTCATGCTCATATTGAACTGGCTGTAGAAACTGTCATGCTGCAGAGATGGCTCATTTTCAGCGAAGGCGCAATTTTTTCAACATATTATACTGCACATGTATCGAGATTACTAATGTACCTGTATATTGAGCCAAAATCCAGGAGGATTAAACTTGGATGACACATCTTCAACAGCAAGCAACGGTAAGAAGCTTGAATCAAACACCGGCGTGCGAGTAAAGATTGCCTGCCTCACTGCTCAACATATAGACCACAATGAGTTAAACAGGTAACTAAACCAACCACCTTAGTGTTCAAATCATAGAAGGCTCAACAAGAAAGATGGAATATTTGGTAACATTAGAACAGTATGGTAGCACTTACAAGACACTTGCGCGAGCTCGGTGCCATTGTAGTCCACGGAGAACCATCCGGTCGTCTCCACGCCATTAACAAGGTAGCTCGTCTTACCCTGAGCATATAAATCTGCAATGTTGGTGCAGTTGTCCAACTTAATGTCCGGCAGGCAGACGCCAAGGCCATCCTTGGTGAGCCGGACATCACAATACAGGACCGTAGCAGGCGAGCTAGCAATCATGGCGAACTGATACGCGAATTCGCTGGAGTCGGGGAATAGGCCTGAGAATCCACCCTTGGCTATGATCGCCGGAGCATTGCCTGAAAGATTAAAGCCGATTGTGAGCCTCGTAAGGACCAGATCCTAACTCATAGGTGCATCAAGTAAACAAGAACACCAGGAGTACCCCATTCCCCAGTCCCCACACTACTAAGAAAGAGCGACGAGTAGCGCTGCTAAAGCACATATTAGTAATGTACTTCTTGGTGTCCAGCAGGTGTTGCGATGTCTGTTAGCTGAAAAGGGCTGCCTTGCTACCCTCAAAAGGTACTATTTTGGTCGGTCCCCATCTTCCAATCCAGAACTCTCGAAACAATGGTAAAATGAGTGGGATAATCAAGTAGCCCGCCGTGCCAGTAGCCGAACCAATGTGTTAGCAACAAAGGAACGAACTGTGTAAATAATTTGCAAAGAAGCTAACGATCCAGCCCAAAGGTAGAGATTTTCCAAAATTTCAAGCTGGACTTTCCTCTGTAAATCAAACTATGTCAGAAATCATCTAAAAAACTCTGTGAGAAATCGACCCAGATCAGAGCACGCTCAGAGGCAACCGAGAAAGGAGGGGCGGTGAGGCCGAAGAATGTTTACCGCTAAGCGTCTTCCAGGGAGAGGCGCCCTGCGCGGCGGCCACGGTCAGATACAGCAGCACGAGGGACGCAACAGCGGAGCAGACACGGCCGCTCCCCATTGCCACCGGAGACCACCACCGTCACCGCAAAGCAGCAGCTCGGCGCAGCACTCCCGGAACGCACCAACACCCCGCTCTTGGAACACCCGAGACAATGATGAATCTTCAGGAGGAGGAGGAGGAAGTGGCAATGGCTGTGCTGGATTTAAGCCCCGCCAGAGAGAGGCAATGGGAGGGACGGAGATGGCGTTGCTGAGCTGTGTTGTGCTGGGGAGAGGAGAGGAGAGGAAAGAGCAGGGCAGGAGGTGGAGGGAGGAAGAGAAGGTGGTGGTGGTCAAATAATGAGCGATATCTGCCTCTGGACACCGGATTCCAGCACCCCATTGATACCGCCACAGTCGGGACTGTCTGTTCTTTACCACCATTTCTTAATTAACTTGTCATTTATTGGACGGAGTACGATCCCAGTATGGTCTAATCAGTTAATTATGGTTTGTTTTCCACTGGAAATCGGACAGCTTGGTTGGCAAAACCATGGTGATGAAGTGGGAACTAGTGCCAGTCACCGACATATCCTAGGGTAGTTTCTTGTTGTTGGCCATGATCATTTAACTAGAAAACTAATGTGACTGTAAAGGTATTAATGTGTAGAAGCAGAGACATGAACACTAATTAGCAGGCAACGGTGGGAGCAAGCACCGTACTTTTTTCACCGTGATCACCTAGATGCAGTACTAGTGCTGGCTACTGAGTACTGATACATCCCACCGGCGCTCGCCTCGACCTGACACCGCGGAATAATGGCTCTCGTGCACCGTGATTACATACAGGCACCCGGTATCACGCCGACAGCTCGGGCCCACGCCCCGCCTCACCTACTCCGACAGCGCCGGCTGTTTGGCTTACTGGCACGCACGTCTTGGGATTGGATTCCTGACGCGGTCCAACAGAGCCAGGATTCACACTCGTTTCGCTTCGCCGCGCGTTTGGCACGCACGTCCGGACTTTGGGAGCACGATTTTCTGCTCATGGGCAGACTCTCTCGGCAGTCTGGCTGAGGTGGTCGCGGGCACGTAGTAGGCGCAAGTCAATGCAAAACTCGGTATCGCCTCTCCGGCCAATCAGATGCACGTTGATGCAACCAGAGATACTGTACTCGGAGTGGCTGCCATTAATCTTTCCTCGCCGACACAGGTGGCCATGTTGAAACGCCACTACTCCCTCCCCTTCACATCTACTTTCCATTATGTGTTTAGTCAAAATCAAATTTTGCCAAGTTTAACCAAATAATTAGAAAAAAAATACAACATCTGTAATATAAAATATATAGTAGCACTAGAACCATCATAAAGTATATTTTTCCATATTATATGCATTTCGTATTATGGATGCTGATTTTTTTTTCTATATTCTTGATGAAGCTTCATAAAGTTTGCCTTTGACTAAACCCAGAACGACGAAGTAATAAAAAGAATGGGAGTATAATCTTGTCAAGACTCGGTTAGGACTACGGGTGGAAACCAATCGGATAGTACCCTTCCCACATCCGTTTTCATATTTTCAAAACGAATACGGATTCTAATATGGATGTTGTCGGATACGGATGCCGATCGGATGTTTTCACAATTTGGAACATAAACGAGTGTAACGAAATAATACACCCGTGCCTTATAATGATTAAGCTATAGAATGGTGCAACGATAAAATATAGCTATGTACTCCCTCCGTTTCAGAATATAAGGCGTCCTTAAATTACGCTGGTCAACGACGTACAATTTTGACCATGATTTATACTTATCATATGTCCACAAAATTTGTATAATGATATATGAAATGAAAGAAAGTTACAAGACGAATCCAACGGTATCATTTATACATCCTCAATCCATATAATTTACTATTTACTAGTGGTCAAAGTCGAGCATCAAAGACCAGCATAAAAATAGCGTGCCTTATAATTTGGGACGAAGTGAGGAATACACAATAGTTTAAAGTTTGATCATAGGAAAATAAATTTGACCACTTTCTTACTCTTTTAGGTTGCTTAATAATTACCATACCGGAGTAGAATTGCCAAAATTGGTGACATAATTAATTCAGATACGAATATTATCCATTTCCATATCCACGTTTGCTTCAAATTTCAATACCACATTTGTATATGTAGTTGTCAAAACGTATCCAGATATTTACCACTTTTATCTTCAATTTCTCGAATATGGATTTTTTTTTCAAGAACACACAAGTTGCGTGCCTTCTTTATTAAGACAGAGAAAGAGTACATATACAAGACCGCGAGGTAAGATCACAAACGATCACCTCAGCTTCCACAATGCAACAAAAGCAACTACTCCCTAATGATCAAGTCCGCTCCACACAGTTTCGCTTTGCGCCACAGCTGAAACTCCTCTCGGATTTTCTAACAGACAGTCCAAGGCAATGACGCTATCTTGTCAAAAACCCGGCTGTTCCTTTCTAACCACAGACTTCTGGCCACCAAACAGATCAGTGTGTTCAATTCCTTCCTCAAACGCCACGATGCCGCTCCTGATACCGTTGGCCACCACTCAGCGAGCACTGTCTGTGCCGTGGGCGTGAAGCGATGAAGGCGCAGCGGCAACATCATGGAATGTCATACCTCCCATGCGAAAGGACACTGCATCGTCAAGTGGTTAGCAGTCTCTTGTTCTTGACAGCAAAGAGGGCACTCCGCTGGGTGCTCCATTCCCCGCTTCACCAGCCAATCCGCAGTCCACACATGCCCCCTCAGAGTAAACCACATATGCAGTTTGTGGTTCAGTTGTGCACCAGACGACCATACTTCATCCGCACAAGGAAACAATTCCCTGCCTAGAAAGAATGCCTCATAAGCTGATCTCGAGGAGTATGTGCCGTTTGCCGTCTGTTTCCATGTGAGTTTGTCTTCCTCCCCGCTGAGCTGCCGATCCAGCAATAGTTCCCAGATATGCAGGAACTCCACAATTACCGGGATAGACGGAGCTCCTCTGATATCCGCCACCCAGCGATTCCCAGGTAGCGCCTCCGCCACAGTTCTCTTGCGGCCTGCGGGACTGACAAAATTGAGCAGGTTGGGCGCTAGTTGCATGATACTCTGCCCGTCTATCCACCGGCTTGTCCAGAAATTTAGCTTTTGTCCATCCCCCAACTCGCATTTAGTGCAAGCAAATCAAATTTCTTCAGCTTCCGGCGCCAAGGAGAACTCCAGACCTTGCCAAGGCTTTTCCGCGTCAACCATCTGCAACCATCTCCACCGTGCCCGCAACACGTGATTCAACATCCTCAAATTCTTAATGCCCAGGCCACCCAGCTCCTTCGGCTGGGACACGATGCGCCATGCGACAGTGCATTGGCCCCGTCTCACTTTAGTTGATGCAGACCAGAAGAAGCCTTGCAAAAGCTTGTCAGCGCAAGTGAAGAACCAAGGCGGGAGATCCAGCGAAAGCATGTGATAAATTGGAGTCGCGGAAAGTGTGGAGTCGATCAAAATCAGCCTACCACTCTTCTCCAACAACGAGGCCTTCCACGTGGGTACATGCCCAGCTAGTTTGTCCACCAGTGGCTGCAAATCGGTTTTTGTCAGTCGTCCCACCTTCAGAGGCAGCCCGAGATACTGTATCCTAGATTGGGCAGCGAAGAATGTCAAGGATAGGGTGCAGGTTGATCCCCTCGCAACGAATTGGTGAAGCAGAGCTCTTGCCAAGGTTACACCGTAGACCCGAGGCACCACCAAACAGGTTCAACAGCTGGATCACTGTCGTCGCTTCCTCCACTGTAGGTCTGATGAAGAGCACCACATCGTCAGCGAACAGCGACAGACTATGGCGAATTCCACAGTCAGCCAGGGACTGAAACAACCAAGCTCCTCGGCTAGCCGGAACACGGCGTTCAGCACATCAATCACTAGAATAAATAACATAGGAGAGCTGGGATCCCCCTGCCGTAGCCCCTTGGCGTGCTAGAATTGATCTCCTGCCACACCATTAACCAGCACCCGCGTCAAACACCGTGGAGAGCATGGTGGCGAGGCGCGCAATCCACCTAGGGCCGAACCCTCTCTGCCTCAGGACCTCGAGCAAAAAGGGCCACGCTACCGAATCAAAAGCCTTGGCCATGTGCCAGAATTTCTCGAATATGGATATCGAATAACTCGGATTATCCACTACCACCCCTAGTTAGCTATTACTCCGTCCGTTCATATATAAAGACGTTTTAGCCTTTTGACACATTCATTTGCATCTACATATATCTAGATACATTTTAGTGTGTACGTTCACTCTTTTTGGTTTGCACCTAGTCAACAGGTACACTATCTAAAACGTTTTATATATGAACGGAGGGAGTAGTTAGGAGAAAGCTGTGTTGCATCGGATTCAGATTCAGCTATTCTCTCGTCTGTTTGACCTTAATCACTGCTACAGTACTACTAGTATTAATCGACTGCTTTGTTCTTTAGCCTGACGGTCTGACGGTGCGTTTACGTTGCTCTTAAACAGGCACATCGCCTGGCCTCGGCCACAGTTGCTCATTATTTGACGCGCAAGAATGTGGCAGTCTATGCGTATACTCATCAGCACTAGGCGTGACCATGGCACAGCTGGGCCACATTCATGGCCGAAGAGTACTACTCCCTCCGTTCGGAAAAGGATGTCTCAATTTTGGCTTGTATCTAGTCAAAATTGAGACATCCTTTTGTGAACGGAGGGAGTACTACCACTGTACCACATGCTCGCCCCGAATTTCATAGTGATCCAAATGGCAATCCTATGTTTATGGTGACGCGGCCGTTTGTTGCTATAAAGCTTAGCATAGAACATTTTTTTGTGTGGAAAAAGTCCATGTATTATTTGAGACCAACCCTTACGAGAACATCCTTACAATAAAAATAAATAACACACAATTATTGAAAAGTTCAACACCATCTTCCTTCTGCATCCTTCGACGGCACGCCGTGAGCAAAGCTCGATGCCGCCTCTAAGCTTCCAGCGTAACGAAGCTCGTGTCGAAAAAAGCTTGAAAAAACACAGACTTGTATAAGCCACAGTCGGTAAGTGGTGGACGTATAACAGAAGATGGTCACGTAAGTCGACAACTCTTTCATTTCCTTCTACACCCGACCATCGAGGACATTGAGAAACTCAATATCAAGTTTTTTTTTGCGAACAAACTCAATATCAAGCAGTCTTGTACAAATGCAAGTTCAACCCAACACGCATGTAACCTAGCTGTGATAGAATCGTACCTCAATTTTCTTTTCTATAACAAGCTGTGCCCAACACAAAAGAGGAACCTGAACACGTTAACGAGATCACTGGGTTCCCACGTATATTAATTGTGCAAAGATTGGCGGGCTGACGTTGAGAGTTTTTCAATTAATAGGAATTCGATCACGGGCCGGCCGGCGTCCTTGTCCATTCAAGTGGACGGCACATGACATTTGGGCGATCTCCACTCAAAAAAAAAAAAGACATTTGGGCGATCATGAATAATGATCATACATGGGCAAGTACACAACTGAAGTCCTAGTAACTTTTGGGCGTTTGGAAATGGAGTACGCAGAAGGTAGGGCTATGGCGCTATGCAAATGCAGTCTCCCAGCTGCGAGCCGTGCTAAAAATCCTGCACATCTTCAGGTGAACTTTCAAGGATTCGATAGAACATGCTGCTTCGTTCTGAGTTTTGCTTTGGATTAAGATTAAGAAGAAGACCACAGCAAAAGCATAAGCCTAACGCACTATCCTACTCGCAAAGGAGAGGGAAGAAGATTCGGCGTCATGTGCGGGCCTTCCTGCGAAGTGCGAACCGCCGCCCGAGCCACAATCGGACTCCGGTGTTCTCGAAGATTTTGCCGTGAAAAAAGCTCGATCATCGGTCATCACGGCGGGAAAAAGCTCCGGCGCTCCGCCGCTATCATCAACACGAAAAGGCACATGGAAAGATCCCATCAGTTCACCGGAGAACTTCTCCGTAGGCAGACAACTGGATGCTGCGTAGTGCTCGTGTCAACGGTACTACCAACAGTGCGTTGCTGCTAGCTTTTGCATCATACGGTTCCTCCCTTCTTTCCGTTGCACCGCAATGAAGTGCTCCTCCTGCTGGATTGGCGTTTTGGCTCGTAGGAGTAGATACTCCCATTATGGGAAAATAATCTTGTAAATGTTAAAAAATTCCGAAAAAAAATATTCGGGTGTACATACGAACTTTTTATGTAGACGCATCAAGTTTCACGGAAAAAGATATTTTGTGTGGCTTGTGTAAAAAAGACAAATTGGAGTGCTACAAAACGACATTTTGTGAGACATTTTTTGTCTTTTTATTACAAACCACCAAAATATCATTTCTCCGTGAAATTTTGTGTGTGAACATAGAATATCCGGATGTACACCCGGATTTTTTTTCGATTTTTTTATATATTTTAAATTGTATTTTTGAACAATGGGAGCATCTACTCCTACATCCGAAATGGGATTTCCCTCCTCCTGCTCCAGTCTCACCGGCACAGAAAGCGAAATGGAGTACACTAGCTCTTTTTGCGGGTGGACCACTCACCGGCGCAGGAAGCTGGCCGGCCCGTCCGGTGAGGCGTCATGGGGATGTTGCTTTGGGCACTTGGCAAATTGTAGAACATCATGGAAGAAAAGGTGATTTGTGAAAGAGCAGCCAGCTCATGCCATCGGTGCCCGGCTTGGCGACGCGAAAATATTCTCGGGTGCCGAGTTGATGCCACGGTGCGCTGCAGAAGTGCTGGATCCCAGTCCCAGAGATGGAGGGGCTAGAGGCTGAAGGGGACCTCCTATACCGCCTTCTTCCTGCGCATCGTCTTCTCCCTCTCGCTGCGTCTTTCTCGTCGATCCCCCGCCGCCGACGCCGGCCGCAACCGCCTGCTGCCGCCACCCGCGCCGCCTTAGCGCCCCGCCCTGCTCAAACCGCCGCCGCCCGCCGGTCCACCGCCGCCCCGGCTTCCCTCTAAGCCCCCCCTCCCCAGCACCCAGTTTCTCTTCTCCGGCGACGGCCACCGCACACCTGCACCCCCCCCCCTCGTTAAGTCTCGGCCTCACCTCCACCTGCGCCGCCACGGCGAGCCGCGTCGTCGCCGGCCAGGCGTCACCGTAGCCGGCGACGTCGCGGCCAGCCGCGCCGTCCTCGTCGGCGACGACGTCGGCCTCCGTCTCCGGCGCCCTTCCTCGTCTTCTTCCTCTCCGGCTCCTTCTTCTTCCTCTCCTGCGCATCTCCTAATGGGCCAGGCCCAAGCGCGACGGGGGTACGCGAGCCGTATTCGCGCACGTGGTACGCGCGATATAGGAATTGCCAGGCTGAAGCTGAAAGTCCTTCTGATCCTCCATTCCTCCGGGCCTGATCTCGCTTTCTTACGTACGATGGCCCAACCGACACAGGTATTGTTGGATCAGGCTCACGCAATGGGTTTGGAATTTGTCGAGGCCTTATTCTACCCATTTAAAGCCTTTTCTTACGGGGTCGCAGCCCATGACATAAGCACGGGATCCATTAGAAGCTTACGTTCATCTAAAAAAACTACTAGAAGCTTACGAGTGGGCCTTCCATGCGGTGACACAAGAACACTTGTAAATACTACCCTCCACTCAAAAAAAAAATTGTAAATACTACCCCATTCCTAATTACTAAAGGTTTGAAATGTTTCAATGCTGACTACATATTCCATACGGATTCAAATGTGTGAAAATATATATTTCAATGCGTTTAGATACATGCGGGTCGGAAAAAGGTAAAACATCTTATATTTAAGAACAAATGAGTAGATGATTAAGCACCGCATAGCATCCTTGTGTCAAAACAATTTCCCAAAGGTAGCCCCGGAAACATTTTCACCACCAGTTGAGATTTCTGGGGTAAAATGCCTCAAATAATAGCTAAGTGGGGAAACAACATGTAATATGATACTTCACGAGTCAAATGTATTTTTCTGTTTATTTGGTGAGCTCAGAATATTACGGGATGTTAAAGGAGCGATCTCACTCTCTTAGGGGACCTGCCTTCCAATATCAGCTCCCCTCCGCTGACGACCTCCTGGTCATCGGTGGTGAGGGGGTTGCCGAATATCGCGTGTGCAGAACTGTCTAGATCTAGGGTTAGGGCCTTGGTAGGTTAGATTTTTCGGCCACTCAACGTATTGGCTCCGGCGAAGGAAACGACGATGAAGAATAAAAGTGTTCCAAATCTTCTTTCGATGCGGTGTTCTGCTATGTGGTCGGCGATGGATGTGGGTGGTACTATGTTCATTCGGGGATGGCGTGGCGGCGGCCTCCTTGTGGTGGACTTGTGTCCTCGGGCTCTGTCGTTCCGACGATGCTCGCTCCAGCGTCGGAGCAGAGCTCGGGAGGTTGTCCAGAAGTGCAAGCAGACGGTAGAGTGCATTTGTGACCACTAGTTGAGATATGTGGGGTCAAATGTCCGAAATAATAGCTAAATTTTTTATGAATATGTTGGTTTTTCCAGTTCTTCCATAGCCAACTAACAAATCATTCTAAAAAAAGCTAAATATTTGCACACTTCAAATTAGGTCACACATCCAAATAGATAGAAGGTTTTAGGTGGACGTTTGCTTCCACATTTCAGGAATTTTTTTTTTCTAGTTAAACATGTTGTTTTTTACCAAAAGCAAGGTCCCATGTGTCATAGTCACATATATGAGGCAATATTATAGTTTGGGTTAAATTTTAGGCAAGCTCCACAGCACAATATAGCAAACTTATCTCTCATTTCACAAGTCCTCTAAGATTCTCATGGTGCGCAGACGATTACCTTGTTCCGTTTCATCCAACTTATCTGCTTCCCAATTCCAAATGAGATTTAAACACCAACTGCTTCTGAGTTTGAGTTGAGAGAACATTTAGATAATAAACCTTCACTTGAAAAATGGACACGGTAGTTTCGGGTCGTAGGTTTAGATGCACTCGTTATGTAAAATATTTTTAAATACTTTTTAAAATGTCATATTTTATGTTCGCACAAAAAATTTCGTTAAAAATGACATTTTTTGTGGCTTATAAAAAGACAAATAAATGTTTAGTGATAATTTATTTTGAAGCCTCGGATATACACCGGAATTTGTCTTTTTACACAGGCCATAAAAAAATGTCATTTTTTCACGAAACTTTTTGTGCAGACATTAAATGTGCGGACATATATCCGAAATTTTTGTTCAGAATTTTTGACATTTTGAAATGCCATTTTGTATAGTGGGTCCATCTACACGTGAAGATGATTTCACCCACTATCTCCTCTTTTGTCGGAGACAATAATGGGAGGCAGAACGAGGCAGGCAGCTATACTCGTGTGTCGGTGAGACACGGGTGGTGGCATCCAAGTAGAGCCGAGAGAGTTCTCGCGGCCTGCACGTCGCCAGCGTTCGTCGGCCGGCGAGAAGAGCTTGTGCATCTGCAGGAAAGCACGACTACGTGCATCAGAGTGTATTCCTTTATTTTCTGCGAGGGACATCCGAGTGCATTGTATTTCAAGTTTTCAACACTAGCTACATTATCTGATGATTGATCATGGCTCTGTTATTGGTTGGCCGACACAACACTATTTTGTTTAATCAACAATATATGAGTTGGCATTCCTCTACAAAAACAGTTTCCGTGTCTATTGTGCATTTTTGTAAGGGGGATATTGTGCATTCCGTCGGTGCCCCCATTTTAATATTTCTTCTCTGTCTTAGAGTGATCTTCAGCTAATCCTAATCGTACTAGTTTGTCTTAGATAATAGTACTGTTCTGGACATATCTGGGATTCGAGCGTTAATTTGTCCCGTGGACCGAGACATGTAAATCGCATGCTGAGTGAAGGGCTAGGAAGTAGGAACACACTTGCTTCAACTATCATGCCCTGAACGTTTTAACTCGCAATGCTGCCATTGTGGATCCTTTCCAACGCCTCGATGCTCTGTTGCGCAACACAGCGGCTCATCTGCAATCCTGGGGACAGCGTAGAGTAGGCAATATAAAGATTCAGATTGCGATCGCCAACTCGGTTATCCTGAAGCTCGACGCGGCGCAAGACAGGCGGCTACTGTCGGATGGTGAGATCTGGCTGCGGAGATTACTGAAGCAAGCTGTTCTAAGCCTGTCGTCTCTGGAAAGAACGATGGCCCGGCAAAGATCGCGGATGAATTGGCTCAAGGATGGGGATGCGAACACCAAGCTATTCCACATGGTTGCTAACGGAAGGCGCACCAAGAATTACATCCCCGCTGTCACTGTCAATGGGGAAATTGTGACGGATCAGAGCCGCAAGGAGGAGGTTTTTCGATGCTTATCATGATCTGTTAGGCACGGTGCGCAACAGAGAGCACTCGATCGATTTGGAGCAGCTCAACATACCCCATGCTGACCTGCGCGACCTGGAGCGCATCATCACAGAAGAGGAGGTCTGGGAGACGATCAAGGACATGCCTGCTGATCGAGCACCTGGGCCAGATGGGTTCTGCGGCCTCTTCTTTCAGAAAGCCTGGCAGACAATCAAATTGGACGTGATGGCGGTGCTTCTGAAACTGTTTGTCGGGGACGGCAGAGGATTTGGGAAACTGAACAGGGCTTTGATCACGCTTATTCCGAAGAAGGCTGATGCTAGCTCGATTGGTGACTACCGCCCGATCAGTCTGGTTCACAGCATCTCCAAGCTATTCGCCAAGCTGATCGCCAACAGAATAAGACCACGGATCGGTGATCTGGTTAGCGCCAACCAATCCGCGTTCATCAAGGGGCGCAACCTGCACGATAACTTCCTGCTCGTCAGACAAGTGGCCAGAAAAATCAAAGCAGGAAAGAAGAAAGGTGTGCTGCTAAAGCTTGATCTCTCTCGCGCTTTCGATTCCCTCTCCTGGTCTTTTCTGTTTGAAGTCTTGCGCAAGATGGGTTTTGGAGATGTTTTCCTGGGGTGGATCGAAATTCTGCTGCGCACGGCCAACACCAAAATTTCAGTTAACGGAGTTCCAGGAAGAAGAATTCAGCATGCGCGTGGCCTGAGGCAGGGGGACCCGGTCTCGCCCACGCTGTTTGTGCTGGGATGGAGGTTTTCACGGCACTGATCTCGAGTGCGGCGGACGAGCAATTACTGGAGCCCTTTCCAGGAATCTCTGCCTTGCAGCGTGTTTCCATCTACGCGGACGACGTCGTTTTGTTCATCCAACCGCAAATTTCTGAGATACGAGCTGTGCAAGGGATTCTGCAGATGTTTGGTGAAGCGTCGGGGCTGCAAGTCAACTACTCCAAGACCACGGCCACCGTGATCAAAGGGACAGAGGAGGACAAGGAATTGGTTCGGGATAACATGAATTGCAGGATCGAGGAGTTCCCAATCAAGTATTTGGGCTTGCAGTTGGCGCTCCGCCCGCTGACGAAGGACGAATGGCAGCCTATGATCGACAAGGCGGTGGCTTTCATGCCGCCTTGGCAGAGGGGACTCATGGCGAGAGAAGGGCGCCCGGTCCTGGTAAAAACTGTGATCGCCGCCAAGCCAATCCATCACCTGCTCGTCGCGGAAGCGCCGCTGTGGGTTTTAGAGGAGATCAACGGATGGATGAGGTCGTTTTTCTGGGCAGGAAAGGAGGAAGCAAACGGCGGCCAATGCCTCGTCGCCTGGGAGAAGATCTGCTACCCCTTTGAGTTCGGCGGACTAGGCGTGATCAACCTGAGACTGCAGGGGCTGGCTCTGCGCACCCGATGGGAATGGTTGCGACGCACTGACTTGAACAGGCCGTGGCAGGGGCTCCCAATGCTGAAGGACACGGATGCGGCCAAGGTTTTCCAAAGCCTGGTTAAAATCAAGGTGGGGGATGGGCATCGCGTCCTTTTCTGGAAAGACTGCTGGATCGAAGGACTGTCAGTCAAGGACATTGCGCCAGCGATCTTTGATGCGGTGGACACGAGGAAGAAAAACAGCAGAACGGTAGCTGAGGGACTGCGTGTTCACACTTGGATGAGTGACCTTGGAGAGCTGCCGGTGGAGACAGGAGCAACCCAACTACTGAACTTGTGGATTCAGACGGCAGGAGTGCAGTGCAGAGCTGGCGAGCAGGACTCCTTCTCGTGGCCATGGTCTGCTAGCGGTCAGTACACGGCGAGCTCGACCTACAGGATGCTGTGCCATGGACGCACTCGTTCAGCTACTGCGGAGTGCGTCTGGAAGTCCAAAGCTTCGCCCAAATGCAAAATCTTCATTTGGCTTGCGCTGCAGCACAGGGTCTGGACGTCGGATAGACGAGTGAGACATGGCCTTCAGGATACCATCTCTGCTTGTGCCAACTGCCTGCAGGAGGAAGATACGATAGAGCATGTCCTTATGCATTGTGTGTTTGCTAGAGAGACATGGTACGAGTGCTTCCATCGGGTAGGTATCGGAGTTCAGGTTCCTTTGCCCACGGATCTTTTGGAGCCATGGTGGCTTAGGGAACGCAAACGCTTTCAGAAAAAGGAGCGCCAGAGGTTCGATACGGTGGTGATCCTCATCTGCTGGTCCATCTGGAAGCAGCGGAACTCTCGGGTGTACAACAACCTCGGACAGCAGCGGACGGCGTTTCAGCTCGCTGGACAGATTCTGGACGAGTACCAGCTCTGGATGAGAGTCCGAGTAGGTTAAAGTGTTGGTGCTGGAGTGCAAAACTTTGTAGCGAGAGGGTAGCGTTGAGTTCTGGATGTTCCGGTGTAAAACGGATCCCTTGTACGCAAGGGTGAAGTTCTCTTGTAAATTTTTTCTGCCTTCTATAAAACTATGGTGCGCCTTAGTGCACTCTTAAAAAAAAAAAACAAGCCGAGAAATCTATGCATATCCAAAGTGCAATTTTAACTTCCACACGAATAAAGGCCGTGTGCATCAGTCTGATGTAGAGGCTAGGACTTCCCCTTTTCGAAAAAAAAAATTCACACGAATGGCCAAAACACTCCTGCAGATGCGAAGAATCAATTGTAGTCACCCCGACAACTTGAGAAAACATTCCCAAAGCGTATCACCACATTCTGATCTACGTTGACCACAAGATATTGACAGCATAGCTAACACCAGCCGAATGCCAACCCGGCCCGGCCTGTACTTTCGACATTTGTTATACCATCAATCCACTAGTAGAAAATGGGCCTATGGTCCCGGTTCGGTTGGGCCTTCAGTCCCGGTTGCCCAACCGGGACTGGCCAATCGGGACCAATGCTGGTCCCGGTTGGGCCACGAACCGGGACCAATGGTTGTCCACGTGGCCTGGTCTGGCTGCTCGTGGGGGGAGACTCATTGGTCCCGGTTCTTAATACGAACCGGGACCAATGAGTGCTTTTTTTTTTTGGTATTTAGGGTTTAGGATTCGATCTCGCCGGTGCCCCCTCTCGCCGGTGCCCCCTCTCCCTCTCGCCGGTGCCCCCTATCGCCGGTGCCCCCTCTCCCTCTCGCCGGTGCCCCCTCTCGCCGGTGCCCCCTCTCCTTCTCGCCGGTGCCCCTCTCGCTATCGCCGGTGCCCCCTCTCCCTCTCGCCGGTGCCTCCGTCGTCTCCCCCTTCTTCGCATCGCCGACGAGCTCTCCATCGTTTCCGTACGCATATTATACGCTCTACTATATACACAGTACACGTTGATGCATATATAATTAATATTCGATCTCTTGCGAGAATACAACTATTTAATTACATGGAGATAGATCAAGCCATCAAGGCATATTTAGTTCATCGTCCGAAGCATAATGTTCTCCCTTTCATCGATGCCTCCCTAAGCAGAAATCCCGCCAATTCCTCTTGAATTGCTCCTACGCGCAGTTTTGGTCGAGCGTCTCCCGCATCGCTCAAAGAGTTGTTCTCCGCTCAGTGGTCAACTCGCGAATGAACTCGCAAACGTAGAATCCACATAAATTACTCCCCGGTGGCTGCTGCGGACATTCACCGATTTATAAGTTAGCTCATCTTTGAATGGACCTTCTACCTTCTGTTTGAAATTGTCCAACACCTGCTTTGGCAAAGAAAATGAACAAAGGAGTTATTAATTACTTGACATCAGGGAACGAACGAAAGAGGGCGATATAATGCGATAATGATTGAAATTACTTGTTGAGCATTTCTTTCATGTCGGACCACATGCTTGGTCCCAACTTAATGAGTCGTGGACTTCAACTGTGGACTTGTCAGGTTGAATGCTTAGCAGAATCCAGTGGAACCTGCGGACGTTTACATAAAGCAGACATGCATAGCTCATCAATTACACTTAACATCGAGAAAGCCAAATAAAAATATGTACAAGACAAAACACTCACTGAAGTTGTAAGGAAATAGTATTTCCGTACAGAAATGTTGCATGGTTAAAAAGGTGGTCAGGTCATGCTCCACGTCTTTGGGGTGATTGACTAACGTATGAATTCACGATATACGGGTCAACGAACCCAACCTCAAAAACTTTAGTCTTTTGCATTCCATCATCTTCATTCTGCATAATAGCGTACAAAAGGATATATATATAGTCAGGATAATATAATACAGGCAATGAACGAGCTGAGCTAGAGACTTAATTACGAAAATAAATCACTTACAGACAATAGCAAGAGAGGATAGATTTGTCGAGGGCGCGCTTTTGGAATAACTGGAACAGTTCAGTCAGTTGAACCTGTATAACGTAACGTTTGAAGAAATGCTCCACTCTAACGTCCACGGAAACCATCTTTCGCGTCCTTCTTTGATGTGTGCACCAGGTACCAGTTATGCAATTTCGCATATGTGTTGATAGACGCAGCTCCTCATTACTGACCATAGGCTCCCCTTGGACATATTTCCGTGCCATCTCTAACATTGGCGCAGATTCATAGCCTAAAAGTTGACCAAGGCTCATACCCAAGGCGGTAGCCTGTTCCTTGGCCTGCGATACAGTGACACCAAGTTCTTTAGCAGCAGCTATGGCTCTGGGGTCCAATAATTCCAGGTCCTTATCCATAGCGACTCTGAAGTCCTTGTCGCATCGGAACACACTATGAGCGGGGGGACCGATTGATTTTTCTGCTGTCCGAGCTGGGCAATTTGTTTCCCGCTTTTTGCACTTCTTCCCTTGTTCTGCTCAGACTGGGCACGTGCTAGCTTAGTAAGTTCACGACCATAGTCAGATGGCAGATTCATCGATATCTGGGATGGCTGCTCAAGGAAGGACTTTCTCCACTTTTTGGTTTTTCATCATATACCGGCTTCTGCTCGGGCTTTTTTGGTGCAAAAAAAGCCTTATTGTAGGCAGCCACCTCCGCGGCGTTTTCCGCTACAGTCCTGTCATAAGGTCTAATGGGAAGATTCTTATGAGGTACTGTTGGGAGGGGCGACCTTTTACGTTTCGGTGATCGCTTACCCCTCATAGTACGAGCGGTGGGCGGAAACGGCTGACGCGGCGGCGGAGACGGCTGACGCGGCGGCGGAGACGGCTGCGCTGGAGACTGGTGAGGCGGTGAAGAGGACTGTTGCGCTGGAGATGTGAGGCGGTGAAGAGGACTGTTGCGCTGGAGACTGGTGAGGAGTCGATGGCCTTGGCTGCCAGTTCGGAAGCACGATGAATTCCTTTGGCCATAGAATGGTCGCTTTCTTGGCTTCTCCAAGTTCAAGCACCTCCCCATCTTCACCTGCAGGGTGTTGCAGCTTCAGCTCCTCATAATCTTTCATCACTTCATCCACCGCGACAACAGCGTAGCCATTTGGAACCGGAGAGAAATGGTAAGTTGGATTAGGTCCAATTGGTACGACATAGCCGACCGCCACCTTAAAGGTTAAGTTAAAAACTTTCACATGCATCTCACAAGGTGTGCTCTCCATGATATCATCCACTGGGTAGCGACGAAGTGGAGCCACTGCATCATCATTACCATCCTGGAGCTCCGTGGAAGCCACGCTGCTTTTCCGATTCGATGGGCACCGGTACCATCGCATGCAGCTTCTACCATGTGCCGTTGAGATTGGCCGCTAGTACCTTGCTGGCTAAGCACGGCAATTTGTTCCTTCTGCAGCTTTAATTCTTCTTCTATATTACGCAGCCGGTCTGCAGCAGCGCGTGCTTCCATTGCCTCCTTTCCTTTCTCCTCTGATGGCTTCTATCAGGAAATTTCTTCCTGTGCTCGGGAATCGCAATTGTCTTGGGCTTGGAGCCAGGTACGCCTCGTAACCGTCCGTCGTGTTCCTTATTCCCAAGGGCGCGTGTGAGCTCGTCATCCTCTCTATCGGGAATGAACCGTCCCTCTTCAACATCCTTTACTGCATTTCTAATTTCTTGGATGGGTAGTAGGGGATTATCTTTGTGTCTTCTGTTATATATGCACTTCCCTTCTGCGTCCAACGTGCCCCCATGCCCGTAAAACCAATTTCTTGCCCGTTCGATCCACTTGAGTGGCTCTGGAGTGATCCCATTAGCCAGCAGGTCCGCCTCAAGTTTCTCCCACTTAGGCATGCTACCAGCGTAGCCACCAGGCCCCATAGTATGGTGGTACATCTTTAGAGCAGCATTTGCCGCATTTTTTGCAGACTTTTCCAGAGCTTCCTCTGATTTCTTGTACGCCACAAATTCTTCCCAGTAGTCCTTTATCTTCTCATACCCTTTATCGAAGTCTGGAGTCTTATTTTTCTTGACAAACAGTTTGTTCAATCTTTTCTTCCAGTTCTTGAATAGCTCGGCCATCTTCTTAAGTGCCCAGTCCTTGACTTTTTGCTCCATGATTTTCCGGGCAATCTTTTCTGCCTCATCTGGATCCTCCTCATCTGAATCCACCTCTGGCGCCGGCAGGGTGAAATTAACCATGAGCTTTCTCCAAAGTCTTTCTTTGCCCTCATCGCTGACATATAGCTGTCCTTTCTCGTTTGGCCGATGCCATTCTCGAACGGTGATCGGGATGAAGTCCCTAACAAGAACTCCGCATTGCTTTACCATTTTATTTTTAACACCAGGGGGAGCAGTCGGTGTGCCGTCTTCAGCGACTCTTTCGATCGTGTACCTTTCTTGGTCGCCCAACTTTTTGGCTGGGCCTCGTTTTGTCCTTACAGAAGATTTGCTCGATCCGGAGGGCTAAAAGAAGAAAGAGCGTTAATATATGTATATATACATCAGAGACTTAATTAATACAATCTTCGGCTTCATTAATATATGTATATGCACCTCGCCGGAGTTTGCAACATTTAATGTTCCACCGGAGCCTTCGGCTTCTCCCTCGTCGGCTTCTCCCTCGCTGACTTCTCCCTCACCCCGGCCGTCGGGTTCTACCTCACCGGAGCCGTCTCTTCGGTTGAGAGACTCATCTCCCTCACCGGAGTTGTTCAAAAACTCCGTGGTGACATCGACAATATCTTCCGGCCCGCGGATTATATCCTGGAGGATATTTTCCTGATCTTCGTCTCGTTCCATAGTTTCTGCAAATTAAGAACAATGCACAAAACTTTAGTTGGGTAACTTGTTCCATATGTCAAGATACATCTACAATATCATAAACCCGTAAACTCGTATCGTAAACCCGTAAACTCCTATCGTAAACTCGTACCGTAAACCCGTAAACCCGTAAACTCGTATCGTAAACCCGTAAACTCGTATCGTAAACCCGTAAACTCGTTAACTCGTATCGTAAACCCGTAAACTCGTATCGTAAACTCGTAAGGTCGGAACAAAATTGTTTCCCTAACACAAAAAATCCTAAGTGTTTGAATTTCTAAACCTAAACAAAAAATCCTTTAATTCATACATTCATACATTCATATATTCATACAATTAAAAAATAGCAATTTCTTCTTAACCCTCACCGAGAGGGGGCGGCGCGAGCGGGGGCGTGGAGGCCGGCCGGCTTCGGGCTCTTCACGTACTGCCGCACTGCAATGTCACTGCAAATTTTAAAACAAAATTGCTAAGTTTCAAAATTGCCAAGTTTCAAAATTTCATTGCAACTAAAAACAACTTTATCTAAATGACTTAGCAATATTTCTAACAAAATTGCTAATTAATAAATCTAGAATATTTCTGCTAATTAATAAATCGAGGAAGGAAAAAAAAAGTAAATGGGCCGTGGCGCCTCAGCCCACTGGGCTTGGCCCATTCTTTTTTTTTTCCCGCGCCGCCGTGCTGGAGACAGGGGAGGTGGCCGGCGCGCGCGATGCTCACGTCCTAGAGGTGGCACGATGCTCACCTAGGCGGGGCGCGGCGTGGGGCGGCGCGTGGAGGTGGCGCGTGGAGGAGGAGGCTCGGGAGGCTCGGGCGGCGGCGCGGCGTGGCGGCTCGGGCCGGCCGCGCGTGGAGGTGCGCGCGGGCTCGCCTTCTTCCTCTCTGCAGCACGGGCGGCGCGGCGTGCGGGCGCGGCGGCGCGGGCGTCGAGGGCACCGGCGTCGAGGGAGGTTTTGGGCAGCCTGACGCGTTAGGGCGCGGCGGCACGGGCTCCTCCTTCTTCTCCGGTCCTTAGCGTTTCTGCGAATGGATCGGGGAAGGAGAAGGCAAGCGGTTAAGTAGCTGGGGGTCTTTGGTCCCGGTTTCTGGCAAGAACCGGGACCAATGCCTCTTTGGTCCCGGTTCTTGCCAGCAACCGGGACCAAAGAGTGGGTCATTTAATGCAGATTCCGTGGCGCGATCCATGGACTCTTAGGTCCCGGTTCTTGTTAGAAACAATGAGTCCTTTTTCAAAATTATTTCGAACTTTTCAGTTCTGAAATTTTGTTCCCGCCTTTTTTTTTCTTATTTAGGTGTTTGGATATGAATAAACATGAAAAGTTTTTAAATTTGAATAAATAATCCAAAACCATTTTCTGTTTTCTAAAATAATTATTCTAACTATACAAACTATTAACCATTTTGCCATTTTCAATTAAAAATGCATTAACTTTATTGCATATTTTGAATTGACAAAACTTTCAACATGAAAAGTGTTTGAATTTGTATAAATAATCCAAAATCAATTTTACATCATTATTGTCATTTTCAATTTAATATGGATAAATTCATATCTTTAAATCCGTAAGTCGAAACTCGACTAATAATACGTATAAATCGATAAAAATTGATTAAGTAAGATTTATGATTAAGTAATAATAATTATTAATTCAGTTAATTCTATTTTTGGTGTTGTAAAATCCCATGGCAAGCAGAAGTAAATGCAGAACAATTTCAGAAAACCTATATTTGTAAGATGAATGTTTGGTGTTGTAAAATGCAGAAGAAAGCTGATAAAAATTATTAATTCATTTATCTTAATGCATTACATAAAAGGTTTAATACATTATTACACATGATACAATGTCTCACAAGCGCTTGAAAGAAACACACCCCTGATCCAACATCACCAACATTATTCTACATAAACGGACTTGCTGGCTCGAAGGCCGTAGGATTAGGGGGAACGGCGGGAGGAGCCAGCCCCGTGGGCGGCCGCCCGGTTCTCGCGCGCACGTTTGCGGCGGAGGGCAAGATCCATGGAGGATGAGTCTTTCAGCGCCCAATCCAGATCGGAAGCCTCCTTCGCCTTGAGCTGGTAGGAAGTCTTGGCTCGCTGGACAGGGTAGTCGCGGACAGACTGGAAGGAGGCTTCCATGGCCTCCTGTATCTGCAACCCACAACCTTCTTCCCCGTCGTCGCTCCAGTCGAAGTCGTCGTCCTCCTCCTCCTCCGCGGGAGGAGCGGCGGCGCCTGGTGGAGGTGCAGCGGCGCCAGGTGGAGGTGCGGCGGCACCTGGTGGAGCAGGAGGCCGGTAGCTGGGCATTCCTCTCCACGCCGGGCTCGTGGGCATACGGCGGGATAGACTCCCGCGGTTGCGCCCAAGCGCGCTCTGCCGAGCACGCTCGACCTCGTCCAGAAGGCGCTGCGGCGGGCGTGGCGGATCCATCTCGTGGAGACGATGCGTTCGTGGCTAGGAATGGTGGATTAGGGTTTACCCCGTCGGCGACAATATATAAAGACCTCTAGGGCAGCGCTGGGGGAGGACACGTGCCCAGGGAAGCGCTGGGGGAGGACACGTGTCGTGACCGCAAAGCCCGTCTTTAGTCCCGGTTGGTGTTACCAACCGGGACTAAAGAAGCACACAGATCGTGTGTTTCTTTCAATCGCTTGTGAGCCGTTGGATCAGGGGTGTGTTTCTTTTGAGGGATTGTGAGCTGTTGGATCAGCAGTATCACGACCACTTCGTGAGCCACATGACCCGGTTGGTGTTACCAACCGGGACTAAAGAAGCACACGGATCGTGTGTTTCTTTCAAGCGCTTGTGAGACGTTGGATCAGGGGTGTGTTTCTTTTGAGGGATTGTGAGCTGTTGGATCAGCAGTATCACGACCACTTCGTGAGCCACATGACCCGGTTGGTGTTACCAACCGGGACTAAAGAAGCACACGTACCCTATATATAGCCGCCCTCCTCAGACAAGTTACTCACTCACACAAAACATTCCAGCGTCACTCGGAGAGGCATCTTTGGGCAACCAGCGGCAAGACGTCTCTGATGACCTGCGACCGTTCCAAACGGTTGCAGATCATCAGAGACGTCTTGCCGGACGGTTGTAGATCATCAGAGACGTCTTACCGCTGCTTGGATCGAAGTGGCGCTCAAACTCACGAGCCACCGTCGGGCTGTATGCAGGGGGAACTGTGTTTGGACGGGAGGTGTGGGAGCCGACAACCACCTACCACGCGTGTTTCACCACATAAAGGTTTAATACATTACTACACATCACATAAAGGTTTAATACATTACATTGATTTACATAAAAGCCATGAACCCTTCTTCGCGTATGTCCCTGGCCTATGATCGCTTCAGCCGTAACCATGGAGCATCTTCATTATTTAACGGGATGCTTGGGTCAGTTCTCACTGTGAAGGGCGGAATTTCATCAAACTTATCATAATCTGCTGACATGTCTGTCTTGTCCTCGACTCCCACGATGTTTCTTTTCCCTGAAAGAACTACGTGACGCTTTGGCTCATCGTCTGATGTATTCGTTTGCTTGTTTTTTCTTTTTTTCGGTCTGGAGGACATGTCCTTCACATAGAAAACCTGAGCCACATCATTGGCTAGGACGAATGGTTCGTTCTTGTAACAACCAAGATTCTTGAGATCCACTGTTGTCATCCCGTACAGCTGGTCTACCTTTATCCCTTCTCCATTCATGTTGACCCAACTGCACCGAAACAAAGGGACCTTAAAAGTAGGTCCATAGTCAAGTTCCCATATCTCCTCTATGCGACCATAGTATGTGTCCTTTTGCCCATCGTCGTTTGTTGCATCAAAGCGGACACCACTGTTCTGGTTGGTGCTCTTTTTATCTTGGGCGATCGTGTAAAATGTATTCCCATTTATCTCGTACCCTTGGAAATTCAATACAGTCGAAGATGGTGACGCGGCCAACAAGTAGAGCTGTTCTCCGACAGTGGTGTCATTCATGAGCTGTAATCGCAACCAACTGCCGAAGGTCTCCATGTGTTTTTCTTTAATCCAGGAGTCATCCTTCCCCGGGTTCTTGGAGCGTACATAATTCTTGTGTTCCTCGATATACGGAGCCACGAAGGTGGAACTTTGTAGAACTGTGTAGTGTGCTTGAGTTAAAGAATGCCCGTCCCTACATATCAGTGCTTTCTTTCCTAGCGTGCCTTTTCCACTCAGTCTCCCCTCATGCCGCGATTCAGGAACACCAATCGGCTTAAGGTCAGGAATAAAGTCAACACAGAACTCAATGACCTCTTCTGTTCCATAGCCCCTTGAGATGCTTCCTTCTGGCCTAGCACGGTTATGAACATATTTCTTCAAGACTCCCATGAACCTCTCGAAGGGGAACATATTGTGTAGAAATACAGGACCGAGAATGGCAATCTCGTCGCGTAGGTGAACCAGGAGATGCGTCATAATATTGAAGAATGATGGGGGGAACACCAACTCGAAGCTGACAAGACATTGGACCACAGCCTTCTGTAAACTTGGTAGAGTTACTGGATCGATGACCTTCTGAGATATTGCATTGAGGAATGCACATAGCTTCACAATGGGTACTCGAACATTTTCCGGTAGAAGCCCCCTCAATGCAACCGGAAGCAACTGCGTCATAATCACGTGGCAATCATGAGACTTCAGGTTCTGGAATTTTTTCTTTGCCATATTTATTATTCCCTTTATATTTGACGAGAAGCCAGCCGGGACCTTGATACTGCTCAGGCATTCAAAAAAGATTTCCTTCTCTGCTTTGGTAAGAGCGTATCTGCTTAAGTATTGACGCCCTTTATCCGTCTGCTTGTTGTATGGGTCTTTCATACGTTGCTGGTCTGCCCGTGCTTCCGGTGTATCTTTTGTCTTCCCATACACGCCCAGGAAGCCTAGCAGGTTCACGCAAAGATTCTTCGTCACGTGCATCACGTCGATTGAAGACCGGACCTCTAGGACTTTCCAATAGGGTAGCTCCCAGAATATAGAGCACTTCTTCCATATGGGTACGTGGTTGTCAGCGTCATTCGGAACAGATAGACTGCCAGGACCCTTTCCAAAGATTACTTCTAAATCCTTGACCATGTCATATATAACATCACCATCAGGGAGGTTAGGCTTCTTCCGGCGATCTGCCTCACCGTTGAAATGCTTGCCGGGCTTTCTTACGGCATGACCGTTCGGAAGAAATCGACGATGCCCCAGGTACACATTCTTGTTTCCCAAATGTATACTTTCAGTCTTATCTAAACAGTGCGTGCATGCATTGTATCCCTTGTTTGACTGTCCTGAAATGTTACTAAGAGCAGGCCAATCATTGATGGTTACGAACAGCAACGCTCGTAGGTCAAATTCCTGTTGTTTGTGCTCATCCCACACACGTACACCTGGTTCGGACCACAACTGCAAAAGTTCATCAACTAATGGCCGTAGGTACACATCAATGTCGTTGCCGGGTTGCTTCGGGCCTTGGATGAGCACTGGCATCATAATGAACTTCCGCTTCATGCACAACCAAGGAGGAAGGTTGTAGATACATAGAGTCACGGGCCAAGTGCTATGACTGGAGCTCTGCTCCCCAAAAGGATTAAAGCCATCTGTACTTAGACCAAATCTTAAGTTCCTTGCGTCATCTGAAAATGTCGGGAACTCTCTGTCGATTTTTCTCCACTGGGACCCATCGGCGGGGTGTCTCAACTTCCCGTCTTTCTTACGCTCTTCTTTGTGCCATCGCAACAACCTGGCATGCTCTTTGTTTCTGAACAGACGTTTCAACCGTGGTATTATAGGAGCATACCACATCACCTTAGCAGGAACCCTCTTCCGGGGGGGCTCGTCATCGCCCTCAACATCACCAGGGTCATCTTGTCTTATCTTGTACCGCAGTGCATTGCATACCGGGCATTTATCCATGTTCTCGTACTCACCGCGGTACAGGATGCAGTCATTAATGCATGCATGTATCTTCTGCACATCTAATCCTAGAGGGCAGATAGCCTTCTTTGCTTCGTATGTAGTCTCGGGCAATTCGTTATCCTTTGGAAGCTTCGGCTTCATTATTTTCAGTAACTTCTCAAATCCCTTGTCAGAACAACCAGTCTCTGCCTTCCATTTCAGCAGTTCCAGTGTGGTACCGAGCTTTGTGCTGCCATCTTCGCAGTTTGGGTACAGCAACTTTTTGTGATCCTCAAGCATGGCCTCCAACTTTAGCTTCTCCTTTTCTGTATCGCATTCTCGCTTTGCATCAGAAATGACCCCACCAAGACCATCAGCGGGCTCATCTGATGCCCGATGTTCACCTCTTTCTTCTTCAACGTCTTCCATAACAGTATCACCGCATTCCTCAGGGAACATAGGATAGTTGTCATCATCCTCCTCTTCTTCATTGTCTTCCATCGTAACCCCTCTTTCTCCGTGCTTGGTCCAACAATTATAGCTGGGCATGAAACCTTTCCGAATCACGTGGTCTTGAATGGTTCTCGGGTCAGAGTACTCCCTGACGTTCCGACACTTCTCACATGGACAAGGCATAAAATTATTCACTTTGTTTGCCTCAGCCACATCGAGAAATTTATGCAGGCCTGCAATAAACTCGGAACTGCGTCGTTCGCCGTACATCCATCGCATCCGTGCATCCATCTGCATCATATATATAATTAAGTTTATCAAATACCATTACAATAACATCTTGAATAGTGAAATGACCACCGTACATCGACACGTGCAATATTTCTGTATCAATTACAGACGAAAAGGATAAAGTTGCTAACCTCGGTGCGGGTCGGGCATTTCATCGAACACATCTTGTGCGTGGCAAAGAGAAAAAAAACTAGCACCCCCACTTCCCACCAATCCAGGAAAAAAAAACAGAGGAAGAGGGGGGTGGGGGCAACAATATATAGGCAGGGGAGGGGTATTGGTCCCGGTTCTTGGCACGAACCGGGACCAAAGCTCCGCGGCATGCCACGTGGTCCGGCTCTGGAGCTTTGGTCCCGGTTCTTGGCATGAACCGGGACCAATGCCCCCAACCGAACCGGGACCATTGCCCCACGGGGCCCTGGCAGCTCGAACCGGGACCAGTGCCAGGCACTGGTCCCGGTTTTTGCCTGAACCGGGGCTAATGGCAAAACAGTACTCCGGACCAAAAGTCCTTTTTCTACTAGTGCTCAAACTCCCATGTGCTATAAATACGTCTTTCCTTCGTAGAGCTTCACCACAGCCTAAAACCATCAAGTAGTGCAGTCACCGATCATCTGCATCTTTAGCAAGTCCTGTAAGTAGTAAGTACACACAGGCTTTGCAGAAATGGAGCTCAAAGCGGCTGCTCTTGTCAGCACATTGCTCTGCCTTGCGCTCTCCGGCGGCGCGTTGTCCCAGAGGGTACCGGCACCAATTGTCGAGACCCCGGCCCCGGCGCCAGCGCCGGCCTACGTCGACCTCGCCGAGCTGCTCTCCCTTGCCGGCCCCTATGGCACGTTCCTGGAGTACCTAACCAAGACCGACGTGATCAAGACCTTCCAGAGCCAGGCCAACGACACCAAGCAGGGCATCACCGTCTTCGCGCCGCTGGACAAGGCCTTCGCCGCCGTCGACAGTGGATCGCTGTCCAACCTCACCACCGACCAGCTTCGGTCGCTGATGCTGCACCACGCCAAGCCCATGTACTACTCGCTCTCGGCCTTCTCGGCACTGGCCGCGGCGAGCCCGGTGTCCATGTACTCGGACAAGCTGAACGTCAGCGACGCCGCCGGCACCATCCGCCTCGTGTCCGGCTGGGCCACAGCGAAGCTCGTCAGCAGCGTGTACTCGACCTCGCCGATCGCGGTGTACGCGATCGACGGCGTGCTGCTGCCCAACGCGATCTTCCCGACCGCCCCGGAGATTACGCCTGTGGCCGCACCGGCACCGGCGCCGGGGCGTGGGAGCAAGGCGATGGACGCTGCGCCGGGCGCGGGAGAGCGTGGCGCCAAGGGAAGCGCCGGTGACAAGGGCTCGTCCTGCCGGATTGGTGCAGGGCGCCTTCTAGTCGGTTACGTGGTTATGATCTGCGGGTTTTTGATGATGTGATAGGTCGATATTCTGTGCATGCATTTGGCACGTGCGATGGATTTTTTATTTCGTTATTTATTCGTTTATTATTCCGCGGCGAAATGGCCAACACATCGCAATGTATCCGCCGCTTGTATTATAGAGTAATAAAAGAGTATTACTGCCCAAAAAAAGAGTATCATAAACATGAGTGCCAATTTTCCGCATGCTAATGGACATGGTCCTTGTAGATAGAGAGTGTGATGTTGAATCTGTAGCACACTGGTTTAGTATCATCGTTTGACACCGTCCTGCATCGATCCTCCGAACCGCCTCAAAACTAGGAAGCCAGAGTTCTCAACTTCGCACAAAATACGGACAGAAGTCCCTCATCCAGTAATTCGTTCGACGCGCAGTTTAGGCCGCAATCGCCAGGTTTTTGATACGAAATCATCTTTCCGGCACTGCGGCGCTCGCGCGATGAAGTTGGCCGTTGCGCTCATCGCCGCCGCAGTACTGTCCCTATCCCTTCCGCCCGCCGGCGCACACCGCCGGCTCGCCGATGACGCGCCAGGCAGCCGCGCCAACCTCACCCAGATCCTATCCCCAGACAGGCCCTTCCAGACCTTCCTCAAGTACCTCCAGCAGACCAACCTCGTGGAGGCGTTCCAAAACCAGGCCTACCGGACCCACCACGGCGTCACCGTCTTCGTCCCTTCCGACAAGGCCTTCGCCGCCGTCCAGCCGTCAGTAAGTCCGAGTCACAAGAACCTGATGATCATGCGCGGATTAATGGTGTCGATCGATCTCTCGATCGGACATGATATTTGCAATTTGTTTTCTTGCAGGTGCTGTCGAGTCTGAAGAAGCACCAGCTCAAGAGCCTGATGATGTACCACGCGCTGGCCCGGTACTACGCGCTGAAGGACTTCGACGTGCTGAGCCGGGCCAACCCGGTGACGACGTTCGCCGGCGGGATGTACACGGTGAACGTGACGCACGACGCGGGGGCCATCCGCGTGCTGTCGAGGTGGGCCGACGCCAAGATCCTTGGCACCGTGTACGGGATCGCTCCGATGGCGGTGTACGAGATCGACAGGGTGCTGCTCCCCGAAGCGATCTTCCGCGCCCAGCCACCCGTCGAGGCAACCTCGCCCGAGCCTGCTCCCGCGGACGACGCCGGGAACCAAGGCTGGTGGGAAGATCTCCGCATGCAGAGCGAGGGGCCAGTGGGGGAGTTACGCGGCCGGCGCGGCTTTGTGTGCCGCGGCGCTCGTGGCAATTTGATGTGAGCGGTTTCTGTACTGGGAGCTTGGTACAAGGTACAAACTGAGGGTTTACGGTGCAGAGTTGTAGATGGATGTTATGTGTCTAGCTAGTGTCTAGCACAAATGAAGAGTTAATTGCACTGGCGGTCACTGGAGTCGTCGAGTGGGTGTACTTAAGTCATCATTTTCAAAAATCTTGTGAACCCATCACTCAAGTCGACATCCATGTGCACTTTGGTCACTCGGCCGGTTTTTGACCGAGAGTCGTCACGCTTTTGCAAATAACCCCTCAATTTTATTTCTTTCCTTTATATCGGCCCACCGAGAAACACTGCCACCACGTTGACGGAGTCAACGGCGGCGGGTGGGAGAGCGCCTGTGGCAGCCAAGACAAGATCCGGAGCTCCTCGACATGGCACGCCGCCGGGTGGGAGAGCGCCACCATCACGCTTCTTGCTGTTAAGGAAATCGCGGATCTTGTCTTGGCTGCGGGCCTCCAGGCGGATGGTGAGCTTCCTGATGCGGCCGTCGCCGTCGGCCTCGGCGGCGTCGACCGGGGAAACGGCAGGAGGCAGCATGGCGTTGGAGGTCGCGGCCGCGACATTGCAGGCGAGGTCGGTCCGAGCTCTTCGAGCGGGGACGGACGAAGAGGTTACACGCGCGCGGGGAAGCGTCGATGCGGGACGAAGCAGGGAGCGGGGCTCCGAGGAGGAGACGGTCGGAGGAGCTCAGGCAGACGAACAGACGAGCAGCGGGACAAAGAACAGAGGAGAAAGAGGCAGACAACGGCCACCGGTCGCGACGTCGTCGCCGGCGCCTCCCCACCATCCAGATCCTCTCCGTCTGGATCCCCAACACGCGCAGTGAGCCCTGCTCGCCGGCGCGCTGTGCTAGACCAATCCCAGATCGATGCACTCCGCTCCAGCACGTTCCTGGTCATCGAGGAGCTACTCCACGATCTAGTCCACACGGGGAGTGTGGGCGTCGGGCTGGAGCGAGGCGCAGGTTGCCGTCTAGAGGCAAGCCGTTGGCAGGACATGGCGGCGGCAGAGCACTCGGGCAGCCGGCAGGTCCGGCATGGGGCGCACGGGTGCGACGAGGTTTGGCGGCGGTAAAACGGTCGGGCGGCCGGCAGGTCCGGCATGGCGGCGCATGGGCGCGACGCGGTTTGGCGGCCGGCATGGCGTGGGGAACACATCCGTCGCTGAAGGCCTCGCGCAACACACTCACAGGGACGTGCCCAGCAACCTGCTCGACGTCCGCCTGGTGGCGCTGGACATGGGCGCGTTCGTCGCCGGCGCCACGTACGGACGTACCGCCACGAGTTCGAGCTGCCAAGCAGGCGCTCCTGGCTGCGGCCGCTGGAGTTCGATGCACGATTCGCAGAACCAGAGACCCTAAGCCGCCCTTTACCACCGTCGTCACCGCCGCCCTCCTCGCACGCCACCGCCTCCGCCTCCGCCGCGTGCCCATCTGCGCCCGCCTTACTCTCTCCGTGCAGCCCGCAAGCGGAGACGGTACCCCGAAACCGCCGAGGAGCAAGAGGAGATGTGGATGTCGTCAGACTTGCCGCAGTACACCGTTCCGGCGAGGCTCTTCACCTGCGCCGGGCTGCCGTCGCTCAGCCTCGACCCCTGCAGCCTCTCCCCGCCGGAGCGCACAACGTGGTGGCAGTGTTTCTCGGTGGGCCGATATAAAAGAAAGAAATAAAATGGAGGGGTTATTTGCAAAAGCGTGACGACTCTCAGTCAAAAACCGGCCGAGTGACCAAAGTGCACATGGATGTCGACTTGAGTGACGGATTCACAAGATTTTTGAAAATGGTGACGTAAGTGCACCCACTCGACGACTTCAGTGACCGCCAGTTACGATCGTAGGTACGAATATTTTTACTTTTTTAGACAAAAGGCAGCAGCCCGGGGTTCAATCAATAACATCACATTGCAGAAGATACAAGTACCCCTGACATGAGGGTTTTATTAATTTGCCTTTTATCTAAAAAAGAAGAAGATACAAAGTACCCAATCAACTTATAAACACGGTCCACAACATCGAAAAACACAAGATCAAGCCGTAGGCCAACACATTCCCGCATCAATCTCTATCACCGAAGGGACCCCTATCCCTGGTCGACAAGAGACATCGATGCCGGCGGGCTAAATCTCACACTAGAACTCAAGCCGACATATAAACAAATGGTGCACCCTACCAAGATGGTCAAAACCGTAAGCAGACTCCGGCTCTATCAAACATCACTGTCACTGCAAACCATACTACCACTGGAAAGAGAGACAAACAAACGGCTCGATGGTAACACCTTCAGAAATGAAACTTCACCAAAGTTCCGCCACCGCTTGATCTGAAGTGATCTAAGTTTTTCGCTTCATTTCACCAAAGTTCCGCCACCGCTTGATCTGAAGTGATCTAAGTTTTTCGCCCATAGCATTGTGGGGAGGGGGGGGGGGGGGGGGGGGGGGACTGAGGAAAGACGTGATGGCGCCTTCAAAAAGGTAACGACACCCATGAAGTCACCATGTTGGCCAAGTCAATGCCCTTTAGGTTTTCACCCTCACAAGGATCCCGCCTCCAGATCACAGTGCGGTCTGCTGCCGAGATAACTACAAACCAAATCCACTACTCGCCACTCATCGGTATACCTGACCATGGGCAGCTCGGCCTGGGCTTGCACATCGGGTCGGGCTCGGGCCTAATTTTGGCCCTGATAGTCGTGTTAGGCTGAGCTCGGGCTTACCAAAAACAAGATTTTAGCCAGACCGGACCGGGCCGGTCTCGGGCCCGATTTCTGCATCCTGACAGTCGGTCCGGGCTCAGTCCTCGATTTTCTACCTGGGATTTTTTAGGCCGGGCCCGAGAAATGGCCAGATATACTCATCGGTCGTCACGTGACCCTCACAGCCATGACCACCAGTCGGCACCTGAGCCACAACCCCCGCCCAGTGCTACGACTTCCACATTTCCAGCGTCCAACCTACATGCGCATCCTAAAAAATCGAGAGGAGACATTCGCCATAGCCACATGAAACAAACATCGACTAACATAGCATCCCGACCCTAACAACGCAGACATGCGCAACGAAATAGCCGCCACAGAGGACACTATCTCCATGATACGCTGGTCAGGCACATGGAGCAAACACAACTATAGATCTGACGAATTCGGAAACGGCGACTACCAGCCTCAGTAGGCGTTGGGCGTGGACCTTGGCCTAAAACTCAGTGGTGCTCACTGATAACCATCCTCTTGGAGTCCCACCGCCAAAAGGACCCGCGGCGCCGCCGTCTAGGTGCACATCCATGTACGAGCCAAGGACATGTGCGTGGCACGACAATCCTTGCAACCCAGCCGAACGCGAGGAGAAGCATCGCCGCCTCTGACGCACATGCTTTGCACGACAGTGGCCACACACGGCGACGAGGGAGAGGCTCGAAGAACACGAGGGACCAAAATGTGTGTATTTGAAAATGTTTCACTTTATGCACTAAAATTTCATGTCTTGGATATTGTGGTGTTAAAATAGGGTGACATAGACTATATGGTGAAGCATGAGAAGAAAAGGAAAGAGGGGCCTATTTTTTGGCAATTGCAATTGGTGGGACTTGTTGGGTCTCTGACTCTGTAGAGGCAAGACCTTGTTTGTCTTTCGGGGTCCTGTTTTGGCTACCGTCGGAGATGCTCTAATATTCTCCCGCATGAGACGTCCTTGATTGCCTACACTTAGAGCATCTCCAACCGCTGGAATCATCTAATTTGGCCCCTTAGCTGTCTACGGACACGTCCAGACAGTGTCCAGACGTGTCCATTTTGAACCTTCATTTGCATGTATTTCCAACCATGTATTCCCAAAAATTTCAGATCAACTGCATGTGGTTTGTGGGGATGGTGAAAGAGGCACGAAAGAAATACCCCCTCGTCCCAAACTATAAGGCGCCCTAAATATCGCTGGTCAACGACGCACAATATATGTCTATAAAATTAGTATAATGATATATGAAATGAAAGAATTTTGCAAGACGATTCCAACGTTACCATTTATAGATTCTCAATCGATATAAGTTACTCACTCCGATCGGAAATTATTGGCCTAGATTTATCAAAATATGGATGTATCTATACACTAAAATATGTATAGATACATCTGTACTTACACAAATGTATGTCAATCATTTCCAGTCGGAGGAAGTAGTATATACCTGTGGCCAAAATCTAATTTTAAAGACCAACACAAAAATAATGTGCCTTATATTTCAAGACGGAGGGAATAATAAAGAAAAAAAATTGGTCTTGTGTGTATAATATTTTATTCTCTCTCCTATACGGGCACTTCCACACACATAGTTTGAGGGATCGGTTGGAAATGTTGTAATCATAGTACAAGGTCAATTTAGCCAAAGCGAATCAAGACAAGATATATGGCCTTGTAATTAAAGGTTGTATCATCTACTCCCTCCGTCCAAAAATAAGTGTCTCAGGTTACTTATTTTTGGACGGAGGGAGTACATTATAATAAAATTAATTATAACAGCTGATGAAACATACATAGGGGTGTAAACGGATAGGATAATTTTCGCACCGTATCCGTCGCCGAATCCGTTTTAAAGAATCAATATCCGGTTCCGGCAAATTTACCGGATAAGGATATCCGATTCCGAACTGAACACCCGGATACGGTATAGGATATGGTATGTAAAACAGCATCCGAATATTAGTTAAGATTATCCGATGGTTATAATCCGAATAATCCGATTTTCTACCGAAATGTCTAAACTAATAGAGCACAATTTGTAGTTAGTGAGTTGTGGAACTCATTTGTTGAACAACGACTCCCTTGCACGGTCATTGTACATACTATGGAGTATAAATTTGTTAGATTATTATATTGTTGAGTTATTATTTTTGGTCATGTGGCTTGATGATATACATTGTGCATACCGATCCGACTAATTTTCTTTCCGTTCCGAATCCGCTCCGTTTTCGTTCCGAATCCGTGATTATATCTATCCGCCCCCGAATCCGCAACCGTTCATTATCCGTTCCGATCCGAATCCGAGAAAAAAATATGGTAAAGGATATGGTAGAGGCAAAATCCGATCCGATCCGATCCGTTTACACCCCTACACATACAGTATATCCATGGAACTCACATGACAAGCATAGATGCAGACAACACTGAAACTCGCATGATCACATCTCAACTATGACCTTCCCCGTAGCATGAGGATCTCGGCCCCACCCCTTCCTTTCCCCTGCTACAGTTCAGACAGGCGATTAGGAAGGCGTCCCCGTCGCTCCCCCGTTTCCCCGGCGCCGCCGCGGGTTCCCCCTCCCTTCTCCGTCCGCTCCGGCGGCGGAAGAGTGGGGGAACCCCGGATCTGTGCGTTCGGTCTGTGAATAGGGTGTGGGTGTGTGTGGTCGACGGCGGCGTGGGTGTGGGAGTGGCGCCGCCGTGCTCGACCTTTTGGTCTTCTCGATCCGCGCTCCCTCTCGCCGGAGTTCTTTGCTGCGGCGACGGATCTGTAGAAGTTCCTCCGCGCGGTCGTCGATTCGGCGCTGGTGGCCGCGTTTCGTGGGGATTTCGTCTTGGGAGCCTGCCGTCGTTGCACCGTCGTCTTCTCCAGCGCCGGTGCGGGCTTCCTAAGGTATGTTGGAGGCTGTTCGGATGCTGGCTGCTGGGGGTTGAAGGTGACCCAGGAGCGGGATGGTGGCTCGATGGTGGTGGTCTCGGGCGTCCGCTTGGATGCTCAGATCTGGAGTGGCGCGAGCTCGGCGCGTCGCGCCGACCGACGATCGTTCATCGTGTTAGATCCAGCCCTGTGGCTGGTGGTTGTAGCGGTTCACAACGCCTTAGGCTAGGGGTTCTTGCTGCTCCTTGTGTTGGTTTAGTTGGGTGGTTTTCCTGGTGTTTTCATCTTTCTTCTCGGTTGATCCTGTGTTCGTTCGTGTGTTTGATCTGTACTTGTTTCTGTTTTAATGAATATTATCACTTTAATCTCAAGCTCTTCTCCCAAGCGCCCGCTGCCTTCTCGAATGGATGCCGTGAGTCAACCACCGTTTTGAGCTTCCCTTCCTTCACCAGATCAAGCAGAAAGCTCAGGTCCTCCATGCCCAGCGACAGCATAACCGTGGACAGCTTCTTCTTCGAGAACAACGTCAGAATCGACGCGATGAAGTTGCCAAAGTTGGGAGCTACGTCGATGACTCTGCCGTTGCTGCTGAGACTCGGCTTGAACGCCGACCACTTGCCACCGTTCGTGGTGTTGACTATGTAGTCGTACTTCTTCCCGGAGCTGTTCTTCAGTACCGCGCCTTCCGGGTCTTGTAGTCGAGCACCTCGTCGGCGCCGATGTTCCCGACGAGCTCCAGGTTGCGCGCGCCGCAGGTGGCGGTGACGTTGTGGTTCCCAAGCTTGGCGAGCTGGACGGCGTAAGTTCCGATGCCACCGGACGCCGCCGTGATCAGGATGTTGCTTGCGCTGCCCGTGCCGTCGAACTTGGTGCCGATGGACTTCAGGGCCTGCAGAGCAGTGAGACCGGCAACGGGCAGCCCTGCGGCGTCGGCGGCGGATACGCCGGCGGGGCGAACAACGGTGAAGCTCTCGGGTGCTGCTACGTACTCTGCGAGACCACCAGATCTCTGCAGTTGCAGATCGTCTTTCAGGAATGGTGCATAACTGCATATCCACTTTGAACGAGAGTTCGATATGAATGCTAAAGATCAGCAGGTTTTAAGTTACCCAGAATATCAGTTTCGACACAACTTTGTCACCAACTTTGAGCTCGCGTACTGCGGAACCTACCTCAGCAATCTCTCCAGCAACGTCCATTCCTGTTTCAGAGAGCACAGTCATTTCGATAATTAAGAACAAGTCATGCATTATCGTAAATGATCCATCGCATTGTAGGCTGTAGCACTGAAAATATCGACAGTGCATGAGATCACTGAAACTACGGCAGTGCAAGAGATAAAATATGGTGTACACAGGTTCAGTACAATACCTGGAGTAAATGGAAATTTAGGGAGAAAAGGATGTAGCAGCCCTTTCTGGATCTTACAATCAGCTGGATTGATGCTTGTTGCTTCAACTTTTATAAGAACTTCATCTTTCTTCAGCGACGGCACAGGGATCTCCACATACTGAATTAAATATGGACTTTATCAATTTATTTGTTTTCAAGCAAAAGAATGGGCGTTCATAGCACTTGAACTGAAAGCACAAGGAGTTGCCAAACGGGACAATTATATATTGTGGGCTGCAATCCTTGTAGAAAACACATTGGCCCTATGGAAGCTAACAATCTAACGCAACCCTGAAGTCAACTCCTTTGCCTTCACACCCCTTCCACGAGCTGTTTATTTCTAGGAAGCAACCATCTATGATCTATTATAACTCTGACACCCTGATTGACGCGCAAATTTGATCGCAATAGCAAACTATGGCCGTATGGTTCCAGATGATAAAATCAATTTGTATCAACAATTGTGTAAGGCCTCATTAGGGACAAATCAAGAATTTTGCAGGAAACGGCATGATGGTCCGCCAAAACGTTCCCAAAATCACCACTCTAAAGTGGGTCAACAAAGAGGCAAATTAGCTAAGAGAGTAAGAGTAGTAACTAAGCTAACCTTGAGGGCTGTGGCACCACCACCGTAGCCACTGTACTGGACGGCGCGCATGGTGGACGGCTTGATCCCGGCAGCGTCCACAAGGCACAATGTTGAGCTAAATGTGGGTTGTATTCCTTTGGCTTTGGCGGAGAAGAAAGCTCAAGAGCATATCAATCATACTGCCAAGGTGGGGCTGTGCAAATATATAACGCACACTTGTAAAGCCATTTGACTTGTGCGCAAAGGGTTTGAACGGGGACTAGAATACTAGATGGCCCTTGGAGATACTATATGGAAACACTACTTGAGTAAATGGCACCCGCGGGCACTGAACTCGTCACTCGGGTGCACTTAAGTCACTCAACTCCAGATTCTTGTGAACCCGTCACTGAACTCGACAATCGTGTGCACGCGTGGTCACTCGGCCGTTTGTTGACCGGTTTTTGACCAGAATCTTGCAAATAAACCCTCATCTTTCTTTCTTTCTTTCAGATCGGTCCATCGCGAGGAAAAGGAGGCCCGCACGAAAATAACCAAATGGACCGATCTGAAAGAAAGAAAGAAATACGAGGGTTTATTTGCAAAATTCTGGTCAAAAACCGGTCAACAAACGGCCGAGTGACCACGCGTGCACACGATTGTCGAGTTCAGTGACGGGTTCACAAGAATCTGGAGTTGAGTGACTTAAGTGCACCCGAGTGACGAGTTCAGTGCCCGCGGGTGCCATTTACTCTCTTCCAGCACCACTTGATGTTTTAGTAAGATCACAGTTTACTATGTGTACTTATAAATTTACTACGATTTTTTTTTAGATGATCAATTACTATGATCTTTTTTGGTGTGACATTGCCTCAGCCGCGGTAGGTATTGATATCTTTTTCAGTAAGCTTGACCAGACTCCTAATATTGAAAGCTTAACAGAAAACAAGGTTCGGTACAAAGCTCAACTGAGCCTAAGCGAAACAAGACAAGATAAATGGTCTTGTAATTATAGACAGAGTATACATGATAATAAAAGTAAACAAAACAACTGATGAAATATACAGTATATCCATGAAATTCACATGACAAGCATAGATGCAGACAAACACTGAAACTCGCATGATCACATCTCAACTATGACCTTCCCCGTAGCATGGCCACTCAAGCTCTTCTCCCACGCGTCCGCTGCCTTCTCGAATGGATGCCGTGAGTCGACGACTGTCTTGAGCTTTCCTTCCTTCACCAGCCCAAGCAGAAACCTCAGGTCCTCCACACCGACCTTACCCGGAGTCATGAAAAACGTGGACAACTTCTTCTTCGAAAACAATGTCATAATCGACAAGGCAATGTTCCCGTAGCTGGGAGCTACGTCGACGACTCTGCCGCGGCTGCTGAGACTCGGCTTGAACGTCGACCACTTTCCGTCGTGCGTGAGTTTGAGGATGTAGTTCGTACTTCTTCCCGGATTTGTTCTTCAGTGCCGCGCCTTCCGGGGTCTTGTAGTCGAGCACCTCGTCGGCACCGACGTTCCCGACGAGCTCCAGGTTGCGCGCGCCGCAGGTGGAGGTGACGTTGTGGTTCCCAAGCTTGGCGAGCTGGACGGCGTAAGTTCCGACGCCACCGGACGCCCCCGTGATCAGGATGTTGCTGGTGCTGCCCGTGCCGTCGAACTTGGTGCCGATGGCCTCCAGGGCCTGAAGAGCGGTGAGACCAGCAGCTGGCAGTCCTGCGGCGTCGGCGGCGGAAAATCGTGTCTCTCTCGGATCCGCCGCCGACGCGGAAAATCGTGTCTCTCTCGGGTGCTGCTACGTACTCAGCGAGACCACCGCATTTCTGCAGTTGCAAATCGTCTTTCAGGTATGAAGCATATCTCTACTTTGAATCGAGATGAATGAATGGTAAAGATCAGCAGTTTAGAAGTTACCCAGGATTTCAGTCTCGACACGACTTTGTCACCAACTTGGAGGTGGAGTACTGCAGAGCCTACCTTCGCAATCTCTCCAGAAACGTCGGTCACTGTTTCAGAAAGCACAATCAACACTTCATGTATTATCTGAATTGATTCGTCGCCTTGTACCACTGAAACTATCGACAGTGCAAGAGATCGCAGAAAATATCGGCAGTCCAGGAGCAAGATATGGTGTACAGGTTCAGTAAATCGCTGTACTAGTACAAATGAACCAATACCTGGAATAAATGGAAATTTAGGGAAACAAGGACGTAGATGCCCTTTCTGGACCTCACAATCAAATCGATTGATGCTTGCTGCTTCAACTTTTATAAGAACTTCATCTTTCTTCAGCGACGGCACAGGGATGTCCACATACTGAATTAAAAATAGAGTTTGTTGCTCAATATATCTGTTGGGCATTGATAGAAATTATTGTTGAAACAAGGAAAAATATTTGTCATTTAACCGATAAATGAGAAGAGAGTTGGCCAATTTATAAAAAAAATGGTCGAAAACCGATACAACACAAACGCCACACACCGCCCCGCGATCGCATTCCAAACTAGCCAAGTACTCTTCCGCCCAAATGAACAAACTCTGAGACTCTACAGCACAACACACAACTGTGATCGTCTAGAGTCGCCTCTCCGACTTCCACACTGGCCCATGGCCGTGCACACACCTAGCCAAAGGCGAAGTTGTGGCATCGCCAGCCAATACTAACCAACAAGCAGAATTGACGTGGGTGGTGAAAGGGCTCCTCAAACGATGCCTCCTACGAAAGGAACGACGTCCGAGAGCGCCGCCTTCCCGACATCGACCAAGGACGGTGCAAGGTTTTCGCTCAGAGCTCACCAGCGCAGAGTCACATTCGCATGTCTGTTGAAGCATGCAAAGGAACTCGCCGCCGCCGCAGACGACCACCACAAACATGCTCTCATGGTCCTTCCATCCGACCAAACATCCAAGATGCATTCTCGAAAAAAAAGATCCAAGATGAGACGCGAAGAGGCATGCAAAGCAGAAACGCCGCCCTCGCCCAATCTGGCATAGGTTATGGGGTTTTCCTCAGAGGTTCGAGAGTGGAGGAGCGAGAGCACCTCCTCGACGACGCCTTGAATAAGGACGCATCTGTACTGTCTATCTTGGCTGGCGATTAGGGCAATACTTTCACCCGGCGATGAGTCATGAACCACATGCCTATAACTCAAGGATCAATCAGACTCTCGTCACGACCCCCGCACAAACCGCCAGCCCCACACGCCTAACAGTCGGTGGCCAATATCGGAACTCGGCACCAGGGCCTAGGTCTGCCTCGTACTGACCACATTCTAGCTAGTTGTTACATAAGAAACTGACATTCACTGCCCCAATTTCTGATCGCGACGTCGGCCATCAAAGTCATCGGAATAGGGTAGCCGGGTCCAGCCCAGAAACACCCCGCACGCTACCACACCTAGGCTACCCTTCGTAGTCGCCATCTGGATCATGACCGATGGCTTCAAGATTGCAAGGAAAGGGACATATCAGGTGCGTCCTGCCACCACCGGGAACGGGCAGCAATACCCGCAGCTAGTGCCGACCACCACCATCACCATTCCAGTCGGCACCCGCTATCACCGTCCCATGCCTAGATGCAACCACAAATCCATTACCGCGCGGCTGATACCCCAAAATCTGGCGTGGAGCACAACCACAGCCGCCGGGCGCCTGGTCATGGTGCTGCCCACACAGCGCCCAGCCATAGTGCTACCCACACAGCTACCGCAACTGGCTACCAGCAATAGCCCACCTGTGGCGGCACTCCGGTTTGCACCGAGAGCACCACCTTTCCAACCAAGCCCCAGCGATAACCGCGCCGCCCCCATATCCACGACATGCATCGGCTATGCCTCCCCGCGCCACCACCGTATGATCGTTGTCGACAAGCCACCCTAAATCCCACGCATACGGAGGTTCTCGTTTCTCCGCACCACATGAGTTTTGCCCGGTGACATCCACCAGCGGTGGGAGTGTGGGGAAGGCTGAGAAGGTCAGCCACTCGCCGAATCCGGGCGCTTCTGTGCAGGAGTGAGAGGGGGCAGTTGTTAAATTCTACTCGCATCGGTAACAGTTGAGCTAACTAAATTTCGATTGGTTACCTAGAAAAAATTAATTTCGAAAGCATCAACAGTTGCCAAATGGGAGCTTACAAATTACTAGTATGAACATCCATACCCCATCCGGATGCAGCAATAATATAGACATCTGGTCATTTTAAGAAATCGCATTGGCCGCACGTTATCTATGGAATCAAACAATCTAACGCAACCCTTAAGTCAACTCCTTTGCCTTCACACCCCTTCCACGAATTGCTTATTTCTACTCCTTCCGTTTCAAATTAGATGACTTTCATTTGTCCACATGCACATGTATCTATACTTGTAACATGTCTAGATATATCCACATGTGGAGAAAGGGAAGTCATCTAATTTGGAACGGAGGGAGTACGAAACAAGCATCTATGATCTATGACAGCCTCGAATCGCTGATTAACACGCAAAGTTGATCAATAGCAAAACATGACCGTATGGCTCCGGGTGATTAAAATCGATTTGCATCAAATAGCTACTAATACTAGTGCAAAGTAAGCTGACCTCGAGGTCCGCGGCACCACCACCGCAAGCTCTGTACTGGACGGCGCGCATGGTGGATGGCTTGATCCCGGCGGCGTTCATAATGTTGAGCTAAATGTGGGTTGTGTTCCTTGGCAGAGAAGAAAGCTCAAGAGTATATCAATCATATTGCCAACATGGGGCTGTGCAAGTATATAACGCACACTTGCAAAGCAATTTGACTTTGTGCAAAGGGTTTGAACGGGCACTAGATAGACCTTGGAGATACTATATGGAAACAGTTCTTTTAGCACCGCTTGATGTTTAGTAATTAGGATTACAGTTTACTTTGTGTACATATAAATTGTTCATGTCGAAACAATTTTTGGCCCACCTTGTAAATAAATCGCAAATGGCCGAACCGGTAGTCCGGTACAATGTGATGACAAAACCCTCCTACGAAACATGTCAGAATGACATCCGGGAGGTAGCGAGAATGATACAAATTCAAAATCGAGAAAGAAAACCCGAAGTAGACACACCTAACATTAGACAACTGCGGGAAGGAAGTAAAAATAGAACTAAGGGGGTGTGTTCTCCCTCGAATTCGTTAAAACTGAACATGTTGTTGACAGTAGGAAGGTAGGATACTTGCAAAGTTGGCCAGAACTTACGAAAAAATTGGCTAGTTGTCGTGGAAAAATCAACCAAGGATATTCTGTGTTTGTCTATTTTCTCTGCTAAGTACTTGAACTGGTTGAGATTACATGGTCAAACACTCAAACTGGTTGATATTTTCGCAAGTACGTAATCATTATGATGTGAAATCAAGAATCTACGAGAAATGGCGAGCACACCACAACAGGCGCATCTTGAGACAAGCACCCGCAAAACCCGCTTGTCTATACTCGATATATACATAGTTTGAAGTATACCTGGTCATACCTCGAGCCAGGCCGAGAAAAGCCCGACGCAGAAAACTCAGACCCGAGTCTGGCCCAGCCAAAAAATCCGAAAACCCGTCGGGCCGTCGGGCCGTGGGACGGTCTTCTTCCTGAAATGACCAAAACGCAAAACCCAGGTCCGGCCCATCGCGGCCGTCGGGTCTAGATTTGAGCCCCAAGTCCGAGATTTTCGGACCGGGCTTCGGGCCAGACTTCCCATGGCCAGGACTGGTTCGAAGAGATTGCTTGAATTAATTAGGCACGAAATGATTTGAGGTCTCAGAGAAGTATTGGGCGACGGAAATAGTGGATCCCACGAAACCCATCTCAATCAGGCTTGCATCAAATGACCAAACTAACCAAAATATAAGCTGAAACTTTAATCATCGCTGGAAGTGCTAGCTACCCAAGTAATCCAACTGTTCCCTTTCCCAGTTCACAGAGCAAGACCCGGTTCTTCTTTTCCCGACAATGCGTCGTTGTTTAATCTGCCGACCGATATCTTCCGCACGGTCCTCGAAGTGAAGGAAATCGCAAGGCTTGGGTACACGCAACCTAGATATTACTCCTGTACTCATAGCTGTTGTTTCGTAACTCAAGGGTGTTGAGTGTGCCACGGCTGCAGAAATTATTTGTGCACGTAAGAAAAGGAGAAAATTCATTATGTTTCATATTGGGTAGCACTCTAGTTCTGTATTATCCACGTAACAAGTACATATTGGCTATCACTCCAATAAATTTCCAGAACCAGTTCTACTAACATTATTTAATTTGCCAGAAGAAAACTATATTTCTCATCCCTGGTTATTAGCCTGGGTGGAGATTGTTGGCTCACGAAATACAGTGCTCACTCCATTTAATTTTTTTGAAAATCAGATTTATGAGTTCAAATTCCCCCACGCGGCGGCCGAGAGGGAACCCTAGCCGCCGCCCACACCTTCCTCCCCCTCACCCTCCTCTCCCGCCACCGCCAGAGGGCGCGGCCGGGCAAAGCCTGGACGACGTCGGCGGCGGCGGGGACCTCTCCCGTCCATTTGCCCGCAGGAGGTGGCGTGGGTGGCGTCCTGGGGCCAGGCGTGGCGTGGCCGCAGGCACCACGGCGTGGCTGCTCTCTGCGGCTGCGCGACGGTGGCGTGGTCGCCTATTTTGGGCGGATCGGCGACGAGAGCGTGGTGACCAGATCGGCCGGTGCAAGCCGGGCTTAGGCCGACGATTGTGGCGCCCTTGGGTGTCGTTGCCTTGTTGAAGGGGTCGTCGCCACGAATCACCCACCTTCCGCACAGAGTTCCGGAGGAAACCCTAGATCTGGGCTACCAGATCGGACGATGGCTGCACCCTCGGTGTAGTTTACCCTCTTAGGGGCTCGTTTTGGAACGCGTGACGCCTGGAGGGGTCTGCTGGTGAAGCGGAGATTCATCTACAACAACGACGACGGTGGGTTATTGTGGCGTGGTGCAGCGAGGATCCGACGACGGTCGTGACATGGTGGACTCGCGCAGGGTGGAGACACAGCCTGGTGTGTTGGTGGCATCGGCTCGCATGCCTGGCGAGAGTCGTTGCTTCGTACAACACGCTGGAGTTGGTTTGGTGGAAGATGTTGGAGGCGATTTCCGGAGCGTTTGCACAAGGCGTTATCTCTTAGTTAGCCAGGGAGTCGGCGACGGCTGTGGCCAGGGCATAAGGCCCCGTTTCCTCGGTCGTTTGTGCTAGTTGTGGTGTTTCACTGTTGGTTGGTTTCAGCTTGTATTCGTTCGGTGTAAGGTTCTTTGTCAGCTATGTTGAATAATTGAAATAAAAGACGTATGAATCTCTTCGATTCAGAGGCTGGGGCTCCCCATTTCGAAAAAAATGAGTTCAAATTTCTGAAAAATAATCTGGATGTAACCAATGGTATATCTCATAAATGTGCAAAATATCAAATTCAAGCACTTTGTATTTTAAGCTACACAAAAATGACAAAAGTATGGATTTGAATATGCATATTTTCAAATCTCTATATTTTATCAGATTTTTTATATTTGTGTAGCTCATAATATAAAATATTTAAAATTGATATGTTGCACGTTTGATGGATACACCATTGGCTACGTCTAGATTGTTTTTCAGAATTTTTTGCAACTTAGAATTATGTTTTCAAAAAAAATGGAGGGAGCATTGGAGCTCGGAAGCCAAAGTCGATTTGGTTCTTGATACGTCCATTTTGCATCACTATTTTATAGCATAATTTACTGTTATTCAATGATATATTTCATATTAAGAGGAGTTACTTATGTTATTTTGTCTTATTTTGCATGTTTGATGATCATTGGATAATTAACTGCCGGAGTCAGATTTCAGCTGGAAAAAGCACCGTCAAGACACTATATTTCTGGAGCACTAAAAATATTTCCAAGAAGACAGATGTTCCTATTTTATCAGAAGATGGACTAAGCCAAAAGGGGAGGCTGAGATGGGCCAGGAGGGGCCCACACCACCCCTGGGCGTGGGGCCCACCTTGACCGCGCCCTAGCCAGGTGTGGTGCCCCTGGCCCACCTCAGGCGCTCCCCCTTCGCGTACTTCATCCCCCAGAAACCCTAAGACACGGGGAGTCCCAGAGAAAATATTCCGCCGCCTCCACGAGGCGGAAACAACAGAGAGAGAAAAAGCTCTCCGGCAGGGAGAAATCTGCCGGGGAAATTCCCTCCCGGAGGGGGGAGATCATCACCATCCTCATCGTCATCGCGCTGGACTTCATCGGGATCATCATCATCATCATCTCCACCGACATCACCACCATCACCGCTGCACCATCTCGTTCCGCTGTAACATCTAGAGCTATACTTTGTTTAGTTCATAGGGGAAACTCTCCCGGTGTTAATTACTCCTTGTGGTTGATGCTATTGAGTTTTATCGGTGAATTAAAGTATATGTTCAGATCGCTATCCATCATTATATCACCTCTGATCATGATCCATATGATGTCTCGTGAGTAGTTCGATTAGTTCTTGAGGACATGGGAGAAGTCACGCTGTTAGTAGTGGAATTATGTTGAGTAATATTTAATGGTTTGATATTTAAGTTGTGGTGCTATTCTTCTAGTGGTGTCGTGTGAACGTCGACTACATGACACTTCACCTTTATGGGCCTAGAGGAATGCATTGTGGATTTGGTTGCTAATTGTGGGGTTGCCGGAGTGACAAAAACCTAAACCCCAGTTAGTATACCGGTGCACAAGGGAGCGTAGTATCTCAGAGTTTAAGGGTGTGGTTAGATTTATCTTAATTACTTTCTTGTAACTGCGGATGCTTGCAAGGGGTATAATCACAAGTATGTATTAGTCCAAGTAAGGGCGGTGCATTAGCATAGGTTCACCCACACAACACTTATCAAAACAATGAAGATTAATCAACTATGTGAAGCGAAAGCACTTGACTAGAATCCCGTGTGTCCTCAAGAACATTTTGTCATCATAAGTAAACCAACCGGCTTGTCCTTTGCTCTAAAAAGGATTGGGCCACTCGCTGCAATTATTATTACTGTCTTTTACTTACTCGCATTTTATTTACCTGCTATATCAAAAACCCCTAAAAACTTGTCTGCTAGCATTTACGGTGAAACCTTTACCGAAACTCGTTGTCAGCACCTTCTGCTCCTCGTTGGGTTCGACACTCTTATTTATCGAAAGTACTACGATACACCCCCTATACTTGTGGGTCATCAGTTCTGAGCTCCAATGCTCACTCGATAAAAAAAATGAAAAGCCATACTTATAAGTTTTTTAAAAAAAATGAAAAAATCTACATGTTATTAATGAGGTACCCCACAAACTTGCAAAATCTCGATTTGAAATATTCTGAGCTACACAAAAATTAAAAAATCTTAATATATTTTGGAAATTTGAAAGTGTGCACATTTCAATCACACATTTTTTTCATTTTTTTGTAGCTCAGAATATCAAGTATTTCAAATCAATATTTTTCATGTTTATGGGATACATCACTGAAAACATGCAAGATTTTTTCACTAATTATGGAACTTATAAAAATGACTTTTTTTTAGATAAAAGAGATCACTGGGGTCGGGGAGTTAGAAATATCTACTCGTTACACTATTCTAATGTTGGTTTATACTACTGGCTGTAGACATTCTTGGTCCCCAACAATATTCACTACTTTGCAGAAATTCAGATTGGCTCCCGAGCTCACTTGCTCCTGTTTGAATAAAGAAATTGAAACAAATAGTAAATTGTTTCAAAAATTCTGAAAACAATCAGAGATGAACATAAACAAATTTTCTACATGCGTGCCAAGTTTCGTGGTGAAATAACATTCGTAGTGCTGTGTGCAAAAAAAGACAAAATCACTGGTCAAAATGAGATTTCAATTTTTTTTCTGATCACTGATTTTGTCTTTTTTGCACTGAACACTATGAATGTAATTTCATCATGAAACTTTACACGCATCTAAAACATTTATATATGTTCATCACTGATTATTTTCAGAATTTTGTGAAACGTTTTACTATTTTTCCTTTTTTTTATTCAGTCGGGAGCATGTGAGCTCGAGAGCCAAAACGCCTCCCTCCACTAGTGGTCTTTGCCTCATTAACAATGATATTAGCAAAGACGTGGTGGTAGTTGCCGAGTAGTCTGTTTATAATAGTTGTCGAAAAGAAACTTAAGAATGGGGGAAATGAGGTATGTTGAAATTTCCTACAAAAAGTCACCAAATTTAAAAGAAAAATTGGGAAAAAAAATTTAATTTCCAGTACCAAATGTAGAAAAAATATATAGAAATTTAGTGTTAGCAAACTCAAAAAATATTTAAACATGTTTCTCATTAGATTTACAATGAGACTCATAAGATTAAATAAAAAGAAAGTTAAAGAAACATTTGAAAAGAAAAGGAATAATCTAGACACACTCTGCAATGTTATTAAAAAACATTTGGGGGAAATATCTAAAGAGTAGAAAGAAACTCCTCAAGTTGCCTTTGACATTGTGGTCGATTAGGACAACCCAACTTTTTGAACCAACTCTTGTAGGATTTTCTGTTTGGCTAATTAAGCATGGTCCACGTTTGAAGTAGCTCGCCCTTTCAGAAACTTAGGGCCCCTTTGATTTAAAGGAGTATCATAGGAATCTCGTAGGATTGAATTCTATATAATTTTTTCCTATAGAACGTGTTTGATTCATAGGATCATATCACATAGAAATTATTCCTATGGAAATCTTGTAATGCTATTAGAAAAAGTATTAGGTCATACCTCATGGAAAATCCTTCACTGCAATCAAAGAGACTTCTTCTTCCCGTAGAATTCAAGTGAGCATGGACATTCAAATCCTACAAGTTTCCCATTCCTATACATTTTCTATCCTATAAATGGAGAGGGCTTGAGAAATGTGGCACGCGTGATCGGGAAAGGACGGCGCAGGAGGGTGCTGGCTGCCTCTGCTTTTGTGGCGGTTTTGCTACGGCCGCTGCTGGGCCAGCGCGCAGCTTGATATTCTCCTTGGCTCAGCCGAGAGATTCAGCACCTCCTGCGGGCGGTGGCCGGTGAGGAAGGACAGCGCACACAGGCACAGCATGGCCAGGGAATATACAGTACAGACAGACACATTCAGAAAGCGAGCAGCAGCAGCCCCCATTTGGCATGTGAAAACTCTGAGTTGGGCGCCGCAGAAAGTACGCGATTGATTGACATGGATAGCCGGTGTAGGCACTAGCTCGGCTCTCGGGCCTATCTAGCGTAGACAGTGTTCACCTGTCATTGTAGATTCTACTCCCTCTGCCTCCTACGATCCGCCATGTAACTGCTGTGCACGAGCTAGTACTAGCAGCGGAGTAGAAGCACTAGTACTGCGTGTCGCGTGCGCAGTTAACTTACTGTGCCGGCCGCGATCTCTGTCGCGTGCGCGTGGTGGTAATCTGTCGCGGTACCGCTACTACGGCGCTACTGCTACTGTCGCCACGGTGCAGTACAAAATGTAGCTGTTGGAGAGAGTTGGCGGCTCGGTCGTTTTACTTAAGGCTGCGCACGGTTAACCGAAAACCGAGAAACCGAACTGAAAAAACCGAAACCGAACCGAAATTGTGGTTATTTTGGTTTCCGGTTAAGGTTACGGTTAGTAAAATAGCTAACCATATGTCTTGCGGTTAATACGGTTAATAACCGAAAACCGAATGGTTAACCAAAAAAACCGAAATGCCTATTAACTTTTATTAATTTGCTACTTTTATTGACTTTTATTAACTTTACGGGTTACTTGTAGCATGTGATTTGCTACTTGTATAGACTTTTATTAACTTTATGGGTTATTTGGTTACTTTGGATCATATGCCTATTAATTTTATAGTCTATTCCGTTATTTTGTAATATATGACCACAAAAAGAAATTGTCATTTTAAAATTCGCGTCAACTTAGGTTAATTTGGTTATTACCGAAACCGAACCGAAATTAAATGGTTATTACCGAAACCGAACCGTATTCTCATACAAAACCGTATTTACCGAAGTATTGAAACCGTATAAATAAAAAACCATATAAACCGAACCGAATTAACCATATTAACCGAACGCGCAGCCGGAGTTTTACTACTGCTCAAGCAGAACTACTAATCTTTCATAAGTGACAGTGCCTAGAGGGTTTCGACGTATTGCTCGATCGTCCCTCCCAAAAATAAAAAATGAGAGCATCTCCACCGGCACCCTCCAATGGGTGTCTAGCACACCCCAATTGAGGCCTAATTGGAAGGTGCCGGACATGTTCCGGTCAATTGAGCCCCAGTTTTGGTCGTCGTAGTCTGGGTCGGCGCGCTTCTCGGGTGTCAGCTAGCTCCGGCGCCGGGCGATGGCGCGCCCGATCTTGTCCGGCGTCATCGGCAGCGGAGGAATTGGGAGCCCACCTATGTACAACGTGGCCCAGTTCTTGGGGAGGCGAGAATCCGGCGGGACGAGCAGCCCGTAAGGAAAAAGCTCCCACGCCTCCTCCATGCCGACGGTGCGCCCGAGGTGGCTGCTTCCCGACTCGACGTTGTTCGCCATTCCTTCACGAGCGTGGTTGTGGGAGACGGGGAGGTGAGCGGTGTGGGAGATGGGTGTGCGGCGAGGGAGGCGAGGTTGGGGATATATAGCGGCGAGGGAGGTGGGCGGTGCGCGAGCATCCGCACCGGCGTAAATGCATTGCGTGAGAGCGTCGCGACGCCGGCGCGTGGACTGTCGCGCACGCTGTCGCCGGCGTTATTGCGACGCGTGCTGACAGGCGCCTGCCGCCGTGTAGTCGCCTCGCCTCCCGTCGCGTCCAGTCGCGTCGTCTCGGAGACCGCCCGACGATTGTGCGCCCTCATTAACACGGCGGAACGGCCTCCTGCGCGCCCTCATTAACACGGGCACGGCGGCCCGTGTGTATGACGGACGGGCCATCCCTATCAGAGGCCGTGTCCGCCCCGTGTCCGGCACCCCCGAGAGGGACTCCAAACTTGGAGGCCCTTTCGGAGGTGCCGGACACGAATTCGCTCGGCCCAACCCTTTTGGGTGCCGCTGGTGGTCGATTTTGGCGTCGGGACCTCCAATGGGTCTTTGGAGGGTCAATTGGAGGCCCGGGTGGAGATGGTGTGAACGCTCCATCCTGAAACTGTGTGGTAACGCTGGAGGAGGCTTGGATTTTTTTTCCACCGTACGGCGTATCTATTGCTGCCTTTACTCATCGGCGATCGACAGGTCCATCAATTCATGCATGTCTCTCTGTATCATCAAATCAAGTACTTCCTCCGTCCAAAAATAACTGTCTTAGATTTGTCAAAAAGTGGATGTATCTAGACATTTAACATGTATAGATACATTCACTTTTGTACAACCTTGAGACACTTATTTTGGGACGGAGGGAGTAATAAAACGATCGATGAGCAAGCATGCATGCTCGTACTACTCCATCTTATCTCCTGATCTCCTCCACGGCTAGCTCCCCTTTATCTAGCTGCTGCTCGTACTCCCTCCGTTCCAGATTAGATGACTTTCATTTGCCCACATGTGAATGTATCTAGACATGGTACAAGTATAGATACATCCACATTTGAACAAATAGAAGTCATCTAATTTAGAACGGAGCGAGTAGTATCTATAGGACGAATACGATCCCTGACACTAGTACGTACTACTGCTTTTACCCACTTGTGTTGTGAGTAGTACGATTCGGCACGTACGGTGGATCGATCTAAGCCAGGCCAGCAACGGAAGGACTACACAATCATGAATTTCAAGAGCTCCAACAGATTACTACGTCGTACGTACGCTGGCTTAATTTTGTTGTCTCGCGGTACCGAAATCTCCGGTGAACTGAAATCAATGAATCATGCCTACGTACCACCTATCTGCAATCAATCACCGCGCAACGACGTCGATCGGATTAATTAGGTTCAAGTCTTGCAACGACTAGTTTAAAATCAGCACGGGAACTAGCCGTTTCGAAATTTGAGGGCCCATGCATGCATTTCCAACGGACACGATGCCATTTGGCTCCAAATACAAAAAAAAATATGAAGAAAGATTAAACACATCTGTTTTCTGAAACCCGCCTAGGTTTCTTCTCATTGTCGCTCTCGTTCTGTGGTCCGATCAAAATTTTATGTGTCAATGTTCTTGATTATATACGTGTCGTGAATGGACTTAAACTTGCACTAGTGAACAAACGAATTATCATTTACTATGAACCCGTGTGTGCCTACTGAACAAAAAGAACACGGTTCATTGAATTTTGAAGCTGTTCGATTTTTGGAGTACTGCGCATAGTTAGATTTCTTGAGAGGCGGGAAAGAAGTGAAAGTATTGTGCTTTTGGTAGAGAGATGACAAAATTACTAAGTTCCCGACCACCTCCACCGGCGCCCTTATAATGTGTTCAGTAGCTCCGAAATTGTGTCTGCTATGGGGGCGTCCAGCCCTATACGGATGACCCCAACAGCGCCCCCCAAAAGGCTGGCCCTATTTATTTTTTGCCCTTTTATATTTTGACTATTTTTTCTAATATTTTGTAAAATAAAAAAATGCAAAGAACTCAAAACTGTAACCACCAAATCAAAGTCTTGGCCATAAAAATAATGGTCGGACATCACGTCCGACCACCAAGCATATATCAAGTCCGGCTACATAAAAACATCAACGAAATGCTAGAAAAATGCATATACATCGACCATTTTTCTCTAAGACGCGCTTACATTTTTTTAGCAAACCAAGACTACGCTTTCGGTGACATGTTGCCCGTGTCGGTGGTTATGATATTCACATCCTCGGTCCTATTCATTTGCTCTTTGGCCATTTGATCCTATTGCGCTTTGGTCTTCTTGGTTTCAACCTTTGGCACTTCCATCTTGAGCTTCTCGCTTTGCATATCCAAAAATTGTTCGTGCACCTTTCATTACTCTTTTGCTCCCTCCTCAACTCATTGCAAGTTGTGTTCATGAGACCTCCATCACCATGTTGGCAAATGATTCTTGCACCAAGCAAGATGATGTTGTCGCCCTTGCGGTCTTTGCTTTCTTTGCTTCAGTTGGGCGTTGCGAGCCCGCTGATGGTGTCGACCCTTCTAAATCAACATTCTAACACTTGTTGCTCAGATTACTGCAGGTGGCCGCCGCCCCTTAACTCTTCAAAGATTCTCAAAGTTCTTTCCACTTTTGGCATTGTTGAAACTCTTTCCAACAATGCATCAAACTAAAACATTGATTTTTATTGGAAGTTTGGTACATGTCGAGAGCATCTTCCATCTGAGCATAAAATGCACATGTCACTACATAAGGATTTGATAAGTATGTCAAATTGAACATAGTTTAAAACATCTTATTTTATTATTGTGGGTCTCGCTACTCTCATTCCTCACGATAATTTGGTCATTGAAGTCGGGTTTTTGTTGCATAACTCGTATATGGATCCACCAATGTGACATAGCACTTCTGTCGCGGTTCATTGCCATTTTGATGTATGGATGGTAACCGTTTCGCTCCTTGAAACTAACTTTGATCCTTTGCCAATATGTCCCATGAGTTTGTTGTTATGGGGTCTAGGCGATTATTACAATCCAAGCATTAAACAAGAGCTCGTCCTCTTATCTCTTCCACGACGGGCCTCTCATGTATCTGCCCTTTGACTTTCTTCCTGGTCTCAACATCTATGAGGAGCTCTTCTTCCTCATGTTACTCTTTCCCAACTTGGGCGCCCTAGGAATAGGCACCGTCATCACGTATCATGGACACTATGATGTCAGCGGATTCACTCTATGCACACATACACATTGCACTACTAGGAAACTGTCTTTCTGTGGATCACTTTCTGTGGCGCACCAGGCTACATGCGCCACAGAAAGTCACATTCTGTGGCGCACCTTGCCATGTGCGCCACAGAATGTGACATTCTGTGGCGCATGGGAAGTGTGTGCCACAGAAATGTGACTTTCTGTGGCGCACGATCGCCTTTTCAATTCTGTAAACAAGAAAAGAAAATGATAAAAATTTCAAAAAATAAAATCCTTTGACATGTAGTTTCGTTTTAGTGTCTAGTTTGTATATAAATTTTGAAATATGAATTTTGACCTTTTTTGCAACAAACAGAAAAAAAGTTTGAACGGCAAATTCTCAGATTCGGCAAATTCCAAAAGAGTAAAAAGTTATTTCAAACAGAAGATTTTTTTCTACAAAATCAAAAAAATAAAAAAATTGGAAAAGACAATTCTGTGGCGCATGACTAGGGATGCGCCACAGAATTGTTGGGCGGGATTCGAATTTTGAATCCCGCCCAAGCCCTCCTTCTCCCTCTATTTTCTCCTTCTCTCCTTCTCTCCTCCACTTCTCCTCTCCTCCACTTCTCCTCTCCTCCACTTCTCCTCTCCCCTTCTCTCCTCCCTCCTCCACTTCTCCTCCACTTCTCCTCTCCTCTCCTCCACTTCTTCTCTCCTCCTCCACCTCCACCTCCGGTGTCCTTCTCCACCACCCCGGCGACCTCCTCCTCCTCCACCTCCGGCGACGGTGACCTCCTCCACCACCTCCGGCGACGACGACCTCCTCCACCACCTCCACCTCCGGCGACGACGACGGCGACCTTCACCTCCACCTCCGGCGACGGTGACCTCCACCTCCTCCTCCACCCCGGCAACCTCCTCCGACGACATCCTTCTCCTCCTCCACCATCTCCGGCGACCCCCATCCTCCACCCTCCCACCTCCGGCGACCCACTCCTCCACACACCTCCGGCCAAGCCACCTACGGCCATGGCCACGGGCACCACGGCCTCCGACGAGCTCCGGCCAAATTCCGGCGAAATTCCGGCGGCCAGATCTAGATCCAGATCTAGATCTGGCCGCCCTTTTTTTGAAATTCAAAAAAACTTTTGTGGCGCATGGTAGTGGGGTGCGCCACTCAATGCACTCATGGCACATTACTGACATCACTCAATGCACACATGCACATTGCCGACATCATTCAATGCACGTATGCACGTTGTCGACGCCATCGTGTGTCATTCCGTCGAACAAGTTGGCGTCGTTCTCAATATAGGCACCAGCATCACCAAACAGTTGTCGGGCACCCACAGTGTTGGTGTAGTTGGAAAGTGTCATCCATTGTAGCGCCAGCGACAGCCTCGTTAAGGTCAATGCCTTGGCTGCCATCCTGGTCGGCAATGGAAATAAGGGAGAAGACGATGTTGGAGTCGGCGGGCTTGTCTGGCCGGACTCGGGGAGGAGCAATATGACTGCGAAGTGGCGGCAACGTCGATGTCACGAAAATAGGCTGGGGAAGATGGAGAGGAGCCCGCTGAACGGCCGATAGTGGTGCTCCCTTGGCTCAAATCGGTCACCAAGTAGTTGCGGCAACCGGTGGTCTCCCCCAGTTGAAGTACAAGGTTCTTTTTCCCATGGACATTAGATTTTTCGAGAGGTGAGAGAGGAGGGGAACCAGCATAATTTTACGAGTGGAAAGAACTCGTAATTACTCGCTTGGAATAACTCCCAGTAATTACTATTGACTTTCCTCGCTTGCATTACCCGAAATTAATTTGTGTGTCTTGCTCAAGCGGAAAATATGATGCACTAATACCATCATAGTGGACTCTCCTTTAATACTAATAAAGATAATGATTTATCTGCATCACTTCATTATTTTCATGATCATCATTATTAAACCCGTGATTCTGGTTTTATTTTCTTAAGTATCAGAAGTTTAGAGAATACTATATTCAAGAAAGTAAGTGTTCTTACTTGCATAAATAAACTCATGTAGATCAAGCTACTAGTTCTCAAATTTATGGTGCTTAAATTTTGAGTGGGCAATCTTCATCAATGATGCAGGAATGGAAGCACTAGACGGGATGACTCGTAGTTTCACACGGCCATGATAAATAGATAGTGTATTGACCTAGCCAATAACTAGCGAAGTTAGCAAGGAGGAATGCAGATATTCATATTATGTCACAAGAGCATATGCTCCCGGGTGAAGAAGAAAAATGAAGTTGTCAATCTACAACAAAATGGAAAATAACTCATACGTAAATGTTTGTGTTCTATTTATACATGTTACATTTCATGGGCAAATTATAAGTTATGGTTTAAGTAAAATAAGCAAATTTGGTGTTAACTTTTCTAGAATGTCGTAAATTTTTGTGGCTAGGATATATGTATTTAATACACGAATATTTGGAGATTAATGCAAGAACCAAACATGTAAATCAGACTTTCTAAAAAAAATCTAAGTATTTTTAACAATTTATATTTTTATCCCGGCAACATATGCTACAAAGAACCATAATGCCGACTCCAAAGAATTGTCCAGTCTTGTGTGGAGAATTTGGCCAATCTCTCTTGCATTACCGAGGTCATTGCTAAGGATTGTAATCATATTGTCGAGTCAATAAAGCACCGGATCACCTTCAGAAAAAATAAAAAAAATCCCGAGCTATATTTTACCCACAACATTGGCACTTGCAATTGTCATATATTCCAACATGTGATTAAGGAGGAAGAGAGGGTCTCAGATATTTATAACTGCCCAAAACTTTAAGTGGACTTTAAAAAAAAAAAAATTCAACATACACAATAAAAAAACCGAGCATAGAACATTTAACATTTTGACAAGGCCAGATGAACAATTATCCTCGGTTCATCAATTTCTAGTACCATATAAATTGTTGACAGATTTTCTTCATTTCCTTCTAGTGAAAAATTTCATATCAAGAAACATGTTTTCGTAGCAAGATCTTCGGTATTTCTAGCCAGATATCTGTCGTCAGTTTTCACCAAATAAGAAAATTTATGTTGTTTCGGCCCATTCAGATTGCAAGACCTCCAAGGAAACTATATATAATTCTGATCCATGGCGTGTTTTTTTCTACTGATCCTCCAATTTTGGATTAGAGAAATGAGATCACCGCTTATGCACAACTTTCTCACAACCCAACTCAATATGATTCCTATTAATAAGTGGGACATATAAAAAATAGAATCTTTGTGTCACACGTAAATTTCTATTTGCTTAAAATCATGAAAATTCATGTAAAACATCTAATTTGAAACTCGTTTCGAAAAAGGTCATTTTTTACATAGGATTCAAACAACATGACAAGTCAATCTTACGGTTTGTATTTCTATGTTTTCATGACCATGTGCTTGAAAATCTTAAGACCCTCCAAGGATTGTTAGGTTTACTAGTCATGACAAAATTTTATGGCAACATACTCACTTCTACACTTCCCGCTTTCAAACTAGCCAAAAAAAATCACAATTTCGAATTAAATATAAGAGTGATTGCAACTCTTGGTGATATAGTAAAGTTATGGCGTATAACTACGTTCAATAGTTTCAAGTCTTCATTGCCAGGTTGTCATATTTACATGTGGGTGCATTTTTATTAAATCATGTGAGATCATAGTATTTGATTGTGGAACATAATTCCACATGCCCAGATGACATTTTATGAGAATCCTATGAAATTGTAGTGTGTATGAAGAATGCTCACTAGAGTTCAAATCTCAACGCTCACATTTACACATGGAGATGTCGTTTAATCAAAAGCATGCGAAATTATAACGTGTGATCATGGAGTATGCTCTAAAGTTATAATCTCAATGCCCATATTTACACAAATGTAGATACAATTTCACCAAAATCACGTGAAATCGTAACGTGCCATAAACGACGCGCAATCTATGAGAATTCAAATCTCAACGCTCACGTTTACACCCTTTGTAATTAAATAGTGTATGCGTTACAGTTCACATCTAAAGGATCACATTTACACATAATATGATCCTATGAAGTTGTGATGTGTTTGCTAGAGTTCATCTCTCAACACCCACGTTTACACATCGAGATGTCATAAAATCGTGTTCAAATCCAATAAAACGTGGACGCTCTGATTATAGTTATGCTTGCTAGAGTTCAAATTTCAACACCCGCATTTACACAAACATACATGCCACCTCATTAAAATCTAGTGAGTTGTAAGGTGTGAGTGCTTGTTGGAGTTCATATCACAATGCTCACATTTACATATGGAAATGACATTTAATTAAATCATGTGAATTTTGTAGGTTGTGCTTAATTAATGCACTCCCAAAAGTTCAAACCTCAGTGCTCACATTTACACGTGAAGATACGATTCCATTTAAATCTTGTGAAACTGTGACGCGTGATTAAGAACTAGGCTCGCTAGAGTTCAAATCTGACCCTTAAATGTGTAACTTGTGTTTATAGGATATGCTCGCTAGTTCAAATCTCACCACCCGCATTTACACAAAGATATATGTCACCTCATTAAAATCTAGTGAATTATAATGTGTGAATGCCTGCTGGAGTACATATCTCAACGCTCACATTTACATGGAAATGTCATTTAGTTAAAATAATGTGAATTTGTAGGTTGTGTTTAATGAGTGTACTCGCTAAAGTTCAAATCTCAACACTCACATTTACACGGGAAGATATCATTTCATTTGAATCCTAGTGTGGTTAAAAAGTGCGGTCACTAGATTGAAATTTCAACACTCATATTTACCCTTAGGATATACAATTTCTATAAAACCTGTAAAATTTGTTTGTGTGATTAGGAACTGCTTCGTTAAGCGTGCACACACGCACACCTCTTGGGAAAAAGGTGTGGTCGGTGCCTCATGAAAAATTGAATAATAATAACTCAAGATAAACATCAACCAATAGAAAAAACAATAATGAAAATCCAAGAAAAAACAAAAGACGAAAACGGGAGATACAAGAAAAGATCAGCTTCATAGCTCGAAAAAAGGAAAAAAGTTACAGGTGGCATGAGAGAGATGAACGGCGAGCATGCCATGAATGCCATGTTTCTCTCCCCTCTCCCCGTCATCCCTCCTCGGGTTCCAACGAATCCCTCCGCACATCTCCCACCTTCTTGGTCAAACCGCCCCTCCTCCCCCTCTGTTTTCTGTTTCTTCTTCTCTTTCTCTCTCTAGGTTAAAAAGAACTGTACGATAGGGAGGAGAGAGAAAGTGAGACAGGGGCAGAGGAGAGGAGAGGGAGCCGGCCGAGTTAATAATGGCCGGAGGCGGAACCTTCTTTTCCTGACTCCCTGCGGCTGCAGCTCATCATTTGTCTCTGATCCTTGTGCTTCGTTCCTTCCTTTTTGTGTTGTGCTGGTCTTGGCTATTGGTGGACTGAACCATCGCCGCCGGCAGGGGGAGTCGCCGTTGGGTTCCCGACGATCTTGTTACTCCTCCATTGGCATTTCCCTGCAATCGCGCAAAGGTTCGTGCCCCGGTCCTCCTGCATTAAATCTCTTCCCTGTATCTGAACATGTCTGCCATTCCCAAGAAATTCCGTTAGGGGATTTGGTTCTTTTCTTCCTCTCTGCATTTTGGCATGTGTTCTTCGTGATCTCAATTTCTTCTGTTATGAAAAGATCCTGCCGTTCTGTACCATGATTTGATTCCATTCGAAATATGGCTCAGTAGTTCTGTTTTAGAATGTGGCTTCATTCGAATTTTCTTTCTCGGCGTAATGCGTGTTGTCTCTGATCCAAAAAAAAAAATCAAAATTTCCGAATAAAACTGCGTAATCTGTTTGGTTCACGCCGATTGACATGTCGAACAGAACTTGATTTGAATGCCTGTCTTCTCTCGTTTGGTTCTTCCAGCTCCGCGTCTCTCGTTTAATTCCCTGGTGTTTCATTCCCCCATCTTGGAGACGATTCGAACCATTTTTTCTGTGAAAACCGCAAATATTCTGTTTAATCGTGGTACGATGTCTTGCTGACAAACGCGTTCTTGAGCGATGATTCCAGCCCTCTCTACTTTATTAAATATTCACCATTTTTTGCCAAAATCTGTTCTTCCTATATGCAATTTTTTAAGGGCTTTAGGAGAAAAGTTCTTCGCTGTTGTTATGCAGCTCGAGCTCCGAGCCCCAAATCGGCACGCTGTTGAGGGGTCCATGGCCTCTTCTTCTTTTCCTGTTCTTCAAGTGAATAAGATGGGACGGCCACTCCGCCCTTTTTGTTTTCGGCTCCTTTTGTTGGTTTTCAACTCCTTTGTGGATGACTGTGCCGGTCGTATCATCGACCTAACCTTTTGATGTTATATGAGTTGTCGCCTACCGGCATCGACATGGTTTCTGTTTTGGAATCAGCCTCAGAGTTCAGACTTCAGAATGGTGTTTCTGCTCAAGGCTTTTGTGAGATTAACATATTCCTTCCTTTGCATTCCTTGTTCTTGTTTTGTTTGATTTCACATACGTATGTAATTCTGCATGTCTCCATTGCCAGTGTTTCTGCATATCATATACTTCCTGCCTTCCTTAGAGTTCAGACTTCAGAATGGTGTTTGTTGTCTAGCTGCTGTAGCTGTATGAACTGAATCCCTTCACTACTCTGACTCGCAACTATTTTCAGGTCGAGCGATTCCATGCTGAGATGAACGGCCACACCCACGTAGCCATGGAGTGGAAGGACACCAACCCAGACTGCCTGCTGCCCAACTTCCTGAGCGACCCGTTCCCCCCAGCGGATCCCCTGGTGGAGAATTGCACCGGCGACCACGAGGCCGGGTTCGAGAGGCGTGGCCTGTCGGTGGACGTGGGCTCGCCTCCGGAGGAATGCAAGCCGATGCCGGTGACGCCGCAGTTCGGCCAGAGGTCCGGTTCCAGCAGCAGTTTATCTGAGAGGATGCAGGCCAGAACCGGGTTCAGAGTCGCCACGCTCAGCATGCCGTGCGTCCCCCCGGCCGCAGCTGACAGCGAGCATTCAGGAGGAGCTCAGTCGCCTTACCTGACCATCCCGCCCGGCCTGAGCCCGGCGTCTCTGCTGGAATCTCCGGTTTTCCTCTCCAATGTCATGGTATGTGTTTTAGTTTTCATGGCTGCGATTTCCTTCCACCGTCAGTATTGGACTTGCTTTACTGAACTTTTTACCTCTTCGGAGCTTCGTGAAAGTTTAGCTCTGTACTGTCACCAAATAACCTGTACCTAACTAGTAGTATACCGGAAGAGATTTTTGTTATTGTTGTAAAGATATAGAAAATGAAAGCATGTATTTCTGGTTCTTTTCATGTATGAATGAACTCAAAAAAAAAAATTCAACGACAGACACCCTGATACTGAAGCTACTACTTATATGTGGACACTGTGTCTGTGTTTCATTATTCGTCAGGGCCAGGCCTCGCCAACTACAGGGAAGTTATTCATGCTTGGTGATACCAATAACAATAATCTTACTAGACTCGAATCTACCTCAATTGAAGATGGCCCTGCTACATTCTGTTTCAAGCCTTTGGACCTAAAATCATCACAATACGCAGCCGAAGGAAAGAAGGTGAGATGCTATGTAAAATTGTTTATATTTTCTCATTCTTTGCACTGAAACAAAAAAGGATAGTGCTATGCTTCTTCGTAATGATAGAAATGTCTTTGTGCTGAGCCATACTGTTCAACTGATTAGCTTGTTTGGTATGGAACTTATATTTCTTAAGTAAACTTGCAACTGATTGTTCAAAGAATATATTTATTCCTCAAAATGGTCGAGGATGAAAATGTTTACCTTTTCTAACCATAGAGTTGAGCATTGTTGGCTACTTTTCAGTATCTGTCTGCATGATTGATCTGTTTTATCAATGGGACATTTTCCTCGGGTATTATGTGGGTTCCGTGCTTGCAAGTTGCAACCAATATAAAGAGAATCCTGTTTTTCAAATGGTTGGGGGCACTGTAGATTCCCTATTTAAACAGGGTTTTGTACGATTAGTTAATGCAAGGTGTCTGGTAAGCCTGTTTACACATTATTGTTGGCACTTAATGGAGTAAGTGTAAGACAACCGTACAGTTTCATGTACTGCATTTTAAATCTCATGAACTTCTGACTAAATCATCGTCTTTTTAACCTACCGAATGATCGGTTTAAAGGCTCTGAAGCAGATTATTTTGTTGCCTACTCCTATTTACCAATGCCTTTCCCCATTCTATATGAAGTCTGTGGTTGATGATACCAAATTGCAATGTTTACAAAATTTAAACAAACCTTTTCAATTTCTTCATTCCTTGCTGTGATACACCTTCCTTTTGCTTGCAGGAATATTTGCCCAATCATCAGCATCCATCACTAGCAAGCAGAGATGTTCCTGTCAAGACTGAAACTAACATTCAGACAACAAGAGATGTCAACTCGCTGGGCCAGCTGAACCAGGCGCAATTCAACAACGGGCAGGACTTCATGAAGAGCAGCTACCATGACTCAAGCAACAAACGCAATCGCCTCGCACTTGACAGGACCATCGCCGGCGGCGACAACCACGCATCACCTCCCGATCATGGCCCACTGGCGGCAGACAGCGAGGCAGCGAACGCAGACTACCATGTGGTGGCTGCCGCTACTCCGGCCGAGGACGGGTACAGCTGGAGGAAGTACGGACAGAAGCAGGTGAAGCACAGTGAGTACCCGCGGAGCTACTACAAGTGCACGTACCCAAACTGCCAGGTGAAGAAGAAAGTGGAGCGGTCGCACGAGGGCCACGTAACGGAGATCATCTACAAGGGCTCGCACGATCACCCCATGCCTGCCGCTCAAGGCCGCCGCCCCGCAGGCGTCCCGCAGCAGGTTCACCCGTTCAGCGACGTGCAGATGGAGCCCGCCGCTGACAACAACAACAACAACAATGGCAACGCTGGTGCGTTGCAGCCGAACGCTGAAGCGAGGCCGTTGTGGCACAATGGTATGGGTATCCAGGACTGGCGCGGCGATGGGCTTGAGGCGACATCGTCACCCTCGGTGCCCGGTGAGCTCTGCGACTCATCGGCTTCGATGCAGGTCCATGACGGCGCCACGAGGTTGGAGTCCTCGGAGGGCGTGGATGTCACATCTGCGGTGTCAGACGAGGTGGACGGGTTGACAGGGTGGCGCACGGCAGCATGTCCCTCGTCCAGGTCGCCCCTGTCGAAGCCGAGGGCGATGAACTGGAGTCCAAGAGAAGGTCACCATCTGATATAACTCTCCACGCACGCACCGTGTTCGTCTCAACACACCGTGCAACATTGGAGTCCATGCATGGGTGCTGAACTTGTCATCTGAATGTTTCAGGAAGCTGGAGTCATGCGCCATTGAAATGAACACGGCCTCCAGAGCATCCGCGAGCCTCGGATCGTGATCCAGACGACGAGCGAGGTCGACATCCTCGACGACGGCTACCGCTGGCGCAAGTACGGGCAGAAGGTCGTCAAGGCAACCCGAATCCAAGGTTCGTCTGAAACTGACATCAACCTGCTTTCCTTCCTTGAAGGCGGAATCTCATCGACTCATCGTACTACATTGCTGTGTGTGTTCAGGAGCTACTACAAGTGCACGCACCCGGTTGCTCGGTGCGGAAACACGTGGAGCGCGCGTCGCACGACCTCAAGTCCGTGATCACAACCTACGAGGGCAAGCACAACCACGAGGTCCCAGCCGCCAGGAACGGCGGACACGGAGCTCGGCGGCGGCGTCGGTGCCTCGCAACTGGTTCACGCGCGCAGGACAGAGGCGCCGTCGATGCAGGACGGCCTGATGAGGATGGGCGGCTGCGTGCACCGTTCGGCCTGCCGCCGAGGACCCGCTTGGCCCGATGAGCAACTTCCCGTACTCGCTCGGTGGCCACGCAGCGCTCCCGAGCCTGCCGATGCCGACAGGGCTCGGCGTCGTCGAGGGGCTCAAGCTCCCCATGCTGTCCCCGTCGCTGCACCCGCTGTTCAGGCACCGGCAGGCGATGGAGTCAGCGGGGTTCAGGGTGCCCAAGGGCGAGGTGAAGGACGAGGCCGTGCCGAACAACGTGGCTGGCGCTGGCGGCGGGGCCGCGTATCAGCAGATGATGAGCAGGCTGCCCCTGGGGCATCGGATGTAGATAATAAAAGATGATCGATTAGAGAATGCCTAATTTAGGTTAAATTGATTAACATTCGTTCGATGATAAGTTTACTTTTTGCGCATTTTTAGTCATATTGTTCCAAAATACAATTTGTTCCCTAGGGCCTCGTGGGGCTATCATAAGTGATTCATCGTGCTTGGTTTAGGCTTCTGTTCGGTTAAATAACAAGCATTTGGTTCTTTCGTTTTGAGATGATGCAAAATAGTGGCGTGTTGAATCTTGCATAGAAAAGCGAGTCATTCCGTTCCATCTTGGGATCTACACCGAGCTAACAGCACTGCCAGGCGTTGCAGCATCTACATAAATGGGTACTCTACCACCCTCCGCCAGATCGCCGGTGGGTTTGGTTGGAGTTCCGAAATGTAGTGGAATGTAATGGAATGGTTCTGTATCTGGCAACCATTTTCATGTTTGGTTCGAAAGGAGTAATGGAATAGAGTAGTTCCACGAAAGGAATATTTATAACAGATGAGGAATGTCTCCCTTCCATTAAATCGGTGGGATGTGCACGTTCCAGTTTTGCTAATCATTGTCCCCAGCCGAACAAAGGCATGCTCACCGTTCACCCGTTCCCCTCCTCTTTCTAGCCATTCCATTCCACCTTTTTGTCTCAATCAAACACATAATGAAACCATTCCATTACATCATTTTGATTTCAACCAAACACAAGAATGGAATGGACCCATTCCAGTGAGCAGAACCATGACATTACATTTCACTTCGTTCTCAAACCAAACACACCCTAGGGGGAACCAAACACACCCTAGGGGGAACTTGCTCCCGGAAACCTGGTCAGCATGGGGTGGGAGCCAAATTTCTATATCTTCTAACCATAGAATTTCTAGAGTAATATCTAGCACCTCTTTAGATGCTCTCCGTGCTACCACTAAAAAAAATTATGTTTCAATTTTTTTTACCAAAAAGTGTGAGTGTTCACAACATATGTGTCTACATACTCTAAATTTTCAGGTCCAAACTCGAAAGAAGCATTGAGAAACAAAAATGACAAATTTAACTTGAATAGTGTCATATTTTGCTTTTGTCCTTATGTGACACTAATGACACTATTCATTCTAAATTTGTCTTTTTTTTGTTTCTCAATACTCATTTCGAATTGGGATCTGAAAATTTTAGAGTGTGTAGACACATATTTTGTGAGCACTCAGATTTTTTCGTAGAATATTTTAAAACATTTTATCTAATGATAGCACGGGGAGCATATAAAAAGTCGGTAGCACTAGATTTTCTCGCACAATTTCTACTACTACCTCTGATCCGAAAAAAGTGTCGCATGCCATACGTACCAGTTATACTAGCTAGGTTGTTTTCGTACGAATCTTTTAAGGGATCGGAGGGAGTACCTTTTTAAACGGCTCTAAGGCTTCCATGAATACTTAGCGTTGTGCGTTGTTGGATTTGGCCCGCTCAATCACGGCAAGGTTTAGAGCCCAGTTGGTTGCACGGCTAGGCTTTTATTACACTCGGCCTGATTTTGTCGAATGCAGCCTTCGACCGTTTTCTCTCGAAAATTCGTTCATGCACATGCACGGCAGCACGGGATCTCGCCCCGCCCATGTCATCGTCAAAGCAAGTCGACACTCGTCTGTTCTTGATATCTTCTGAGGGGCTCTCGAGTCCATCGAACCACAGAGAATAATTATAGCCTAGACGGAGAGCGAGTTAGTAGAAATATCACATTTCGTCTCACACTTACTGTTTATGGATGATTTATTACTTCTGATGAGAGCGAACATGAAAAATTCTCGCATGTTCAAGAGGTTTCGGACCAATACTGTCGTAGCTCGAGACAGTTGGTGAGTACAACAAAACAAACATATTCTATAGCCCGAATACGTATATTTTTGTAGATGAAATGGGCCACACGTCAGTTTCATTGAAAAAACCACCTTGCAGCGCTCGGGGAAGACGAGGGCATATCGTCCCGAATTTTTTAAAAGTCCAATTAGCAAAATAGAAAATAGAAATGTCACCACCAACAACATTAAATCTATAGCAAAACACGATCGTTCAACATACGAGTATATGACCATCTCCATATCAACCACCCGCAGCACATGACTATCTCAACTAGCATGAGGGAGTTCCCTCCTTCATGCGCAAAACCAGATCGTTCGTGGTGACCTTCCACCACGCTATAGCTTCATCAACATCTTCTAGGTGAACACCCTCTGTCACTCAGGTTTAGATTTGCATCAGTCGGGTTCTTCATGCTCAACGACTATCCGGTAAAAACAATGGAGGAGGAGCATGAGCTAGTTGCGCTAACTCCCACTAGTACAGAACGACACATCGGACACCGCTCTATGAAAACAGCACGAGTTAGGTGACGGAGATTCGCGCTTTGCGCGCGGCCGATGCGGCCTGACTGACCTAGGCCGCGGCTGGCCCGTCAACATTGGCTGCGGACATTTTCCAATCTTCGTCAATCATTGCATTGGCAATGGTTATTAAAATGACACGTTTCCATTCTGATCCTCTATGGTAACGGATAGATTTTTGTAACCGTTTTGAAATGTTGACACGTGGAGGCTAGCCAAGGGGCAGATGGGGAGGTGGGCGGAGCAGACCCACGAGTATAAACGCACAGCGTGGCCGTGCCCTTCAATCCCCAATCCATCGCCTCCCGTTTTCCAAACTTCGCCAGATCCGCTCCGTCCAAATCCATGGCAAGATGTACCAGCAGCGGTCGCAGCCGTGGACGAGGGCGCGGCTGTGGTAGGGGGAGCAGCGGCAATGCCACGCCGTCGGTGTCGCCCTCACCGTCCACTGAAGACCTGTTCCCAGAGCTGCGCGGCTTCGAGTTCATGGTTATCCTGTACAAGTGCATCGAGGGGCGCCTGAGGCTCCTGGCGGCATTCGCGGAGAAGCTCTGAGGCATGGTGCCAAGTACCATGCATCTGAAGATGGAGGACTGCGAGAACGGCAGGTGGGCCGTGAAGACGGCCGTCAGTGGCGGCAGGGGGGGATTTGTACCTCGCCAAAGGATGGAAGTCTTTTCTCTGAAGCGTACAAGCTTGAGCAGGAGTACTTTATGTGCTTCGAGTTCGAGGGCGACAACGGGTTCTTCATCAAGATTTTCGATGGTACTTTATGCCGGAGGGAGGCCCTCGTGTACAGCGACGACGAGACCGAGTGTCTTCATCAAGATATATGTAAGCGTTTACTTTATTATTAATATCAAGTCTGTATGTAATTTAGTCATTTTTATTATTAATATATGTATCCTATGTGGTTCATTACTATCTGTAAGTCGGTCTCGCTTGTCAATGGTAGACATGCAAAGGAAACGATTTCAGTTAATAACTGTTTCCTATGTGGTACCTGCGTCCATATATATATATCGGCCTCGACAGAATAAACTAACCCTCTCACTCTCTTCTGCATTGTCTCAGTGTCTCTATTTGTGGCGGCGGCTCGTCGCGGCGCGCGGCTATCCCCGGTCTCGCCGTTTCCTCCGACACCACAGGCCGGCACCTCCTCTCCGGCGAGATCTGTTGCTGGTATCGTCGCAACACGTGTGGCAAATGCCGGCACATCCTCTCCGGCCATGTCTGTTGCTAGTAGCGTCGCAGTGCGTGTGGCAGATATCGGCACCTCTTCTCCGGCCAGATCTGTTGCTGGTAACGTCGCTACGCGTGTGGCAGAGGCCGACACCTCCTCTCTGGCTAGATGTGTTGTTGTTAGCGGCGCAGTGTGGCAGAGGTTGGCATATGCAAGAGGCCGGCACCTCCTCTCCCGCCGGGTGAAAGGCAAAAGACTTTGTGTGACCGGTTGTGATGCCGATGAACTAGGTTCTATATATGAGCATTTCAGCACATAAACAAATTCACCCACAAACATATGTAGATATTATTACAAACACTTGTTGTTCAAACACGAACCGTACAAACTAGTTCAACATAGACATCCAATGCCTAGTGCAAATTCACACACATGTTCTGAAAATTACAAACACTTATTGTTCAAGCACCAACTGTACAAACTAGTTCAACACCGACATCCAATGACTATTGCAATTCACCACTCATCATCCCTCTTACTGCGCTTGTTGTCAGTAGATCCCTCGCCATTCTTGCACCTGGGGCAGAGCATTCCACGCCATGTTGGACGTAGTCTGTCCTCAAGGTTAGGATGTTACGATACAACTCGTAGGTCACGTACCCATGGATTGATGCGTACTCGAGATTAACTTGGTACAACGGCTTCCACTCCCAAAAATTGTGTTGCTTTGGATGAGAACTCCTTCTTCATGTTAGAGTATGAACTGTCGATGAGGTCCGACGCTAGATCACCTATTCCGTCCCTCTCGTCTCCACCCTTGATTTTGATGTGGCCATCTCCAGTTCATATTTGATTCCGGCTAGACGCAACGGCACGAGGCATGTCAGTGTTGCTGCAAATGGAATTAAACAGATGGAAATGCTGAGCCGGTCGACGCATCCTGGCGAGAAGGAACAACTTAATTTTATTGGCAATATTTCTGTCTAGATAGTTCCTCCGGAGGAAGTGATACCAACGTTCAGAACACCATGCATGTCCGTGAAGGTTGGATCGATCGAAGTCCCACTCCGATCAGTTCCAGCGTGAGCCATCAAGTCTTTTATTTTTCCTATAGTTTTATGCTAAGTACGAGTCCAAGTGGTTTTGGCCTTTTGTGTTCACGTCTTGCCGTGTAATTAATTAGGAAATATATGATTAGCCTAGATAGGGGGAGAGAGAGTCCGATTCTGTTTTGATTTGTTTTTCGTCGGTTTCGTTTGAGTCGCGCGTCGCCTATATAACAGGCAGGCTTCAGCCATGTATCACATGTTGAATTTTATCAAGAGTAAAACTACAGAAAAAGTCCCATGTCGAGGGACACCAAATACCGTGTTCTTTGTTGCTGATTCGTGAGGGATATTGTCGTTGCTGTGCGTGGAGTTCATCCAATCTTTTCAACGCTAGTTTTTGTTCTTACGGTCTCGCATCTCTGTTTAATCGGAAGTTCTTGTTGCTGCTGCTAGTACCGTGAAAGATTGGGCCAAAATCAACGGATCATCTATTTGATCCTTATCATCTCGTATCAGATTCGTCGGGTTTCTCACGGTACTGTTTTGATCTGCTGGAATTTGCGATCTGCTGTTTTGCGTGAAGACTGCTGAAAAGTGGATCGATCTGGTAAGGAGTACTAGTTCGATACGTCTTGGCTGAGTACTACTTTAATTTGTTTGGGTTTTGTGCTTCCTTGCACGTGAAGCTTGGAGTTCTATTTCCACCGTTCGAGATTAAAACGAGTTGTGTCGCCTGCTATGTCTGCTCTCATGTTTTGAAGATTTGTCTGCCGTCGAGGTGCAGCTTTGATATAGATGTCAGAAACAGTCAAGGAGGAGCAGAAAGGGAACATGGGTGATGCAACTGATCTGGATGGGGTCGCGCTACTCGTCTACGCTGAAGATCTTGCTGCGAACGTTCGTGAGGGATTTGACCTCACATGCGACTTTGTCATGCGGTGCCACAACAACCTGAAAAAGAAGATCGACACACGATTGGATGATTTGGGTGCTCAGATTGGTGCTTTGCAGACTATTGTTGAGAACCTGCAAGGGCCAGCGCCGCAAGCTCCACCACCGATCGCGCAGCCTCTGCCCGATGGGCGAGTAGATGAGCGTCGTCTGCCGGTGCAGCCACCCCCAAGAGTTGATGACCACGTTGGCGTCGCTGATCTCGCCGCGGGGTACGTGCCACGACCACGTCACAATGACCACCGAGCTGAAGCTATCGCTCGTGGCGGAGCGAACGGCCGAGATCGTTTCGGTCAGGCTGCACGAGTTCCTATTGATGACGGCATCGGGCGCGTGAAGATATCAATTTCGTCATTCTCTGGGAAGTGCGAGCCAGAAGATTACTTAGACTGGGAGATGCGCGTCGATCAAATTTTTGACGCTCATCGTTACACGGAGGAGAGGAAGATGCAGCTTGCAGCCATTGAGTTCACCGGTTACGCCCTAATATGGTGGAACCAAATTTGCCGCTCACGACATCGTCCGACGAGTTGGCGAGGGATGAAGGATTTTATGAGGCGACGATATGTTCCTGAGCACTATAAAAGAAATCTGTACATCAAGCTGCAGCGTCTTACTCAAGGTAATTTGAGTGTTGATGAATATTTTAAGGAGATGGAATTGCTTATGATTCGTACAGAGACTACAGAGGTCCCGGAAGCGACAATTGCACGTTTCTTTAACGGGCTGAACGTCGAGGTGCAGGATCGAGTTGAGATGGTGGCCTACTGCAATATAGAAGATCTTGTGCATCAAGCTGAACGTGCAGAGCAACAGGTTAAGCGGAGTCAAGTTTTAGGTACGAACACATGGCGACGTTCTCACACAGAGGATGCAGGTGCTTGTTCTAGGCCAACATCCTCTACACGCTCAAATAATTCTTTGCACAAGGAGGCGCCAAAATCAGGAGTGTCATGAGCTGCTTCTAATACCCAATCCAGTGCACATATTGAGTGCTTTACATGTGGAGGCAGGGGACATATGAGGCGTGAATGCCCCAATGCGAAGAAAATTCTGCTCACACAGGATGGCTATGTTTCTGCAAGTGATGAGGAGGAGGTTGTTGATGCGACTAGTGAGAAGTCTGAGGAAGTTGAACACTTGGATTTGGATGGTTATGAACTTGCTGCTCATTGCAAAAATTTGATGGTGCAACGTGTCCAAGAAGACCGTATAGAGGATAAAGGACATCGGTGGAATATTTTTCAGACCCAATGCCAAACTAATAGCACCTCCTGTAAGCTGGTTATTGATAGTGGAAGCTATACCAACGTGGTAATCAAGAGCTTGGTGGATGCATTAGCATTGCCTACATGGAAACATCCGCAACCACACTGTATTGAATGGCTATATGAATCTGGCAAGTTGAAAGTTACTCACAAGGTGCGTCTCAAATTTTCCGTTGGTTGGGATGACGGAAGGCGGCGTGTACTGTAGCCAATGTTTGATAGAGAAATCAAGGTGGATACAATTATTCTGCAGAAGAAGAAGGTCGAGAGGAGTACCTCAAAACCGAGGACGGTTTCGTCTCAAGGGGGAGGGGATGATGTGGCCATCTCCAGTTCATATTTGATTCCGGCTAGATGCAACGGCACGAGGCATGTCAGTGTTGCAGCAAATGGAATTAAACAGATGGAAATGCTGAGCCGGTCGACGCATCCTGGCGAGAAGGAACAATTTAATTTTATTGGCAATATTTCTGTCCAGATAGTTCCACCGGAGGAAGTGATACCAACGTTCAGAACACCATGCATGTCCGTGAAGGTTGGATCGATCGAAGTCCCACTCCGATCAGTTCCACCGTGAGCCATCAAGTCTTTTATTTTTCTTATAGTTTTATGCTAGGTACGAGTCCAAGTGGTTTTGGCCTTTTGTGTTCACGCCTTGCCGTATAATTAATTAGGAAATATATGATTAGCCTAGATAGGGGAGAGAGAGAGTCTGATTCTGTTTTGATTTGTTTTTCGTCAGTTTCGTTTGAGTCGCGCGTCGCCTATATAACAGGCAGGCTTCGGCCATGTATCACAGGTTGAATTTTATCAAGAGTAAAACTACAGAAAAAGTCCCATGTCGAGGGACACCAAATACCGTGTTCTTTGTTGCTGATTCGTGAGGGATATTGTCGTTGCTGTGCGTGCAGTTGATCCAATCTTCTCAATGCTAGTTTTTGTTCTTACGGTCTCGCATCTCTGTTTGATCGGAAGTTCTTGTTGCTGCTGCTAGTACCGTGAAAGATTGGGCCAAAATCAACGGATCATCTATTTGATCCTTATCAGATTTTGTATACTAGTTGGATGTCCACATAGTACTCTGCTGGAATGTGTAAGCCGTCACGAGATAGCACGATGTTGTCGTTCATGATGTCCACACTGGCGAAGGTGATATTCTTGCGTTGAAATTTTTTGCCCAGCGCTGGACAATGCTTCGAGGACCTGCACCAGTGGAACACGAGGGCGTGCTGGCGCATGTGCCGTGGGCACAGACGGTAGTAGTCTTTGTTGTTTGTTTGTGTTCGTCCATAGCTGGTGGGGGATTGGGGTGGAACGAGGAAGAAGAGATCACAGAAGGAATGCGAACTCTCTGCCACAAAGAAGAGACAAAGGCAACCAAACAAAGCAGTTCCTAGATAATTGTCACCGATCTTAGCAGTTGCTTGAAAATGGCAACCGAACAGAGCAGTTGCGGGAAAATAGCCACCGATTTTTCTTTTATAGCCAGATGTATTTTTTATATTTAGTTAATCTTTTTTTTCTTTGACGCAGAAGTTTATTTCGGTCACACTGCATAAAAATACCAACATACCATTCCGAGAACCGAAAACCTTGAGGCACGGAAACTTCGAGGATGCTAGTCTTGGAGCGGGTACAGCGACGAACCAGAGCTCATAGTAGGTGAGCTCCAACTCAAAGATGGAAGGGTGGCTTAACTTAGTCAGCCTTCTATCTTGTTAGGTTAGTTGCTTATAGGTTTAGATAGATATGATTGTAGTCAAAGTGTAATAGGTGATATTATATTATACCAACGTATGATAGATATGATTGTAGTCAAAGTGTAAACGGTGATATTATTGTATACCAATGTAATGATGACATTTGTTCCGTGTTATGAATATAATAGTGTTTTAGTGCATTGTGCAATTAGCCTTTCATGTATTGTGGAATATATGATATATGAGAAAAGCTCAGTGCAAACGGGTAAAGAGAAAACTCCATATATGATGAGATCAAACTAACAGCAACGGAGATCAATGTCCAATCGTTGCCAAACATTGACCTCATCGATGACGGTTTTTGGCCTCCATTGCCGATGAGGTCCTTCACATCAGTAGCGGAGGCGGGGACACAGACCGTTTCTCCGTTTCTGATGAGGGTTTTGACCTGTTTTCGATGTGTCGTTCTATACTAGTGTCCCCAATCACAATGATCAGTTTTTCTTTCGCATCTCCTCATAACATGACTTGAAAGAAGTATATGGTTGACGACTTGAGGCTATCTTCCTCTAGATGATCGATATGCAAACCATTCCAAATGTCGTTTCTGGTATATCACATAGCCCACATAGGACTTACGATGAACAACATTATCAATTTTGTGTTTCTTCCCATTAGTCCACAAACCAGCAATAGATTCAAAAGGTAGGGATAGTATTGTGACCAGTGATATATTTTACATCGAACCAAATCTCACCAGCAAAGGCACAATAAAAAAACAGATAACCATGCATGATTCAGGTTCAGAGCAAAAGACATAAGTAAGGCCATCAACTGATTATCTCTTAACAAGGTTATCTGTAGTAAGAATGCTATTGTGACAAATAAGAAAAGAAAGAAATGTATTATAGGGGAGATTTATTTTCCAATCCCTCATATATGGAGCTTACCTGTAAACCTCTTGACTCAAGTTTCCACATATAGCTTCATCGTATGTATGAGATGCACACATTGAGTTATCTGCGGGAAAAACATATGCAAAAGGTTATTCTAAGTTGTTACCCATCCCGAATGCCTGCAATAGTGGTAGAGTTCTCATTCAAAAATAAAATAAATTTCCCGAAGTATGATCGTTTGACTAGAGTAGTCAAACCAATGGTCATACCAAAATTTACTTTCCTTCCCATTGCCCACTTTCTACCCTAATTTAGCAGCATTAGTACCTCAAAGGACACCTTTCTAGAAAGGGGAAGCCCCAACAGTGTTGGAGATATGCATATTGGAGAGGTAGAACGCGTAACTTGGTTCATTATTATTATAGAATTGCTGCACTAGCCATCTAGACCAAAAGTCCGAACTGATGGAATGGGGTTAGGCAATATATTTATTTATATTCAACACTCCACTCACGTTTAGGCTATTTTAGTCCTTAGCGTGGGATATTAGCGGGCCGCAGGATCTTTTTTTCCTTTTTTTAATCTGCGTGAGCGGGGTCTCGAACTCGAGACCTCTTGGCTCTGATACCATATAGAATTGCTGCACTAGCCATCTAGACCAAAAGTCTGAACTGATGGAATGGGGTTAGGCAATATATTTATTTATATTCAACAATTATACGAAAAATTATTAGAATGACGTACTGCCAATGTATTAATATTTTATTGTAAAGGAGCAAAGGACTAATATTTCAGGTGCTTAATAAAACTCCGAAGAAAGAGGAGATGTTTTGAGCTACAGTAAAAATGAACGACCACGTGTAAGGGCATTATGACTGTACCTGGTGGTTGTACTCTTATTTCGGCCGAAACAAGTTTTTAACAGAGAGTCGACAAATCTTTAACGAGATGTGTTGTTGTCAGACATGGGCGTACTGGCCGCTGTACTGATGGCGGAGAAAAAAAAAGAAACTTCGGGAAAATATGAGCTACAACGAATTTTAGTGAGATGCCGAAGAGCAACTGAAACCAGAAAATAAACAGAGGAGATAACGAGCATCGCTGCAGTGACTCGTCACCGTACTAGACGCCGTACTGCGACCAAGAAAAATATGCTCGTACCAGAAATTTTACAACAACCTCGGTATGGCCGCATCGGCCATACCTGTGACTGTACTGCCTTGTATACAGGTATTGAGCACCCGAAGGCCCCGAACTAGGTAACACTAGATCATATTTTTGCCTCTTTTGTTTTTTCCACCTCTAAACCTCCTACACATTCCACCTCTAAACCTCCTACACACCTCAAAGGATCTCTTCACACGTTCGCCTTTTGTTCCATTCCTGGTACACAAAAAATCTACGATATGTTTCTCCTTGAATTCTCAAATTACATTTTGCAAAACCATGCTCAATCTCTTATTATCATTCATCTAGGTTGTATGTTATGCATGAACCATTTTTCTTGTTGAGCATGTTTTGTAGTATTATTTAGAGGAGTACTACACCTGTAAGTGAAAGAATGAAGATGCCGCCTAGAGGGGGGGGGGGGGGAGAGGGGGTGAATAGGCGGTTACCAATTTTAACCTTTTCTTATTAATTAAGGCTTAACAATATATCACAAGGTTGACTAGATGTGCAACTAGATGAATACAACCTATGTGATACAAGCAAGAAGATACGAAGCGGAATACAAGTAGTAAAGGTAAGAAGTAACCGCAATGTGGACACGACTGCACTGTTTCTCGTAGTTACTTCCCAATGGAAGTACGTCTACGTTGGAGGGGTGTGGAGCCTCCAAGGCACTCCAATAGCACGGATGTGCTCACCCTATTCTCCGTGAGCTTCACCCGCAAGGGATTGGCTCTTTCCACTATGAGGTCGACTTAAAGGCGTTGACCAAACCGGTACACAAAATTCGAGGAACTCCACAATGAGTTGGAGCCTCCCAACAATGTCTCGGAGCTTAGCAACAAGATAAAGCTCCGAAACCCACAAAGGCCTCCTAGGGTCACAACCAACCCAAGTGGCAATCCAGAAAGATGATAAGCTTCTCAAACTTCACTTCCACATATAACCGTGGAGAACTTAAACCGATGCACCTAATGCAATGGCAAGAATACAAGAAGTGTTCAAATCTCTTCACTCTCAAATCCCACCAAATCAACTAATGCCATGGAGGAAGAGCAAGGAAGCAACAAATGAATCCCAGGATCTAGATCCAAAGACTACCGGCCCCTCACTAAGATCTCCTCTCTCTTTTCCCTCGAGAAGGAGCAAGAATCATTGGAGGGATTGAGAGAAAGCCAGCTCAAGGAAGGTCAACAATGGAGGTAAAACACGAGCTCAAGAGTTGGGGAACCGTTGGGGAAGAAGACCCCTTAAATAGGTCCCCCGGAAATCTGCCCGTTATGTGCAATTTTCGTGCCTAGCGGTACTACCGCTGCGAGCAGCGGTACTACCGCCAACTGGGCTCCCGGCGGTACTCGGCTGAGTACTGCTCCCGAGCGCAGCGGTACCTCGCGGTACAACCACTGCCACCAGGGAGCGGTACTACCGGTAAGCAGGCCAGTACTACCGTTGGACAAGCCTCGAATAAATTCGAGATATTCCAGCGGTACTATGTGGCTGCTACCGCCTGGCTACCGTTACGAGTATAGAGGCGAAATCCCTCCTGGCGGTACCTTGAGCGGTAGTTCCAGCGGTACTACCGCTGCCTCGAAGGCGTGATACTGTCCGCGGTACTATAGCCGGGGAAAGCACCTAGAGTGCTGCAGCAGTACTGCTCCTAGCGAGAGCGGTACTACTGCTGCACTCAGCGGTACTACCGCCAGACAGGAATTCTGCCTGGTACAAGAAGTGCAATAACTTTTGCCAGGAAACTCCAAACGAGATGAAACCAACGAGGTTGGAAAGAGAGCGACAAGAGCATCCCTAAAAAAACACAACAAGTCACCACACATGGAAAGGTGTGAAACTTTCCTCAAGGTTAAACCGATAATATTTCCAACACCGAAAACACAACAAATTTTCCATAGAAATTCGTTTTCAAAGAACCTAGGCTTGTCACAAAGATCACGACAAACACCAAATCCCAACAAAGATAGAGGCCAAATAAGAACCAAGAAAGTTGATGCCAAGGATGCAAAGGTTTGAGCTCTCTACGACGATACTATCAAGTAACTCATTCGAGAGCCCCTCTTGATGGAACGTAATATATCCTATAACTCTGTCTCCCAACTAACACCATGAGACCGATAAAATAGAAATCCTATCAAGATATACCTTTGCCTTGCACATTCCACTTGAGCTAGACGATAACGATCTTGATCTCCTCAAGTGGACCATCTTTCTTGATTGCACTTTGCTTGGTGAAGACTCACATGTTGCTCCCTCATACTCCATTATGGGAAAGCCTCTGTTAGGCACATCTTCACCTTGACCATTATCTTGATGACGCCCACAACTTGACGTCATCCTCCATAGGCTATATGAAGTCTTCCTTTTGATGCAAGCCCATGAGATACCTAACCCCACATGGATACTCCAAACAAACATATATCATGGGTTAATTCACAAAGCTATATAGACAATTTCTTACCATACCATTGGATCACAAGATCCCACATGGTACAACATGTAGCTTTGTGTGTTAATCACTTGAATCCATTCTTTTCACTTAGCCTTGCTAAACCTTATATCTTTTCTTCTTTCGATCATCTTCAAATATGTTCATTATATTCAATGACCTTGATGACATTCAACCTTGAACCCAACACATGGAGTTCAAGCGTTGCCTATGGACGAACCTATAATGATATCTCAATATACACATTAGTCCATAAGGATTGTCATTAATTACCAAAACCACACATGGAGAAATAATGCTCTTTCAATAAGAACAAGGGGAATCATTGTTTTTAAAATCTATTGGACAAATAATTTATTTTGATTTATTATTTAGATGAACATGAGGAGTCAAACTCGTGCTAACCAGCCTATCGAGGAGAGGAACAAAGATCGCGGAGATGAATACATGGGCATTGAGTTGAGGAATAAGGTCCACTACATACGCTTCCGCATACTCAATGAGTGTGAAGTGAAGACCACCAAATGGGCATGCCCCATCACATCAGACGTGGTGGAGATGCGTTTATACTACGCCTGGGCATTCATCGGGCTGGGCCTGGAAAAATCCGACATGCAAAACCTAGACTCGAGCCCGGTCCAATCCAAATGAAAAAAAAGAATATTGAGCCCGAGCCAGGCTCGAAGATACAAAAAGAGCCGGGTCACACCTCCGCGTAAACTCTCTAATTCGCGAGCACTATGTATCGCTTATAGCGAGCTGGTGCTCCGACTTGCCCGCACCAGCCTCTTCTATTTTTCTTTTTTCTTTTTTCTTTTTCGAGGGTACTACACTAATATTTTTATATCTTTTTTCATATTTATTTTTTATGGAAATATATGAATATTTTTTTATCGTGATCTAGTTTTTATTACAGGTGAACACTTTTTAATTTATTGTGAACCATATTTAAAGTTCATTTTTTAAATGATCTAGATTTAAAAAATTCATTTTTGAAAATACTTCAGATTTTGAAAAATGTTCATTTTTGAAAATGGTTCAGATTTTTTTGAAAAAATCTTTTTTAAAATGGTTCAGATTTTGGAAATATTGGAAAGTTGTTCGTTTTTAAAATTCTTCAGATTTAGAAAATGTTTATTTTAAAATGGTTCAGATTAAAAAAATGTTCATATTTAAAATTTTGGATTAAAACAGTGAACATTTTTTTATCCCGTTGATGCACACCTAGTTAAATCCGAACATTTTTCAAAAATTGTTCAACCATTATTCAGAATACCATAAAAAACTAAGGTATGGGCCGACCCATGTGGGGAAATCGTGCGAGCAAGGTGTGTGAGCATGAGCGTCACTCGCTTGAGGCGAGGTATATGGGTACCCCTCTAATTTCCCAAGCTCGAGCTCGGCCAAAATATCAGGCCCAAGCTGACCTAAATACAAGCCCAACCCATCCCGGCCCGGGTTTTTCGGGCTGGGTCGTCGGGCGGGCTGCCCATACCCACATATATAGTCTATATCTAGGAGACATCGGAAATCCATATCAGGTCATGGATGCAGATGTACCCACTGCTCAAAAAACAATTTTCAAAATGTCAAAAAAATAAAATTTCGGATATAGTTCAAGACATTTTATGTTAGCACAAAAAGTTTCGCAAAGAAAAGACATTTTTTGTGACATGTGCAAAAAAGATAAATCCGGGCGCTCCAAAATGACTTTGTACGAGACATTTTTTTTGTCTTTTTTGCATATGTCACAAAAAAGTCTTTTCTCCGTGAAACTTTTTGTGATAACACAAAATGTTCTGATGTATATCCGAATTATTTTTTAAGTTTTTATATTTTGTAAAGGTTTTATAAATATTTTACACAACGGGTGCATCTGCACCCCGTGACCCGAAACGCCGTTTCTAGGAGACATGAACTAATACTAGAAGAGGATGGCGCGCTTTGCTGCGCCCCAAAGGTACTATTACGGTAATCAATACATGACATGTTATTTCAGTAACATTAGACGCTCAGATCATGTACACATTCATAATCTTTTTACAGGCAGCTGTTGTAGGTGGCCAGGTATCAGCAGTATAATCCATAAACTGCACAAGTATCAAATTTTAATTTCTTAATCTCCGTTCGAAGCGAGCCCCGCACCTGGTGCATGGAGGTAGAGGAGTGGCTCGTCGGGAAGGAGGAGGCACGGTGAGGAGGGGGTGGAGAGGATGGTTGCTCGTGTGGCTCGTCGGCTGAAGCTATGGACAACCAGGAAGTGATGGTGGCCGCGTGGAGAGGAGAGCAACGACAACCCTCAAGGTCGAATCCCTACTGTTCTTTCGATCAAAGGTACCGAATTCACGGCCAAATCGATAAGAGTTGTGGCGGAGCGGCAAGTTCGAGGCCAAATCGATGGGAGGTGGCCAGTTATCTGCAATATAACCCATATAATGTAAAAGTAACAACTTTCAATTTCTTAATCTTCGAACGAGGCGAGCCCTGCGCCTGGTGCATGGAGGCAGAGGAGTCTTAGTGAGCGGGGTTTGGTCGAGGTACAACTAGAGGTAGAGCTTGCATTAGCTGCTCGTGCGCGTGCGCGTGCTTGTAGGGAAGGAGGAGGCACGATGAGGAGAGGAGGGTTGCTCGGCTTGCTCGTCGGCTGAAGCTATGGACAACCAGGAAGCGATGGTAGCCGCGTGGGGGAGGAGAGCAACGACAATCCTCAAGGTCAAATCCCTACTATGACTTCGATCAAAGGCGGTGAATTCACGGTCAAATCAGTATAAGTTGTGGTGGAGCGGCCAGTTCGAACCAAAGTGATGGAGAGGAGGTAGCACGGTCACCAGAGAAGCGGCGGAGGGCGACATAAAACTTTCAATTAGCAGTTGGCGTGCCCACGTTGCTCTTTTTCAATTTAGCAGCAAACCAAAGTGTTATATTTTGCAGCATAAGGTGTCTTTTTTTGGATTGATCGATAAATTTTGACAAAATTTACATCAATTACAGTTGTTCAAGATTTTTTTTTGCCTCATACGTCCTAAAAATATTTAAACCCTAAAATATATAAGCTATTGGATATGGTTTAAGAGAAGAGCAGCTCATAGATTCGTGTGCGGTTGTTAGAAAATTCATTTCTAAATTTTGTGTGTTCAAATAAACCAACGGATATTATTATTCTGACCTCAATTTGATGTACACTAATGTATTTAGCAAGAACCAATAAGACGATGACATGTGGCTCAACCTAGGAGCTCAAATCCTAGGGAGGTTAGATATTGTAGAGATGAGTACATTTTTTTCTGTAGGGAAGAAAAAGATGATAGCAGTGGGTGCAGGACAAGACAGGCCTGGGCTGTCTGCTCTTGGTGTCCAGGGGTCCATTGGTCCATCTCCATCCCATCTTCTTTTCCATTGCTCAAAGCAGATTACACTATTCATCTCTCTCTAGCTGCAGTTATTATCGAGCGGTAGACCCCCGAGTTAGCGTGGCGGAGAACCAGATGCCTCTGATGCGTGAGTGGTTGGTGTTTCTTTCTCTGCCTTTTCTGTATTTCTTCACTCCTAGTTACAATATTATTACTCCACCACTATCGCTCATGCGCTGAAATGTCAAAGAAAAAACAGTAGGAGTATTACTATTGCTCTGTGGAAGTGGAGATAGACGGTAGTAGTCCGACTCCCCACGCTTCTTCCCCACCTTCCCCTCTCTTCTCCCTCTCCAAATCCAAATCCAAATCCCCACCCATACTCAACACTGAGCTCCACACTCCACCCAGCTCCCCCTCGCATCTTCCCATCCCATGGTGGATCTACGCGCTGGGCTTGAGGAACAGAGGTGAGGACTTCCGCCAATCATCTGGACGTTCTTGCCGTGATTTGTTAGCTACCATGTTCTTGAGCTGAGAGCTGAGACTCCTCGGTCTGGATCCATCCCCGAAGTGATTTTTTGCTGGTCCTTCCCACCTTCTCATCTCTTGCGGCAAGAAGATAAGGCGGCCGTCGGTGGATCACTTTCTTTGGATTTTTTCTTCTCCTTCTCGTACGTGCTGGATCTTGACTCCTGTTGATGCATATGCTGACTTAATTTGCTACACGGAGAAGATTCGTGACTCATTCTTGCCGGTTTTTCTCAGATTTGGTGCGGATTATGTCATTCCCTCTCTATTTCTGTGCTTTGCTAGCTAGACCGTAATATTACTTTTATTTTTCCAAGCTGAAAAATCCCCTTTAGGCCAGAGAGCCCGAGATTAAGCAGTTTAAAATACTTTCTTCTGTTGATTCCTCACAAGTCACAACATATATTCCTGGTTATACTACCCCCGTCCCACTTTGTCCATTTTTCTCTATTTATTTCCCCATCAACAGAGCACTACAAGACGAGCTAACCTTGGGTGCTTAGCAACTGTTCATCTCTTGTTAGCTCATATCGTCTTTGTGAATCCTTGCAAGAGCTGCGTGAAGCTTCCCACCGATCTGCTTCTTGGTTTGCCCGCACCACTCCCCTTGTGCTTTACAGTCTGATATTTCATGTGGTTTGGACTAATCCAAGAACTCGCACTACTCCGCGCTTCTCTTCCCCCTCTTCACTCCAATCTCTCTTGCACCTCCCGTCCACATAAAATGACACGCTAGATTCCCCAAGATGAGCTCGACCGATGGTTGGACATGAAATAACATGGGCCTTGGTTTCTCTTTGCAGGTGCCAGATGAGGTAGTTGGGGGCGGCCAAGGTTCTTGCTTTCCCAACTGGTGAACACACCACGTTGCTTCATTCACCAGATCGATGCTATCCAGTGAGCACCCTTCAGACCCCTCATGCTCCTCCAAGTCGTCTGTGGCCTGGGGTGTGGGTGCTGCTGATCCAGCGACGTCCCCGGCCACCACCGACACGCCGTCTCCGGCACACCAAGAATCCCCAGATCTTGTCCAACCGTGCCCCACCTTCTCCATAAGGTGAGCCTTCTCATTATTGATTCAGTACTACCTCGCGATATGGATTAGCAGCTTTGGGGTTTATTTATCTTAATGGTGGATTTGCGTCTTTCTGGTGCATACGTGCAGACGGATTAATTATTGCCTGCACTGTTTCATTGAGGGGTGGGATCGATGATTGGGTGTGAACTGTTGCTTTCATGGGGTTAATCTCTGTGTTGTTGTGGTGGCCTGGAGGGTATCTGTGCCTCTGTGGGTGTGGGGGAAGGGTCCAAGAAACTGAAACAAAAGGGATTCCTTGCTTCTTGAATCTAATTTGGCAGCTGCTTACAGCTACGTTTCATTATTTATTTATTTATTTTTCCATACTTACATGGGATAAATAAATAGGATTAGGATGATTTCAGTTCTATGTAGATGTTTTCCCCTCCTTTTCTTCCCCTCTTTGACATATTACTAAAGCCGTTTGAATCTGCTTCAGTTCTGTCCGGGGCTTGTGGGTTAAAAGGAGAAGAAATGTAGGATGCGTCTGAGAGTGGTGAGATATAAAATCCAGAACCGGTGTTACCCTCCCTATTGGACGCGGGTATGACAGATTCTATTATATGGAATGACAAATCGATGTATAGGGCACATTTTGATAGCCTGATCAAACACCTATTCTTAAAGTTTGTTTGGAAGGTTTGGGCGCCGGAGAAGCGATGCTTCTTGGCTGGTTGTTCATGCAGGAGTAGATCCCAACCTCAACGATACCTCTGCAAAAACACCTCTGAGACTGCTCGCGACTTTGGTATGTTGCTCACTTGCGTGTGCGTCTTCTGGAATGCGGCCGATCAGATGACTGGTTGGTGACTAAGGATTTGACAAAGGCCAACACTTCACAAGTGATGCTCACTCTTAGGAGATGTGGAAGGAGCAGAACTGTGTTTTTTGGAGTGAGCTGACAGTGGCAGATGGGTTTTTGTGATCATTAGGGAAGAACTGTCCATGTATGCAAAGGGTGGTAGTGTTTCAATGTTTACTCTTTACTGTATTCTTTGGTTGATTTGTCTGACAACTTTTGTTAAAAACAAGGTAAAACCTAAAATCTCTCTCTCCCAACCAAAACCCATGGCCACCGTGACACTTACAATATTCTATTGTAGTTCAGGTTAGGTTAGTTGGACATGAATTTATGTCAAATTTGATATGCAATTTTAATCCGAATCAGTTGAACAAAATGAACGGCTGCGTGCATAAATCGATGAAGAGGCCGGGGCATTACTCCTTTCCAGAAAAAAGTCGAACAAAATGTATTAAAACTCAATTCTAATCCAAATCATTAATTCAAAAGAAATGTTTTTCCTGTATATATGCTAATGGCCAAGTGTTTTTTTTTCCAGAGATTATACTTTTGATTCGAGGAGCAAAGGCATCAAGAGAAATTGGCCTTTCCACCCACAGTCGCTGGAGCTTTGCTTCAAGCATGGTGTTAAAGATCTACTACCTCCATTTGAGCCTCCCGATTTGCTCCGATCAAGGTCTTTTTATACTTGCACAGACTCTGAGGGATCTGCTGCATGCTCAGAAGTCGATGCTTTTGTTGGTTTGGTAAATACTAGAGAAGCTGCTTCGTCAAATGTGAATACAAGTGGTATCAACCTCCAGTCATGTCAATTAGCAGATGAGTCACTTGGTCCATCTCAATACACACCACAAGAGGATGGGAAGACTTCTACTGATCGAAGTGGAAATACAAATGAACCAGGCCATAGTAATGAGGTTATACAAGCAGATCAGGAAGATAATATTTGCACCAAAGAAATTCGACGGACAGAGGTTGCTCGACCCTCTTGTCGGATTAAAAATCTTGGTTCATCACATGAGACTTCAGAAAAGAAGGGCAAGTTGTTAGTCAAGTCAGTCTCCGTGAAAAATATCCACCACCAGACAAAAGATGTATCATCTAACTCTAGTTCGGTTTTGGACCCAACGGCTTCGAAAACCTGTCCTGTTTGCAAAGTGTTTTCTTCGACGTCGAATACCACTTTGAATGCACACATAGATCAGTGTCTTTATGCTGTGTCTAATACAGAACTCGTAGTAGAGTCAGTTATTGTGAAGCCAAAAGTGAAGCAGATAAAGAAGCAATTGATGGTTGACATTTACAAGACAGCCCTTCCATACACACTTGAGGACCTTGATCGGAGGAATGGAACTAACTGGGCAATCGAACTGTCTGTGCCAACCATGAACAAGGTTTGCACTAAGAACCGAAGCGCAAAAGTGGCACCATCTGAAGCAAGAGATGGAGAAAGAGATCGAGATGTCTATGTTGATTCAAATGGCATAAAGATCAGAATTTTATCCAAGCCTGTTGATGCACCAGTGGTGTTGAAGGATGAACTTAGTTTAAAGAAAGTTGCAAAGTACGAGACTCGAAAGAGTATGTCAATGACCAAGGCGTTGTTGAATCTGAAGCATTCCAAAATAAAAAGTTGAAGGTACATGGAAGGAAGTGCAACAGACCAAACCATTTGAAATCCCAGGTATGCAATGTAGGTAGTTTATTGCATATATTTTTTTATGCAATTTAAGTATGCTTGTGTTTAACTTACATAACCTTATCCTTGGACTTAAACCATTTTGGATTCAGTGGAGTTCAGACACGACTTACAATTTTTTAGACTTCTTAGATTTTGGTTCAGATTCTGCGACTTGCTTGCTTATTTCATAAGCTCTCTACTTCTGAAAAGTTTGATCAAGTCACAGTAGTATTTAAAATGTATCCTCTGTGGGCTAATTTACTTCAAATAATCATAAATAGTTTTGCCATGTTGGTGGTGGATTTTTTAATGTTACTGAATTTATTTGCCAAATAATTTATCACTTCCATATGATGTTAGTTAGCTCTCCAGTATTTTATTACTTACATTCTTGCTTTTAACCTTTAATTTGTTCCGTTGATACTTGTCCAGGATGGAGGTATCCATGATGACACCTCTGAGGAGGAGCCGGCCGTGCATACACGGAAATCTACTGAAAGCATCAATTGTGGTGGTTCAGAAGCTTTAAGGCGATGGGTGTGCTCCAAACGCTCAGATACCACTAAGAGTTTTAACACAAAGCTTAATAGTAGAGCATCAGATAGTATGAAACCTGGAACAAAGAAATTAGCTAGGAGCTGCATGCTTGGCTCTGATCATCCTCAAATTGCAGAAAGTATTACTGATGCATTTTCTTCACGGACAACAGAAGAGATAGCCACCACTTCAGAAGTCAATGAGGATGAACAGGGAAATGATTGTTCAAGATTACTTGGATCAATTCCTAAATGGTCATCAGAAAATGCTCCACACATCTGTCCAAAAGTACCTAGATCAGCTGCCACTCTTGCAAAAAGAAAAATCAAGGAGATTGGAAGAAGAGAAGCTTCTAAGTCTAATAAGTATGATACAGCGAGGAGGATTTCCACCATGGCAAAAAGCTCTGAAGCTTGTCATTCCGTCTCCATTACAGGACTGAGTAAAGAACCAAAGAGGACAGTATCTACTTCCAAGGTGTTAAGAAAGCATAGATCTGTGTCGAGGACTCGCAAGCGTGATTTTTCACCTTCTTTAAGTGGTCTAGTTCATGGTTTTGTTCAAGAGCATGAACTTGATCACAGACATGTAAACAGTAAGTTCAGTGTTACAAATAATGGCACCTCCAAGAAGGTTACAAATACTGATGTGCCAACATTGGGGCAAGGGGATCATCAGTGTGATGTAGAACTACGAACAGCAAGTACACATGTGGATTATGAAGGTGAAGAACATGCAACTCAAGTGCAATATACCTCAGTCTCCAGAAATACTAACGAGGACTGTTGCAGTGCAGTAAGTAGTGGTTCTTTGAGTCCTGAAAATAGCAAAACAGCGGGTGACGTCTTGGCCAAAGGTAGTTTATCAATGGAAGATCCATGCTCGACCGAGCAATCGGCACATCATAATCATGCATCGAACGCTGTTGCCAATAATAAGATGGAAGAATGGAAAACGGATCCAGCTTCAATTAAGGAATCTAGCACCTGCTTCACTAATAACCGGGACGTGGGTCTTGCAACTCCTCAGGATAACTCGTCAATAACATCAAACAGAGAAGACTCTAACCAGGATCATGTTTTTTTGGCATTTGATCGGCACTCATCCTACTCTCCTATTTCGATTGCCTCGAGTATGTCTCCTCCAATAACTCTGAAGGACTCAAGAATTGAAGAGTCAAGACCAGGCCCATCCACCATAAATGTTAGGACAGTTGAAGAGAGCATGTCTGGGAGCTCAAATCAAGAGACGAAGTCGATGCCTCCTGCAAGAGAAGGTGAACAGTTGCCTAATGAGAAGCTCTATTGTTGCTCTTGTCGGGAGAGCATCTCCAGGGAGCCTCATTTAGACCATGAAAGTTCAACTGCCAGATCAGACACTTTTACTAGAAAACAGGTTCCACAGTTGCACATGGGTTTGCGGACATCATCATCTTTCAGCACATACCAAAGAACATATACAAAGGCAAACCCTTGCTTAGATTTACATGATCAGCCATTGACTGGCAAGGTTTCAACTGCATCTAGCATGAGCTTCCCGTCTTATACGACAGATTGTATCAGACCATCATTACCAAGTCAGCTTCCATCACCACCAAGTCCTATGCTGAGACTGATGGGCAAGAACTTGATGGTGATGAACAGCCAGGAGAGTGGGCATCTTCAAGCTCCAAGTTCAGAGTACATCCTGAGAGGGAATTACATGACACCCGTTAGCTTCGTGCCTCCAAACCACCAACATAGTGATTCAGCATTTATCGGCAGAACTCCATCAATAACAAGTCAACAAATTCCCCTTCCAAGTGTTCAAGCTGGCAACTTTGTTGGGCCTCCAATGCATGGTGGTTTCATGGTGCAGCCTAATCATCATTCTTTGCAGAAGCCATACACAAACCTTGCTCCAGTCATGCAGCACCCTACCTACATGATGAAAGAGGTTATTATGATTTATGATGATCCTCCTGAATGCAGAAGCGAACCACAAGTCGGTGTGCTTCTTCCCACTGGAAACTATCCAACATCAGTCTCAGTTCCAAACACTTCTGCGCCGAGGCCATTTTACTGCCATCCATCACCAGTCCAGATTTTGCCAAGGGAGAGCTTTGCTGGATCCATGCCTGCTTTCACCAACATTACCCCAATGGCTGGTGTTAGCATGTTTAGTCAAAGGAATCAAGTCAGATATAGCCAACCATTACATGTCCAGACACCAGAAGTTTACTTAAACCCGCCGCCTGTCTATTATTCACGGGATTTCCGGTGACAACTCAGTAACCCAAATGACCAAGAGAACTGCATTTGGCTTTTTCGTCATCAATGCCAAAGTGAGGGAAATTTGAGCTTTGTGATGGGTCTAAATACTGGGATTTGTGAACCTGTCTAAGATGTCTTGACTCTCAACAGGATTTTTATTTTTAGATAGATTTGGTTTCTTTAGTTATCTTTTCAGGCAAACATGTTTGCTTTCAAAGTATTTTAATTACATTGTGCAAAGTTGTATTAGATTACAGAATTGCGTTTGATGAAGCATATATTTCACTATTTATCAAACAAAGCAATAATGATATACTTCCTGGCAAGTTCGTCTACCATCTCTTTTCAGCACTTATCTTCCACTCTGCTCCATCGAAAGTTCCTTGCTAGTCTGTGACACCTGGTGCAATTGCAGAAAATATGTTACCGAGATAACATTGTTGAACTAAATTGAATTGGATCAAAGGAAAATCATAACTGTATGCCCCTTCTTTTTATTGTATACAGGAATATATGTATAATTTGACTCAGTTTATGAGCTAATTTGGAGTCATGAGTGGACAAATTTGGCCTGACCAACTTCTATCATCTTTCAGATACGTTTTGTTGTAGCATAGTACTCCTACAAACTAAGTTTTGCATAACTGATGACTCAAGACTGCTGACCATACGATTAAGATAAAGGCAGGTTCTTCAGACCATTCAACGCTGAATGACAACGGGATGATAAAATCTGATCTGTGCATGGTGCCTATGTTGTATTTCAACAGTTCGTTTCAGTCTCCGGACTACCATTTTTGCAACCCGTTTGCAAGTACTAGTTGGTGCGATACACAGGCATGACCAAAATATACCCATTCCAAATTCTTATAAGCGTGGCGGATAGACTGGCTTGGCTAAGCTGACGTTGTACACCACTTCGCTTAAAAAAAAGTCAGACCACAAGAAAAACACGGAAGAAAACATGACTTGGAACAAATAAGATCTGCAAGTGAAACAAAAAATGGACCAATTTAGATTAGTGGAACAAACCATGAGTACGAAAGAGGAAAACAATTTAAGACCACATAACAAAGGAGGACTTCTAAGGGAAATAAATCCTCGGACCGGATGTAATACAGTTTTAGTGTCCATGAATTAAAATAATGTGTGCCAATTGACCATATTTTTAGAACAAATAGAACAAAGTTTTAACACGAGAAATAAGTCATGACTGCTAGCAGAACATAATTTTACACTAAGTACAATAAAAGTTTTAGCACCAGTGAAATAAACCACAACAATAGGCGGGAAAGTTTGGGCTAAAGCATACAAAAAAATCCACAGCCAATGGAAGAAATCATGACTTCAAGGGTAGACCGAGTGAAACAAAAATTTAGCGTACATGGAACAAATAACGACTTGTTGGCAGAATACAACTTTGGGTTAGGATGAAACGGAAAATTAGTTGGAACAAAAAAATGCAAGCAGAACAAAATTTGAACAATAAATTTAGAGCATGTGAAAAAAATCACGCGTAAATAAAGAACATGCACAAAATTAAAGCTTAGACACATGAGTAACAAATCATGAATACTAGCAGAACACATCTCTATATAAGTAAAACATTATTAGACTAAATGGAAGAAATAGTTGAGAGTTGCGAAAAAATAGGAACATGATTGTAAAAAGAAAGGTTAAAACTAAATTGAGGAAAAACGGAAAAAAGAAAAAAAAGAAAAAAAGCGAAAAAATGAGATTAAATAGGAAGGCATCCATTGGCATGAGGATAAGGCCAGTCATAGTGGAACTAAATTAGATTAGTAACATGCATGTGTTACTACCGGTGCAGTGGGTAGTGACATATGTGTGGTGTCGTACAAGTTTTCATTTATTAGGTTGCAGACTCAAATTGAATTGGTATATTTGATGTTATGGTGATATATTAGTCTAGTCATAGTGGGTGATATACTATTATCATGAGCCGAAAACATGGGCTTGTCTGGCTCCAATGTTTTCTCTGCATGGGCTGAAATCATGGGCTCTCCGGGCTCCAACAGTAGTAATTTGGAGCCGGTCCAACGTGCGAAAAAAAGTACTCCAGCAACGAAGCGTCAATGAATTCTCTAATGTCGGAGTTGAGGTAACTTCCCGAACATCTCTTCACTTTTCCCCCGTCTGGTGCTTTCCTCTTTCCCCTCCGGCGCGCGCAAGGCTTTATCCACCGCTGCACGCTAAATCCCCTCCACGACTTCTATACCTACACGGCGCGCCGCTCGCCTCCGGTGCGGTTTTCCTAGCAGTTCCCATTCCTCCCGACTCCCAGCCCCGCGAAGCTTCGTCGCGCGCGCCAGGTACGTGATTTCCCTCCCGGTTCTTCCTCCAATTCGGTGCGAATTCCATGGAAAATCCGCATAGTTTGCAACGGGGATTCGCGTTCCTGGTGGTGATGGCAGCCTGTTGGGTAGTTTCTGGGATTTGGCGGCCTGGTAGGAAATGTTCCCCGGGGCCGAATGGTCGGGGGCTCGGGGCTGCTGTCTGGCGTATAGATTTGGGGTGTTTGTTTTAGCAGAATCATCACAGCCAAACCGTACAGATCTAATCAGCTTCTGCCGAATCGGGTTTAGTCCTTTTTTTTCTCCCAGTTTGGTGATCAGGATTTCTAAAATTAGAATGGCTCAATTGGATTTCACAACCGGGGGCAAGGATTTAGGCCAGCGACCTGCAAGCCTGTTGCTTCTGGGCTCTTTTCTCACTGGGATTAGATTTAGAGGAGAGAGTTCGACCGAATTGCGGTCGGCGCAAATTAGCGTGGATCGTGCTGCTGGGACGGAGAATCTAATCGGATCTCTTCCCAAGTTACCTTTCGAAAAAAAAGGCAGCTGCGAGCAAGTTAGCTGTACATGCTTAGCAGCTAGGCCTGGAATTCGAGCCGAGCCGAGCTGGCTCAGCTCGACTCGTTGAAGCTCGGTCAACTAACGAGTTAGCTCGGCTCGACTCGTTTAATAAACGAGTCCAGAAATGAAACTCGGCTCGGCTCGCTAAACTAGCGAGTTTGCTCGTTTAACTCGGTAAAACTATTAAAATGTATTATAATAAATTATATATATAATTATTTCTAATTATTTGGGCATGTATAATTCAATTATCACAACAATCAGCGACAATAAGACACTATTAAGTAATATCTAGTTGCTGAACTAGCATAATTCGGAAAAAATATTCACAAAGACAAGAATACATGTAACGAATTTATTTTACCGAGTTAAACGAGCTAAACGAGTAGCTCGAAACTCGGCTCGTTTAACTCGAACTCGTTTACCGGCTAAAATGAAAACTCGACTCGGCTCGTTTAGAAACGAGTTCGAGCCAAGCCGAGTCAAGTTCCGAGCTACTCGTTTAACTCGCGAGTTCCGAGTTTTAATTCCAGCCCTATTAGCAGCCCAAGAAAAGTATCTTCTTCACACAACACCAAGGAGATGGAGAAGAGTCGGGAGGGTATTACAAGACAACCCATTAGATCTGGATGTCGATTTTTTGGTGTTAGCCACTGGCTACTCATTAGAGATAGTATTCAAGAATTTACACCAAAGGCCATTAAGGCCCAGCTTTATTGCAAGCAAATGTTCAGTGGGATCAAAGATATCTAGACAATGGGACGGGAAAAGGTTTAGGATGAAGGATTTTGGTTTGGGGGGAGTAGGGCGCAAGAAACACCGACGGGCTATTAGGACAAAGGGAGAAGCTTCCTTTTGTGAATCTTACCTGATAACATCTAATGCAGGTGATGCTTTTAGCAACAACAGGCTTAAAATAATGTCGATGATTTACGACGGGTATCAAAGTGATGATCGGCAAAGTGAGGAGGTTCAATCAGCATACAAAAAGGTCAGTGGCGGTGATGAGGAGATAAGGGGTTATGTAAATTTGGATGAAGCTGAAGAGCAAAATGAAGAAAATGAGTGGAGTTGGGTGCCCCAAGAGAACGATTCTATTGCTGAATCAATTTCTTCACTTGACAAAACACAAGAAGTTCTTGAAAGATTCTTCAAGAAAAATGATGCTTTTGAATTGGGTAAGTTATTTTCTTCTTCAACGATATTATGCGTCTCTTTTTATTTTTAATTTGGACTATTGGTAGTAATCAGTAGTTACCTTTACCCCCCGTTGTGCTCGTGAACCACCATATCTATGGTAGCTTGAAGGATCTAGTGCTTTGGTGAATGCTTAAAACCTTCACTGTCTGCTGGAACTGGAGCTTTGCCAAGCAGCGCCAATTGGCCCCTTATGAGTTTACAAAATTTTAGATTCCATAACATATCTGCTGAATTTACCGGGCACCTGACTACTGCTAATTTTTAGTTTTTTTTTTCAAATTTGTCCAGTTGTATCTGTTAATACTTAATAGTTAATTAGGGTCCTGCCCTTGCAATACGGTGTCTGATGGAGTGCTGCATTTATGTAATACATGCAAAAACTCCCATTTGTTTTTTCTGTTAATGAATAAATTCACATAAGTTAATAGTAACTACTCATGGCATTTTTGTTTTTAATCACAGACGATGAAGGTTCCTGGCAGTATTAAGAATCCTTGCAACATCATTGACATATTTTTTTTATATATATAACATAGTTTTTCACGAGCTTTCCACATCATAGTTAGCTTTTGGAGTTACGCGAATAGCAATGCATGGCCTTCCTAAAGTGTTCAGTTTATGTTTGATGAATCACTTAACTCCAATTATTTTTGGCTGTAATAGAAATTGTGTCATCCCTATTTGTAGTGGACTATTCATGATATCCCACGATTGCTGTAATGTTCTCATATTTTAGCGTTCAGTCCTTCTATTTATTTTGTATGCTTGTGTTAAACTACATGTAACAAGTACTTTGTTCTGCCTGTGTTCTTTTTTCAGAGACGCAGAAATTAGCAGAACTTGGCATGGAGTTTACGGCTGATGACACCAGAGTTTTACCGGATGTAGAGGCTGATGTGCTAGGAATGGATCAAAAGATGAAACATCTTGAGCAGAAACTGAAGGTGGCGTCAGATACTATCACAGAGAAGGATTCAAGATTATCCGAGCTTCAGTTACTTATCGATGATGCACATGCACCTACACCGCAGACGGCGCCCATCAGCATTGATCAGTTGGAGATGGAGCTTGAGGGCCACCTTCAGGGGAAAATAGAAGCCGAGATCCAGTGTCTGGTTATGGCAAAAGCGAGGCGAAGCTGGCAAGTTCGGGCGGAGGACCAGATCGCCTTGGGGGAGCACAAGCTCTGTGCCGCGGAAGACACAGGAATGCTGCTCAAGCTACAAGACACCGAGAAAAAGATACTGATGCTGAAAGAGCAGGTGGACAGATTAGAGGCTCACGAGAAGGAGCTCTCCATGACGACGCAGGTCCTGAGGATGCAGAGCAGGACCTTCAAAATCGGCCTCTTCGGCCTCCTTCAGCTGATAATGCTGTGCATCTCGTTGAAGATGTTCTTCTCGCAGGATTCGGCCCGCTTCGGGGACGTCGTGCCAACATGATGATGACGTAGTCATTGTTACAGCCTGTAAATTACAGTCGATTGGTTTGCGTTTGTTGTAGGTCTAATTTCCAGTTACAGTGAAGGGTCCTGATGTAGCGATGTGTGTACGTATCAAACTACGCAGTGTTCTGTAAATTATCTATGTCCATATATAGATTTGGGTTTGTTCTGACTAAGTTTGATGGCTGTTCGGATCAACCATATAGTGGTGTCAGCGACAGTTTCCTTCAGTGTTCGTCGCTGAAAGACAAAAAAGGTTCCCTGTGGGCTGTGGTTCTCCGTTTCTTCGGCTGTAGGACCGGAAGGCCTGAATTGACTTCCCTCAGAGGCTTTAGTGAAGTCAATTACGGAGATGTAATGAACCTCTTAACTTGCTCTTATTTGCTCCTTTGCTTCGTTTTAGATGTCCGATCGGTCGTTCATTTTGTTCTACTCCCGTAGTGAGTAAATACAGGCAGCTAGCGCATTCTTTCAAACGCGTCGTTTCCCTGCTAGACAAAGAAAAAAAAAGGATAGAAATTATGGAGTATTCTGGAGTAGTAAATCAATCACGCATTTATGGCAGCGCAATGAAAAGGTTCCGTTTGTTTGCACCTGATCTCTACCGTGAGAGGTCATGCAACATTGCAACGCAACACAGGACGCGCAAGAAAATTCGGATGCTCAAGTGTTTCTTAATGCAAGTTACTCCCTCAATCCCAAATATTCCTTAATTTTCGTTGGTCAATAACTTGGGATGAAAATCGTTCCCCTTTGGCACCGTCGGATCATCATCCCACGTCCAGAAATTAACACAGCGCACTTTTACATTTTGGCCCCTCACTTTTTGGAAATCAGTCCGTAGTGCAAAGCAGATATACTTAAACGAATGTGTATATCTCATTGCCCGTTACCTTTCCGACAATTACAACAAAAACTACCACCGTGATGATTTATCCCTATATTTAAAAAAAAACACGATTATTATAACAAAATTCCTCACCTTGTGTAAAAATACTATTGCACCAAAATATCGCAACATTTCAAAAAAAAGTAATGCTACAAAAATGTGGAAAAAACAACAATTTCATATTGCAGATTGAATTGCAACAAAAATCACAAACAATTTAAAAAAAAAACACAAAGGATTACAACAAAAAACCACATGTTTACACCAATATTAAAAATGGTGAAGCAACTGTGACTTTGCAACAGATTTGCTTGCAACAAAAATAAACAACTATCTCAACACAAATTGCAAACGAATAGAACAAAAAAAATGTATAAGGAACATAAAATATGATTTGAAAAAATCCAAAAAAAAAACAAATTTGTAGCAAACGTGAGTGGCATGCTAGCTCAAAAGCTAGGGTAGTTGCACCAAGCTAGAAACTAGGGTAGCCGCACAGAGAAAATATCCACACGTGGACCATACCTTTTTAGAAAACAAAATTTGTATTAATTGAAAGTGGGTAACTGTTTGAGGCTAATCTTTGCACACAATCATGTCATTGGGTCAATCACACTTCTAAATAAAATTCTATACTACCAACCATCAAACCATACTATTGCAACTAGACATAATGGAAACCTCCAAAGAGTCTATATGGTACGAAATAAGTGGTTTCTATAAGATTAATTTCTAGACATTTCATGCCTGACCTTCACGACTGATGATCAATGGGATCCTACAAGGCACACTTGGGCCAAATAGACTCTTTGAAGGTTCCAGTTTTGTCTAAATGCAAATCCTGTGTTAGATGGTTGTCGGTCTTGAGTCGTCTTTAGACGAAAGGCAGGTCCTTCAACCTTCTGGTGTGCCAAATGAGTGGTTTTATGCAGTAGTCTCACACGACCACCCACCTTTAAATTGTACACTTGCCGCTTTCTAAATGCGCATGGTCCACACGTGGCATTGGTTATGTACAATTAGCTTCAAGTGTGTACCACTTGGCGCGTGTGCAAAACATCATTAATTAGTGCTTGTATCCGATTTGGTAAAAAAATGGTGATCTTCATGTGTACAAGATGCATATAACAAAACCTAGAAAATCTAGGGTTCCATGATAAGTGTTAGTTGGTGGGAATTTTTGGAAAAGGTGGGTATCCAACAACATAAGTGACATGCATTTCATCCTCATGCAGTTGATTAAGAAAGAACCTGATATTTGGATTTTGTCCAAAACTCGGCATTTCTCCTTTTAACGGAAAACTCTAGGTGTTGTAAGTGAGTTTGGTAGCATACCTAGTTTTTCTCAGATAAGGCATTCTCTAAATCAAAAGAAAGAGACATATGCACCTTCGACCACACAGATCTATTTATGTGCGGGTTGTTTTGACAACTACAAGCAACAATGCTTGTTGTGGTCATGCGCGAGCATCGTGGTCTTCATAGCAACTGCAGTCTCACACGGTTACCCACCTTCAGTTAATACAAGTATCATTTCAAAATGCGAATGGTCCATGGGGTGATATTTGCTTGGCGCATCTAGCTTTGAGCGTGTAGCAAATTCAAATGTGCGCAAACATCATTTATCGGTGCTTGCGTATGTTTCGGAGAAGGGTGACACTCATTGTGTGTACATAGTTTATATAAGTAAGCCTAGAAAAGCTTGGGTTTCCAAGTTAAGTCTGATCCCATAGGAGAACTGGAAGGGGTGGAATGTGGGTGTATTCAATAATAAAGTGCGATGGAGCCTTCAATCCAAATGTGGAAGATTAAAGATGACGCTGTTGTTTTGATTTTGCCGAGCCCTCTGCATGTTTCTCACCACGGAACAACTTCAATGTATCGTATGTGAGATCAAAATATACCTAGTTATTACTCAAGAGACGACATTTCAATTTGAAATAATGAAACATAGCGCCCTCAAACATATATCTACTAATGTACAATGTGTTTTTACATTTACCGGGAACGATGCTTGTTGTGGTCATGCGTTTATATCATAGGCTCCTCTGAGCTGAGACGATTGTGTAGCGATGATGTTCCTTATCTTCCCATAATCTTAACGTAAAACACACATTGTAGCACCTATCTTCAATGTTTTCATACATGAACACTCTTGCTCATTTTCCTTTTCCCCCTCTAGGACAACAACAAATGACACACGCACACAGAGGGTATCTTGTGAAAAGGAAAAAAATGTTGACCACGGGCCAAAATTCAGATGATATATTGTTGTTTAATATTTTGTGCAAGGATGGAAGTCATTATCACTTATGTCGCTGAATTCCACATTCTGCTCCTTCCAAATCTCTCGATAAGAGTAGTCATGGAAACCCTAGATTTTCTAGGCTCGGCTATATGTGGTGTACATATGAAGGATGCCAATTATATAATGAAAACATATACAATCACCATTGATGATGTTTGTGTGCATGCAGAGTGGCACTGGCACATACCGGTGATTTGGCTAGTCTAGCAACACCAAGCCAATAGCACATGTGGACCAAACCTTTTTTTGTATTAATTACGGGTAGGTAACCGTGTGAGGCTTCCGTTTGCATAAAATGTAAATTGCGTCGTTGAACCAAGAATAGAATTTGAAGCCTGACCTTCTTTCAAAGACCCAACCATCGAAACATTGGATTTGTATCTAGAAGATGGAAGCCAAACATTCAAGGGGTCAATGGCCCTAAAGAACGGTGTGCCTTGTAGAAAAACACCTTGCCATGCCCCATTAGGCGCAAACATATAGACAAATTAATGGTGTCCAATGAAAGCTTATCAAGCGAGAAACCACTTACTTGCTTCTGTAGTGAGACGTCAATCATTCTGACATTTTTTTCCTTTTAGTATTTTTTATTTATACATAATATATTATTTGAAAGCATTTATGCATGGATTTGTATCTAGAAAGTACGACGTCTGGGACTTAAGATCGCCTTGTCTGCTCGAACAGCTGAGGGCAAGGTAGACACAACCCCACAAACATGCATTCACATAACCTCTACTAGAGGCTGCAGTCGCGGATAATCAAGATTGATGAAGTCACTACATAGCCTCGATATCGAGTCATTTCAAAGGGGTACAACCACACTCCAATCCATCCAACCAATGGTTGGTCCTGTTTGAACGCATTTTTCTAATTAATCGTAAACGAAAATTCTTACGTCCAAAGTAGTTAGAATTTTCCATCTAACTAGCTAGATTTAAAGTTGAGCTCACTTCAAAAACATAGCAACCCAATGCAAGTTGCTGGTTTGAGTTATTCAGTTAGTGAGTTCAGTGTGTTGGTGCAAGAAGAGTTTGAGAAACCAACGACAAATACATGCCTGCATGAGCCGGCTCAAACGTTACATCCATGCAGCTGGCTGCTACATTCTGCATGTGAAGCTAGAAAATTATACAATACAAACCGAGCCGCCACCTGTTCAAGAGTTATCTGCCGCATTTTTCTTGGTTCACTGGTGTATACTCTCTGCTGGTTGTTTTGCATCCATTCTGGCCCACCAATTGGAAAAGGTAATGAAGCTTGGTTTAAACACTGATATACTCCCTCCGATCCGTTTTATGTGTCGTAGGAAAACAGCTGCTGCAGGTACAACCTATAGTAATCTTTGCGACAGTTATTTGGGATCGGAGGGAGTATAAAGTACGTGGTATTTGGAAGATTCTCCAATGACTGGATTTGGACTGCTAATGGAAAAAAAAGTTAATTCCAGCTTTTAGCTAGCTTATTATATAGAAGTCAGCTTATAATTGCTCTATCCAACCATTGACATTGGTAACTAAGAATAGTAACATAGCATAGAACATGCAAGAACAATACCATAGCATGGAAAAAATGTACTCTATAAGATCAGTAACACTAGAGCTAAGAACAGTAACAGTAGTACTAAGAACTCTGAAAGACCATATTTCGACCTGATAGTTTTAACTGCTCACACCAGTATTAAAGGGATGTATTTCCCAAATTATATAAAATAACAGTTTAACAAGGAACCAGATATAACAGTCTTGCTAGCTAGCTTGTACGAATGTTCAGTAACATTTTACCTGCAGCTATCTATGATCTATCTCTCCAGTCCAGATCGAACTCCAGATCCCATGGACTGGGAAAACTCAATTTTCTACATTCCGATGCGAGATGAATCGCAAGCACTGACGGACTAAAATGACACTGACACTCACTACTTGCTAGGACCAAGGAAATGATGCTTCCTGTGTAGTGTACTCTAGGTCTCTAGCACGGACTCCAAAACTAAAGCAGACCAATAATCACGAAGGGTGGCTAGGGTTTAGCAAGCTCCATCTCCCCTTCATTCCATGGGCATCTCATTGAGATCAAAATCCCTGGGCTCCCCGTTTGGTGCTGCAGGCTCAAGCGCGGCGGCGGCTACGATCGGCACTGCCAGCGCCATGGCATTGGACGGTGCCGCGGGTTCTGCGGCCGGCACTCCCAGTGCGACGGCATTGACAGGCGCCGAGGGGACTGCAACCGGAGCCACCGCGTCTAAGTTCGGCACATTCAGTGCAGTGGCCGGCGCCGCCCGCTGCTTCTCCTCGATCCAGTGCTTCCGCATGTGCCCCCCGAGCGCCTGCCCAGTGGGGAAGATGAGGTCGCACCGAGAGCAGGAGTGCGTCTTGGGCGCCGTCGGCACCACAGGGACGACGTCCTCGCTGCGGGCGGCGTCTTGGCGGAGCTGGTGGTGCACCATGATGTTGTGCACGGCGTGTGCCGCGGCGAGCCCGTCCATGTGCTGCGCAGCGGCGCACCTGACGGCCCTGTTGTGGTTCGCCATGTGGCCGCCCAGGGCCTGGTGGGTGGGGAACGTCTTGGCGCACATCGCGACCGGGCACACGTACCTCCGATCCGACGCCGGTGACGGTATGCGCCTCAGCGGTGGCATTCTGTCCGCCTCCGCGGCATCAGCAGCATCTGGTGGCTGCGTCTGGTCAGGATCTTGGAGCGGCCGCTTCTTCGGCCTCTTGGAGGGGCCGGGGGAGGCGAGCTTGTCGCTCTTGTCACAGAACAGGACGAGGGCACCACTGTTGACATGCTCTTCCGGCTCCATAGGCCTCTTCCCCTTCGACGCTGCGGCTGCGGTGACATTGGACTGCTCGACATCCGGCGCCCGGGGCTCCATGATGATCCCGAAGATGTGCTCCACCGGCGCATGGTGCGTCGCGTGGGCGACATGGTCAACTGGTAGCTGTAGCTGATCGGCCTGTGGGATCTGGGGCCCCGCGACGGCGCTGTCTACGTGCATCTGCTGCACTGGCAGCTGATCTTCTGGTTCTGGCGGCGCCTTGCTACGCATCCGCTGGTACAGCTCCAAGAGGATCATGGCAGCCTCCTCCTCGTCGTCGCCGCGAGGCGGCTCCAGCAGCAGAACCGCAGGCTCCACGCTGCGAGGCATCTCCAGCTGTAAAGGCACGGGCTCCACGCCGCGGGGCGGCTCCAGCAGCAACGGCGCAGACTCCGTGCTGCGCGGCGGCTCCGCGCTGACGTGGCGAGTGGCTATGACCGTAGTGCGGCTGCGCCTCGCAGTCACCGGCCAAGTCATCGTGGGGAGCTCAGGCGCCTCCCTCCGCGCCGGCGCCTTCTTCGGCCTCGCGTCTCCAGCTGCGGAGGCGACGGGCGTCGCCGGGCGGGACGCCCCCTTGTACCCCCTCTGGGGGTGGGCCCTCAGGTGGCCGTACATGGCCTTGCCGGAGGGGAAGGCCTTGCCGCACTCGGGGCAGATATGCTCGCGGCCGAAATCCCTGGCGTCGTTGCCCATCATCCCCACCGCCGCAGCAGCGCCGAGGCTCAGGGTCGCCTTCCCATGCGCCGCCGCGTCCCCAGCACCCAAGGCAACGGCTTGCTGCACGTCGAACTTGAGCAGCACCGCGGTCCTGGACTGGAGCTTCGGCGCCTCCACGTCTTCGGCACCAACCGCCGCCGCCTCGGCCGCCTGGAAGTAGAAGGCCGGCAGGTCCATGAGGCGATCTGTTGGTGGCGAGTGGTGACCGAAGTAAATTGCTGCTGGATTAGACCGGGAGGTCGGGGACTAATTAACTGAGGTAATGGCCGGTGCTTAGCAGGCAGCTGGGTCGTCTCGTCTCGTATCCGTTTCAAAGCCGAGCCAATCCTCTTCGATCTCTTCCTTCTTTACGCAGCAAAACAGAAACGGAAACAGTCACGGACACTGGACTGAAATAATCTCTCTCTCTCTCTGGATCTTAAAAACCTCTCCCCTCACGATTCCTTCTCTCCTACTTCATCACCTGCAAAAAAGAAGCGAGATTGGAAAGTGGCCAATCAGACCAAGAATACAAAGGAATTAAAGCTTAATTTGGAATATGCAAAATAAGCAGCCGGCCCGTAGAATAGAAGCGCATTTTTAGTCGTTGGACCAAAACGCATAAAATCACGAGCTTAATTGATGGTGTAACAGCCAAATAAAATGTCCAGCTAGCTAGCTGGCGCATTACGGTAGTGCTCCTACTGGTAATTAAGCAGTAAAAACAGTGGTGAGTAATTCAGCTAGCTAGCCGCTGTAAAAAGTTCACACCCACACTGCCAGTGAAATGACGGGAGCATGCACGCAATGCAGCTAGCGCAAACAGTGGCCAGAAAAAGAAAGTTCCCATGACAATACCCGGGGCCCAGGTGATCTCCTGCAGCTTTTCTGACAGAATAACCGAAACGCTCAGAGATAAGAACTACTGCTCGTACTACCTCTTCTACTCCAGCTAGCTGCACTACCAGTGGCCATTGTGGAAGAAAGTGAGCCAAGAAAAAGCTAACGATTGATAAACTAAAAAAACTTGACGGGAGTTTACAAACTAATTGTTTCTTGGAAGAAGATCTGCGTGTCATTATGCCACAGCGACGGAGTGATGTACTACCGCAATTTGGAAGAAAATAAATGGAGCGAGGAAAGATTTGATCGATGCGCTATAGCTTATCGCATAAGAGATCTCCTACACATAAACATGCAATCAATCGGGATCTCTTAATTCCAAAATACTACTAACCGATCTATACTTACTGATCATAACCATTCTCCAGATCCACCGCAAGGCAACAGGAAGTAAATCACGATTACACGCATCCATCCGGAAAAGGCTGGGAATTAAGCGAAATACTTAGTCCACATTGAAGCAGTGGCGAGAGAAACGTCAGCTCGGGGTGACATTAAAGAAGTAAACCAATGGATCGACGGCATGAATTAAGACCCACCCGCGCTAGTATACCAGGGAGAGGGAAAAAAGCGCAGCTGAAAACAGATCCTGGGGGTCCAACGAAACTGAAAGAGGAAATAGTGACTGAGTAAAGAAATCTGGAAGTCAGTCAGAGGTAGTAGTCCCCCATGAACACGGAGATAGAGCTAAAAAAGACCGGCCGGCCAGGAGACACGAAACCGAACTAAACAAATCCCGAGAAGACTAAAAGATCTACTACACTAGTAGTAACATGGAATTCAGTGCGGAAGCGATATATAGAGAGAGAGAGATTACGGCAGCTGAAGAAGCAGACACAGCTTCCGTCAGATTCATCTCATCCAAACAAGCTGGGGAGAAGAAAATCCTAACCGAAAACCAAAACGAAACAGGTCGCGAATGCAGATAACTTGAGAAGCGACTTCATGCTAATCCATGAAGTCCACCTGCGACTGGAGATCGAATCCACCTGCGAGAGGACATAATAATACTAGCAACACACGCAAGAAGGAACTAATCGTGGCGGATTCGTACTAGTTTCAAGCCTACCGAAACGACGGAAACATGCCATGAGCCGACGACCGAGCGAAAAAAATAGGGGGAGAAGGGGAGGTGGATGGGGGAAGGAAATCAATCTCTCACCTCAAGAACAGGCTGCAGCAGCAGCTAAAACCCTTGATGACGAAGCGCGATGCGGCGAGGAGGAAGAGGGAGGAGGAAGAAAGGGACAGCTGGCTTGGTAACCACCAGATTCCGCAGGCCACACGAGAGAGGGCACGCGGAGGAGAGGAGATCAGAGCTCGGTTTGGTAGCTCCCCTCCCTCGTTCCCACGCCGTCACGCACCACCTCACCCTCCTCTCAGTACTGGCTGGAGAGTATCTTCTTTGGGGAGAGAGCGGCGTGCTAGTAGTTATAGGAGAGGCTGCGATGTGACGGCCAAGCCAGGTGGGGTGGGTGGCGCCGTGGTGGGTTCGAACGCGATTTGCTGCTGGATTGAAGGGCCGGAGCTGAGCAGGATACTGTACACAATATCGTTCGGTTTGGTTTTCGGTTGCTCGCCTTGCTTGCTTGGCACTCTGCGCTCGCTCGTTACAGCTGGTGTCTCTCGTTTTTCTGTTAGTACAGTACTTGTTATCATGGAGTAATTCTCTACTACGAGTAGAAGGACATGTCACGAAAAAAGAAAAATGACTCAAACTATTTTCGTATACTTTAGAAGGCATTCGAAAGGTGCCCGATTATATTTCTTCGGATATGCATCTAATTAAAAACGTGACACACATTATAGGGGCCAGTGAGTGGAGCTCATTAATTTCTTAATAACACCTCAATAATCACTTCTATATATAGAATTAATTGTGTAGCACCACATATATATTGACCACTAGCAAATAGTTAACCGCGAGTAGTCGTTTCGCGACGTTCAACCCTCACGGCGTCTGTCGGAAGACAGGGCAACAAGTAGATATATAAATTAACCGTGTGTCGTCGTTTGCGACGTTCAACCCGACAACGTTTGTCGGAAAATAGGGCAACAGGTAGGTGAATTAAGGTGCACACGTGGTGTACGAGTCGACAACGTTAGGGTTTCTTGCTTGTTTTCATTTCCTTTTTCTTTGTGCGTGGCGGGTAGAACGAGCGGAATTATGAGTGACCAATCCATACTAGAGTATATTAATAGGGGAAGTCTGGGGGAGGGTGCCCTCTGGCGTGAGGGCGAGCTAGATGGGTAGGTCGGGGCGCACGTGAAGCTGCCATGTGTCCATGCTCCTATCTTTTCAGTTTTAGCCGTTTATTTATTTTGCCTTGTTTTGGTTGAGTTCTTTTATGCATTGATTTTGTAGTACAACTAAAAAGGCAGGATACCCTAAATCTCAACATAACGTAATGCATGGCAACTAAAGTTAGTTCAAACTAAGGGCAGTGCATAATATGCACTAAGAACGACATCCCAAAATGGTGCAACATAAGACACTAGTACAGAACGACACATCAGATACCCCTCTATGGAAACGGCACAAGTTAGGCGACAAAGAATCGCGATTTTAGCGTTGCGGACGAGGCCTGGCAGAACTGGGCCGCGGCTAATCCGTCAACATTGGTTACGAAGAATTTTCGATCTCCGTTACCAATATTATTGGCAACGGTCATAAATTCACCTTCGTTTCCAATACGTATCTCTATGGCAACGGTTGTTTATGGTTATCCGTTTGCGATGTGCTTGGAAAATTGCAGTTGCAAATTGGAAGCGCGCCTGTTCAATGCGGCTTAATTCATGAGAGATTGGAACCGCCTGCTCGACGCTAATAAAATGTGACTGGAACCGCACGAAGCCAGGCAGTTCTCGCATTCTCCCCGTCGTTCTCTCCCACATTCTCTACCACACTAGCAAAACCGCCATGGAGGAACCCTGGTGGCAGAACGAGGAAGTCCCGAGCGACGACGCGAGCGCTGAAGACCGCGGTGAAGTCCCATGGTGGGATCAAGACGGGCCGCCGGACTCGGACCCGCCATCTTCACGCTCTGTAGAAGACGACTCCGACGACTCGGACCCGCCGTCTTCACGCGAAGGAGAAGACGACTCCGAAGAGGACAAGTCGCCGGAGGAAGAGGAGCCGGAGGACCCGCCGGAGCCGTATTCTAGCCAGGAAGAATACGACGCCGACGCCGACGATGACGAGGAGGAGGCGTCGGAGGAGGCACCGGAGGAGGAGGCATCGGAGGAGGCGCCGGAGGAGGAGGCGCCGGAGAAGGACACGCCGGAGGAGGACGCGCCGGAGAAGGAGGATCACGCTCCGGAGAAGGAGGCGCGAGAGGAGGATTCGCCAGAGAAGGACGCACGGCCGGAGAAGGAGGAGCACGAGCCGGAGGAGGAGGAGGAGCACGCGCCTGAGGAGAAGGCAACCGGCAAGAAGCGACGCCGCGCCGCGGATGACAATGGCGCGGAGGCAGGGCGTAAGCAGAACAAGTAGAGTAGATAGTTAGTTCAATTCTACTGTATTGATCCTTTGTAAGTAGGCCCAGTGTGTCAGTGAAGAAATTAAAGGAAACGGTTGTTTATCGCCTCTGTTTGCGATGTTCAACTTTGTGCTATAAATGTGCCACTGCGGCAACCCTAACGCTCTCGCTCTCACTCTCACTCCACAGTCACAGTGTGGCGGCGGCTCCAGACCTAACTCTTATCTCGCAGATCTGAGCGGCGCGTCGGGCCGGCATCGCCGCCGTGCATCTTCCCCCAGCGGCGCGTCGGCGAGCTGCCGCGCATCTTCCCCCAGCGGCGCGTCGGCGCATCTTCCCCGAGTATGTCGCCGACGCGTATCTGTTGGTCTATTGCCGCGCATCTTCCCCGAGTATGTCGCCGACTAGATCTTACACTTTATTTAAAATAGCATAGAAAACTTGTCTAGTATCTAGTCTAGTATTTGTTTCTGTTTGTAGTACTCGGGGTGAATTAATTTCAACTCTTGTAAATTCTAGTTTTCTAGTCTAGCATAGAAAACTTGTCTAGTATAAGAACTTGTCTAGTATATAGAAAACTCGTCTAGTATCTTGCACTTTATTGTTTCTGTCATATAGAAAACTTGTCTAGTATCTTGCACTATTTTAAAGTCTAGTAGGGTGAATTAATTTCAACTCTTTGTAGTACTACCGATGATGAATAAATCCAGTCACAACTTTTTGTCAATGTGCTAATCATCGTTATTGTTTTGTGTAGCTAGTGTATGAAGTAATAGTATTTCGGCGACACTGCATAAAAAATGGTGAGGCTCTTGAAGGAAACATCACCTTCAAGTTATGTCTCCAAATCGTTTGATCGGACTGTAAGCACACGGATATAGGCGTTTAAAGGTGTAAACTGTTTTCACATTAAATTATATCTATGTCATGTAGCATCATATTTTGGTTCTTCTCTAACTATCAATCCATGTATTTTTATCCAGAAACACAAAGCTGATCCGAACAAACTTTAAATGTGCTACTTATAAAGTGGGATCATATCCGTGAACCGTCGCTGTTGTGACGTTTCGATGCACTGTTCAAAACACTTAATTAAGAGTGTCTTGGACAGTGTGGCCGAAATGTCACAGTGGTGACGTTATTATATTTCGGCGACACCGTCCAAGATGGAGCAAGCCTCAGTACGAAAAATTTAGCAATTTGGCTTGGTGTAGTTTCTGTTTTTTCAGTTTCTCCGGCCATTTTGTGGATGTGTGTTTAGGGAGCAAGCCTTAGCTGCAGTTTAGGGAGGCATGAGAATGATAGGATTAGCGAAGCATGTGTAACTCATCTTTTGATGTTATGTAATGGTGACAATTGCTATATACGTTATGAACGGTATTGCTAGCAACTTTGTGCTTCTGCTGTGATATTTTGGATGTCAATTGGCAACTGTATTGCTGCTGTAGGCTTATGAAAAAATCTCAATGCAAACGAGTAAAACAGAATCTCCCTTTCTGATGTCCCGATACATCGGCAACGGAGATTGGATGGCCACCGTAGCCAAAATCATGCCTCATCGGTGACGGTTTTTCTGGTCCGTTGCCGATGAGAGCCTTCACATCAGTGATAGGGTCGGGGACACCCTTTTTCCGTTTCCGATGGGGTTTTTGGCCCGTTTCCGATGTGTCGTTCTGTACTAGTGAGAGCACCACAAAACATGCACTCATGAAACGAGAAAGCAAAAGGCCAAACTCACTGCAACCTAAAGCAGTGCAAAACATCCACTTAGGGAAACACAAAAACATGACACCCAAACACACTACAACCTAAGGCGGTGTTAAACATGAATCGATAGTATGACATCCAAAACAATGCAAAAAAAAAGTACTGAAAACATTTGAAGCAGTGCACGAGCTAGCGTAGCTCTATCATTTATGCCTTGGTTGTTGTAAGTTTATTTGGTATACTTGAGCGATCACACACGCATGCACTACCTCGCCCTCAATACTAGAGAGTACCTTGAGAGAGACGCACCACTATTTATAAGAGAGGATGTGATATGTCCATTGATATATTTCATATTAGAATGAATTACATATGTTATTTTATCTTATTTTACATGTTTGGTAATTTTCGGGATTTATCTACTGGAGTCAGAATTCTGCTGGAAAAAGCACCGTCAAGATACCATATATCTGGAGCTCCAAAAATCACGAGAAAATATAGAAGCTAATTATTTGTCGAATAAGGGGATGAGCCAAAAGATGAAGTCGAGAGGAGCCACAGGGTGCCCAGGCAACCCCTGAGCGCGGCCCCACCCTAGGTCGCGCCCAGGACCCGCCCACCTCTGGCGCTCTCCTTTGGCGTACTTATACCCCTTGACCTAAAACGATCGAGGGAGGGTTCACATAATTTTTCCTCCGCCGTCTCGGGGAGGAAACCAGACAGAGAGAAAGAGCTCTCCGGCAGGTAGGAATCTGTCGGGGGAAATCGTCATCGTCATCACGCCGGGCATCATTAGGATCATCATCAACATCATCTCCACCACCTGCACCGCTTTCACCACCATCCCACCTAGTTCCGTTGAAACATCTAGGGTTATATATTGTACTGTTCATTGGGACCACTCTCCCGGTGTTGATTACCCCGTTGTAATTGATGCTATTGAGTTTTATCGGTGAATTCTTTTTTCTTTTCTTTTTATCGGTGAATTCTTGTTATGTCCAGATTGTTACTGATCTATATATCACCTCTGATCATGATCCATATGATGTCTTGTGAGTATTTCGTTTAGTTCTTGAGGACATGAGAGAAGTCTTGTTGCTAGTAGTCATATTATGTTGAGTAATATTTAATGGTTTGATATTTAATTTGTGGTGTTATTCTTCTAGTGGTGTCATGTGAACGTCGACTACATGATACTTCACCTTTATGGGCCTAGGGTAATGCATTGTGTATTTAGTTTACTTATTGAGAGGTTGATGGAGCGACAGAATCTGAACCCCCGTTCGTAAACTATTGCACAAGGAAGTGTAGGATCTCAGAGTTTAAGGTCGTGGTTAGATTTATCTTGATTACTTTCTTGTAGTTGCGGATGCTTGCAAGGGGTTTAATCACAAGTGTGTACAGGTCCAAGTAAGGGCGGTGCACTAGCATAGGTTCACTCACACAACACTTATCAAAACAATGAATATTAATCAACGGTATGTGATGAAAGTAACTTGACGATATTCCCGTGTGTCCTCAGGAACGTTTTAGTCAATATAAGTAACACCACCGACTTGTCCTTGGTACTAAAAAGGATTGAGCCACTTGCTGTAATTAATCTTGTTTGCTTTTATTTAGTAGTTCTTTATTTACTCGATGTTACAAAAACCCATAAAAACTTGTCTCTTAGTATTTGCAGTGAAACCTTACTCAAAACCACTTGTCAACACCTTCTGCTCCTCATTGGGTTCGACACTCTTACTTATCGGAAGTACTACGATAGATAGATCCACTACACTCGTGGGTCATCAGGATGCGATTTGACGGTCTGGGGTAGTTGAGCTGGGTGGGGTGGGGCCGTGGAGGTGCGCGGGTTCAATCATGATTCGTTGCTAGATTGAAAGGTCGAAGGTGCGTATGGACGTGAGCAGGAGGCTAAATCTACATGGGGGGCATGTGCCCCCTGACCTACAGTACGCTCCGCAAGTGATGGGCATGTCTTTTTTCCTATTGCAAAGTAACATGGTTCTAGTCCGGTTACTAAAATGACAGTTGAGAGAAAAATATGACGCAAACTATTTTCGTATACTTTTAGAAAGCATTCAAAAATTTTCCAGTTATATTTCTTCGGATATGCATCTAATTAAACGTGACATGTAGTATAGGTCAGTGAGTTGAGCTCATTAGTTTTAATAAGAACTCAATAATCACTCTAATTATTGTTTTAATAGCACCACATATTGACTAGCAATCGAATATGCATCTAATTAAACGTGACATGTAGTATAGGTCAGTGAGTTGAGCTCATTAGTTTTAATAAGAACTCAATAATCACTCTAATTATTGTTTTAATAGCACCACATATTGACTAGCAAATAATTAACCGTGAGTGGCTGTTTGCGACATCCAACCCTCACGGCGTCTGTAAAAAAATAGGGCAATAGGTAGGTAAATTAAGGTGCACACGTGGTGTACAATTCGACAACGTTAGGGTTTCTTGTGTGTTTTGATTTCCTTTTTCTTTGTGTCTGGCGGGTAGAGCGAGCGGAGTTACGAGTGATCAATTCCATACGAGAGTATATTAAGGAAGTCTCGCGGAGGGCGCCCTCTGGCGTAAGGGAGAGCTAGTATGGGTAGGTCGGGCACACATGAAGGTGCCAGGTGTCCACGCTCCTATCTTTTCAGTTTTAGCCGTTTATTTATTTTGCCTTGTTTTGGTTGAGTTCTTTTATGCATTGATTTTGTAGTACAACTAAAATGGCAGGATACCCTAAAGCTCAGGATAACGTAATGCATGGCAACTAAAGTCAGTGCAAACTAAGGGCAGTGCAGAACATGCACTAAGAATGACATCCCAAAACATGGCAACATAAGAGCACTGCAAAACATTTACTCAGGAAACGAGAAAAGCAAAAGGTCAAACTCACTGCAACCTAAAGCAGCGCAAAACATCCATGTTATTCTCCGTTATTCTCATGCCAAGCAAAGGAAATTGTGGGAAACCTCACCCGCAAGAAGGATACCAACCCCTCTCACGTTAGCAAGGCACAGTAGCCTCCTCCTTCCTTGTCTTGACACGAACAACCTACTTCTGACCCGAAGGCAGATAATGTGCGCCGTCGTTCTTCGCAGAATATATAGAGGTAGACGGTTACTACATGGAAACTGGTATTAAACCATGTAACTTGTATCTCATCATAATTATAAACTAGGGTTCATCCATATCCCCAACTAAACTATTCAGATACGAAAGTACAAGACATCAGGCATAGTATATGAATAATGGATGGATGAATTAAAGGGTACACGAAACAATCTACAACAAGGTTCAAGATTACAACGAGATGGATGGAGGAATTTGATGGCGGCGTAGAGGATGATGTAGATGCCTTGGCCTCCGTGTCCCGAGCCTTCTCTTCTTCCTTGGTGCGGTTGGGGATGGAGGTGGTGTGGAGCAGTCTCCCGGCGGCTATGGATGTGGTGGAGGTGCTTTGAGAGCTCGGTCTTCCCCTCCTTATATATTCGGCCTCCTCATGATCCAAGGGCTCTAGATGAGTCTATCTTGAACCCCCCAAATCGACCTTAACACCTAAGAAAGGTTAGGGATCAAACGGTTCGAAATCGGTGAAGATTCGCGGAAGTTTGGTTGATTTCCGTCGCCCAGCATACGCGGTACGACCGCTGGTACGGTCGGACTCGACCGTACTGTGAGTCGTTAAAACTTCTGGAATCTTGCAGTGTTTTGGACGCCATTTCTTCATACGAACTCCGCTTTTGGTGATATTTGGCTTGTTGGACTCGTATGAATGAACCCCACACTCCAGTGGTATTCATTATTAATTTAGAGTTCATGGTAAAATGACCATTTTCCAAGTCACCTTGCATGTATCTGGTGCTTCTCACTTGCCTCCTTTCTCTATTATTTCTCCATTTTCCACCTATACACATAAATAAGCACAAAAGATAAGGAAACAAATAAAATCCTAATAAAAACCAAAAGTGGTAGAAAGTTCATCGGAAAATTAGTTTGATTGCTAACTAGCATAAAAGGTGGAAGATAACTCAGAGAATTGCCCAAATTCCAATGTAAATATATAAAGCATTTAGCAAAACTATAGATAAAATGCAGCCATCACAAATTGACTCAGAAAACATGCATTTACAATGGGTGATCAATCAAATCAACGTCAATCGATCAGAAGAAGAAGTAAAGAGAAGGATACTATAGTGCCAGGCATAACACCGTCTAGCTAAAAAGAAGTATATAGAAAGGATGCAACAGGAAATTTGGATGGGAAGTGGGGCATAAAGTGTTTATCTATGACAAGAAAAGACCGTTGAAAACGATAAGGGTCTTGAGAGGAAGAAATGGTCTTGGGAAGCAAATGCACGGAATCAGTGGTGCATCTCCTTTTCAAATATCGGTTCACCGTTCTCATTTGCAACTCAATGAAGTTATGGCTTGGGTTGCACACGCTCCATCTAGAATCTTGGGCTTCAGCCGTCTCGAACAAAAAAATTGTGGATTGATTTGATCCTAAGTACCCATGTCGAACTCAAAAGACTGCCATATCTGCGGATGTTGGTCCCTTAGAAAATTTGGAATGAGCGAATGAGTTTGTTATCACTCTAAACTCCTTCTTAATTAATAAAAATGACAATTATTTTGAATTGCTTAAGAAAAATAGGTAGAAACAGTTTTTTCACGAGAGATCTAGGCCACTCGGCCCAGCCCGAGTATCGATTGTTCCAGAACAAATCATAGCGCAATGATTGCACATAACATTCCAAAACGATCATTGATTTGCATAAAAAATATGTGGCCATGAAACATATGCGGCAATTACACAGTGCACCGCTGTACTGACCACCTGTTGTGAATTGACACGGTTCAGTCAGACGGCGCCAAGTAGCTCCGCGCCAGTCTGCAGTCTTCCACGCGGCACACACTCCAGTCACAACAGAGCCACCAGACCTGATGCGAGTCCACCAAGCATCCCCATTAAAACAAGCCTCTTTCTCGGCCTCTCAATCCAGCTCCTCCTCGAATCACAGTTGATCGAACCACCATTTGCCAAGTAGTACTCCACTCCATCCAGTCAAGAGAGTCTCCGGCCGGAGCACGGTTAGCCCGTTCAGGCGTTCACCATCCAGCCGGGCAGGAAGGGAGGAGAATTTCTCCGGCGATGGCGTTCGGCGAAGGAGGAGGCGACGCCACGGCTCCCCTCATCTCTTCCGATCGCCCGAAGCGCCATCTCAACATCGTCAGAAATGGTGAGCCACCCCGCCTCCCCATGGTCGATTGGTCTGGATCTTTCTCTGCCTGGTGTCGATGTGATCCTGACTGATCACGAATTTAGGGAACGAGTGGACGGCGTCGGCGCACGTGATCACGGCGGTGATCGGGTCCGGGGTGCTGTCGCTGGCGTGGAGCATGGCGCAGCTGGGGTGGGTGGCCGGGCCGGGCATGATGGTGGTCTTCGCCTCCGTGACGGCGCTGCAGTCCACCATCTTCGCCGACTGCTACCTCTCGCCGGACCCCGAGCACGGGCCGCACCGCAACCGCACCTACGCCCACGCCGTCGAACGCAATTTAGGTACGTACGCGATCCACATCCACGTCTCGCCTCGCTTTTTGGTCATGTTTCTGTTCGACTGTTCGGAATCAAAATCTTTAGAGGATATGTTTGTTAATTAGTACTCCCTTCGTTCGTTCGGAAAAGAATGTCTTGAATTTGTATAGATTCGAATGTACGTAGATATGTTTTAGTGCACACGTACATTCAAATTTGGATATATGTAAGACATCCTTTCCCAAACGAAGGGAGTACTTAGCAATTAACAAGTGTTTGTATCCGTTCACTGTTAATCGCGATTGAGTGACAAAGACAATAGTAGTAGTGTTACCACAAACAAGTAGTCAAATATTGGGCATCAAGTCGTTAAACAAAGTAACAACAGTCTATGTTCTGCTTTTCGATCCTACGGGGTACTTATCAACAGATGTCTCTGACAAACTTGGGTTAATTAGAGCATCTCCACGGACGTTTTCAATAGAGTCCGGCAAGTGTGTAGGAAAAGTGCTATTTGAAACACAGGCACACTTTGCCGTCCTTAGACTTTGTCCAAATGTTTTTTTAAACATGAATACAAACGAACCGACGATTTTTCATTGAAATTTGAACGACATTTAACGGCTCCGGCGTGGGAACTTGGATGCTCAATTGCTCATGTTCCGCCGTCCACGTCGGTCCCCGCCGGAGGTGGCAGCGACGGCGGCCTTGAGGAACGTAGATGCCCTCAAGGAACTTGCATGCCTCTAGGTCGTCGTCCTTGCCGGAGTGAGGGTGGTGGGCAGGGCCGGCTCTGACCCTAGGCGACCTTGTGCGGCGCACAAGGGCCCATGGCTGGAGGGGGCCCATGCATCTCTACATATGCTTATGTATATTGGGTGTTAATTATTAGGCTGGAAAATAATTAAAATGTAAAAGGCCTAAGCGTCCAACAGCCCATCAAGGAGAGGAATGGGCAGGTAGCTACGCGCCTACGCGCAATCGATCGATCGATCAGCTGGCCGTTCTCGGCTGTTCGTGTTCTCGTCTGCCGCCTTCCGCTTCCTGCCCGTCTGCAGATCAGCGATTGTTCTGCTCTGTGCACGTCCTATGCTTCCGCCTCTCGATGGCTTATATATTGGATATTGTCCTAGTCTAATTGATCTGAGAATAAATTGTAACTTAGGTGTTACAATGCCGAATCTCATAAGTCTGGTGCTGAGAAAAGGAAAGAAACGAGAGAATCAACTCATTCAATCACAGAAAGGTGCTTTAAATAGTTATTTTCCAGCACCTAGTACTAATAGTGTTGAAAATCAAAGACAAGAGTCTGAACCCGGACAAGACGATGATGGTAATTCAAATGACGATCATGAAGTCAACGAACAACCTGTCGTAATATGATATTGCTTAATCGACGTCTCAGAAAAAAATGTGTGATTAAATATAAACTTTTAACATTTTAAGTTATATGCGTACATATATAGTACCTATACGTATAAGGGCTAATTTTTCAACCTCGTACTAGGGTCCCGAAATATATAGAGCCAGCCCTGGTGGTGGGGTTTGATCTATCGGCAGAGGGAAGTCTCGATGGCCGGCTGCATGCCCTCCACTACTGCTCTGGCTAGTCGTTTCTTTGTCGTCCTCCCGTGCCGCCTCCTCCGGTGCCGTTGCTGGTGGTGGGGTAGTTTCTGTGTCAGAGCCGGAGCCGGTGCCGGTGGTAAGGGAATCGTCGTTGAACAGTTCGTCGGTCCGATGTGAATCACTCCCTACGGAAAAAAACAATGTCAACCTATCAAACATGCGCGCGCGCACATACAGGGAGACGAGCACAACTGCAACACGAGATTGAAGGGTGGTGAGTGGTGAACCCCGGCGGCTCGTACAGTACAGTACGGCTCGCCAAGCAATTTGTGGAGCTCAAGGAGAACACGTCAAAAGGCCGGCGCGCAAATGGCTTGAGGGCCAGCAAGTTCCGACTCGAACTCCTCCACTGATCACAGACCACTAATTTGGTTAACTGGCCCCACCAGTTCGTCTTTGGCACCGGAGAAGCACACAGCTGGCCATGGCTAGCGGGAGTGACAAGCAAGCAAGAGACGTTGTCCAAAATGATTTGTTTGAGCTCGGAACCGCTCCAGACGAAGTATTCCAGACGTTGTCCAGATGCCGCGTGGCGCACCAGTTTGATGGTGACACTGGCACCAATCCCACACGCGTCCATACCTAAATAATTCTACGTACCATGTCGCAACAATTCTACAACATCTTTTCCTATTGCAACATCTTGTTTGTTTAGCTCGGCCGACTCTCCCGGTGGCTGGCTATTTTTGAAAAAAAAATAATCAAATGATGATTTTTCCAGGTAGCAGCAGCGCATGGGTATGCCAGTTATTGCAGCAAACAGCACTGTTCGGCTACGGTATCGCCTACACCATCACCGCTTCCACCAGCTTCAGGTAAAATAAATTCTTTTCTCAGGATTTTGCATGTTATTTTTATTGGAGAATAACTACACTTATTTATTGGAAAAATATTGTAGTTTTCACTTGCTTCTTTTTTTAATGGAGTGTTCAGTAATAGCTGACCGCCACGTCTCTCAGCCTAGGCTCCCGCAAAGGCCGAAGCCACTCCTTCCTTAGAGGGTGTTGGCTTTGGCTTACAAGCCACAAAAGCATCTAATTGGGTGTTTTTTACTTTTAACTTTTGGCTTATATCATAATAAAACATAAGGCAAAAGCCAAAAACACCTATTTAGATGTTTTTTTTTGTCAAAAGCCTACCACGCAGACGCAGGCCATAAGCATTCCGACCCACACATCAGCCCAGCGCAACCCAGCTACTGCCAAAGCCTAGATCGGCCTCCTGGCCCAGTAGTGGTTTCGACACTCATAAAGTATCGACTGAGCCGGTAGGAGCCTAGCCCGTTTCCAAATATCTGTCTCAAAAAAAAAATTGTCTAAAAAAATAATCAACGTACGCATCACTGTTCTCTGCCCCCACTCGGCTCCTGGTCGTTTTCCCTGGATGCCATTGCCAACTTATTTGCATCCGGATTGTCATGATCTCTTTGCCGCTGAGCATGCGCGAGATTGTCGTGCCGAATTTGGCCTCAAGGCGGGTTTGTTCTCTCGAGCCGCGCGAAGGGGAACCGCCAAGTCAACAAAGCAGCTCAGAGAGAGCTACCGGTCCATGGTATTGCACTAGTGTAAGTAGACTCCCAGAAGCCCAAGAACTCGAGCTCGATCAGGCTAGTGGTCACGCCTCCTGTTGACCAACCAGCCCACTGGCCGGTTCCTGAGCTAGTGTGCCACTAATGTCACACACCATTGCGTTATTTTCATCGTTAAGCTTCGAGACAGATATCAGAAACGATTGGGGATGGGCGGCCAGTTGCTGCCAAAATGCTCGGCCATCCAACATCCCACGCCGAAACGTCTTTCTATGTTTTTCTAGTAATATGGTCCTACGCTCCATCGGCCCATTGGCCCAACCGGCTCCATGGGCGTTGGCCGCCCACATGGCTTTTCCAACTCACTGACATATATTGCCAAACCACCAATCCCCTGCTTATCTTCAAATCCAAATGCGACTATATCATGTGATCCTCCATTAATCATCCGCAATTGCGGCACATACCATAAGGAAATATAGACAGCAAAACTCCATGAGATTCCCCCTATCTTGCCTAGCGTATCTCGAGCGGATTAATTCAGGGTGAAGGATGGAAAGGGAAAAGTTGCCATCCAAAAGAGCGGACAAAACCGCAATTAATGGCAACGGCCATGTACCAGAAAGATTCACGCACTGGCACTGGTGAGCAATCACGGGGTACGAACGGCGTCGGCGGTGGTATCTCATTCTCTCGTCGTCTCCGATCGCGATCACACGCCACACAAACCAAACAGTCAAAACCGATGGAGAAGGAGGTCGCCGCGGGACCCACAGCCGATATCGTCTCCTCTTATAGACCCCCGGCCGGTCTTGTGTTGTGCCGCCGTATAGGTCCACGATCTTAAGTCGAGCCTGCGTCTGCGCTGCGCGTCTATCTTCTCTTCCTCGAAAGCGGCCAATCTTCGGCGCGCGCTAGCAGCTGGTGCTGACGGCAATGGCGGTGCACCACTCCCTCGAGGTGACCGACGGCCGGCGTGACGACGACGACGGGAGCCCGCGACGGACCGGTACGCGCTCTGGTCTTGCGCCCGCGCGGCGCCTCGATACGCCTTCTTCGTGTCCTTATCGTTGCTGTTGTCGTTGATGATCGACTCGATCGCGCGCCGTCTCGTGGTTCCCCGTCGTACGTATCTGCTGCAGGGACGGCGTGGACGTGCGCGGCGCACATCATCACGGCGGTGATCGGGTCCGGGGTGCTGTCGCTGGCGTGGAGCGTGGCGCAGCTCGGCAGCTGGGGTGGGTGGCCGGGCCGGCGTGCATGATCTGCTTCGCCGTCGTCACCTACGTCTCCGCCTCCCTCCTCTCCGACTGCTACCGCTCCCAGGACGCCGAGAAAGGACCCAGGAACCGCTCCTACATGGACGCCGTCCTCGTCTACCTCGGTACTACAGTACTACACTTAAGCGCCATATATATGTAGCGTCAGCAATTCAGCCTATTCCATGTACACTGCTTGTGTTGTTGTGGTACTGTGGATTTGATCGATGTTGTACATCATCGCTTCATTGTGCTCTGGCAACGTACTCAGGCAAGAAGCAGACCTGGGCTTGCGGCTCGCTGCAGTACCTGAGCCTGTACGGCTGCGGCGTCGCCTACACCATCACCACCGCCACTAGCATGAGGTAGTCACCGGCCGCATCCATTGCATTGCAGCGTCGATCGAGCAAGGATCATGTGACTCGGGATTTCGAATTACTTCCCCTTCTTATTTAGCAGCAAGAATCACGTGAATTCGATCTCAGCAGCCGCTAATTTGGGCTGTTTTGCTGCAGGGCGATTCTGAAGGCCAACTGCTACCACGCGCGAGGGCACGACGCGCCATGCACCTACGACGGCAGCTACTACATGCTCATGTTCGGCGGGGCGCAGCTCCTCCTCTCCTTCATACCGGACTTCCACGACATGGCGTGGCTCTCCGTCCTCGCCGCCATCATGTCCTTCTCCTACGCCTTCATCGGCCTCGGCCTTGGCCTCGCCAACACCATCTGTACGTATGCTGCCCTGCTTATTAGTATTTCGCTTCTGCCCTTAGATTGACAGAGTGAATTTAAGTTGTGTCGCATACTCGCATTTGATTACTGAACAGACATTGCCGTGTCTTACACCGGTACACCAAAAGTAAAACATTTGGCACATGTATAGTATGAACGTTGTGAACACATAATGAAGCTCACACGCTTGTTCCTGTTCTTCAGCCAACGGTGTTATCAAAGGAAGCATAACGGGTGTCCCGATGAAAACCCCTATTGCGAAGGTATGGCGCGTCTCACAAGCCATCGGCGACATCGCGTTCGCGTACCCGTACTCCTTGATCCTCCTTGAAATTCAGGTACACCCAGTAGTTGCATCCCGTCCTTTGAATTCAGACTCAGACAGAAACTGAATTTTCATTGTTCCGCTTGTGCCAATGTACAGGACACCCTGAAGTCGCCACCGGCAGAGAACAAGACGATGAAGAAGGCGTCCATCATCTCGATCATGGTCACCACCTTCTTCTACCTCTGCTGCGGCTGCTTCGGCTACGCCGCCTTCGGGAGCGACGCGCCCGGCAACCTCCTCACCGGCTTCGGCTTCTACGAGCCCTACTGGCTCATCGACTTCGCCAATGCCTGCATCATCCTCCACCTCCTGGGTGGCTACCAGGTAGTCCCAAAAACTTCAGGCCGGGTGGCCAGAGAACGCAAAACCCAAAAAAATAAAGCAGAACAATAACACTGCCTGAAACAAATTGCAGGTGTACAGCCAGCCGATCTACCAGTTCGCGGACAGGTACTTAGCGGAGCGGTACCCGGCGAGCGGGTTCGTGAACGACTTCCACACGGTGAAGCTGCCGCTGCTGCCGGCGTACCGGGTGAACCTGCTGCGTGTCTGCTTCCGGACGCTGTACGTGGCGAGCACGACGGCCGTGGCGCTCTTCTTCCCCTACTTCAACGAGGTGCTGGCACTGCTCGGTGCGCTCAACTTCTGGCCGCTCGCCATCTACTTCCCCGTGGAGATGTACTTCATCCAGAGGAACGTGCCGCGGTGGTCCAAACGGTGGGTAGTTCTTCAGGGGTTCAGTGCCGTCTGCCTGCTCGTCAGCGCCTTCGCGCTTGTCGGCTCCATCCAGGGCGTTATCAGCCAGAAGCTAGGCTAGTATATAACTATATATACTACTCAGGAGAGATTATTCTTCTTCGGTTTGGAGAATTGGATTGCTATCTAGTGTAATTGTGATGAAGAATGTATGTACAATGCTGTGTTATAAGCAACCGGGGTCCGGGGAGCATTAGTTTTCTCCCTCCATGGCGATGAACAAAGGATTACAAGCATGTTGTATCTGCAGGACCGGGGAGTGGCACACCGTTTTCAGTGCCTTATGGCTCCTGCATTGGACTGAAACGTGTACACATTCATGTTAGATTAACAGATTACTTGAGAAGAAAGTGATGGATTATGTCTGGTGCTGTCAGAACATGGTATTTGGTTCAGATGGCTTGGTCAGTGAGCATGCTTACGCCATGCTCCTGCGTGGTCGATTGTACTGAAATGGTGGGAAAGAACATGATCCTGGTGGGAAAGAGCATGCTTAAGCTTGACGTTCTTGCTTACAAGGATCGTCAAAGAAAGTACCAGGCTCATATCAAGAACACACTTACACTTCCTGTGCTGCTAAGATCCATTTAAATAGGCTTTTGCTCTGTTGCAGTCAACTGATTTCGTTTTCTCTCTCAGTCGTTTTTCTGGCCGTCGGATGCGCTCCAAGATTCGTGCTGTCGTCCCGTGCTGGCGCTTTGCTGGCGCGAAGAAGGCACTGTGGCTTCGTACGCGTCACGTGTAACGGGTCGGCCGCGCGCCCGTACCCGTTTTTTTTTTTTCGGTTGCGCGGTGTGTCGGTAGACAGATATTTTGAATTCTTTTTCCTTCTTCTCCGCCGCGTGTCTCATTCCCGTCGCAGAGAGAGGAGAGGGGGCGGTGGAACAGAGGATTCGTTCCTCTATGTCGTCGCCGGCGCCTGTTGCCGCCGCCATGGAGGAGATTCGCGGTGGACGGAGGCGTCGCCGGCGAGCTGACAGGTTCTACTCTGTTCTATCTCTATTCCGTCGGTAGTTTTCGTACCCCGCGTGTTCGTGTCTCATGGTTGGGAGTCGCCGGAGGCGGATGAAGATGCGGCGGTGCGGGTCGATATAGGTTCCATCGATAGCGGCGGATTTTGGTCTCAGCTCGCGCAGCTAGCTCTCGCGGCGTCGGCGAGTAGTTTCGTACTCGCTCGAGAGGTAATGGAATGCGGCCGTGCGTTGGATCTAGCTACTGTTCGCGCAGCTAGCCTCCGCCGCAGTGACGCGCTGGCTTTGTCCGCATCTCAGGGGAGTAGTGGATCTCTGATTTGTCTGAATCCTTTTTGTGTGTGGTGGTTGTGCTAGGCCTCTGGGGTTGCTCTGTTCGCTGGATTTAGCGCTTTGATTTCAGAAGTGGTTCATTAGGTTTTGTGCCAAATGATTTCAGAATTAGTTGATCATTGGAGGCTCAGTTGGGCTTCTCAACATGGTGCATTTTCATGTTTCTAGGTGTGCCCACCCAATGATTTTGGGATTCAGTTTTTGTGATAGGTGTAGGTGTTGATTTTTTTGAAGTGGTTCATTAGGTGGTGGACACCATCAGTACTGCAATCTGACCATTTTCCTTTTTGTCTGAATCCCTTTTGTGTGTGTTGGTTGTGCTAGGCCTATAGGGTTGCTCTGTTCGTTGGAGCTATCGGTTTGATTTTCAGAAGTGGTTCACTTGGTTTATGCGAAATGATTTCAGAATTAGATGATCATTCACAATTGCAGTCTCAGTTTAGCTTCTCAACATGGTGCAGCTCCTGTTACTAGGTGTGCCAACCCAATGGTCTGGGGGATTCAGATTTTGTGATATGGGGGTAGGTGTTGATTTTTTTGAATTGGTTCATTAGGGGGTGGCGGACACACTGTAATCTGACCATTTTTCACAATGGGAGCAGTTCCATGTTTGTAGTTCTGGATATGTTTTTGTAGGGAGGCATTGTAGTGTTTTGTTACATATCTGTATGTGTGGTGGTGTTTTTACTGTGTTTTCGCACACTAATATGCTCCCCTTTTTTGGGTGTTGATTTTCGCCTTTGCCCTGATAATAACCATATGCCCTTTTGGGTGTTGCGCAGATCCGAGCATTTACCCACTGACCGTGGCGATGATTCCGCGGAGGATAGTGAAGGGTTCAGTCTACCCGGTCACCGTGATGTGCGTTTTGTCATTTTTAGGTTTTTCGTTTTGTTGTTGAGCTAAACAATAGCTGTTTATCATTTTCTAATTGGTTTCTGTGTGTTCCAGGGCATATCACATGGAAGAAGAAACAGGGCTCTAGACGATGCGTTGTTCGGGTACTTAATGAAGCAGGTGTGCTTATCTTTCTTAATTATTAGTTTTCAGTCATCTCATGTTGCATCTTTTTTACTTTGATGGCTCGTTGTAGTTTGACAACTTTTTTATCTCCCCGTTGGCTGCAGTCTTTGAGTAGCCTTAAGAGGAACTTTTCAGACTTTTGCCAGGACACATTTGTGAATAATGAGGTTAGCATTTGTTGTGCTCCTTTTATTTTCAGTTTGTGTTTGTGTCGTGTTTTCAAGCAATGCATTGGATTATCTATGTCTCACATTTCCATACTCATTTTCTTTCGCAGCTAAAGAAGCAGAGACAAAACGATGTTGATAAGTCTGGAACTTTTGATGGTGTCGGCAGGAGTGCATTTACCAGATTTGGGCTGAAGTACTTCATGATTGTTCTGAAGAAGTTGACTCCTGAGCAAAGAGCTATTGTTCAGAAATTTGGATTTGGGTGTTTGCTGTTGTTTGATTGTCCGAATTTACCTTCGGACTTCTGTAGGTGGGTCGCTGATTGCGTTGATCCAATATGCTCCCAGATTACTGTTTGCGGGAAGCCTGTCATCATATCCAGAGAGACGTTTCGCATTGTTCTAGGATTGCCTATAGGAGGGTTAGAGGTCCCACCCAACCGTGAGGATGGCATGGCTTTTATTCTGTCACTTTTCAAGTTGCCAGAGTTGCCTCAGATAACCTTTTTTGGTAACAAGCTCAGCAGTCCAGAACCGTTAAGCGAGTTGGAGGTTTTTGTGTGCTTCATGTCCGTGGCTATATCTTGCTTTCTCTGTCCAGATATGAGTTATCCTGTGAACATCAACTACCTTTCAGTTCTCAAGGATCCTGCGGCTGCTAAAGATTATGATTTCAGCCAGCTTGTCTATTCCCACTGCCTCAATAGCTTGAATGAGTTCAGCTTGTTTGCCAAATCAAAAGGTAGAAGGATGAAGTATCCTGTGTGTTGCATCTATGTTCCAGTGGTAAGTGAGCATCCTGCATCTTCTTTTTTGATTGAATGTCTATACCTTATTTGGCATTGATCGTGTTACTCAAATGTTACTCATATCTTCATATTTATGTCTCATCTTTTTTTCCCAGGTCCGTTATCTTGATTGCCTGGACTTTGGCATAAAGAATGTCTGTCACACTACTCCCAGAGTTTTGGTGTGGAAAGGAGATATGATTCAATCTTTCTCTGAACTTGATCGAAAAAGTCCACATCAGTTTGGTAAGAAGCTTCTTAAAGAAACCAGGACTGCTGGCCAGCACCCCACTGTAAGTCTTTTTACTCCCCTTTTTTGTTATACATGTGTGTTAGCTGGAGTTGATTTTTATGGAACTGGAATTTATATCTTTTTCTGCAGGTTTTGGGTTCGTTTCAAGGAGATGTATCTTGTAGAGTGTCTCCTGTGCTGTCTCCATTCTCTAATGACTTCAGGACTAAAGCAAAAGAAGAATTTGTTAGCTCATTGCAAACTGATGTACGTTTTATTAGTATGTTAGCTCATTTTTTTGCAGGCTTTTTTGCTGTTTGTTGAGTCCGTTTCATTGCAGTACCATCTCATTTTTTTTTGCTTTTTTGTTCTAGGTAATAGATGGTATCATCAACATAGGTGATAAATTTATCTCAACCAATTCTTCTAGCAGTAAAAGGAAGTTGGAAGCCTTAGTTCGAGATGTTCTTGATTTTCTTCGTAAGTCCAGTACTGTGCACGACAAAGTAGAAGTCAACCATAGGCTATCTGATGGAAGCATTGTTAAGCAGCCTCACTCTGGGGTATGATCAAGCTCAACTTTTTTACTGCTTATCTATTACTTTGATTTTTACCAGTATTTGATTTTTGTAAATATGGTCTGACAAATCTTCCATTTGTTTTTTGCAGCCGTCAGACGGCAATGTGAATCGCGACACTTTCAGTGTTGATAATGTAGGGCTTCAGCAGAAGTCGTTTACACCTTACCATGGAACTGCTAAACCAAGCGGGTCTGCGGTCAAGAGGACTCCTGACCCATGTACTTTACTTTATCTATGTCTCAAATGTATTCTACTTTATCTATCTCTCAAACGTTGTTCCTTATCTTTTTCTATTTTTTTTACTCCTGTGCAGCCACCCCTGATTGTATGATAACTAAAGCTGTGGAGGGTCGAACTCACCCGACAGGTATATGCATATTTTGCTTTTTTGCATTTTTTAGTGGCATGCATTTATTTGTGTGGTTCATCTTTTGGTCTATTTTTAACATTACTAGCACCTTTTTTTCTTGGGGTTGTTATGCCCTGCAAAACACCAGCCCCTGCAATGCCCCCGCTACGGAAGGTAAAGGCTAGGAATTGCCAAACGATGTCAGAAGAAGAGCAACAAAACTTGATAACCCGCATGCCTAGTTCTGCTACAGGGAAAGCATTAGTTCCTATTGTTGATGTACCGGACTCCCCATCCACGAAGGTTTGTTGTCCCTTTTTTTATCCTCATGATGGTCTCCTTCAGTTTGTTGAGTTTTTTTTTACTTTCAGTCTTTGAATCTTTTGTTCAATGTTTCTGTAGCCACATACCGGAAACTTCAAGTTAAACCGGGCTCAAGCTTTTCAGAAACTTGGATCAAAACTATCTCCAATAAAGATTCATGACTTTTCACCCAAGCCATTAGTGGTAATTATCATCCTTGTAATCTTTCGACCCTCTCACATTGAGTTGTTTCTTTTATTGTAATCAGTTTTTTGTTGCCCGTTTGTTTTGTAGAATGCGACAGATGGTGGTATTCATCTAGTTGGTTTTAATGAGTTTCGGAAGAGGTGTTATGATTTGTCAAAGGTGGCAGATACTACTTACGACAATTTGTTGATGCGCAATCAGGCAAAACAGCCGGCTGTGAATGGTGCATCGACGTCTCACGACAATGTTCATGGAGCTCATGCTGAAGCAGTCACAAGGGATGTTCAGAATGTCCCAAAACGCCGTGTGCGGGCCAAGTACATGTTTGTTAATGTGCTTATGTCTGGGCAGTCCCCTCCTTTGCTCTCTAATACTAGATTCCCTGTATCTGAAGAAGATATCATTCATTATTCAGCGATCGTTGAGCTAGCACACAGCTCTATTGCAAAGTATGACCATCTGCTCTTCTCATTTATTCGTTTCGTCATGTGTTTCTTACCTTATTTTTTTTGTTAATGTCATTTGAAAGCTACATGGTAGCGCTTATATGTGCTATCCTTCATATTTTTTCTTCGCTACGCCCGTGTGGTCGGGGGGTGTTAATTCATCTGTGTTTTCTGTAGGGAACCTGGTATTCAGTACCCAAAAGTCCACTGCAGCTACAAGTCTGTGGGTGAATCATTGATGCCTAATGGCGAGGTCGACAATTTCATAATCCCCTGTTTCTGCCGTGTTTTTTTTGAAGAACGTCATCCTTCAAAGTCCGGGAGGCACTACTTCTTTCCAAATATTGGGGTTCGTATCAGTTTTACACAGTCACTCTTTGTCGTGTTTTCTATTTTTGTCAAATATACCTTCATCTCAATTCTTTCTTCTGTCCAGGATGCTATTCTGAAATATACCGGGGAGCAGCAAGAGACCACTGTTAGAGTATCTTTCGATGGCGCGACGACTGCAAGCAAAGGGAGAAAGCTTGGACACAAAGACAACAAGGTAATTGCTTTTTCTATCCTTTTCTTGCTGTCTGAACATGTTGTTTTCTTATTGTATCGTATCATTCTTTATTTCATATGATCTGTTTTATCAATATTTATTTTCTTACGTCTACCATGTGTTACCTTTTCTGTAGTTATTCTTCCCTATCGTCAATTCTGGTCATTGGTTTGGGTTTGCTGTTTGTTTTCAAGAAAAAGTCTTCGCATTCTTGGACTCGTTCTATGATGAGAAATCAGCTTACCATGTATCAATAAAGAATCGTCTGGTCAGTGTGCTTCTTTAGCATTTTACTTTATTTTTTAAAAATCCACACTAAGGTATGGTATGCAACAGCTATGTCTGAAATTGGGTTTTCAATGTTTCTTGATTTGCAGATAGACAACTTTGTACATCTGTGGGAGTTGACCGTCAGCAAGGATCACAACTTTCAGGATTTTCAAGCAATCTATCCTGATGTACCTAAGCAGAAGACATTGTAATAAACTGAACCCTTGTCATTCTTCTTCTTTGTTTTTTGCTTAATTTTTGTGTCTTTTTTCCTGCGTGTTAATCATAAGTTGATTAATATCTGGATTTGTCCTTTTTTTTGTCGATGAAAGTGGGAAAGACTGTGGAGTGTTCATGATAAAACTAATGGAGACCTGGGGTCCTGATGTTGACCCTCGTTCCATTTACTCTTCTAACGATGCACTCAATATAAGAATCCAGTATGCAAACAAGCTATACTTCAACCCGAAGAACCAAGTTGACCAGAGCTTGGTCACTGAGTTTTATGCATTGGTAAGTGTCTGTTTTTCTGTAGCTTTTTAGTGTACCAGAGAAACTGCAGCTTTTTGACTGACCCTTGTGTTGTGTTTGTTTGTTTTTCCTTCACAGGGGTGATACGATTTGCCGCCGCAGCCAAGGTGGAACAAGTTTTACGATAGAAGCCGTTTCTCTGGGAGCGCTACATTCACATTGCGATTTGTCGATCTTTTTCTTTTTTTCTTTTTTTTTTGCCCTTCGGTGGGCACCTTTTTTTAGGTAGACCTGAACAACTTATGGTGTCAAGTCCTGTTTCTACGGAAGGTTGAGCTCGCATGTTAGTGTCTGTAGTCTTTTTCGTCATGGTGGTGACAGAAACATTTTATGTGAACAACAATCTTTTGGAGACTAAGAAGAAGACCTGTTAGTGTCTGTATCTTTTTATGTGTCTACCCTTAACGAAAGAGTGTCAACTTTTTCCAAATAGTTTCTATATAAATGCTTTTCATCCATGTGTTTTTTGAATAATAAGAGTTACAACCAGTATTATAACTAGCATAATCAGAGCTACAAGCACTTCTCAAAAGATATTACAAATATTTTTTTTCATCCACGCTTGTCCAACATATGGGTCTTTTTGGCAGTAGGTCATTTTCAGTTTTGCAGTCCAGGCAGCTCCACTGGACCTTGCACGGGCACGGTTGCATGTATGTTGTTGTTCGCTTGTTCATTGTTGTTTCCCTTTGGATTCTTCTTTGCCGACGGTGGTCTTTTTGCTTGTGTCTTGGCCTTGGGTGGCGCTGCGGAGCCATTGCCTCGCTACTTGTGCCTGGTCATCAGTTATATATGGTGTCAGCATTTTATTTGTCTTTTTTTCAATAAATCATGATTAACGGTAAGGTTTTTCATAGTGTTATCACTAACCTGGTCCAGTGTTCTTCTTTCTACGAGTCCTCTTAGGTTTTTGGTGGTCGTACTGTTTGTCCCGGTTGGTGCATTTCCTGATAGTGTGCCCGTATTCGTTGCAGTGCCCACATCTGTAAAATTTCCCTGCTTTCATAGCTTCAACGATGGTCATCAACCGCGGCCTCCCTTTTGTGTGTGCGTCATCTGGATCTAGCAGTTCCATTGTTGAGTTACCTTCACCCCCATTTGAAGTGTTTGCAAAATTTGCTATTGTTCTCACTTCAGTATCTTGGTGTTTCATTTCTGCTTGTAGCTCTTTTTCAATCTCTTCGAGTCCCTTGTCAACTCTGTTCATTTCCCCTTGCAAGTACTCATACTTTCTTTGGTGTGTTGCTCCTTTGGAAGCTGTTGTCACCATCCTACGCGCAAGCACGTTGTACCGGAGTGTATCACTATCAGCCATTTTTTCTGGTACAGGTAATGGATTCAGCTTCTTGTGCTTTTTGCGCCACCTGTCAATGATGTACTTGTCTGGTATTTGATTTATGTCCAGGTGTAGCATTATCTTCAATATGTGAGAGCATACTAATCCATCTTTCTCAAACTTGCAGCATATGCAGTGGTACTCTTCTTTCTCCAAGTCAACTTGGACCACATAGGTCCTTGGCCTGTGCTCTTTTATTGGATAGTTTTCGGCTTGAAATACCAGGTACAGCTCCCCTGGCTTCTCTTCCTTAACACGCAGTCTTGTGACATCAGTTAGAACTTTCTGAAATCTCCTGAATATTGACAGGTTATACAAATCATGCGCCTGTATCTCTATGTAATACTTAGTTTTGAATTTCTTAGGTGGCACTTTCTTGTGTATCGCATTGTGATCACTCTCATTCTCTCTGGCATGTATTGTGTCCATGATTCTTTGATACTCACGTAGGAAACTTGTCATGCTATATTGTGCCCCAACACCCTTTTTGAACAGTGAGTTTGTCCCTTCACTCCTTGCTGTTGTTTGCAAAAATGGGAAGAAATCCTTTTTGAAGTAAACTGGCACCCATCTCTTTCTGCTCTTCCAAATTGTTTGGAAATATTCAATGTGTCCCACCGGATAGTCTGCTATCATTTGCTGCCACAGTGTCTCAAACTCAAGCTCTGTTAGCGAGTTATCAACTATGTCTTGGAACTCTTCAAATAAACCCTCATTAACTTGCATTGTCCTGCCTGCTTTCTGTTCTACTTTACTCTTCACATGATACAAACAAGATTTGTGAACCGTGTGTGGAAACACCTCAGATATTGCAACCTGCATTCCCCGGTCTTGGTCTGTTATTATAGTTTGAGGGTGCCCCCCCCCCCATAGCATAAATGAATTCCCTGAAGACCCACTTGAATGTTTCAGCTCCCTCATTGACAATTAGAGCACACGCAAATAGGTAGGTGTGCCCATGTGGGGAGACACCAACTATTGGAGCAAAAGGAAGGTTATATCTGTTAGTCAGAAATGTTGTGTCAAAACTAATGCAGTCCCCACAAGTTTCATAGAAGCTTTTTGATTTTGCATCTGCCCAGAAAACGCTCTTCACCTTGTTATTTTCATCAACCTGAAATGAGTAATAGAAGCTCTCGTTTTCAGCTCGCTTCTTTTTGAAATACTGCACAACTTGCATCACATCGCTGTTTTTTAGTTCTCTGTTAATTGCTGTCCCATAGTTGCTGACCTTTTTCCTGTTGTATGGTGTGTTTTCTTGGCCCCCTCTTAAATATGACAACACCGATACAATTTTGCTTGTTGTTATGTTAGCTTGCCTCAGGGATCTTATCATTGCTTTCTCCTCAGGTGACATGTAGATATGCGACCTGAAGAATCTGCTCTGCGGGCTTAAAGCATGATTATGATCGAGACATAGGTTTGTGATGCGCCAAATCCCTTCTTTCTCACTTACTATCATCTCAACTTTGCATCCTGTCCTGTCTATAACAGTAGTTTGCCTCTGCACTTCCATATCTTCCTTTTCCGCTGCTGCGTTCCTACCATACTTGTTGCATTTCATTGTCACTCTGATTACTTCCCTGTTTCTCTTCCTGCTTGTTGTCCTGGCAGCTGACACCACTGTCACAGAGAAGCCAATTGCAAAAGCATACATGTTGAAGAATATCTGAGCTTTCTCTCGTGTGTCAAATTGCATCCCCACTTCCGGTATCTGCTCTTTGTCTATTGTGTAGTCATTCTGGCCTTGGGAGTTTGATTCTTCATTTTCCAGAAAGTTTTCGACATCTTCTTCGCATATCTCTTTCTCTTCTTCCGCGCCTTCTTCTCTGTCGTTCATTTTTCTGTTTCATCATCAGCTTGCGTTTCATGTGCGACCCCATCATTGTGTGCACCATTAACCTGTCATTTAAAATTCAAAATACATGTTGACATTCAGGTTTTTAATAGTTTGACGTTTGATCTTTTTGATTTCATTTTTGAATGTAGATCACAAGTATACCTCATCGAGCTCCATGTTGTCAAACAAGTTCTCTGCCCATGGGTCATCATCCCAAGTTATGTGCTGTCCACTTCTACTTGGTGTTGCCTTAAGTACTCATTCCCCTGTGTGAGAGTAATATTTATTTTACATCAGTTTTTGTTCATCATATGTTACCTTAAAAATTGTTTCAGCGATAAGTTTGGAACCTGTGTATAGTCTTCCCATGTTTGATGGTCGTTTTCAGTGCTTTGTTGAAAGAAGTTTGATGTGTAGCAATCCTTTTGTGCACAGTCAACCTGCATATTGCAAAGTAGTTGTTAGTAAACTATATATATTTATTTATACACCCCCTTTATGTTGTGTGTACCTGTATGGAAGATAATGCTTTTGTCGACGAATAAGTTGTGTCAAATTTCCCGGTCAGCAAACCTGTGAATGTAAATTCCTTGTCCTGCATCATTTATAAGTTTTTTGTTAGTTGAATATGATCATTTATTCATTGAAATTCTGTGTGATATATATTTATTTTTCAATAATAACCTGAAATAACATATCATCGCATCTATACGTGTTCATCTGTCCATGTTCACCATTTTTGTCTCCAGCATCCCCATCCTGCAAAAGAATACAAGGATAAACAGTTTAGTCTCTATATTAGTTCAGTTTCAGTTTAGTCTCTATTTACTGCCAGGTTGTCTCTATATTTAATTTTTGTTGGTATGTCTCAGTTAGTTTAGTGTGCGCCGATGTGTCTCATTTTGTCTCATTTTTGCATTGTCTCAGTGTTTCAGTGCATCAGTTTTGTCAGTTAAGTGAGTGTCTAAGCCTCTCTTTCTCTCTGTTCAGTGCATCAGTTTAGTCATTTAAGTATTCAGTTATTTATCTCAGTGTCTCAGTGTTTCAGTGAGTTTTAGTGCCTCAGTTAATCTCAGTGACTCAGTTTTTTTCATTGTACTGCCTCAGTCTTGATTTAGTGCCTCAGTCTCAGTTTTTGTTGCATAAAAGATTCAGTGTCTCAGTCTTCTTCATTTTTCAGTCCATTGTCTCATTGTTTCAGTCCATTGTCTCATTGTTTCAGTGTCTCAGTTGATTTCAGTGATTCAGTGTTTCATTCTTGTTTTTAAGTGTCTCAGCTTTGTTTATCTGCCTCAGTATTTATTTATTATTTGTTCAGTCAATTGTATCAGTCCAGTTTCATTGTTTCAGTGTCTCAGTCACGCGATTTCAGTGATTCAGTGATTCAGTCATGTTTTTAGTGTCTCAGCTTTGTTTATCTCTTTGTCTCTTTCTTGCGTATCTCTCTCTCTCTCTCTTTTGCTGGTCTCTCTCTCTCTATCTCCTTCTCTCTGTATCTCTCTATCTTTTCCTGGTCTTATCTCTCTCTATTTTCTATCTCTATGTCTGTCTCTCTTATCTTACTCTCTCTCTATCTCTATCTCTCTCTCTCTCTTTCCTGGTCTCTATGTCTGTCTCTCTTTCCTCTCTCTCTCTTTTTATCAGAGATAAGGTATGTCTCAGTTACATTTCAGTCTCTTTCTTCTGAATCTCGTCTCTCTCTCTCTCTCTCTCTCTCTCTCTCTCTCTCTCTCTCTCTCTCAGCGACTATGTCTTGTTCTCTTTCTATCATTATCTCTATATTTCTTCTATTTAGTCTCTATCTTTATCTCTATTCATATGTTTTCTGCTTGCACGTTTCAGTGATTCATCCCTTATTGTTTCAGTGTTTCAGTGTCTCAGGTTCTCAGTGTATCAGTTTGTCAGTGTCTATGCACAGCACACATTTGTATCAGGTTGTCAGTGCTTCTGGTTTTCAGTGTATGAGCACAGTTATGTGCACAAAAGACAAAACGGTCTCATCCATTCTACTTCTACATAACAACATACCCTCTCTTTTTTCGCCTTTGGTTCTGTCATTCATCCCACAGCTTCACAGTCGAGAAGGTTGAGTGTTGGTTTCCATTTTTGTTTAACCTTATTTATTTGTTGATTTCCTTTTTCTCCTTCATGCCACATACGCAGATGGCTTGTGGTACGTGCGGATCAACCGAGGGTCGGTGTGGACTACGACTAAGTTTAAGGAGCCCATTCTATGTGTACCTTACCAGTGATTTCTTCAAGTTCTGTGTAAGTTGCATCCTTACTGTCATGTCTTTTTCGTCAGCATTCATTTGCGTTGTGTGTTTCAAGTTGGTTTTGATCAATCAGACCTCATGATTTTTTATGTATATCCTTTTTTTTGTCGATAGGTTGTGCCATGCCATGTTAGGAAATCATTTAACCAGGGGACTGGGAACATTGTAGACGTCGCAACACCTGATGGACACCAGTATCGCTTTGACATTAAGAAGAAATCAGGCCAACCCACACGGCTTTGTGGTTCTGAGTACAAGAAATTCATTTTTGAGTTTGGCATGCGCGCAGGATACAAGATTTTGTTCAACATGCATGAAATGCCAGAGACAACACCAATCTGGCCTGAAGGAGCTAACGGCGAGCCATTATACGGTATCATCTTCGTTCTATCTTTTTCATTATGTGTGGGCCTGATTTTCTTGTATCATTGTGTCTTATGGTTATTTCTTTTTTCTTTTTTTGTTGTGAAGTTGTATATCCTCAAAATATGACCCCTGGAGGTATCGATTTTCACCTAACCGAGGAACAGTGGAACAGATATAATGCCATCCTGCAGGTGTCTGGTGATGTAGACTGTGTCTATCTACATTGCTTTTCTAGCTCAGACATTGAGCTAAACTACATGGTAATTTAATCACCTTGTTGATACATTTTTGACTTGTTGTTGGCGATTTTTTGTCTGATCTTTTCCTAGCAGTTTTGTAATATAGCTCAGTCTCACTTCTGTGCTTGATGTAACCTGAAATATTTTTTGCAGAGGATTCCGAAGATCATATCTGAAGCTCTGAACCTGGGTGATTCTGGTGATGCTTTCCTGTCTTTATATGGTGGGATGATAATTCAAGCTGAGTACGCTATATGTGCTGACGGGAGAACAAGATTCACATCTGGCTGGGATTTTTTCGTTACATCAAGCAACTTTGCAGCCGGATTGCTTGTGTTGATCATTTTCAAGAGGAACGGAATCCAACCAGTGAGCATTGTTTTCCACGTGCTGTAGGGATGTCTCTTTCACCTACTGAACACTTTTTAAGCATTCTTCTTTCTGTGTTGTCCGTTTACTTGTTTTCTATCGAATGCTCCTTTTTCTGGTTTTCAATGCATGAGTAGTCAGTGCATTATATATGTATGAATAATATGGACCATGTATCAGTGTGTTTAAACGATTCATATTTTTTGATTGGGGGTTTCATTTGTTTATTGAGTTTGTTTTTTGGGGGGGGGGGGGGGGGGGGGTAACTCCGCCTACCATCTTTTCTAAAGGTGGTAGCTGGTTCCAAGCCCGGGTAAAGGAGGAGGACCCTTTTCTATCTCTATTCTTTTCAATCTGCATATCTCTCTTTTTTTCGCTCTATTTACTGCCATGTTGTCTCTATTTCAGGTTTAGGGATCAAGGTAAAGCGAGATGATATGTTTTTCAGGGCTGGTTGGCTGCTGTGTGCTACACAACACAAGTTAGGTGCAGATCGTCTTTGTGTCTCTTTCTATCGCCTAACATGATGACCAAACACATTCTGGGTACTCTTTTGTGTCTCTATGTTTCTCTCTATCTTTATTCCTATTTTCTCTATTTTCTCTATGTATGTCTCATTTACAGTTTAGTGATGGTAGTGAATGTCTTTATCTGTCAGATGGAGTGCGAAACATGTGGATGGCCATATGGACGTTGCCAAGAGAAGAAGAGGAAGACTTCTTTTTCTTTTGTGTGTACCTGGGGGAAGGGTTTCTTCAGTCGATGGTATGTACATGTTTTCTTTTTCTTTCGATCGTCTCTAGAGCGCAGCTTTGGTGTTCACGACTTTTCCCGATGCAAGAGAACCTTTCATATGTCGGTTTTTATGTGTCATGGTTGCCTCTTTCTTAGTCGGGGTCCTGTCGTTTTCTACCCCCGATATCGGAATGGGTTTGAACCTTGTTAGTGCAAGGAAGCATCTACGTGTCGTGTTGGTTTCTATTTTTCTACGAACTAAGCTATTTTTGAATTCTGGAACCTATGTGGTCAAACTAGCTTTCTATGTGTTCCACCCTCATGTGTTCTGCCTTCAAGCATTTGAAACTGGAAAATGAACCAGCACTGCACACCCATTTTTTCTGCTCTGATTTTGTAACAAAATACACTGGGGGAAATTCTGGAACATGTCTATTTTTTTGTGAAAATTAAGTGTTTTCTGAATTTTTTACCTGTGTAAGGGAGGAATGCTGTGTATGCAGTGGAGGATTCCCTTCATTCTCTCTTCTTGCAGATTGGCAGATCAACCCCAGCTGTCCCTGTTTGTTTTGGTTTAGAAGTTGGTAGCATCAGTTAGAGTGTTTAATGCTGGGGAAGCTTTTTCAGAGCTTAACAACAGTTTCCTATAGGGTTTTTACCTGTAAATTGCAGGGTTGTTGTTTGGAAAACAGGTTGGTTGATTTGTCCATAAATCCAGCTCCATCCACCATCAGCATCTGTTCCTGCATTTTGTTGGAAAGAAACAAGGCAGGAATTCTTCAGAGGAGGAGATGAATCCAAGGGGAAGATGAGATGGCAGAGAAGTGACAGATGATCTGGGAACCTCCAACGATGTATACTGCATGTTGCCCAGGTTAGTTCGCTTGATGTCTGGAGGTTTTGGGATCAGATCCATTCTGTACTATACACTCTTCTAGATCCTCTGTGAGGCCCCTTTCTTTCTTCTGTTCTTTTGATCTGTAGCGAGTCTGGGGTGGTTTTGATCTGGAGCGAGCTGCAGCTGCGACCAGCGACGCAGGGGCTTTTCTTGAAGAGGAAGAAGGTCTTTTTCCATAACCTGGACCTTCGAGATGTGCTGGACGCGGTGTTGGGCTTTCAGTTTTGGGCTGCAAGTGTTTTGGTCCAGAGATGTGCTGGACGCGGTGTTTGGTCTGATTGGTTTGAGTAACGGGTTTGGCTCGGCGGACCCGTTTTTTTTTCTCTGTTTCGTCTGAGCGCAGGGGAGATTTTGAGTTTGCTGTGTGTGGGCCAACGTGGCGACGTGGAGACTGCTGGTTGGCTCGAAAATTCGACTGAGACTGAAAACGAAATCAGTCAACTGAACAGATAGACACTCCCTTTAAATAACTACGCCAACAATTTATTCAGATCAATCTGGTACTCTTGGTTCTGAGACAGACCCTTATAGTAGAATTTGATAATGTTAGCTACGTGATCTGGGATTGATAGATTCGGCGAATATGGTGGCAAGGATTCGATTACAACGTAGCTAGGGTTCTATTACAAGCACAGATTGAGGATCGAAGAAGAACAGATACAAGGGTAGGGTTGCCGCCGCCGTGCCGAGCCGGGTTCGTGATCCAACTGGATGCCGTACTCGTTGCCATCCCTTGCATATTTGTAGTTCGGTCCCGTGTTACATGTTGCTGGAGAATAGTCAGGCCCATAGCGACGGCCCAGGTGCCAGCCCAATATGGTGTATAGGAAGGGTCGCTAACACCCCTCCCCCCTTGAAAAGCAGCTTGTCCCCAAGCTGCTGCTGCTTTGCCGGGGTCCCATGGATAACGGAGCACCATGTGTAGATACAAACCTGTCATATGCCTTCCTCCTTGAATTGGTTCTCGTCTGCCATCAAATGCCCCAATAAACAACAACAATGCCGAACTTGTAACCTGGAAGGTACATCTTGTTGTCCTTGAATGGAAAACGCAGTCCATGTTGTCCCAAGCGAAACTGAACATTGTTGGTGCCAGAACACTAAGTTGATATGCATGAGTAGTTGTTAAACTTGGCTGGACGGAATAAGCAACATCTAGCTGCATAGAAAACTCAGTGCTGAACATGCTCACATTCTCAGTCAAGAGAGCAGCTGTAAACCACGATGGTTCCATGTTGTTGAGAGCAACTGACTGCATAGAAATGAGCAAATATGGTCGATCCATTGAAGAACCTGCACACTTCAAGTCCGGACTTCCAAGATGAATTAGTCCATGGCTAAGCATCGAAACATAGGCAACCAGAAATTCCATAACATGAATCGGCATAGCACTGTTATTCACAGCCATCATAGAGTACTTGGAATTGGAATACCATGTAGTTTTTGTTCCCAGATCAAGCTCACGGTCAGTAGGACAATTACTGCAGAATATATCACGAATGGCTTTGCTACTGCTCTTGCCAAAGGAGTGAATTCCTCTGGTCGCATATAGCCTGGTTTCCTCAACACATCCGTTGTAGCACTTGTCAGATGAAAGGGACACCGAGCCATTGGATCCAAAAACCTTCAGACTTCGGACCATCAGTTTCCGGACCATCCAAAAACCCCTGCAGACTGAAACGCTAAACCAGCTTCGCTGCTGCCTGCGCGGCACCTCCATTTGCACGGGAATCCCAGCACTGAATATGCTCACAATGTCCGTCACAATAACAGTTCTGACCCACCAATATTCCATGTACTTTATAACAGCAGACTGGAGAATGAATAGCAGAGGATCTCGTGCAAAAATAGCTTCGAAGTAGAAAACCTTGGCAAAATAAGAAACAACTGCTTGTACAGGGTCCCATGGTGACAGTACCCATTCAACATATAGAACAGAATTCATCAAAGAGCTATTTGCAGGGCGACCAGTTGAATAATGAATTACAGGATAGGTCGCTCAGGCCCAAGTTCATTAGCTTGCTGTGCAGAATGGATAGCTGACAAAATCCACATGAGCAGAGCACCTCGAACAAGTGCAGCCTGTGCACTGTGCCAGTTCAGATCCCTTACTATTAAGCTCTGGTTCTGAAGATGCCAATCAGCCAACAGATTACTCAAGGAAAGAACCATGATGCATGAGCTTACGGTTGGAGCAGCCAAGGAAAAGAATCCCTGAACTAGCGATAGAGCCATGTACCCATAGACAACTTGCTCCGGTTTTTGCTTCTGTACACATAAGTCTGAAACTTGTAGCTCCATAGCAGCACAACCTTCTGCCGAGAAACTGTCAGCACTGCACTGCGAGAACACCTTCTCCATGGAATTATTGGAGGCTCACAGCCGTTGATCGCTCTGAAAGATGGCCACGGTCTGGGTCGTTTTTCTGGAACAGTAAGTTGGCTGGCCGGAAAGGATGGCCACGGCCTGGGTCATAGCAGCCGTCCATGGCCACGGCCGGTGATGCATTCCGACGGAAATGTCCACAGCAGGGTCATCGTCGTGATGGCAGGTATGGGTGACAGCATGGTGACAACTTCTGCCAAACAGAGCGTGGGCACCACTAGGGTGGTGTCGTTGGGAACACCCTCAACCGTGGCACTTGGACAGGCATCAAGGCATGTCGTCGAACAGCTGACAGGCATGAACACGCTGAGTACTTGGACAGAGGATGGCAACACGGAGACGCAGGTGTGTGGGCTTCCTGGCGAGGGGTGGTGGTCGTAGATTCAGGCAGGGGCGATGGCGTGGTGACAACATTGGTCGCGCATACCTCCGAACAGATCGCGCGCCCCAGCGGTGGTGTCGTTGCAAACCACGAGAGTGGCCCCAGTGACCTCTCAGTTGTGGGGGTCGGAGACACAGATGCAGCGACCTTGATAGCCTCGTCGTCGCTTGCCTCCGCTGCATCGTGCACCGGGCTGACGTCAACGGTGGTCGTGGGTGGCGATGTTGGCCTTCAGCGCCAACGGATCGAGTGGATCCGCCGCGACCGCCGGCTTGCAGGGACGTAATCCCTCGGCGATCCGCCGGCTTGCATCCTCCGCGCCGTCGCACTTGTCGCGGTAGACATGCTGCTGGGGCAAGTCCACCGCATCATGCACACCTGAGGCCTGCTGGAGCAAGTCCACCGCCGGCTTCCAGGTACTGAATGCCTCGGCGATCGACTGCTTGATTTGCTTGAGTTCACCGCGAATCTCGGCGAAGAATTCCTTGAAATCGGCCTTCGTGGCTGGTTCCATGGTGGATCGAAGGTGTGGATAGGAAAATTTGGTGAGAAAATTTGGTGAGAAAAATTGGGGAAAATTTCTGGCCCGGATCGGTGGGCTCTGATACCATGTGTTAGCTACGTGATCTGGGATTGATAGATTCGGCGAATATGGTGGCAAGGATTCGATTACAACGTAGCTAGGGTTCTATTACAAGCACAGATTGAGGATCGAAGAAGAACAGATACAAGGGTAGGGTTGCCGCCGCCGTGCCGAGCCGGGTTCGTGATCCAACTGGATGCCGTACTCGTTGCCATCCCTTGCATGTTTGTAGTTCGGTCCCGTGTTACATGTTGCTGGAGAATAGTCAGGCCCATAGCGACGGCCCAGGTGCCAGCCCAATATGGTGTATAGGAAGGGTCGCTAACAGATAAAATTCTGCAGAAAAAATAAATTTCGATTTTGCTAATTCTAAGGTTGTCAATTTTTTTTGTAGATATCAATGAGTCACCTAAAATTTCACCTTAGTTAGCCTAAACTTACACGTCTGAAATTATGCATTTGTAGTGTAACTTAAGTGCAAGTTTAATAAGATTTAAAAAAAAATAAGTGCAAGTTTAATCCGTACTTTATATATGAAGTTAGATGAGATGAGCATGGTTTGATGTAATCCGTAGGCTTAAAAGGTTGACTGAGATATAGAAATATTGCTGGCAACATACAGATAAACATTGCGACAAACCTTACTCGGCGCTGCTCGTGTGGGCAACCTGTCCCGTCCCCAGGGGTGCTCACGCTTTGGGCGGGCGTTGAATTCTTTATCCCGATTCCCGGCCTTCCCGTGCCGCCGGCAGCACGCACGCCCGCACCTATTTATACATCCCAGCGCGCGGCGGCTGATAGATACAAGCGTCGCACGCCGCCGATCGACACTCTCGTCGCAAGAACTGGAGGCTGCACTGGAGGACGGCGACGACATGGGCCGGGTGCCGTGCTGCCAGAAGGACAACCTGAAGCGCGGGCAGTGGACGCCCGAGGAGGACAACAAGCTTCTCTCCTACATCACGCAGTACGGCGCCCGCAACTGGCGCCTCGTCCCCAAGAACGCCGGTGAGTCACCGCCGCCCAATGCATACGCTCGCGCGCTCTGGTTGACTGTTGCTGGTGCTGAACGGGGTTGCACGTGACTGATCGACAGGGTTGCAGCGGTGCGGGAAGAGCTGCCGGCTGCGGTGGACATACTACCTGCGGCCCGACCTGAAGCTCGGTGAGTTCACCGACGCCGAGGAGCAGACCATCATCAAGCTGCACTCCATCGTCGGCAACAGGTGGTCGGTGATCGCCGCGCAGCTACCGGGGCGGCCGGACAACGACGTCAAGAACCACTGGAACACCAAGCTCAAGAAGAAGCTATGCGGCATGGGCATCGACCCCGTCACGCAGAAGTCCTTCTCGCACCTCATGGCCGAGATGGCCACCACGCTGGCACCACCGCAGGCCGCGCACCTCGCCCTCGACTGCTTCAAGGATGAGATGCAGCAGCACCTGACCAAGAAGCGCCCCACCGATTTCCCCTCGCCCGCTGTGCCAGACATGCCGCCCGCCGCCGGCGCGGGCATTTCCGCAGGCCCCTGCGTCGCCGTGCCGCCGCAGGCCACCGACGACACCATCGAGCGTATAGAGATGGGCCTGGCCCGCACCATCATGAGCGAACCCCCCGCTGCTCCCGCCGCCGACAAGCCTGTCAAGTCCAGTACCTCTACTACAATTACGGCCAAACAGGCGGACTCCCAGGAAGAGAAACGCGTACGCAAGCCCAACCGTCGCTACTCCAGCGGCGACTACATATAAACATGATCATGGTACAGTCGCTGATAGAACGCGGCTTAGCCTAACTTGCCACGTACAATGGGTTTGATAGGGCAATCTTATTTGAGACCCGACACGTAGATACGTCAATAAAATATGATATATAATGGGTTATATTTCAGATATCGTTGTTGTGGGACATATTTTGTTAATTAACTTTTGCATCTTTCTGTCTAGCTTTAATTATCATTTACTCCCTCCGTTACTAAATATATGATGTTTTATCTTTGTACCACATTCAAACGTATTTACATGTATCTAGAGTTCTAGACATATTTTAATGTGTATTCACTCATTTCAGTCTGCATCTAGTCAACATGTGCAATACTTAACATATTTTATATTTAGGAACGGAGGGAGTAGTTCTCTCCCCTCGGCAAAGTGGATAGGAAAGAGTCTTACTTCTGTTACACAAGCCACCACCATGCTCGTCCACTTTCTTGATAAACGACTCGATGCATTTTCTCTTCCTTGCCATTGTGCACTTCCTCAACAAAAGAGAAGAAATAAACGATTACCAGGTTGTAAGCACTTTGAGATATTGTCTCTTTTTTTTTGCGAGAGAAGTCGCGATTACATCAGCCAAGATTCTTACAGAAAAGCCCAGAAAACAAGAAAATTACAAAGAAACCCTTCTGAGCTCTGGCGTCGTCGTCGTCGAGCAGACCGCTGCGCCGGCGAAACCTACCGCACCACCTCCGAAACCTTGGACTGGGAGGCTCCCCATCGCGACCAGGAAGGCGACACTCCTCGGTACCTGAGCACCTCCACCCTGCGCGACGGACGGTGACACCATCTTGGCCATCAGCAACCACGCCTTCAAGATCTACAAACGCCGGATCCGCCACCTCTCGGACTCCGACGAAGGGGAAGTCCTCTCGAGCACTACATGGAGTCGCGAACGAGGACAGGGCGGCAGATCCGCGGCGGAGCTCCACCGGAGCCGCACCAACGGAGGAGAAGACCACCGCCACCAAAAGCCACTCCGGCACCACCGCTACCTCCACAGCGCCGCCGGCTAGCACACCACCACGCACACCTAGGCTATGTACACACCGGGATCCGTGGATTCCCCGTCCTCCCACAGCCGAAGCGGCCGCCGGAGGGCGAGGAATCCGACGAATCGCCGGCGGCGAGCTAGCGCACGGGTGTCGCCCAAGAAATCGCCCTTTTCACTGTAGATGGGGAAAGGGGGGAGGTCCAAGCTCTTGAGACATTGTGTCTCGGTTTAAGATAGTTACTTGACTTATCTCTTACGTAATGAAAGATAAGCCTATTTTTTCATTTCTCTCCACTATCTCATCAATCATCTGGCAACGCTCAGTGGCGGGCACACATGTATTCGTGGGTATGCAACTGAATACCCAACTTTTTTGCCAAACCTTCTGAATCATGTGATAGAGCCCTAAAATCAGTTTTACTCTGTACAAAACACTGATTCTTTCACTTATATTTCTACAGTTGTTAGTAAAAAAATTGAATACTCATTGACAAGACTTGAGCCCACCGCTGAACTACGATAACCATGTACATGCCCCAAGCAGATCACGACGAACCTGGAATTTAACCAACTCATATGGCCCCTGTCCATATCCTAGCCATCTAGATTTTGCGGGGATCCTCTCGTTGTGTTGACCAACGCCCCACCCACACGTTGTATTGGCTGGAAACGGCATGTATTCGAAATATCGAGGTAATAATATGGCCTTTTGATCTGTTTTGATTGGACGTCTCGCACGCCCACGTGTTATCGGTACCATGTGTACCTTTAAACTACCCATGATGCGAGTAATATTACTGCATGTCACCTGATAAAAAGATGATGTGCAGCTGATTTATGTGGAGAGAGACAGATAGATAAGTAACACGTTATGTTACCATCACATAGCAATTCAAAAAATAAAATGAGTTTACAACTTAATAAATAAGACCATATATAATACTCCCTCTAGTCCGAATTAATTGTCGCTAGAAATGAACTGACCAAGTACAACTTATATATAGAACTCGCGACTTTTTTTTTGGATCAGAGAGAGTACTAACTTTACGACAATTCACACTATGAAGGTAGTAACACAGGTTACTACTTACTAGTCTAATTTACTCCCATCATGACCATACTTAAGATGTACTCCGTAACTGTATACCCTCGTGTACCCAATCAAGCATCAAATGGTCTCCTTTTTTCATGAGGGACCCTATTGTCAGTATATAGGGTTGGAGGGACAATTCACACGGTTTAAGAAATAACTTAATTGTCTCGTTCTCTCCCTATAATTACTCTCCTCCTCTTGTTACACTCAAAATTGTCGATGCTCCCTCTTTCCGGAATTACCTTGGTTTTGGGTTTAGTCAAAATCAAAATTTGTAAAGTTTGACTAAACATGTAGAAAAAATATCAATATCTATAATAAAACAAATACTATTAGAATCACCATAAATAATTTTTTGTATTATATACATTTTGTATTGTAGATGTTGATAATCTATATGCTTGGTCAAACTTTTAAAATTTTGACCTTAACTTAACTCAAAACACAAGGTAATTCCGAACATAGGGGTGTTAAATAAGGAGAGTGATCCGTGAAAAATATTTCCAACCAGTTACGAAAGGAGGATGTCCACGGATCGCTAGAATTAAGGAGAAACATTTCGGCCAGTAAGGATCATGGGGCCGTATGCGAGGAGGTTAACCAAAATTTATTGGCACTACTACCTAATTAAATATCTCGCACATGATTTTTTTTTAGTGATCCAACCTTTATATTTCAAAAATATGTGAGAAATGGCTCCACGGCGACCACCTCCACCTCGCCGATGGTGAAGATGCTCCAATTGCCGTCACTTCCACTGTCGCCATCTTCGTGGTTCTGCGCCACGGCGATGTCGTTATGTGTCGCGAGGAGGAGGACAATGAAGAGGAGCTGAAGTGTGGAGAGGGGGTGATGCGCACCATTCTGTATAAAACCAGTCGGGGAGGAGGTAAGTGGCGTCCATTAACGTCGGCGGTTCCCCAGGCGTGCATTACCACCGACGATTGGGAAGGAAGAGACGGCCCCCTCCTTCCCTTTCCTCTCCTCCCCTTTCCTTTCCTCCTTGCGAGTCGCCGTTCTTCCCCAGATCTCGGCCCCGGCTCGCTCCCCTCTCCTCTCCGGCGGCGTTGCCGGCCGGCGTGGACGAGGATGCGCAGCGCGGGTTGTAGATATTAGGGGTAGGGCTAGATCTAGGTTTGTTTGTGTAGTTTCGTGGCGGATGCCCGTGTTTCTTTCTTTCTTCTTCCTTTTCGGTTGGTCGCCGGCGACTCGCAGCGACGCCGGCACCGGATCTTCTCCTCTCTGCACGGTGGATCCATGGTGGATCCTTTGCAGAGTTCGAGAGGATCAAGGCCGTTTCAATAATCTCGCTCGCCGTACTTCTTGCTACCTTGCAGATCGAGGGATGCAGCGAATCCCTTGCCCTCTGGCCGGCCGTGGAGGCGAGGGAGGGAGTGGAGGTGCTGCTCTGCCCCAACTTCGGCATGGTGGTTTCTGCAGCTGTTCTTCGTCGCGTTCTTGCAGGCTCGCTCACTGGCTTCGGTCGGCGTTGGCGGCCTGACCGTCGTCATGAATCGGGGCGTTGCCCCCGCCGATGTGGCTTCAACGGATTCCAAATCCCGCCGTCTGTGGCGGGTGGCTGCTGCGGCGATCTCAACGAGGAGTTTTCCTCTAAAGGTTCGTGTCGGCGACATAGCTGCTGCTCTCGTCATCTTCGTCTATCTCTCTGGTGGTGTCACGACGGCGACGGCGGATCGGGCGGTGGCGGAAGCATCGAGACAGAGCTGGTGCCAGGGTCTTCTTTGTAATTTAGAAAGTTCGAGGGGCCTCTCTGTAAAATGTCGAACAGCTGTGCTGTTTCTGGATGTTTCTTGTAATGGTGTTTTTCTTGATTAATATATCCAGGAACTTGTATCAAAAAAAAAAAAAAAACCGACGATTGGGAAGGCAAAGGTGGGACGCGTGTGCACCCATGTGACGAAACGGTCTCTCTCGCAATAAATAAAGTTGACTGGCGCATCATTGCTCGATTGAAATTAAGCCGGTTGGCTCTCGCTTACACGGCCGGTCTACCTTTTGGTATCCGTCTATCTGACGTGGTGCCATTTGCCGCTTTAGTCTAGCACTACCACGTTGCTGCATATGGACCAGGCTGACGTTGGAGTGTCGGACAGTTTATTGGGCCGTGTCAGCACTTTGTCGCTGTTGGGGCCGCGGAGGCGTGTTTTCTGTGTCCAGCGCCCCAGTAGTCCTATTGGGATTGCTGTTGTGAGCGTCAGTGGATATGCTCAAAGGGCTGCATTTATATATAAATAATAGTATATTCTTTCTGTCTGTATTTCTAGGTTATGTCCTAAGTCAAACTTTGTTAAGTTTGATCAATATTAAATAGAACAATAGCCGGTGTCATCTTTCTCCAAATTTAAACTTTTGGTGAACCAAGTTACTCATGAGTTAGTCGGGTTCTCCAACTGGACCTCCCACTTCCCCTACTATACCTCTTGGTAGACAACCTGCACATTGCCCGAACAAAAAAAGGCTACCCAACCGGACCCATCATACCTAGCCTAAACGTCCGGACTGTCTGGGACCCTCATACCCAGCCCATATGTGGGACGAAAATGGGGATGCCTGGACTGCCACGTCAGATCCGGCCCAGGATGGCCTAGTCTGACCCACACACATACCGCATTCCCTCCACAAGCTATACTAAACACTACCCTCACTCTAGACCGATCCGCCCCACTAGACTCCCCTCCCCGGCCTCTCCCCTCCCGTTCGCTCCACCATGGCCAGCTCCGGCAGCGGATCTGGGTCTGAAACCAACCTCTACTAGGATGCGCTTGTGGTGGAGGTTTCTAGCCCCGTGTCAGACGAAGAGGAGCTCGCCCTCTGCCTCTCGCTAGAGGACAATAGATCCATGTCGCCGGCTTGTAAGGGGGAATGCAGTCGCACGTCGTACAACTCCGGCGCGGCCGGAGCTGACCAAGTGTTCGACATACCACAGGTTTGTCCTTTTGCATCTCCTTTATCATCATGAGATGTATTTAGGACGGTATTTTAATTGGGATACTTGTTCGTTCAATGTCGGACCCAAAGCCAGCGAGACGGAAATTCTAATCCGTCCATGAGGATGAGTTGTTGTGCAAACCTTGGTTGGTGAGATGCATGGATTCGTTGATGAAACAAAGACCTCGGATTTTTGGGGAAGATTTATCGAGTTTACAATGAACATCCATATACAATCCAGACCACGCGCACCGAGAGCTCCCTCCGTCATAAGTGGGCATGCATACAAGACTCTTTGAACAAGTTTGTCGGGTGCTATGGCCAGGTGGAAAATTAAAGTTAGGTTTGCTTGAATTTTGTGTTTGTTGCTTGCATATGTTGAGTGATTTTTTATTTGGTAGATGGAGTCGGCCACTATTTTGTGTCATCAACTTGAGAGAATACCATTTAGGTTGGCCCATTGTTTGAGCATTTGAAAATGATAAGGGGAAGAGCAAATCCGGTGATGGCAAGTAGAGCTGCCATGGCCAAAAAAAGGGGCGATTGACTTGTCGAATTTGTGATAAATTTGTATTAAATGTGTGATGACTTTGTGATAAATTTGTGTTGAATGTAAATGCATGTGTTTGCATGTTTTGGAGGGTTTGGATGTGGGGGTGCGGTTGCCCGGGCGGATAAATGGGTTTCCCAGCCAATGTCCACGGACATATAGAGGGTCAAATTTGTCTAGTCCGGTTGGAGATGCTCTTAGAATGTTTGGAGGAGATCACCAAGTGTTAGATTGAGTCAGCACTCAGCACGCCACAAAAACTAACAGACATACCCACTAAACCAGAAAATACTTGAGAGTGAAACCTCCAGGATTAAAACATTACTGAGAGTTGAGAATGTCGTTTTGGCTCCCGGGAGCATATGCTCCCGATATTTTCAAAAAAAATTCAAAATTTGAAAACTTATCAAAAAAATCTGAAAAAAATCATGCACGTACCTGAGCATGGTACGCACCGCCGTGAATAATTTCGCACCGAAATGTCACCGTATGCGCCCTGGGAAAAATGACAAATTTCTGACAGGAAATGAGATCCCAAAATTTGAATTTCTTGTCAGAAATTTGTCATTTTTGCCCAGGGCGCATACAGTGACATTTCGGTGCGAAATTATTCACGGCGGTGCGTACCATGCTCAAGTACGTGCATGATTTTTTCAGATTTTTTTTGATGAGTTTCAAAGTTTGAATTTTTTTTTGAAAATACCGGGAGCATATGCTCCCGGGTGCCAATGCGAATTTAGACCCTTAAATAAACACTATAAACTACCTAATTTATTTAATTTGTATTCTGTTAATTATTGTGGGAAATTTCTCTGAGAATTATACAAAATGATCATGTTTTTCTTGGCCCCAGGCAGTGGAAGGTTGTATCCCACTTATAGTACATTTAGGGATCTTTAGTCAATTTTTTTTAACGCGGCCCTCTAAGTCCACTATGCTTCAAGCAACTCCGTAGATAAGACTGCATCAACATTAGTTGCTTTCATGGCCTTTTGTTGATCAGAAGCAACATAATGATGACTTGGTGCAAACTTCACCACATTTGAAACATAGCCGATTGAACCTAGGATACTCCTTGAGTAGCCGAGCTTTCCATAACTCCCCGCCTTATTACCTAAATATATTAAGATTGAGAAGATTCAGCTCCTCACATTGCTTTACTGTTACGAGGAACAGTAACGCGCGGTACTGTGCCCCGCTCCAGTAACCAGCCCGCTTCCGCGTCGTCCGATTGGCGATCGACGATCCATCCGCGGCAGGGACCTATCCGCGATTGTGCGAAAACCGAGGGACTTATTTGTAAAAACTACCACAGAACACGACCCTCTCCTCTCCCTCCTTCCCCGCGCGCGGCTGGAGTGCCGCCGCCGCCGCCGCGTCTGCCACCGCTGGACGCCCTCCCGACCGAATCGAATGCCACACGCGTGACGCCGTCGACTTCCCCTCCATCCTCGCTCAAGATCGCGAGCCGGGAAGGTTGGAGGCGCCCGTGCCGTGGGCTTCTTTCCCGTGACCGTCCGCCGCCGTTGACCACCGATTCACCGCCTTCCCGAGCTCGCCCTGCCCAGCGCCGCCGTGCTTCGGTTCCCCGCGACGCGCCGCGTCCAACGCGCTAGGCCGTGACTCCTCTCACGCCCTCCAGCGACGCCGCCATGGTCGACATCCCTGCGCGAGGAAGAAGGCCACCATTGATGACGTCATCGGTTGACGTCATCACAGGCCCCACCTGTCAGCCTTCCAGTATTTTAAAAAAAATTCGATAATTATTAAATCCCTGACAGTGGGCCCAGTTGACAGAATTTAATTTTTTCTAAAATTCCAGATTTTTTGTTCAAGCTTTAAAAATTCATAATAAATTTCCATATTTTTTTTCAAATTTTAAAAATTCATAACTAATTTATTTTAAATCAAAAAAATTCATAATAAATTTCCATATTTTTTTCAAATTTTAAAAATTCATAACTAATTTATTTTAAGTCAAAAAAAACAATAACATACCAAAAATGTACAGAAAAATATAATCTGTCTATTTATATTGAATTCATTCATGCATGTTTAACAAATTTTGACCATGTTTATTTAAAACAACGAAACAGACAATTTTTTTTACAAATTTATAAACTGATCATGCACAAAAGTTGCAACAAACAAAATAAACATTGTGCACAATTTATATTTTCAAAGAATTTCAAAATTTAGTAACATTTCAAAGCAGCTCCACCACTTCCAGGTGTCCCGCATCCAACCGCATTCCACATTACCAAATCCATGTCCCAGCTGTCAGTGGTTCGATACCAGCGAGCTCGCCGTGCCCGTCATTTCAGCTGCCAACATTACCCTGTTGTGTCAATAGGCCCGGTTAGTCAGCGACTTACCCTTTCCCACGGAAATTAGAAAACGCTTAATCCTTAACATGTAAACCCACTTTGTTTACATAATTTCCAGAGGGAAACAAAATATGCAAAAAATCAATAATTCAAAATCTATCTATTAGAAAAATGCGAATGTCCATAAAAATACATGTTAGCTACTTACAACAAAATACAAACACTTTTTCATATTAATTTAAGAAATTGCTGAATCCCTGCCATATAAGCTCAATTTACTTACACAATTCAAAAATATATATATATATCTATCCACTAGAAAAATGCAACAAAATTATCAGAACGTCCGGAAAAAAAAATACACGCTGTGTGTCCACTGATTATGGAACTTAATTAAATATGGTAAACTACAAACACAACCCTATATATATTTAAAGATTTAGAATTGCTGAAATATTTAATCTACTCCAAACGACATATTTCAACAAATTTTAACATTTCGAATTGAAAAATTACAACAAAAAAAATAAGAAAACCAGGAAAAAATACAAACACTTTTTCATATTAATTTAAGAAATTGCTGAATCCCTGCCATATAAGCTCACTTTACTTACACAATTCAAAAATATATATATATATCTATCCATTAGAAAAATGCAACAAAATTATCAGAACGTCCGGAAAAAAAAATACACGCTGTGTGTTCACTGATTATGGAACTTAATTAAATATGGTAAACTACAAACACAACCCTATATATATTTAAAGATTTAGAATTGCTGAAATATTTAATCTACTCCAAACGACATATTTCAACAAATTTTAACATTCCGAATTGAAAAATTACAACAAAAAAAATAAGAAAACCAGGAAAAAAAACATTAACACCTACCTAACTTTTTTATTCAGTACAAAGAATGCTAACTATTTATAGGGAAAAAATGTTTAAATATTCCAATTTGAATAATTATTTAGATACAACCTAAATTAAAATACCCTAACTACTAAATTCCAATTAACAAATGTGTATTTCCTTAATGTGAAGAATATAATTTCAACATTTCAATTCATTAGATATTTAGATATACTCCACACAGCAAATTTCAACAAGTTTCAACATTTTTTAAAACTCAACAGGTGCGGCGTGCGCCGCACCAAATTTACCTAGTACTTAGGTCTAAGAGAACACTCCCACCGTGAAGCAGCTTGGTGTCCCAGAGTTATTATTACTAGTTTTGTTTTTTAGAGGTTTTTGACTTCTTGTTTATTTATATGTACAAAAGGTATTAGAATTCTTGAAGAGTTTCTTGATTTTTGAGAACTGAATTCTTGAAGAGTGGATGTGGAATTCCCTGCAGGTCTAAAACGGTCCATTTGGGCTCGAATAACTGGTACTCCATCACCTGGCTATTCTTGCATGATGCAAAGCAGAACTCGACAGCCCATCGCTGCAAGCTAGTCTTTTATGCGTCGCCACCGCAAAGCCTGCAAGGCGCAATCACCCACCGCCCCACTCCAGCCGCCACCGTCACGCGCTCAGCCGTGAATCCCCAGCTCAATTCTTCTACGCCGCCACCTCTCCTGCCCACAATGCACCGCCTCTCATCTCCCGCGACGAGCTCTCCCTCTCCTGCCGGCTCCCAGTCCCAATCCACAGGTCCGCCACCTGCCTTCTTCACCTGAACATTCCCAGTCCAACCTCACCCTGGTGTGACAGCCCCCTGCTGCTATGCCTATCTGTTTCGGAGCTGCAGCCATTGGGTAGTGTACTGAATATTGCTGGTTCTCTCCTAGGAAATGTCCCTATGAATATACTCTTGTAGCACTATCTTCCTGTACTGTTGTACAACATTATGTAAGTGGAACATAACGCAAGACGATGTTTAAATAGTGCTAGTATGAGAACACATAAACACAAAGCTATATAAATTTACAGAACTAAATAGGAATGTATTACTAGATACTACACTGCTTAAGCCAACGGGTCTAATCAAGAGTTCAAAACCAGCATTGGCTCAAGAGTCAAGACATACTAGACTGAGGACAAAGCATAGCAGACAAGGCTTTCGGGTCACGGGTGCGGATGCACCCATTATGTAAAACATTTTTTTTCAAAATGTCAAAAAATCCCAAATAAAATTTGGGATATACATCATGACACTTTATGTTAGCAAAAAAAAAATCGCGAAAAAAAAGACATTTTATGTGACCTGTGCAAAAAAGAAAAATGTAATCATGTACAGAGGCATTTTGAAAATCCTGGATTTGTCTTTTTTGCACAGCACACAAATAATGTCTTTTCTTCGTGAAACTTTTTTCCTAACATAAAATGCCATCTAGTATATCCGAAAATTTTATTTGAATTTTTTTGACATTTTGAAAAATGTTTTTTAAACAGTGGGTGCATCTAGACCTGTTAGCCGATATGGATTTTCGATAAATTACATGCTATTGTATTATTCATGGCAGAAATGGATGTCCTACACTTGCAACCTTACAACTTTTGGCCTCGGCAGTCGAATAAGCTACCGCTGTCTCCCAGAACATTATGTACAACATAGACTATGCAAGGTGTCAAAATACAGTAGAAAAGAGTAAGATAACTCCATGCAGCTAAACAAGGTAAGACTATTAACAAGGGCGAGGTATCCACTGAAAACTGTTGTTTGGTGAAAACCTGAAAACTTTCTTTCCAGTTCGTCGGATCGAAAGCAGACGGCCCAGATCAAAAGTGGAAAACGCCCCAGCCACTTAAACACACTTTTGCTGAAACCCCCCTCCACTTACCCATTTGCTTGAAAATCATTCAGTAAAAAAAACACAATCCTTTTTTTGTTTGAAAATAAACACAATCCTTTTGACTCGACGTCTTTAATCCGGTGCCCCGACAGTTTCAAAAAAAAAATCCGGTGCCCCAACGGAGAATAGGAACGACGAGTCGACGACCTCGGTGGCTGCTGCAGCGAGCCTGCGACGGAGAGCGACCTGGATTGGATCTTTGAGGGGGGCGATTTGGAGGCCGGTGGTTGCCCCACTCGATACTGACCTGGTGGTGGTTGCGGCGTTGTCCCCGGCGACCGCGGTAACGCCCGGTGCGACGGTGACCTTGGGTAGAGACGCGACGCGACAGAGACCCGAAGCTTACGATGACTCCAACGGGGCGACGCATCGAGTCCACGCGCATCCGTCCCCATCCGCGCGAGCCAAAAACACGACCCAACGGGGCGACGCAAACGGACCGCGCGTCCGTTCTCCTGTCCGCCGCGACCCATTCGTGGCCCAAATTTGGGCCAGGTTTGCGTCGGCCGCGGACACGCGCGGAGCGCAATTGTGTCCTCCTCTAGTCCGCCCCTGGCCCGCGTATAAGATCATTCCCCACCCCCAATCTCCTCCTCCTCCCTCGCCCCTCCCGTCGCCACCCCGCCGTCGCTCCCTCGATTTGGCACTGCAGGCCATTCCGGGGACCCCGTCAGCTGCTCCTCTTCCCCGCCGTCACCAGAGCTGCTTCCTCCCCCCACGGCCGGTGAATCTTGCGGTCACATCTCTCGGAGCGCCCGCGACATCAATGCCGCCCACAAGGTGTTTGGCCGTTTGCCCCGGCAACAACTCAGGTACGAACATTCCCATGGATAGCTCTGATGAGTGGTACTACAAGAACTACATCATGTACCAGTCATCATCGGACGATTCCTCCGATGATGAGAGTGACGGCCTGGTTGCCACCCTCGTCGTCAATGAGTAAATAGAGAGGATGCGGCCGGTGTTCCGAGGGTCGTTGCCGGGCCGTTCTCCTGCCTTGGACCGGAACAGGGCAGCTGGCCATGTCCAGCTCTATGGGGACTACTTTCGTCCAGTGAAACCCACGTATCCTCCCAAGATTTTCCGGCGCCGTTTCCGGATGAGGAGATCATTGTTCAATCGTATCCGGTTGGGGGTGATGCATTTTGATGATTATTTCATATCCAAAAGAGATGCAGTTCGTACCTACGGCTTCTCGTCGTATCAGAAATGCACCGCCGCAATTCGCATGCTTGCATATGGAGTTGTCGGTGATCTTGTTGGCGAGTACGTGCGGATGAGTGAGTCCACGTGCCTAGAAGCAATGTACAAGTTTTGCAGAGCCGTGGTGCAGGTGTTCGGCCCGGAGTACCTGAGGGAACCCAATGCTGCCGACATGACCCGGCTCTTGTCCATCAATGAGGCCAGAGGCTTCCCTGGGATGATTGGGAGCATAGATTGTATGCAATGGGAGTGGAGGAACTGCCCATTTGCTTGGCAGGGGCAGTACAAGGGCCATGTTGGGGCGTGCACGGTCGTACTTGAGGCCGTGGCATCACAAGATTTGTGGATTTGGCACTCGTTCTTTGGCATGGCCGGCTCGCACAATGACATCAACGTGCTTCAGCGGTCTCCGGTGTTCAACAGGCTCTCCAATGGCCTAGCACCCGAGGTGACAGTTCAGATCAATGGCCGGGAGTACAAGAAGCCATAATATCTTGCTGATGGCATTTACCCTACAAGGACTACATTCGTGAAGACCATCTCCAATCCAAATGATGAGAAGAAGAAGAGATTCTCCAAGGAACAAGAAAGTGCTAGAAAGGATGTGGAGCGTGCATTCGGTGCCCTCCAGTCTCGATGGGCTATTGTTCGACACCCTGCTAGAACATGGGACAAGGACACCATGTGGGAGGTGATGACAGCTTGTGTGATCATGCACAACATGATTGTGGAGGATGAACGCGATGAGGGTATGCATGATCAGGCATGGCAATTTCAGGGTGAGTTGGTTCAGCCCGAGGGACCGTCCACATATGCTTAGTTCTTCGACTTCCACCGTGACGTTCGTGAGAAGGTGGCACATCTTCAGCTCCAAAATGATTTGGTGGAGCATCTCTGGCAGCACTACGAAAACCAGAAGTTCCATTTGATAAACTACTGATTTCCTATTTATTTGGTTTGTAAAACTATGAAATATTTGATGAACCAGTTGTATTATTTGTGATACTATTTGTATTGTTTGTGAACTATTTGGATTGTAATAAATATTTGCTTGAATTATTTGGATTTGTAATAAATATTTGCTGGACTATTTGAATTGTATTATTTATATGGTGTGATTCATTTTATGATGTCAAAACCTAGCCGGGGAAAAAATGATCAAAACCCTGGCCGGGCGGACTCAATGCGTCGGCCGAGAAAGGGGCGGACCTGGGCCGGACGCGCGTCCGTTTGTTGACCCAAACAGACAAAACGCGGACCAAACGCGCGTCTGTTTGGGTCGCCCCGTTGGAGTCATCCTTACCCCACGTTACGGATACCCGGCGGCATCAGTGCTTCTCCATGCGACGGCGACGCGGCGGCGGCGCTGCTTCTCTGAAGCTTTGTTGCAGCCAGGGCCGGCCCATAGGCAGGGGCGACGGGGCACCCGCCCCGGGCCCCTGGGAGGAAGGGGCCCCGGCCCAGGTAGTAGCTTAGTGTATTAATACAAGGATATTTCTGCATTTGGTCCTGGAAAAAAGGAGGAAAAATAAAATGGCCGAAGCCCACCAGGCCACCACGCATCTAGCACTCACGATCACGGACCGAAATATCAATCGTTAGTTACGCTGGTTCCTGTTGGACCCAACGCCCATCGTCTCCTCTGTTCTGGTAGTCGTCGGCTCCTCTTCTCCCCCAAATTTCCAAACCCAGAGAAAACAACGCCACTGCTCCCATGCCTTTCCAATTCCGAGGTCGCCGCAACTATTAATGGAGACCAACGGCGCCATTCTGTTCCGAAATCATCTCTCTTTCCATCCCAACATTCTCTCAATCCTCATCAAATTAGACGTTTGAGGCACGAGGCCTCAGAGATGATGGTACGTGTCCCTCCTGCCTCCTTCACGTAATCCAATTCCTAATCTTGATTTGCTGCTAACTAGCGTGGCTCCCCGGCTCTGACTGCTCGACATCTCCAAATCTGCTATGCTTGCGCTTCTTTAGGTCTGTTCTTCACGTGATATAAGGAGAAGAGATGGGGCCGTGGATTGAGCGAGCGATCTTCTCCCACGTCTTCGTGCTGAGTTGGGACCATTAATTTGTGGTATGAGTTTTATACTTGAAATTCCATCGATGTATGTTGTGTACTGGATTTTATAAAGTACAATACATTCTAAACTTTTTTTGGTAATAAGGGCCCAATTTTGTTGTCTCGCCCTGGGGCCTCCAATATTTGTGGACCGGCCCTGGTTGCAGCGCTGCTTCTCTGTAGCTTATCTGAGTGTTTTGCTGGTTTAATCAACGTGGAAAATGTTCTTGTACAGATTCTGATGTAATTTTTGGATGTTAATTGTGACTTGATGGTGATCTACGGAATCAATCTAGCATTCTGTTGAATCAATGTGGCAATCCACTAAGTGAAACTGTGAAAGTGAAGCGCAGGACAGGAATATGTGGAAAAAAATTACTAGGAATGTTTTTTTCAAACAACACCTATGTGCAGTACACTCAATCAAACAACATGCAAAGGAATATGTGGAGCTTGAAATCATTCAACATTCAGAGATATAATCAAATCACGCAACACATATTCAGAAGAACTATAATATTCAGAGATACAATATGCAACACATACTCGAAAATATCATGAGTTTACCTTCTGTTGCTAGTGTTTGGAGAGACCAGTTTATGAGCATGTATTTGCTTCCTTTTCTTATTATGGTTGAGCACACGGGCTTTTTATATTGTCAGTTTACAGAGGAAGAGGCCAGGGAATTCAGTCCATAGCAAGTTCACAAACTTTATATTCAGTACATGTGTCATGTTCTTAGTTCCTTCACATCACAAATCATCCATGAATTGCATCACATCGGAAGAAGCACAACGTTTTCAACACATCATCCATGAAAGAAAGCTTCAATGTTTGCACAAAATTGCATCTTACATGGATACAAAATACAGGGATACCCAACGTAATAGTAACCTCTAACCCAACGTACCTTATCTATTCAATCGCGAGTTGAAAACAAGCCTTGGCGCAGTGTTTAAGCCACACTGATAAGTGTATGCGCCAAGGTTCAACTAGTTTCATACACTCCAAGCAAGAAAACTTGACCTATAAACTGGTCAAAGCAAGCCCACATATGCCAAGCAGTTGAAGCTACAACAAGTAAACTACTAGGAGCACAATTATCGTTCGCAATATTAAGGAATTGCACGAAATGGAGGGAATGCACCAAAATTTCAGAGGGGGACAAATTAACCCCTACATTCCAAACAGAACCTAATGGCAATTGATCAACCTAACTTCCATAGCTGCAAAAAAGTAGGTCTCCAATTGAACAGATCAGAAAGACCATAATAGATATCTCAGCTCGCATACTCACAAGGTACTCTGCTAAGAATTGTATCACAACTTACTCGCTCACAATTGACTCACAACGTACCATCAACAAACCATCAGCATTCAGGATGCAGATCAGCAAAAGGAGTAATAGGCTAGAGATAGACCTCGAAGTAATATCCTCAAGAATTGGTAAAATATGAAGAATTGCCTTAGCTTAGCTAGAAATTTGTCGAACTCTCCATTTCTCCAACCAACACAACCAGGCGCAATGTTAGCATAAGTTCTATGATGTAACGTCTGAAGCGGGACTACAGGACACAACTTGTTAATGCTAGAAAATCACATGAACAGCATATATAAGCTGATGTCAATTATGATAACAAAATCATCTGAGTACAAGACCACCACCAGTCTTGTACGAGAGGAATGCTGCAGTTACAGCGATTCATAGGACTGACTGATGCCAAACTTGAGGAACAGACAAGAATCACCACAAGTTAGTTGAAATATGAATCACTGCCTTTGGTACATCGAATTCAACGTTACTACCACCAATATCTAGCCACATATTAAGCTCAAGTTTTGTCATGTAATATCACTGAAACATGACTCAGCTAAGTACAAATAACACTAAAGATATCAGGTGCTGCCAGTTTTGATAACAAGAAAAAGTTTAAGTACTAAAGATAGTGTGCAACAGTTTTGATAAGTACTTAACAACTTCCAGCAATTACAACGATTCTTCATAGTAGATCATGCCAAAAGGATCAGCAAGCGAAGACTCAGGTGCCAACTTGATGTTATAAACTGGACTACCCGCCCCATGAGTGAATGGGCTCTTGAAGACTTGAAGTTTACAAGTTCTGCCGGTCCATTTTGCGCAAGTCAGAGGCTTTAGTATGGAATTCACATCCTCCCCTGAAGAGTGACAGCTATAGGCCACCACAATCACCATCTTCTCCAGACAGAGAGCTCTCTCAGCAATAAACTTGAGGAACACAACCCGTTTATCAAACCTCTGAATTCATGGAAAATCATCTTCTTCAAGTGCCGCAGGACACAGGTAATGGGACCGCCCTGTTGCCATACCTTGAGACTAACCTTGCCGGTGGGCTCCGCCTCCTCATAAGCTGTCGCTGACTGCAAATTATATCAGCATACATAGTTCAGCTAGTTATGAAAATGAATCATACTGGAAAATGAATCTATGGGCCTTAACAATTTTTTACCTTGACATGGAGCGTCTCAACGTTGGGAAAACATCTGAGGAAGCTGGGAACTTTCATGACTTCATTGCGGACACTAAATTTCACCTCCAATGCCAAGATCTGGACACTCGGGACGACGGTGCTTGGGCTCTCCTTAGTCCGAGCCTGCATGCACCGAAAGAGAAACCAATTAAGATCACATATTGGTACACATAGTTAATTCACATGGGTAATAAGATCGAGTGCGCTGCGGACCGTGATGACAGTGTTGCCAATCTCCATCACATGCTTTCCTGGCTCAAGGTATCCCAGAACGCGCAGGTTGGGCGCATGACCAATCTTGATCGTGGAGGGCTTCTTGGTCAATCCTGCCATAAACAGCAAGAACCTCTCCAAGCGAGGGGCATCCACTATGGCGACGTCCTCCAGATAGGAAATGCATAGCTGAACGCAGCGCAAGGTGCGGCTTACAAGGCGGAGGCGCACTCCAGTCTGCATTACAATCACAGTTAGGATCTCAAGGATGGGGCTTCTGTCGAGCAGGAAGGCGAGGTCGCGTTCCTCCATGACGATGGAGGAGAGGCCGAGCTCCCGGAGGTTGGGGAAGGCGGCGGAGCGCGGGACGGCGGCGGTGTCCGGGAACCTCCAGACACCAAGGTGTAGGCGGGTGAGGGAGGAGCACCTGAAGAACGTTGCCGGGAGGCGGATGTCGAGCGGCCACGGGCGGTTAATGAAGGCGAGCTCTTGGACGCCCTTGGCGGCGAGGATGTCGAGCCAGCGTGCTACCTCGCCCCGGTGCGCCGCCATGGTGCTGCAGGTGAGGTGGACGCAGCGGAACGGACCCGGGTGTGCCGCGAGGACCCGGGACACTGCGTCGGCAAGGCCAGGAGGGTCGTCGCCGATGGCGGGCCGGCCGCACGCGCCCGTGCCGATGCCTGCGAGGAAGTGTGTGTCGTCGAGGACAAGCGGCACCGAGCGCCAGAGCAGGCGCCAGCACGAGGCGAGCGCGGCGGTGCGCGCGGCGTCCTTGGCGGGGAGGCGGGAGATGATGTTGCGGAGGATCGGGTCGGGGAGGTGACTGATGCGGTCGACGCCGCCGGGGACCCACGCCGCGCCGGCGCGCGAGAAAGGGGCGGCGGCGTAGACGGGCTGGGAGGGGATGGAATCGTAGACATACTGCAGCATCATCTCAGTGCCCATCCCCAACATCTGGGGGCCCCAGCCATCGCGCTGCAGGCGGGTCTGCATACTTTCCATGGTGACGCCGATGATCGGCTGCGGTTCCATGGACGCCGGTGAGGTGCGATAGCAAGGGTTTGTGTTGAATTTGGGGGAGTGACTGGCGAGTGAGGACTGAGAAGTGGAGGCGATGAAATTTCTACAAGGCTTTAGGGTTCGGCGAGTGTCGATCTGGTTTGTTGGGCCAAATGTCGGAGCCAGGTATCTGCGGGCCTGTAAGGGCGTGTTTGGTTTTTTTTTTTTGGGCCTTTTGCATCCGTGGCCCTGGCGGGCCTGGCCGAGGTGAAACGCGGCCTAAGCCAAATTGTGCAGCCCGTTTGGTTGCCAACAGTGTTCTGGCCAGGCCCGTTCGGCTAGGTGCAGAATTCTAAGCACGCGCTGTTTGGATGCAATATTTGTTTGGCCGCTGTAAAAGCATGGTGTTTGGTTGCTAAACATTGCTACTTCCAGTCACCACTTCTCACTAGTGGTGACCTTACCACTTCGAAGTTCATCAGTGCACTCCTAGCTACTAACAAATGGTAGTTCGTCACGACATCATAGTTAACCTAGCTACTTGCAAATGGGTAGTTCATGAGGACAAAGTTCACCTTCACCTTCTTCTTCTCCTCCTTCTCTTCTTCTTCTTCTTCTTCTTCTGCTCCTTCTTCTTCTTCTTCTTCTCCTTCTTGTGCCCCTTCTTCAGATCCTGGTGTCACCTCTAGCGTTCCACATTGCGTCAGCCCACTCCTGCCTCAAGTTCTTCCAAGCTTCTTGGTCGTGTGCCTCGACACCATGGCCAACATCGTCGTCGGTATCAGGTGTAACATCCTCCTCGTCCGGGAAGTACTCATCGACACCCCACCCTAAGATCCAGTTATGAAGAATGCAGCATGCAAGAACAAGCTTAACCTGGGTAGGGAACGAGTGGAATGGTTTCTGATCAAGGATCTTGAATCTGTTCTTCAAAGCACCAAATACCCTCTCAATTGTCACTCTCAGACTTGAGTGTCGTAGATTGAACAATTCCTTGGCATCCTTAGGATAGTTCCTCGAAGAGAACTCGTTGATGTGGTACCTGGTACCCCTGAAGGGTGGAAGAACACCTGGGCGACAAGCATATCCTGCATCTCCAAGGTATAACTTGTCATCCGGAATATTGATCCCATCTGGTCGACTCATGCTATCAGCAAGGATGCTTGCATCATGGGCAGATCCTTCCCAACCAGCTAGCACATACGTGAACTTCATGTCGAAATCGACAGCCGCAAGCACATTCTGGCTGGTGTAGTGCTTCCTAATCGTACCCCTGTATGCAGCAGACTCTGACCTTGGCACTCTAGCAGTGGCATGAGTGCCATCAATTGCACCAATACAATCCTGTTGATATGAACATTGTGTTAGGTTAACATCGGATACATGAACAATGTTTGTATGCAAGCAAGAACTACGGAATCTGGTGTTCTCACCTTGAAGTATGGATACCACCTGTGGCTCTGTCGAATCTTCGGTGGAGTTTGTCCAGTTGGTGTCTTAATCATCTCTGATCTGAGCTCTCCAACAGCGTACAGAACTTGCTTGAAATAGCCAGATATAGTCTCACTAGATCGTCTGAAAGTGGTGTGAATCACTCTGAATCTCTGGTTATGACCAACAACATGAAGAAACATTGCCACTTGCTCTTCTATGGAGGTGTGGATGCTATCTTTCAACCACCCCTAGACCTAAACGTCTCCACAAGCTTGCAAAAAGGAGCTCTGCCCATTCGGAGCATGTTCACGGCCTCGACCTCGTTGTTGTTGTAGATGTAGTTCAGATTCGCCATCCTCTCCTGGTCTCGGTGGAACAATGGACCATACCTGATTACACCCCTGTAATTGCGGCGCATTGCTCTATGATGGACTAAGAGGAGCCACGCCTGCATCACAGCTATGAGTGCTGCGGCCTGAACGATGAGCGGCATACGAGCTTGTCCGTCCTAGTGAAATCAAGATCAAGTTGCTTGTATGAGAGCGCAGGCGAAATCTAGCTAGTATGTACTACTTTTCTAGTGTATGGTCCAGGCGAAATCAAGGTGGTGTGTTCGGCTCTTAGATCCAGCCGAAATCAGGTGGGGAATACTGCTTACCGCCATGGGAGAAGAGAGGACCGAGCTTTCGGTGTTGTCGAGGTAGCGGCGGAGAGTCAGATCTTGGCCCTCACCACTGGCGGTGTCACCGTCGCCGTCGCCTCCGTAGATCTAACTCGCCAAAGATTCTGCCGCCTCCTTCGATGCCGAATTAGTGTGGTCTCTTCTCCCGCTTCCGGTGACAGACTAAAGAGGGGGGTGAGGGTAGCGTTGGCGCCATACGGGCGCACCAATTTTCCGTCTCCCGCCTTGTCCATGGCTGCATCCCCGTGGCTCCGCGCGCACGAGATTCGGCGCTACTGTGCTGGCCTCAAGGTGGCTCTGGAAAAACGGCCGAATCGGGCGTTCCCCTTGGACCTGGCTGAGGGGTGCTTTAAGGTTCGTGCGCGTGCGGGCCAAGCGAATCCGTGGGCAACCAAACAGCCCATTTTTGCACCCCCAGGGCCTGTTTGGGTAGGGCGTGGGCTACCAAACACGCCCTAAAACACTGTAAATGTCGATGGGTTCCCGACATCCTTCACCATCCGGGATCGTGGTCTGATTCTTTCAACGGCAATGGTTTGTCGTATGACAAACTATTTTGGAGGTCCGAAAACCTGCTGATCAGCGATGGGGCCGCATCTACATATATATTATCTTTTTTTTTGTGCCTAAAAACGGTTTCATTAAACAGGCCGGGCTACAAGACGCTCTCGCTCAAGCTCCTGTAAAAAATAATTTAGGGCCTGAATTGAGCCATACATGAGATTGGTGTTCTGCTCTGATTCTTCGGATCGACCGTTCAATTGAATTAAAAGTTCCAATGTACTTCAATTGTGAGACACTTGAATGGGTACTGAAAATCCCGCGGCGAAGCATCAAGACATTTTCACCGTCTCCAATGGATCTTTTCGTTGTCCCGAAAGAAACCTTTAGTCGTCCCGACAGTAATGGCACAGTGTATTTGAAAAAGATCCACCAAGTTCCCCGACCTATAGTTTCAATATGAACGAACGTATCTCGGCAAAAAAATATAAAGATCATTCAGCTAAAAGAGTTTCATTAAAATATATGCCACAATTTTATTGTATCCAACGAATTGATTATAAGAGCTGCTCAAAGCGCGTTCAATTTTTGGCGTCATCTACTTCCCTACGTAGATGTACTTCATCCATAGGAAAGTTCCTCGGTGGTTGACCCAGTGGGCAGTCCTCCGGGGTTCAGCAATGTCTTGTCAGCATCTTCACGCTCGCCGGCTCCATTTTGACAGTCCAACGCCGTTCGAAGAGTACATATTGTTTTAATTTCTTTAGGATAAGTGATAGGCGATAACACACACACGGAGAGATCCATCCGTGTACGAGAATTGAATTGCCCGATATGTATTAGAGGATCCTTCTTCGGTTTGGAGAATTGAATTGCTTTCTAGTGTAATTGTGATGAAAAATGTATGTACACTGCTATATTATAAGCAACCGGGGAACATTAGTTTTGGTGATGCACACCGGAGTATGGAAGCATGTTGTATCTGCACTGCAGGGTCAGGGAACGGCACAGTTTTCAGTACCTTCCTTGTGCCTTCTGCATTGGACTGAAACATGTACACACTCATGTTAGATTGCCAGATTACATGAGAAGAATGTGATGAATTATGTCTGGTGCTGCGTGATGTGCAGTTGCATAAATCAGAACATAGTATTTGGTTCAGATGGCTTGGTCAGTGAGCATGCTTAAGCCATGCTCCTGCATGGTTGATTTTACTGAAATGGTGGGAAAGAACATGATCCTGGGAGTTCTTGGAACTGCAGTGCCCTGACCTTGATGTTCTTGCTTACAAGGATCGGCAAATAAAGTACTCCCTCCGTTCCAATGAATAAGGCTTATATTTAAAAAAAAAGTCAAGCTAAGTAAACTTTGACCAAACTTTTTGAAAAAATTATCAACAACTATAATATTATATGGATATCATGTGAAAATATATTACATGATGCATCTAACCATGTTTATTTTGTATTGTACATGTTCATAATTTCTTTAAAAAACTTGGTCAAACTTCACATAATTTGACTTTTCAAAAATAATATAGGCCTTATTCATTGGAACGGAGGTAGCAGCCTCATATCAAGAGTGTAATCGTGTTCCAGCTGATATAAATGGCGTTACACTCCCTGTGCTGCGAAGATCTATATAAATTACTATATGCCAAGAATAGTTTATTCAGATCAATCTGGTAGTCTTGGGTCTGATGCTCATGGTACCTTTTGATAAGATTCTGCAGAAAAATGAAATTTCGCTTTTGCTAATTCTGGTTGTCAATTTTTTCCTGTAGATACCAATGTGTCACCTAAAATTTCACCTTGGTTAGCCTAAACTTACACATATGAATTTTTTTTTTTGAGGAATTACACATATGAAATTATACATTTCTAGTGTAACTTTAGACTTCAGTACAAGTTTAATCCGTACTTTATGAACTTAGATCGGATGGGAATGGTCTGATCTAGATAGGGAGGCTTGAAAAGGTGACTGAGATACAGAAATATTGCAGTCAACTTAGAAATAAATATTGATAAAGCTTATTAACTGTGGCATTGAGATATAGCGAAGAAAAACAATATTTTTTTCTCGAAAAGTAGTATAGTCCCCGATCTCACACAGCCTAAACAATGTCAAGAAAAAACAAACATTGATGCCGAATAAAATTGGCTTGCAGAAAAAAAGATAATAACATGAGGCAAAATAGTCATCTTCGATCACAACATATCACTGATGAGAGAGATCACCGACGAAAACAGGTCGTCCAACAAAAAATACACTCTCCACACGTGCGCTGATGTTGAGGGGTCCAACAAAAGGTCGAATTGGCGATCGTCATCCTCATCTCCCCAAAGCACAAGCCTCAAGCCAGAAATTCAACAACGATGTGATGTACATGTGCAGACAATCTCAGATGATCTAGCTGGAGGCGAGACCATGGGGTTTCACCCAAAGAATTTGTGTACTTGTTAATGGAACAATCACTAGATCAACCAGTCTACAAGTTGGTGTCGTTTTGCTAGCCAGAACGGCTTTGAGAGAGTCCAAGACCGGCGAGATAATGTTGGAAGCTTGTTTAGGACCTCGTCGCCCCACATCCGACCGTTGGCCCCCCCCCCCCCCCCCCCCCCACCCCTTCGGTCGCCGCCACGCGAAAGAGTGAAGGATGATAGACGACGTCCATGCTCAGATGCACACTTCTACAGTCAGATAGAGAGCTCGATTACCACTGTTGCTTGAACAATATTTCCCGCCGTGCCACCGGCCTTCACACCGCTCCGATGATGAGCACCACCGCCAAATCAATCGGACCTAGCGTTTCCTCCCCGACAACCAACGTCGTCATACTGGGCCGCGCACTAGTCAGGGACGTCGAAGAGAACCACCCTTGACCGTCACTATGATCGAGCGATCTTGGCTCGTCACTGGCGGGGGCAGCGGCGAAGATTTTGCATGTTCTGCACCCTGAGGACAATGAGAGCGCTCTACGTTAGCACTAGCTTTAATATTGAACATATGTATTGCAAATGTCGTTGCCAACTAGCCATATATACATCTCTCAAGTTTTTGCTGGAAAAGATCTTCTCTCTATATCATCTCTCCATATGTCCTACAGTCCTACTTTTTTTTTTGAATTTAACACACAGATTTATTGATCAACAAATAAAGATTTGATACAGATTGTCTCATGGATGCAATCCGGGGACACACCACGCCACACAAGCCTAGGCATAAATTCACACGAATGCGCTAAACAATGCGCAGCAACATTGAGGTCTCTCCTAACAAGAATAACAGAAACAGAATTAAAAACTTGCAGCAAATTTTTGATGTCTTCAACCACCGGAGCGCATACTGATCGATCCCTGGGAATAGCTCGAATGCGTTGTACCAGCGATAGGCAGTCCGTGGCGAAGATCAGCTGATCCAAACCCTCCTCTTGCACAAAGGAAATAGCTCCGCGAAGAGCCATCGCTTCAGCAAGCTCAGGGTTCAGAACATTGGGAAAACTGTACGAACAAGCAGCAACACAGTCCCCTGAATGATTCCGTATCACCACTCCAGCCCCCATAGAGCCAGAAGAGGAGAATAAAGCGGCATCAACATTAACCATCAACATACCTTCCGGCGGCGGAGCCCAACGAACTGTAGGAAGGGGCTCACGTCTTTGGTTGGATATTGACTTGTACAGATGAGCAACGATCATGTCAACATAAACTTTGATCTTCGTTGCAAGCGAGACAGGATGGCAACCACCTCCCTCCTCGCGAATATTGTTTCGGACATCCCACAGGTGCCAAGCAGTCACAGCAAGGGTAGTAGCTTCTTGATCATTGCACCTACAGTCCTACTCTGCGCAGGTCACCCCGGTTAGCTGCGATGGTTATGAAGACGTCTATTTGGAAAAATTAGATCCGCCAAAGTGCAAATTGTGTGCTCGACACGTTTTCTAAAAAAGGGTGGAAAGCTGATCGACTTCATAGTAGGGGTTGATCCAGTTGTGAGTTGTGACCTTTGTCAGCTTTGCAAGAGCGGGCTATAAGCAAATGTACATCTTCTTTCTAGGCGCCCCCAGTCCGACATATTTGGGCATGGTGCAATATTGGTTAGCATTGGACGAGTGGAACATTAAATATTGGAGCAATTTTCAGTCGGTCAAGATTGGTGATCAACTGCTCGTTCATCATTCACCTTTAGGATGGTCGAAGAAAGTTGATCGCGTACTCTGTGATGAAAGTGGAGCATCAACGGAATGAAGCCTTTTGAGTTTTATTATGCCGTGAGACTAGTAATTTAGGTGTATTCACACATTTTTCGTGATGCTTTAAGCTTCATGGCCCAGTTCTTTTGTCAGCTTAAAAATAAGCCACCTCTTTCCCAGCTTTTTCCATAAGCCACTCAGCTTGTTAGGCCCAGTTCTTTTGCTAGATTAAGTCTCAGTTCTTTTGTTTGCTTATTCCATAAGCTGCTCCTCCCCCAGCTTGTCAAATAAGCCGCCTAGCTTATTTGTTTGGGCTTCTAAACTAGTTATCTCATAACTAATCTAGCACCCGCAAGTAATAAGCTGCTCGACTTTTACAATAAGCTGGGGGACGGACAGTTTATGAAACAGCAAAAGAACTGGGCCTTAAAAAAATAAGTTGTGCCCTCCTCAGCTTATTACTAGAGAGGCCCTCTCCCTCAAACTTCGCCGGCCCTCCGAAGCATCCTTCAGCCTGCCGTACCTGGAGTGCTGCGACGGTGACTCAAAGACTGCGACCGCTGCTCTTCAAGCGACGGTGACTCTGTGTCCACGGCGATGCCCTAAGGCGACAGAGACCAGTCGCTTCCCCACGTCACGGCATCTCGGTGGCCGGAGTGGCGCCTCCCCTGGTGAAACTCGACGGCCCTGGTTACTGTCGCCATCCGACAGGGCACTGTATTTTGTATGCCTGTAACTGATGTAATTCTGTGCAATTTTTGAAGCTTTTGTGATGCAATACATGGATGATGTGATGCAAACTTCATGATTACTCTGATTTGATGCAATTCACGGAGGATTGATGATGTGAAAATTTCAATCCTCGATTTCAATCGGTTGTGAATTTCAGTTTCACAAGTGTAGTCTGAATCTGTTGGATATGTCAGGTAACTGTGAACGTAGAGCACATTCTCTATGGACTGAATTACCTTGCTATGGACTAAATTCCCTGACCTCTGTTCCTATGTAAACTGACAATATAACAAGCCTGTGTGCTCTACCAGAACAAGAAAACGACGAAATTCACTCAAGCTCTCAAAATCTGAAAAAAAAACACTGTTCTCAGAATATAACGCTGAAGTTTTGGGTTCAATGTTGTACTACACCATAAGAAAAGCACCAGGTTGTCTTGAATCAATGCAAGAGAACCTGCTGTTTAACATGAACGGATCAGTTTGAATGAGTTAATTGCATGGCGGTCACACAACTCGTCGGGTATGTGCACTTAAGTCACACATATGGAGAACGTGATTTTTTGGTCACACAACTAAAATTTTGGTGCACGCTGTTACTAACCCCACATGTCAGTCTGTTTTCTGATGCTGACGTGGACATAATTTTGCAAAAAACCCTGTATTTTTGAACATTTCGCAAAAAACCCAAAATTCGGGTCCAATCACAGGGGTTTTTTTTGCGAAATGTCCAAAAATACAGGAGGTTTTCTGCAAAATTATGTGTCCACGTCAGCATCGGAAAACGGACACTGACATGTGGGGTTAGTGACCAGCGTGCACCAAAATTTCAGTTGTGTGACCAAAAATCACGTTCTCCAGATGTGTGACTTAAGTGCACATATCCGACGAGTTGTGTGACCGCCAGTGCAATTAACTCGTTTGAATGGGCATACAAATTAAGAAACATTATAGTCATTTGTGTGTATGAAACTACCTGAAGTATTCTTCGTCATTTGACAGATTGGGCTTTGTCAAAATAAGATGACACATGGACCAAATAACTACACTAGACTGCTGTTCTGAGTAAAAAGTAGACTGCTCTGAGGATCTAAAATACTCAGAAATAGATAGATCAATATAAAAGCCTGGAAAGGATCTCCCCCTCCGCGGAGCCATCGCCCTCATTTCCGGACCGTCCAATCTGCGCCATCCGACGGCCAGGAGTCGTCCACGCCACCCCAGCACGCGATACTGTTCACATCTACAGTACACACGAATTTCTACCAATCAGAGGGCGCCACGTCGCCGGTCACCGACCGGTCGCACCGGTGGCCAGCCGGTCACCCCTCCCGCACGATTTTGGCACAAAATTTTACAGAAAACCCCCGCAAAGGACTGATACGCAAATTCCGAAAACGGCAGGGACCTCCGTGCAAAAACGTGAACACAACTCACCCTCCCTCTTCCCCTCTCCCCGCGCGAGCCCGAGCTCGCCGGCGCCGCCGACGCGTGCCCCCGCCGCTCCGCCTCTCCCCGTTCAGATCGACTCACACGGCGACCTCCGCCGTCGCGCCCTCTCCCTCCTCGCCGACAGCCGCGTGCCGGAACGCCGCGAGATCGCCGGAATCGACGCCGCCGTGCTCGCAGGCCGCCGCCGCGTTCGCAGGCTGCCGGCGACGCTCCGGCGACCCAGAAGAGGCGGCGCCGCCGCTCCCGGGCACCCCGCATCCACGCGCCTCCGGCGAGCCCATGCGCGTGTCCCATCTCGCGGTGGCGCGACGCCGGCGTGCTCCACGCCGCCGCGGCAGTGCCAGTCCAGGCCATTGCTGATGTCACTGCGACGTCAGCGTGGGACCCAGCTGTCAGGGTCTTCCTCTTTTCGCAGACATTTCCAGAAAATATTATTTCCATGACAGGTGGGCACTACCAATTTATTCGAATTTCAGAAACTGAATAATGTTACAGATCCAATAACTTTAAATCTATCCTCCGGAAAAAATATATATGTATCAAAATAACCACACAAAAAATGCAGACTATTTATGTCATGCGATCGAATTTCAAATTTGAATACTTTTAAATTAAAAACGACTTCCAAACCTGGCCATTTTGTAAAGTGAAAATAATTCAATCCTGAATAACGTCCTAATATGAACATTTTTTGAAAACTGAACACTTTTTAAACATAAACATTTTTTGAATTCCAATAATTTTCAAACCTAAAAATATTTTTGAATGCGTACATTTCCAAATTTAAATTAATGCTCAAATTGGTTAATATTTGTAGATAACCATAATATAATTCCTCTGATTATGGTGCTAAATAAGAAAATTATGGCAAAATGAAACCATACTAGATCATTCCAATTAGGCTAACATATTTAGAGGTAATATAAATTAAAACACTCTAATTATGTACTTAAATTTAAAAAGTGCCTGATTAAATAAATATTTGGAGAAAATGCAAATTCATTCCTCTAAATATGGATTGAATTTTAATTGAACTTAATAAATGCTCATATAATGTATTACCCCCGATTGTTGAGTTAAATTAAATATTTAAAACAAAACTCAAACATATTACAAAAAAGAATTGCTAACTACTTATGGCATACGATCAAAATTCAAATATGAATATTTTAAAATTCAAAACATTTTTAAATGCGTACATTTCCAAAATTGAAATTTACCACACGAGCGCGGCGTATGCCTCGGGAAAAAATATATATCAAAATTATCACAAAAATACAAAATTTCGAAGTATAAACAATTTTTAACAGTAAACTTTATTTGCATTCCAACAATTTTCAAGCCTGCACAATTTTCAAATGTGAACATTTCCAAATTTGAATTTTACCACACGTGCATGGCATATACATTTGAATATTTCAAAAAATTAAATGCCTTTCAAATCTACCCATTTTATAAACGTGAAAAGAATTCAAATTTAAATAACTTCCCAATTTGATTAAATTTCGAAATCTGAACAATTTTTAAACGTAAACTTTCTTCGCATTTCAAAAAATTTCAAATCTTCACAACTTTTACATATCGACAATTTCAAATTTGAATTTCACCAAAGAGGCGCGGCATTTGCCGCGCTAAGTTCCCTAGTATAGATAATAGTAATGCAGATTTAAACAAGCACTGGAGCTGTACAGATCTGGAGTACAATTATTCATCTTTAAATTGCAACCATGAACTTCTTGGACTGGACTGGCAGTCGCAGATATTTGTGGTTATGGTTGCCTTCAGATCGTCTTTGTCATTCAGCGATGGCAAATGGGGGTAGTGTGCACGTTCACTTGAGCAACACTAGCCGCGATTCTCTCTTCTCTCGCTGAATTGACCATCTGCTTTGACTCAAAGCGAAACCTCTGCGGCTGCATGCATCCGGCACGGCCGTTTGCAGCGTGAGAAAGTACAACATCTCTGCCCGTCGACGCCGCGCGCCGCGTCGGATCATGGTGCCACGAGCAGAGCATCGACCAGATTCTCATGGCGAAAACGCGACGGGCGCCGCGGGAGGAGACGAGAGCACTCCTTGGACTGGGGGGTTGACCCGGCGTTGCCCGGGTGGGCAACCTGTCCCGTCCCCAAGGTGCTCACGCTTTGGGCGAGCGTTGAATTCTTTATCCCGCCCATGCCTCCTTCGCCCATCGCCTCGCCCTTCCCGTGCCGCCGGCAGCACGCACGCACCTATTTATGCTTCCCAGCGTGCGGCGGCTGACAGATACAAGCGCCGTACGCCGCCGATCGACACACAGAAACTCTCCTCGCAAGAACGTACGTACGAGAAGCGGCGGGATCTCCGACAGGTCCGGGAGCTGGAGGACACCGACGACATGGGCCGGATCCCGTGCTGCGAGAAGGACAACGTGAAGCGCGGGCAGTGGACACCTGAGGAGGACAACAAGCTGCTCTCCTACCTCACGCAGCACGGCCCTCGCAACTGGCGCCTCATCCCCAAGAACGCCGGTGAGTCCGCCGCCGCCGCCCAATGCATGCGCCGCCCGCGCGCTCTGGTTGATTGTCGCTGGCGCTGAACGGGGTTTCACGTGACTGATCGACAGGGTTACAGCGGTGCGGGAAGAGCTGCCGGCTGCGGTGGACCAACTACCTGCGGCCCGACCTCAAGCACGGCGAGTTCACCGACGCCGAGGAGCAGACCATCATCAAACTGCACTCCGTCGTCGGCAATAGGTGGTCGGTGATCGCCGCGCAGCTGCCGGGCCGGACGGACAACGACGTCAAGAACCACTGGAACACCAAGCTCAAGAAGAAACTGTCCGGGATGGGCATCGACCCCGTCACGCACAAGTCCTTCTCGCACCTCATGGCCGAGATCGCCACCACGCTGGCCCCGCCGCAGGTCGCGCACCTAGCTGAGGCCGCCCTCGGCTGCTTCAAGGACGAGATGCTCCACCTCCTCACCAAGAAGCGCCCCACCGATTTCCCTTCGCCCGCCATGCCAGACATGCCGTCCGGTGCCAGCGCGGGCATGGCCTTGGCCATGGGCGCGGGCCCCTGCTTCGCCGCTCCGCCGCAGGCCGCCGACGGCACCATTGAGCGCATCAAGATGGGCCTCTCCCGCGCCATCATGAGCGAGCCCGCAGCCGCTCCCGCCGACGACAAGCCGTGGCCGCAACCGAGCGACATGGCCGACATGTACGCCGCGTTCAACCCCGTCCAAGCGACAGAGTTCCGGTACGAAGGGTCTGCGTCGGGGTACGTCCTTGGCGGCGACGGCGACCAGGGCACGTCGATGTGGAGCCACCACAGCATGTACAGTGGGAGCTCCGGCACCGAGGGAGGCAGGCAGCCGGCGTTGCAGGAGAAAGGCAACGACAGCGTCGGCAGCAGCGGCGGAGACGACGAGGCGGACGACGGCAAGGAGGGAGGGAAGGGAGGCTCCGACATGTCGGGGCTCTTTGGTTCCGACTGCGTGCTATGGGACTTGCCCGATGAGCTGGCGAATCACATCGTGTAACTAAACCTGCACAAATTTACAAGGGGGGAGCATAGCATGATCGGTGAACATCAGTTTGCCGGAGACAAGAAACGCTAGAGGAAAGTTCTAGAAATACATAAGATTTCCATGAGTACCAGAGAAAAGTTAAAATAAACATGGAAAATGGTGTACTTTTGCTCTGCCGGAGGCCATGATATTTTTCGGTCCTCTGCTTCAGTCAAAACAACTTCAGTTCAATCAGATATTTTTAGTTCTCTGATGCAATGAGATTATCTGGCCATAACATATCAATGTCTCAGTAAAATCGCACCAACTTTTCTTGAAATGAAGTAAGATCACACACTGTAATTCAGTTATTACTTATTTATTCTATGATATATATTTAGTTTGGCTCTAGTAATAATGTCATACATATTTTCCTTGAAACGAAACATCCTTGGAACGTAGGATGTAACAATCTTTGAAATATGCATCAATGCCACTATATACCCCAGATTAATATTTTTTTAGCAAATCTACTGGAACACTTCTTCTTTTTAAACAAAGAGTGAGATAAGTGTATCGAGAAAAAGAAACGAACATGAGAAGAAGAAGAAGAAGAAGAAGAAGAAGAATAGCAACACCTCGTGGGAGGGGGCACACTTTAATGCGAGGCGGGGATGTCTTCCTCTATAGGACAATCCTCGACGATACGTCTATACTTTTTTAGCTGCATTCTTTGATATTGTACAGAGGCAAGTTTTATACTCCCTCCATCGCAGTTTTATGGGCACAATCCTAGAAACAGTTAGTCCTCAAATCCTCCCAGCTCTTAGACATAATTACATTTAATTCTACTTAACTAGTTGCTCGTTGCCTCTTCCACCAATGCATGCAAGATCTTAGTCCCAATCAGCTAACACCTGCTGTCAAGAGATTTGCAAATTGGAAAGTCAATATTGGACTTTTTTATCTCAAAAAATTACTGGACTTTTTTGTGGGTGATCTTACTGTGAAATAACTGGATCCGAAATAACCATAGGACTCTGGTGGATTTACAGGTCTGCCCCCATTGCACTGCACCTGACCTGACCCCCGCGAACAGATTCTGGGATCTCTCCAGGTCCCTCCCTCTCTGTTTCTCATCTCCCGTCTCTTGCTAATCGCTACCCCGACGCACTCAACACCGGCCGAAGTCCGGCAGCCAAGGCTACAGCGGCGGCAAGGTATCAGCTCCGCTTCCCCCTTCTATTTTTCTTCTCCAGTTCGTTCTCCCTCTATTTTGATTGGCTGAATCCCTCGATGAAACCCTAGATGAGAAACTCATTACTGCGCATATATATGGAAAAGATGGGCGTGGAAAAGAACCGGGGGGGGGGGGGGGGGGGGGGGGGGGTGTTAAGTGAGTTCATTTTGTGAAAAACTCGGCAATTCATTGATCTGCACATCAATTTCAGGGCAATTTAAACAGTAGGGCGCCAACTTCGAGCCAAATGATAAAAAGTCATGTTTCACCGTCCCAGGCTGCGTTTGCGCGGTTATATGGAGCCTCCAGAGTCCCCTCCTCATGCCGGTTGCCGAACCACTGTCTCGCTGGTTCACCAAAGGTATTACCTCGATCCGGATGTTAAACGCTATCATGAGTAATTCGTCGATAACTTGGGCGTATATATTCGTGTGTTTGTATCAGGCTTGATTGATGTGAAGAACGTGTTGTTTTTATTTCGTGAGTTCTCGATCATTGACTGCTAGAACATTTTGTTGTTGAACAGTGAACAGTTTTTGTGTGATTTTCAATAGAAGAAACATAGATTTTATATACAGCCTGCCTGACCCACCTACTATGAAACAACACTGGCGGAAGTACTAGCCGATTTTAGTAGGGTGGGGAAAATTTTCCATTTCCATGCATCTGGATAACTGAGATCATTGACTGTCGTGCACACCATTGAAGGAAAATTGGATTAAAAAATGAGAAAATTGTTATGCAGTGCTAGTTAGTGAAGCTGCTCATGGAGATTTGGAACGCATTAACATTGGAATTCATACTTCTGTAGTTTGAATTGTAATTGTTCTTGTACCAGTCGGGTCGGTCCATGATGAGTTAAAGCTATTTGCCAGTTGTTATAGAGGAGTCAAGTATTTCGTAATTGAATGAAGGACCTCAAGATGAGTTAAAGCTATTTTCCAATTGTTGTAAGATGAAAAAATATAGATCACAGATAACCATTGGAAGTAAATGCATTTTTATGGGCACATGCCGTGAGATGCATTTTGGAGTTATAATTTTTCGGGAAATGCCATGATATTTATTAATGTTAAAACTGAAGATTGAATTGGGTATAATTACCAGAAGATCTATTCTTGGAAAAAATAATGTAAAGCTCAAAAGAGGTTGACTTTACCTTTTAATATATTTTGTTGCCTCAGCTTTCAATTTCTACCAGTGGAGTTGGTGGCAAGCCTTTTGGTTTTGGTGCCAAAATTGCAACAAAATGTGCGAAAGAAAACACTCAGGCTGAAAAGTTGAAATGTAGATCAAATCAAGCAGGTGAACTTGTAGCAGCAGTTGAAGATGTTACTCCCCAAAAGAGGAGTGCTAAGATCCATGATTTTTGCTTTGGAATTCCTTTCGGTAAGTCATCATTGAGGCACATAGTCAAAAGCTTGTCCTATTTTTATTGAATATAAGTATACGTATTCATGAATGTAAAACCCTGCCACACAAGTTTCCAGATGGACATTATTTTGTACACACCTGTTTTTTGTGTAGGAGCATTATCACTAGTATCTTCTAAACTCTGGTTGTTTTCTTCATCTTGTTAATAGAAGTGGTGCTGTAATGTTGGAACTGTTTTTAACTAAAGATGAGCTTCTCACTGCGTAATTACCCAGAATCACTGTTAAGAGTGTTGGTTGATCCTGCAAGTTTCAGAAATGCTACATTTTTCGTTAGATAGCAAAACTCTTGAAGTTTGACAGGTAAGATTTTCCCTGATATACATGTAATGCTAAGTAATCCCAAACCTGTTGAAAACAGGAGTGTCACGACTGCTCTCTTCTGCAGTCACACTTCAAACATGAAATGTTCTTATTTCAAAAACGGTTTCATCAGGCTTGAATGCTATTTCTTGGTACCCTTAGTTTAAATTTTTGGAGGAGCCCTGTTATCTTGGATATGTCCGCATAACAAATAAATAACATTTGTGGTGCAGGTGGTCTTTTGTTCTGTATGGGGCTTCTTGGGTACTTTTTCTCTAGGAGTACTGTAAGTCTTGTCCTAGGTGTTGCACCTGGGCTTGCTACGCTATTTCTTGGCACCCTTAGTTTAAAGTTTTGGAGAAGTGGAAAATCCAGCTTCCTTTTTATATTGGGCCAAGCAGGTGAGATAAGGAACATCCCATATATTTGGTTAAAATGTTACCATCATTAAGTTCCTTAGTATATGTTTGGTAATTGACCTGATCAACTTGTTTCGTTGCAGCAATTTCTGCTGTCCTTGCATGGAAGTATTCTCATGCGTACTTACTGGTAATTAGCGTGCCGTTCCTGTTCTTACAGTGCATTTCTGTAACACCGTGCTAATCTTTATTTCTTTCTGCAGACAAATAGAATTCTTCCTTGGGGTTTCTATGCTTCACTGAGGTATCTTACTGTTGACCTGTAACCACTTCATTAAATGAAGACCTGAATGTATCCTTACCATGTTCGTTTCTTCAAAATTGCACAGCACTGCGATGACTTGTTTCTATATGTATGTGCTGCTCGCCGGAGGAAATCCACCACCCAAGAAGCTGGCACCGGCACCAGCATCATAGAGCAGGGAGCAGGCATACCTTAAGATGTAGTGTCCTAGCAATTTAGCCTTTGCGCTCCATAAAATGCTGCCACTGCACAAAAGAGTTTCTTTTATATGTATATCCCTAATCTTCGCTTTGCTTCTGGCGAGGCTCTTGGATTTTATGATGGAACGTTGAGCAAATAACTTGGCAGGATGGTTGTAGTGATCCAGCCTTGATGAGAATATTTTTTTCGCCTCCATGAACGTGCTGAAGGATATTGTGATGTAACCAGTTGCCGCTTGACACGTTTTTTTATAGTTAACCTGGCAACAGCACTGTTTGATGTTCGAATTAACTTTTATCGAGTAGCATTGATACTATTGAACGATCAGAATTGGTCGCATATACGGGCGATGGTTGCTTTCAAAGAAAAATAGAGCCGAAAACACATGTTCGATTGCATCAATGGAGTAACGAGCCCAGGGGATACAATAGTTAGCGACCCAGTGCAGGAAACAGAGAGTTGACTGTTCCCCCCCAGATCTTACAATGTGGTTCTCTACTTTGGCAGGCAGACCCGCGTAGGGCAACGAAAGAGCAGACAATGGTTCTGACAGGGGTAACTACTACCAAACAGAAATGCAACACCTGAACAGAAACATGCTAACAAAAGCTAGAACAAGGATCAGACAGCGCAGCAGGAAGGAACTTACTGTCCTCATCAAAGCTCTCCACCAGCAGGATCAGGTCCAAACGATGTCAAGGAGTTCGTCCCTTCTACGACCCGGGAGGATGAGACATTGTTGCATCAGTGCAAATTGAGCTTTGCTGCACAGGACCTTCCATTGATGTAGCTGTGAGCTAAACCCTACACCCTCAGGGACCCTTTGGTTCACAGGAATTGAAAAACACACGAATACGAAAAATGTAGGAATAGAATGTCATGGCACCTGGAATCCTACAAGAAGTAAAAACGCAGGAACCAGTCACACTAGTTGTTTGGTTGCACCACAGGAAAAACACCGAAATTTTCTATAGAGTTGAGTACAAGTCATAGTTGTGGCGCCCTGACCCGACTGCTATATAGTGATGCTGCGTCACCGGTTATACGATACAACCAGGCACAACTATCAATGCATAATAGAAAGATCAAGACTTGTGGAACAACTGGCACATCACAGACTCTACGACACAAATTATTATAGTTCAACTCTTATAATAGAGAAAGATAGCAAATTACAACCAGAGGTCACAGACCCAACATTACAACATGCGGAAGCGAATTAGGTTGTTCTAAACAACAAGATCCAAATTATGGCCTAGGAGGCCTACAGATAAACATCACAGCGCCAGCTGTTCCGGGATGTCCCAAGCTGCCACCTGAGAACACCAGACTACTCGTCGACGTCCACAAAGAACCCACCTTCGAGGTCGGTGAAGTCCTCCTCTGAAACAAAACAAACGACGTTGAGTTCGACGAACTCGCAAGATTATATATAGAGCTTTAGCTCGATGAGCTTTCAAGGTTTTATGCCTGTTTTGCATAAAGCTGATTTTATTTATGAAAACATAACTCAAAGGCATCGACTAATCAGAGTATTTTTAAAAGAGGTAAGAAGTGACTCTTTTCTTTGATCACCTTTCTCAACATCAACCATCATCAACCACTGTACCTGTTCTACAAAGGCACCTCCCCGAATCACCCTCGAGGAAGTCAACCTTGCATTCTGAGTGGTATCTTTAGTACCCAGTTTTTAATCATTCCGTTCAAGTTATTCTATGATCTTATCGTCCTTTCCCAAGTTGTCCGTAACCGTGGACACGGCTTTTCGAAAAGATTTACCCTGCAGGGGTGTACAATGTTTGCCACGCGTACCGTCCGGCCCATTACCTGCGCATTAGCTCTCTTCCTTGGAAAGCCGACTGGGTGGGAGCGGTGTCGACTTCTCCCTCGTTAAGGACTTTCCAGGATCATCAGTGGCGGTAGGGCAACCATGCCTGCAACACCCTGCCCCACGGCCACTTATTTTCCTAACACCACAATCCTCATCCAGTTCATACCACCATCATCACGCACGCGCAAATGGAAGCCGAACTAGAGGACCCTGGCTAGCCCCGCCCGAGTTATTTAGTCTATGAGGGTTCCTGCAATTGCATAGGCCTCACGCATGGTTGCACGCTCAGTCTTGGTTCGGGAGGTAAAGAACTCGCACCTAGGCGGCGAGAGTGAGACAAACATCACAACCACAGTGGCCTCTCATCCCCACCTTTAGCATCTTATTACCTGTCACCACAATTCTCCACCATCATCTGAACAATTCATCACCTGTTTCCAACATGAACCATCCATCGTACAGCTAAGCATTTACTAAGCATGGCTAAGCATCAACATAGCATAGTTAAGTATCTCAGGCCAACAATACAAACCTATGGATAATAGGAGGGAAACAGGTAATGGCATCGGAAACTTAATGCAACTATATGATACTCTAATCCAATAAAATTGACATTTGGAACCGCATGCAATATTATAGTGGGGAAAATATTTGCGGAAACATAGGATAAGATATGCTCAGAGGGGGGATTACGCTTGCCTTGCTCAACGTGCTGGTAGTACGGGTCGTCGGGATATTGTGGCGTAACCCCGGCTGCTTGATCTATCGAAGCATAACAACGGAAGGGCAATCAATCACCACACATGCTTTAACAAAATGCAATGCGCAAACACATGATGACATGACATTTTAAATCCCCGAGACGAGGATGATTCAACTATTCAATTTAAACGGAGTTCGGTTGCTTAGAGGGGCGCAACTCGAATATACCGTGGAGTTAGGTCATGAATCATCGTTACTTGTCGATTCAGGTAGTTGAAACCCTAAGGTTAACTTGCTGATGATATGGCATGATCATGTGGAGAATGCAGGGTGTAGAGGACTAAACATTCTTGAAGAGGATGCTTCGGGATAGCTCACAATTTTATGACCATTTTGGTCTAACGACAGCATTTTAGGATGTCCCGAGAAAAGTTGTTACATCTTTTATTTCCTCTTTTAAGTTTGTCCCTTTTTATAAATTATGTAAATCAACAATTGAAACTAGTTGTCCATATTTGGAAAAAAGAACTGAATTTGTAATTATTTGGTACAGAATTAAATCGGATTATCCGATTTTTTTGTCTCGGAAAAACCGATCGAAGCAGCTCTCCAGAAATGGCTAAGGACTAGAAGTTCATACGTACTGGAACAACTCGGAAAATCCGAAATCTTCAGTTTCGGATTATCCGATCAACACCCAAGCTCGAAAAATTTGGCTAAGGACCGAACGCGAGATCGCACTGGCGTGAATCGGAAAATCCGATTGTTCCTCGACTCGGATTATCCGAGCGGAAGTGGGAGCATGGCAGCGCACGACGGCCTGCGGTGCTGCGGCGACACAGCGAGCGAGAGGAGAAGGGAAGGGGTGCTACGGCACGGGAATCTCACCACGAGCACGTAGGAGTCGACGGCGTGGCCGGAGGTGGACAGGAACGGCGAGAATCGGGCGGCGGAGCCGCGGCGGTGCTCGGACGGCAGCGCGGGGAAACGGAGGTGGCGGCGTCGTTCCACGGCCTCCCGCCTCGATTCCTCTGGTGAAGAGGATGAAGACGGCGCGGCGAAGCTCCTGGTGGTCCTGGCTTGGCTTGGGGAGCCTTCAATCGACGGCGATGCGGCGACGGAGCTCGACGGCCATGGCGGCTCGTGGAGGGAGAGGAAAACGGAGAGGAGGGCAGGTGAGCGAGGAGAGAGGGGGAGCAGGGCAAGTGGGGCTCGTGGGGGTGCTGTCCTTCTCGCAGGGGAAGGTCGGGAGGGGGCCCGGGCGCGGCGTGCATCGCGGGACGGCCACGGCGGCAGCATGGCGCCAGGAGGAAGGAGAGAGACGACGTTTTTCCCGAAAACCCCCTGAAAAATATTTCCCATCACGGATAGGTCCTCTTCTGTTTCAATTTTGAAATCCTTTTTAAAACCAGCACATACAGTGATTTAATTAGAGCACTTAAACATTTTCAAAAATTATGAAATAAATTGTGTAGCCTTTTCATATCATGTGGAAGCTCCACAAAAATTGGCGGCTCAAAATAAAATGTTTTGGACAACATTTGTTTAGAGAGGTTGGATATGGCATTTTGCTAAATTTCAAAAGTGTTGCTCCTTTAATATTTTGGAGCAAGTGCAAAATATCATTTTGGAACTCCTGAAACTTCCTTGACAAATATACGATGTCAAAGTGTTTTGTTTTGCAATTTTGAGTGCCTTCCTTAATTTGAAAATTTGTTGAAGCACATTTGGCAATTTGGTTCTAAGTGGTGCCAAACCACCACAATTCCCTAGCAACCACACAATTCCCTAGCAACAACATGATGCATGGATGCCATGATGCAATCAACACAAAAGTGGAAAAATTACACAGGTTTTTAGATTCTCAAACTTCGGGCTGTTACAATAGTCATCATAGACACATAGGAATATTTCCAAGAGGTCTAGCCTCTTGCTAGAAATCCTATGGGATTGTAGTGTAGGAAACCATTCCATAAGAATTTTGGAGGATTCATTCCTTTGAACCAAATGGACTCTATAGGGAAATTTCTATGGAATCTCAAAAAAAAAAAGAGGAAAATTTCTATGGACTGGAATCTTACAAAATTCTTTAAAATCCTTTGAACCAAAGAGGCCCTCAAAGACATCTCATACTCGAACACCTGTGAACCTACGATCCTGGAAGCATGCTTCGTTACATAAGGTCCAAAAGCTCAGTGCGGCAGCACAACAAAACATGTCCGGGATAGTATTCCTTGAATTACCAAGTCGCCAACAAGGCACAACCAACTGTCTCAATGTGCACAGCATCATGAACCTAGAGAAAATGCGCCACAATGTGATCAAAGTTTACATGTTGAGAAGGGGGAGCCATCAGTGAACTGCGAAGTTTGATGAAGAAAAGACATAGTGGAGTGACAGCGCCCTTCGGATCGGTCGCCGCATTTTCCCTCATTTTTTACATTTTTTATGGATCAATTTTATTTTTTTACATTTTTTTGTTGATTCCCGCGGAAAAACGGCATAAATCTTAAGGCCTAGTTTGGTAGCAAACGTTTTCTAAAACCGCAATACACGTCTGGCAGAAAAAAACTATATTTTATATAAAACATGACTTTCATTTCTCTGCTTTGAAAAAAGGCGTCTAGACCTCTTATTACTATACCGTAAAGTATTGTAGATACTATGTTATCCCAAACCATTTTTTTTTGTGCGATATCCAAACGACGCTTTTGAAATTTTCCCGTGGTTTTGGTTCTTGTAGAAATTCAGGATACATGTTTCAATTCCTGCATTTTTCCTATTCCTACGTTTTCAGTTCCTGTGTTTCAAACGGGGACTTAGAGTATTGAAAACTATGTTATTTTTAGAAACCACGGTATTTTTAGAATACTTCAGAAAAAACTTTGCTTCCAAAAGCACCCTAAAGTTTACACTTTACAAGCTGTAATGACTATTCTCAGGGTCGGTATGACTCTTACCGAGCCCAAGACTTAAAGCCCGGCCCAAGTAAACCGACTCACCAGCCACCGTCCTCGACCAGATCAGCCTTCAAACTAGGGTTTCGCCCTCCCGCTCCGAGAAAGCGAACAGCTCGAGTTCCTCCGATTTCGTCCGCCTCCACTCCTCCTCCCGGCCGCCGCCACGATGAAGCTCGTCAGGTAATGGTCTCCGCCTTTCCCCCCTTCTGTTCGATTGGTTTCTCGCGGCCCCTCCGCGCTGATCTATTCCGTGCAATCTTATCTTCCGCCGAATCCGGTCCTGATTTGGGCGCTTGTGTTTGGCCGCAGGTTCTTGATGAAGCTGAACAACGAGACGGTCACCATCGAGCTGAAGAATGGCACCACCGTCCACGGCACCATCACAGGTACGCTTCGGTCTCACGACAGGGGAATACTTGAAATTTTAGGCGGTTTACAGCCGCATGTGTTCTTCAGATTTGTGCTCGTGCTCGGGATTTTGGAGAGTTAGTGGGATGTGCTTGTTTGATGATGGGACGTTGTTTTGTTAGGTTTTGAGCTTGTCAAAGTGGACATGCCTTTTGTGCTCAGTTGTTTGCACTGGTGATGCACATTTAGTTATTTGCGTTTGTAGTGTCAGCAGTAGGTAGTTGTTACATCGTGGCACTGAGTCGAAGATGTTTAGCTTCATTTAGTCTTGTGATGCGCAGTTGGTGATGTTCCTTCATTTCACAATCTGCAATTCAGCTAAATTAATAGACGATTTGTGTCATAAAATTTGTGTGTAGTCTTTTTTGATTCGGTCAATCTTTTGTGATGTGTAAAGCGCTATTCACTCCCGTTGCTAAATACATGTAGTTTGTACATTGAATTTTTTATCTTAATTCAAAGGAAATGTAGTGACCGTGTGATATGTCTCTATGGTAGTGTAGTGGTGCACATCAGTATGATGACGCATTATGATGTTCCAATAAGGTGTGGAGTCAATTCTACTATGTTTTGAGCATGTCCTGGGGCTTTGTTCTGTTTGCTCCTTGATAAATTATGTGCCTACTAGACCTAGAATAGAACACACAGCACTTCATATTCTGAAAGTTTAACAAACAATTTAAGAACATTTGATGACGTTCCAATGCAAGTGGAGATCGTTTATTTTGTTTTATTGTTGTAGTCTTGTGGAGTTGTAATTTTGCCAAATTACATTTTGCTGGCTAGGTTTCACAAAATTGTGTTGCTCACTAAAAGTGGAAAAGTGCTTATTTTCATTACAGTTGGAAACTCACAGTGTGTCCTTGTGGCTGTTCAGTCATGTAGAATTTGGAAAATCGTTGTTTGAACACTGTTTTACTCTTCAATTTTGTAATCTCATAATATTTCATTGCTGCAACTTATTTTGGTTCCAATTATGAGATTGAGGTCATGAATTACTGTACTGCAGCAGATCTTTGATGCATGTTCATTTTGTAGGTGTTGACATAAGCATGAATACTCATCTGAAGACTGTAAAGCTTACACTCAAAGGGAAGAATCATGTAACCCTTGATCATATCAGTGTGAGAGGAAACAACATTCGGTATTACATCCTCCCTGATAGCTTAAACCTGGAAACATTGCTGGTTGAGGATACCCCCAGGGTCAAGTCTAAGAAGCCAACTACAGGTATATTATTTTCCACGGTTATTTATGAGGTTTGTTTCCGTAAGAACTGTAAACTCATCAGCCTACCTTCTTTTGAATTCAGGGAAGCCTATGGGCCGTGGTCGTGGACGCGGCCGTGGGCGTGGTCGGGGCCGTGGGCGCTAAGCTTTATGTCCCCTGCTTTGGAAGCTCACGCAGTGCAAGTCCCTACCATATGTAACCTGCTGCCCTGCTGCCATCTCTGCGAGCTATGTCGAGGAATGTTTCTGTTCTGTTAGAAGATATGAACTGAAGTAGGTTTTGTAGTGGAATCATCTCGACTGTTTGACCCAAGTTCTTGTTCGTAATTAATGTGTAATGCCTTTTCTCGGGGATTTTAATTGCAGGACGCCAGACTTCTGAAATCCTAAGTGGCATGCTTGTGTTGTTACTTGTTAACCCTGGAATTGTTGCTCATGCACGTTGCCTAGCAGTAAGTTGTGTTGAATTCAAGCTGCCCCTTTTTTGTTATGTAGGCGATATTTGGAATTAAAACTGGGATGGGGATTGCACATCACATGTTCAGGTGAATCACCTACATATCTACAATTCCCTCCCATATTTTGTGATGTTAGTTTTTATTGCTCTTGGTGCTTGGATAGTTGGATTATCTTGAAGCCCGGGCAAACTGTTGTGGAATCTGAGTGAACTATCTGGTTGTGGCATGTCATTCAGACTCAGTGGCGTCTTGGTATAATTTGACACACAAAGGGAACCATTTCGTGTAGTTGTAATGATCGCAGGCCATCGGTCAGGTGATGTGGGTGGATCGTCTTTCCTCTTTCGCCTCGTTGGCTGTGTTTGATATTGCTTGTGGTTTTCAAAAACATTTATTAATTTCTACCGTAGAAAAGAAATTCTGCAACTTCATAAATTGTAGATCGGTGGCAGTAAGTTTGAAGTTCAATCAGCACATCACAGTTCAACACATCCGTAAACATATTCGCTACAGTACTCACATCTGTATGGAACTATGGATAGCTGCAAATCCTCTGAGCCGTGATGCATCTTTTCATCCGTTGCCGTGCCGAATAATGCAATGAGTTGATCTGTTTGGCGAGACAGGTGTCACGGATTGGGACACACCGGCTCTTCTTTATGCACCAGTGATGTGATTCCAATCTGCAGTTTGTTTTTTTTTTGAAACAAGGCAAAAGATTTGTCATTTTCATTAATCCGAAGTTATGTGTTCAATTCCACGGGACTGACGCAACTGCATGAGTGCACAGGAGTAGCCTCCGGTAACGGTGAGGTTACACGCGGCAACTGTCAACTTTGATTCATGATCAGGACGAACTAAAACTGAGAGGACAATCATCTCCTCTTATGTCTTGATCTAGTTGAACCGAAGAGTAAGAACAAATTGGTGATGTACTGATGTGGCTGGATCAACTTTCTTCTTTCTCTGTTGGTATGTGGCATGATGTTCGAAATAACTCACGATATATATAATTGGCTAATCCCATACCATCAGTCAGTATCAGACAATCAGTAGGCATCCTGATCGTATTCATTCCCGGCAACCCCGCCGTCCATTTCACGCCCTACGTGTCTCTCGCTGCCAGTGAACGATATCTTCAATCAACCGCACGGCATTATCCTGTTGTAAAGGCAAAAGACAACTATTCCGTTAGCAAAAGATAGTCAGAAAATTAGGAAAAGCAGAACCAAGGCACGCACACTTCCTGCCTGTTGCTCTCCCCAAATTGATTCCTCCCACATGCCCCTCGCGCTATGCTCATCCTGCCAATCTTTTTCCAGCTCGATATGGCACATCAGGGCATCAATGACCTTCGTGATTCATATAGGCAAGGGAAGGGACATGATGTGTCTTCGGTTAGGCCGCACAGTTCCCCCCGGACTGAGATTCGGGCATGGCGATCGAAAAGGAAACTGGAATTTGCCATCATCCATTACAAACAGTTCTGCTCTCTCTCTCTCTTTTCGAGCAAAGTGTAGCTGGTAAGAGTTTTCTCTGATAAAAGGCCGTGCCCGTGCGTGCTCAAGTCTTACATGTCCATAAACCCTCACGCCCACGACGCTCACCTAGACTTCTTCCTCATTTTACTTGGGGTTGGGAGGGGAGGAAGAAGAAGAGAAGATCGGAGGAGGAGGCGCCACCGCGCGACCATGTGCTTCAAGGTCAACAGCAAGGAGAGGGTCGGGTGCTGCCTGCTGGTGGTGATCATCATCCTCCTCATAATCGGCGTCCTCTTCGGGATGGGCGTCTTCCGCCACGGCTACGACAAGTTCAGGGATCTCGGCCGCAACCACACCTGCTACGACTGCCAGGCGCACTAGCCACTTGGCGGCGCTACCAGTGTGTATGTATGTATGTATATCTGTAGTAGTGTAACCTGTGCAGAATTTTGTTGCTCTCGTGTAAGGGTATACAAAGGACAAAACTGTGCTACTTTTTCCTGGGCTGTTGCTGCTTCTCTGCTCTTCTTTTAGCTCTGAGGTTTTTTTTGTAGGAACGCCGGAATGCTGTTGGCTGAGAAATTTTTTGTTCTTTCGATAATCCGGGTGCAACGCCTAACAAACAAGCAAAAATTTAGGCTTGATGGAAGCTAGGATGCCATTGGCAGAAATAAACTACACTATGTTACACGAATATATATATTTCTGGTTAAATAACACGCTTCTTCTAATTGAAATCAACTAATTCGGAAGGTCCATGTTCCTTAAGTCAAAGCTCAAAATTTGCAGACCAAGGGGTTAGCGGTCACTTTAAACTTCCACACACACACACACACACACACACACACACACACACACACACACACTCATACGAATTCAACCAAAAGGAATGATCACATCAATGAGAAGCCCAGAACCCTTTTAGTAGTAAAAGCCACTTGGCAACATTTAAAAGAAAAGCCAAACTTCTTACCTCCAAACAAAATATTTACTTGTTACTAATAAAAAAATAAAAAAGTCATTGGATAAGGAGGGAGCAGCCGTAGCTTGCTATAGGAGAAGGAACCTCAGTTGGCAACCTGAAAAGAATGGTGATTATCCATACCAGCCATGTCTTGCACAAGAGGGAATGCATCTCAACATAAAAACTTGAACCAGCAGGGTCCCCACCTGCAAGCAGCACACACAACACATGCAATCTGTGTGTTGTCACCACCACAGCAACTCCCAAAACAGTATATATAAACAAGACAACCACTGTTCTAGCACAAACACACATCACGTCCGCACCATAGGCTCTATACATCAACCAAACAATATATCAGCACTACCACTACTGTTTTTACAGCACCGAAACATCTTCTCAGATCCACCACAGCTCAAGAACACAAAACATCACCAAATCTTGATGAATCCTTAGAAAAACCTAGGAAACAGATCAAGCAGCTAGGAGGAGCAAGCTATACACAAGAAGAAGGTTTACCAAAGCCGGAAGACCAAGCTTCTCTTAAGGTGGGGAAGAGAGAAGCTTGGTCTTCTAGCTCTGAAGAGCAGCTTGGTCTTCTGGCTCTGGCAAACCTTCGTGAGAAAGAGAGCAGCTAGGAGGAGTTAGGAGGAGCAGGCTATACAGGAAGGAGAGGATTAAGAAAGGGGAGAACCAGATGTTCTTATCAGTTCATAGAAATAGGTGGGAGAAAAGAGAGAAGCAAATCGGATAATAAGTGTTGCTGGATAGCAACAAGCTGATGTCCAGGAACCACCAAATCACTTAAATCTGCAAGTCCAACACTTTATGTCTTTACATGTTTCAAATCATGCATATTATCTTAGGAAATAAATCTACCGTGCTTGGATGCTAGCATATCATCAAGAACTCATAAAACAACACAAGTAATTTAGGACAGCAAGTAAAACAGAAGTATATCATGTATTTCCTTGCACTGGTTCAGATCTTTGAACCAACAGCCATTTATATGAGCATCTATATACTTTCTAGCATACCAAGATCATCTCTGCTTGTCAAGAACTCACAAAAATAATACATAAGCATGTTTTGGGAACAAATAAATCTTGCCAACAATTAATCTATTTATTCAGTAAGCCAAATCGGCAAAAACATCACCAACAGCATGTATCATCACTTTAAAATCATTTGAACAGCACAAGGATGAAGAAATCATCACAAGTCTTTCTCTGAATTTAATTAACAGGATTAAAAATAGAAAACTGAACATTTCTTCAATTACAGAACTATAAACATTCAGTTTCGTCAGAGTTAGAGCATCAATAAGCCACATATGCCAGGGATGAGCAAACCATCTAAATTGAGGCACCGTCAGCAAGATTAATTCTATTTTGCATCTTATGCACAAAAATAACCAGGTTAAATATTTTGCTTATTGATCTAATCACAAACTTCTAGGCAAAAGAAAGAACCAAAAAATTTAGGCAAAACACAAAAAACATGACACGGATAAACTGATTTGGTGGTCCACACTTTACAACCTGAGAACCCAAATATTTCGAGATGATTTAAACAACCACATTGGACCATACATTCTTATTTAATCACACATGCAAATGGATATAATTCGTGGATGATAAATGACACGAAACTGGAAGCATCTGTTTGAATTACAGGGATTGTACAGTTTAAAGAACAGCTGGCACAAATGAACTGAATCTACTGACTAGTTCACTGGAACATAATCCATAGGCGCGTGAAATAACAAAGCACCCTGGAGTTACTATCACTCGGCAACACGACACAGCGGATATGTAACACATGACAGGAGATTTTGTACATCATTCCATTAGCTGCAGCAGCCACCGCCTTGGGAAGACGAGCCACCAGCACCTCCGGATTGGCCAAGGGTTATGTGGCCAACCTTGATTCCAAAAGACTGCAATTCATCCTTTAAAAATATCAGTTCATGCTCAGGGCCAGCAACACACCGCCGCAGAGAAAGCAGCAACTAATTTTTTTTAACAGTTCAACAAGCAACATATGTTGAAAGAAAATGTTATTGACAGGCCAATGTCATTCACTGCTACTGAAACAGAAACATTGTGCCCTTCCGCTTATTAACTTCTTTTGCCAATAACTGAAGGTACCAGATCTCTCTTTGTCAGCATGAAGAAAAGCATCTCTTTATTCCATTAAACAAGAGAGAAATGTAATGCAACATCGCCCTTATCATATTTTACTATTCTTAGTGCTTAAGGTTCATATAAAGGCTCTCGGTAAAGCGATGAGCTTTCTGCAAGACAGGAAGCACGAAGGAAGGCATATGAACATAATTAACTTGTAAGGCAAGCATCCGTATGTTGTAAAGTGGAGCACAACATACATCAGAAAATTGAGCCTGGAATCTTAAGGATTACATATCACTCTTGAATAGAAGTAAAGGCACCTCTCTTCTTCATATCAGTGAAAATATGTGGTGCGCTATGTTAATTAATACTGTAATCGAGTTGCATAAACGATGATAATAAATAAATCATGCATTCTCACTTTTCATCAAGCATACAAAATAAATGATATGACATCTGAACCTTTCCTCATCAGATACATCAAAGACAAACTTTGTGGTGCATTATGTTGATTGACTACGTAATTAGGTGCATAAATAATGATAACATAACATCAGACATTCTCGCTTTTCACTAATTAAGCCAGATTAATGATTTGGACATTAGATATTTACCTCATTAGATACATCAAAGACACCATCTTGGATTTTCTTGTATATAGCTCCAGCAGTCTTGACGAAACCCTGCATTTCAAATGAAATGTGAAAGCCGTCTGGGGAGAGGCCTTAATTACACAGAGATGCATCAAGAATCAATCATCTCACCTCCTCGACATTTTGTGCAGTTTTTGCAGACGCCTCCATAAAGATCAAACCGTTCTCCTTGGCGAACTGCTCACCTTCCTCGAAGCTCACAGCACGTCTATGAGACAGATCATTTGTTTCCAATCAGCATTATAGTCATGTTAGCGTTGGCATGCTGCCTTGCATCTTCCAGCCAGCTCGCAAGATGATTAAAGGTTTCCCTCCTAAAGTCGGTATAACACAAAGGTTAAGACCACGAAGAAGTTCAGGAAATCCAAGTAGGCAGCTTCCGTATAAGTACCTGGTGATGTCATAAACCAGAAGAGCACCAGCGGCTCCCCTGTAGTATGATCTAGTTATCGATCTGAATGACTCTTGGCCAGCCTGTAATGTTAACACAGCAGAAAATGATTTTGTGCCCTGGCAACTGAATGTGACACTACGGTTTTATGGCATGACAACTGACAAATCAGGGATAAATCGAGATAAAAGACGAACAGGAAGCTAAACCACACATTAGTGCTATCTCACGAGAGCTAGTAATTCATAAGGAAACTCGTGTAAGTTACAATCATTAACGTTGGCACTTCCAATTTCCAAGCAGGCTTGGACAATCCTAGTAACATACAATTAAAGGCGCTAGCTTTTCCCATCTGCAGCTGCTACGGTGGGAACACCAATCGACCCCACCCCAATACATCATCATGCCAGGGGGTAAAAAGATAGAACCGCAGGTACCGTGTCCCAAATCTGGAGCTTGATGGGCTTGTTGTCGATGGTGATCATCCGGGCGCCGAACTCGACGCCAATGGTGAGGTCATGGACGGGCTGGAAGCGCTTGTCGGTGAACTGCAGCAGCAGGCACGACTTGCCGACACCTGCGCAGCCATCATCAGAGAAGTAGCGAATCAGATTAAGGCGGGCGGATTGATAGATCTCGCGAGCGGGGATTGAAGGGGGGAAGCGCACCTGTGTCGCCGATGATGATGTACTTGAAGAGGTAGGCGTACGACATCTCTGCTCCGCCGCTCCGGGAACTCGCGTCACGTAGGGGTTCAGGGGATTTCGCGGAGTTGCGAGAGAGAGGAGGAGGGGGGTTTCTTCTTGATTGATTTTCTTGGGAGGAGGAGAGGACGAAGGAGCCGTGGTAACGTGAACTGATTTGGGGGCGGTTCGGTCAGGCAATCAATCGGTCGCGTGCGGGTTATTGATTTGTGTTATGGAAATAATGGAATGTTGTTCCTCTGCTTATCCCGGCCGACCAGACGGGTGAACAGAAACAGGTCGACATGTTTCCGTATTTTTTTTTTTTGAACGGAGGTCGACATGTTGAGGGAGTATATAATTTCATACTTTGTATAGTTTTCTGCACGAATATTAAGATATGGGTATTTGGCATACAATTGACTCATTTGGTTCTGGAAAAAAATGGGCAGATATGAGTTCCTAATAGACACAAATTGAAAAAAATACGCCCTATAAATTAAGATTCATTTGAGGATGGGTAAAATTGTCCATAAATCGCATTATACGATATATTTTGGATTTTTTCTGAAAAAATATACACCTTACTTTAAAAAACGGAGGGAGTATGACTTAAATCTAAATTTAGTATGCACATAGATAATCAAGGAAGGAGAATCTACTCCCCTTTCCTAAATATAAAATGTTTTAGGTCCCTCACATGTTGATTAGGTGCGGATCCAAATGAGTGAACATATACACTAAAACATGTCTAAATACATGTAGATACATGTGAATGTGGACAAAGCCTAAAACATCTTATATTTAGCAACGGAAGGAGTAACTGCGAATATTACCACAAAATGGCAAAAAAAAACTATGAGACAATTTTTTTAGGACACTACTCATAGCTGGATCGATCATTTTTAAAATTCATGTGTAAATTGAATTTGGATTTTAAATTTGTGAGATTTGTAGGCATACGTCTTGTCGACTCTTCTACTCATTAAGGCATGCAACACACTTTGTAACACTGTAATTAGAAAGATCAAGTACAATGGGACACACATAGTCTCTGTCAGAAGTCCAACCATACGAGGATACTGAAGTTTTGGGATGTACCACCCAAAAGTAAGCACCAACTAGATAGTGTAAGAAGAGCATGAAAGAAAATCGAAAGATAAGAGTATAATGTAGACACACACACTCTCTCTCTCTCCTTAAGGTATCAACTAAGGCTCGCCTTGCTGTCATATGAACGCCACATATTACTCGGATGGTAATCCGATGAGAAATGCACGACGTCAAACCTTACTGTGGTTTGATCTCCGGTGTGATGGGTGTACAAACACTCCATTACCTATGTTGGTTATCAATTAAAACAATTAAAGTGATTTCGATGTAGCTTTTATACATCAACAATTATCTCTAAAGCCCTTTCATGTATGTTTAATGCATGTGTTCACTATCAAATCACACCAATTATATTTAAGGGTGGGCATAAAAACCGATGACCGAAATAGAGACCGAAAAATGAAATACAGCTGATAGCTCCAAATTCGGTCATGACCGAAGTAGGTACCAGAAATTTTCGGTCCTGGAGAATTGTGAGTAAATTACGGTCCTCAGATTCTACCGACCGAATTCCAAAATGACCGAAAAAAAGACCAAAATTTTGGTCATGACCGAACGCCCACCCCTAATTATATTTGTTATAGATGTCGACAACATAGTAGTTGCGTGAGTCCAGTGTGCTAGCTACCAAGCACAAAAGGGTACAATAGTCCCTAGTAACAAGAGTGAGCCATTAAGAAACAAGTGTTAACGGCACAAACCATTATCATTTAAAGCAAGAGGAGGACATTCATCAAGATCTTATAGAAAACCAGCTTTAAGTTGATCATGAGGCTCGGTGAGTTTGGTGAGCTCGCTCTTAAAGACCCAATGGTACTTTTTGAGTTCCTCAAATTCTCGAGGGTCAAATATGACCAACCATGACCCCATCATTTTTTATTTTAAATTTTCTTGCCACCTTAAGAGCTTTCTCACGGGTCTTTCACTTTAGATAAATTCAAAGGTCGGGTCCCCTCACATGAGAGAGAACTTGCTCCTCCTTAAGAGCATCTTCGACACCCGCAGTTTTATTAGCCTGATCGAGGGCATGTCTTTCAATTCCAATATCTATGTATATGTGGACTTATGAATGGCCATAATAGATTTCTCCGCAAGTATATATGGAAGTTTAAAGTACCCATGATGATTATGACTTTCATTCGGTTTCTATATAAGAAGTTCTTTCTTACAAAAGATAACCTAGCTAAGAGAGAAGATAGAATGAGTGTAACAAATTGTTTATGTGATAGAGAAATCGTTTCAACATTTATTCATCGCAAGTACTTTAGCTCGTCTTATATGGTGGACAGTACACACGCTTTTAATACAACTTTTCAAGCCAACATCACAAATATGCTCGGCAATTGGTTGATTGGATTGACAAAAAAACAAAGGATAGAAATCGTGTGTGGGTATGCGTCTTAGTTTGATCTATTTGAAACTGTTGAAATGACATTGTTTTTAACAAGACTAGAGTTATCAAGTTTATGCAGGTGATCCACATGGCTACAAACTGTACTCATTTGTGGTCTCTTCTATGCCTAGTGGAGCAACATGAATATATGGACTATGGGTGCAATGTTCTATAGATGGTCGCACGGGATAACTGTCGGGGAAATACCCGACCGGGTAGGACCACAAAACAAGAGGGCCACAGGGTCGGCTCAAGACCGGCTCACTCCATGGGCTTACATGTACAAACTGGGGTCGGCTCAAGACCAGTACGATTCGAAGATGAAGTCATCATACAAGATCATGACTCAAGTTGAAAGGCAAGGTGGAAGACCTAGTACATTCCAAGTAGGGCACTGACCCTGAACCGACTCGGGGTAACCTCATAAACTTGGAACCACCTGTGTATATAAAGTCGGCCCCGAGCACCCCTGGGAAACACTTTACCCCACAACAATATCGACTCTAAGTAGCGAACCCGTAACCTTATAATCGAGATCATCCTCAATACAATCAAGCAGTAATAGATCTTTACCTCCACCGTGAGGAGCCAAACTTGGGTACATTGTGTGTACCTATGTCGTCCTGAATAACCTAAGCCGTCTAGCTCCACACCCCAGGAAAGCTACCATATGATGACATCTGCCGTGTTTAACCCACGACAATAACTTCAATCAGGGTGGTGGGCGACTATGAATAGAATCTATTGCGCATAGGAGTTTTATGTTCTTTCTATTCTGCTTGTTGATTTATGTATCCATCCTTTGTGATTGTTAAGCTATAACATTTAAAAATGATATAGAAAAATGGATGTGCATATCAGTTTATATTTATAGGGAAGGTGGGGCATGTTTCCCTTTTCGAATAAAATTCGAACAATCAATGGGATGAGCATGCATCCTGGGTGGTTCTCTTCCAAAAACAATGTGCTGGCTTTATATCCGTCTAGCAACTACATGAAAAATAAAATGTCGAAATGTTAGGCCACTTAACAGATGCTTCTCTCGGCCAACCAAACATTTGGAGCAAGCAAACTACATGGAAGGATAGGAAAAAACCACGTACCATGTGTTGGATTGTAGTGGGTTGTGGTTCATATAAGAGCAAGTACAATAAGCTCCAATCAGCAGACTATAAGCATTTAAATAATATATTTATGCTTACATGGACGAGAGAGAATGGAAGAGTGCTCTCATGCAAGAGCTGGCTCCAGCGCGTGCTCCTAACACTTTGTGAGAGTGGAAGGTGAACCAACTATTAATAAAATAGTCCATATTTATAGCCAACTATTATATCTGTTGGCTATATATGACATGACACTTTCTTATAGCCAACACCGGCTATACTATTGTCCTTACTCTAAGGCTACAATTTTTGATATCTCAAAGGCACCTTCTGTGTATGTGTTAGTGGGACTAACTATAGTCCCACATTACTAGTTGGGAGAGATGTGAGCAGCTTATAAGGACAGCCCTTCTCCCACTAGTAAATGAGTGAGAATAGCAGGGGTTTACCACCTCCACGTCCGTCTTGGCTCGCCACACACGTCACATTTCGTTAGTCGAATTTGTGTATGCGTGTCAGCCTGCATATGTGCGGCATCGAATCTTTCACCATGTGGCTTCTATACTTGACATTTGTCTCACTCTTCCTCTGCATGGCGGGCACTTGTGATGTCCAAAAATTGGAGAGATGCCCAAAAAACTGATTTTTACAGCATCTGGGCAAAAAAAAATGCGTCTCCAACGAATGTCCAATCCCTAAACGGAGCCCAGTTTTTTTGGGCGGCCCAAAAAATAGCGCGCGTGCCCAAAACCATTTCGCAGCCGCGCGCTGCCCCAAACGCCACGCGGAATCTTCCCTTTCCCTCCCGCGCCGCGCCACCATCGATTCCGGTCACCCCCACCGCCGTTCACCTTTCTCCTCCCAAACAGATAGATTTGCTCGTCGTCGATTCCTGCCGACCCCCTTTGTTTAATGGCCGCCGTCCGCCGCCACGACTCTTGCTACATCCCCGCCATCTGCGCTTGTCTCCGGCCGCACGAGCCTCTCCTCCGTCCCCACGTCGACTCCCATGTGGTGGCCGCGCCGCTAGCCCAAGGCGAGGGCCAGCCCCATGGCGAGCGGTAGGTAACGGTCGCTAAGGAGCAGCACCGGCTTCCACGGTGTTTGGCTACGGGACTCCGGCCGCTACGCCGCCGAGATCACCTGCGAGGGCATGCGGATGTGGCTCGGCACGTTCCCGACGCCAGACGAGGCCACCCATGCGCACGACGATGTGGCGTAACGGTCGGCTGTGGTCGGAGATGAACTTCCCCGACGTCGAGAACGCCGAGGCCACGAATTTCGTCGCTCCGGATTTCATGTTGTGTCTTACGCCGTCCATGACGAAGACCGCAAGACATTGCGGCAGATCAGGCCGTTAAGATGGATGCGGCGGCAATGGAGAAGTTCCGTCAGGACAACCCCGATCTCGTGAGGGCGGAGTACGAGTTTTGGGCAAGCAGGTATGCGAAGAGAAGACCGAGGAGGCATGCCCTATTTGAAATATGACCTATTTTCCTTGGATTCGAACATGTTTTCGTGCCCTATTTTAGGCATCTGCTACGGCAGCCTTTTTTGCCGTGCTCTAAAATAGAGCATCTGAAATGGCAGAATTTTTTTGGTGCCTTATATTACCCAAAACTCAGTTTTCTCATGTCCTAAAACCTTTTTTTCATGCCCTATTTTGGGCATTTGTTGGAGATGCTCTAACTGCTCCTAAGTTATAATGGAGAGACAAAATGAGCGGAAAAAAGAGACCACTCACTTTCCTCTACACGTTGTCTTGTTACCTTTGTTGTGTTGTTTTCCTGACTTCTACATCCCGACGACCACGTGCACGGCCAACCGGAGAGAGACCTCTGAAACCCGATCGTTGAGATTCTGCATGAGGAGACGGCCGATAATATTTTTGGGGACGTGCGACTGCTCGGTTTTGTCCAACTCCAGCTGCGCCGATTGTACAACTCCAACTCCAAAATCGGTTGGACATCTACGTCCTCTTCATCGCCTTGACCGACAACAATAATGCCGTGGCGGGGACCTTCCGCTCAACACGTACATATGCGTTGTTCCTATCTCTATTTACACTAGTATTTGGACATATGTAAATATACTAGATGTGCCTAATTTGTATTATGTGATTGAGTTTGCTAATGTGTCTGTAATGGTGATATCTGGTGATATCGCTAATTAAATTCATCCTAAAATTGCTTATATTTCAACACCACATGGCAGGCTACCCAGCTCAGCTTCTCGAAAGATAAGAGAGCAACAAGGTAGGCTGCCGACTCCCGCGGATGCAGGGCGAACATGCGGTGGATAAACCAATTGGTCGGCTACGGATTGGCTCGTCAGGCCGAATTCGGTACTGTCACGAGCCCTGTCGGACTCGTAGACACACACCTGAGGATAGGGAAATGTTGATTCTTGCCACTCAAAGCCGGCATAGTAGTGCCGACTTAGCTTGTTTAACAGAAGTATCGGTTAGTTTCGTTTTTGCTTTTATGACAACCGAAGCTCCCTGTCAAGCTGTTTAATTCTCTCCACGTCTTGATAGAAGCTTCCTGGTATTTCTGGCATTGTGAGATGAAGATGTCCACAGAAATATGGTGCTAACCTTCGATGATTCCCTGGTCCCTCTCATCCTTGTTCCTTGCCGACAAGCAGTGATTTCCACCTCCATTATTTTGTCGTCAATGACTTCCCACCGTAACCTTTTCACTCACTGGCATGAAGTGTGCCGTTGAGGTAATCAAGGATTTGGTTACCAGTTGATTTACCACGCCGTCTGATGCGGTGATAATAAATCCTCTGATGCTCAACTTGCATCTGAAACGCAAATGCTTGACAGTTTCTCTATGCACGGCTGCCCGGAGGACACCAGCGCTGCTCTCGCATCGACAAAGAGCAACTTGATCTATAAAAAAAGGACAAGGAGCAACATGTCGAATGTCTTTGCTTCTCTCTTCTTTTTTTTTTTTTGAACAAACGAATGTCTTTCCTTCTCAGTCAGTGGTGCTCCCGCCGTGGATCAATGAAGTGACCTTCCATCAATTGTGTGAAAAATGTAATTGGGGTGTGAGCACCCAATTTGGTGGTGAAGAAAATATGGATACCATTTCAGTGATTCAGAAGAAATGCTACTCCTATTTTAAAACTCAAATGATAACATTTTTTTGCTAAAAATTTGTAACAGAAGCTCGTCTACTCCCGAGAAAAGAAAATAAATACCAACGAGGCTGTTTTTTTAGCGGTACATAAGTGAGACAGGAAAGGAAGCGATCGTGGGGCGTTCCTGAAACCCATCTAGGGTTCCGCCCCCTCGTCGGCGACGCCGCCGCGCTCCGTCTCCGGTGGCCTTAGGGCCATGGAGGCGTGGCGGATCACGGCCTCTCGCCGGCGGGAGGGTTTCCGTCCTTTGTTTAGGTTTTTTCAGTGTCTTCTTCGAGATATGGTGAGGCGGTGGCTAAATCTTGACGTCAGAATAAGTTCCTCCCTGTCATATACTCGCTCCGGTGGTGCGCCCAGCGCCAGCGAGGGCGCGTGAAGACGTGTGTCCGGCGGATCTCCTGAGATCCAGTCCGTTTTCGTGTTCGTCTGTGTGGTTGTAGGTCTGGTTCTTTCGATCTACTATCTACGGTTGTCATCATTGGCGATGGTTACTGCTCTGATGCGCTGGTCCCTCAGGGTATTAGCACGACGATTTCCTGTCTGTCTACTACAACGAGCTCTACTACGACAAGCTCTACTACGACAAGCTTTACCCGACTCCGGTAAGGGAGGGGTGAGGATGGTGGCGCCCCTTCAGCTCCCTTCAGTGTTTGTAGTCGTCGCTATGTGGTCCGAAAACCTATTTGTAATTTTTATTACTTGTGATATTCTTTGTACCTTTGTTGATGATCAATACATTGGTTGGCCTTTTTGTACCAAAAAAAAAACGGGGCTGGTTTTTTTTTAGGGTACTGAGGCTGATTTGGGGCCAGAATCAGAACTCTGCCCATCAACACGCTAGCCCGACACTTAGGCCTGAGTGACGTTGAGCGACCAAAACACGTCGCTCGCTTACTGAGCACATCCCGCGAATCTAGGCCCGGCCACTGCCTCGCCTTCGCCTCTACGCCCCCCGGCCCGGCCATCAGCCACGCCTTGAAACATTTTCGTCACCGTAGGTGCGCGTCCGACCCGAAATGGTCCTCGGTTCATGCTGCAGATCATGCATGCAGTGCTGCAGTAGTCTGGTCCGCATGCAGCAGAAGAGCAAATTCTGGGCCTATTTTTCTCCAGCAAGCTTACAGGAGTGGCGCCTGGAGCTGCCATGCATGGATGCCCACGTGGCCTGGGATGGATTCAGTCCAAAGATATCATGTCACCAGGTGATCGTAATAGTAGTACACAGTCACACTTCCAGGTATAGCCACGCCACGCACATGCAGTCGCACAGTAGTTCCAATTCGCACTGTGCTTGGACCCGTACGCGCGTGTCCACTGGCGCGAATTCAATCACTGTGCGCGCATACAGGCAGGACAGCTCTGAATCGGCATCAATGGCGGTCCTTGGGCTAGCCTGCAGCCTAGCTAGAGCTAGCTACCTTCCACCAGCAAGTAAAGCCGTCGCCGCCGTGCGTGCGTGCGGCTCGAGGTTGGTGCGCGCGTGCGGCGCGGCCGGCGGTGGGTACGACGACCACGATGCATCACCCTCCCGGCGGCCCGGCTAGCCCTGGTCAAAAGTGCAGCCGGCGCAAAGCTACCTGCAATCCATGGCATACGCACGATCGGGAGCGAGCTAGCACCTGGTCTAAACTCTAAACAAACGGGAATCATCATAACATCATTGCACTGTTGCAGGTAAAGCTCTAATCAAAGGTAAGCTAATTAAGCACTCGATCGGTCGACTGCGACGAATTAAAGGTTCTCCATGACCTACAAGCTTGCGGGCGGGAGGCTAGCCATTAGTCAATGCTCTAATCAAAGGCACTTGCAGGTAAAGCTCTAATAAAAGGCTAGCCATTAGTCAATGCTCAGTCACATCACCGAAAGCTTGCGGGCGGGAGGTCGACGGACGGGGAGATCATGCCATTTTGCGGCGCCGTCTAGTGGTCGATCGATCGGTCACCGGCGGCCGGCCTGATCAATCATGGCGAGGTCGCCGCGCGCAAGCCGGGGGCTGGGCCTGGATTACTTTTCGAGTTAATTACTCCAGGGGGTTTTCTGAAAAATTTCCAGTCCAAAACGGGATGACACTTCCCGTTTGTGACCAATGTGCACGCAATTGTGAGATGTGTGACCAAAAAATCCCGTTATCCAGATGTGTGACCAATGTGCACGTACGTGACGAGATGTGTGACCTCCAGCGCAATTAACTCTTACTTTTCGGTTTCCTACGACAAGGAATACGACGCCGCCGCTGCTGCTGCATCTGCATCTGCATGCGTGCGTGGCCATAGTTTTTAACTTGACTTTGACCGCGTCGATCGGTCGACCAAGGTTTTGGACGTTTTGACGGATTCATCATGGGAGTGTGCAAGCAGCTGGCCGCGACGACGGATAAAACTTTTGGTAGTATTGTATTGAGATATATGCATGGTTAGTCACTTAACTTGTTCGAGATGAGTACTTTGGTCACTGAAGTTGCAAAATGTTGTCCGAAGGTCACACAACTTGGCAGAGATGAGTAAACAGGTCACAAACCAGCTTTGACCTCTAACTGACGCTGACCTGGCAGGTTGACTATGGTTTGACCATCTGAGGCGGGTGGAAGATAAGCAAAAACACCCCCGGAAAAACGTGGAAGCAGCACTCTGTCCAGACCATCGAGTGCGGCTGGTTTGTGATCCTAATTAAGTATAATCTTGTGATAATAGTTCCAATCTCCTAACAATTAAGTATGACTAACTCGAACCACCCTAATCAAAATACTCTTGTCGAACACTATTGATCTTTGGTGGTCGTCGTTGACTCTCCGACGGGGTGCTCCTCCCCGATGGTCACGCCAAAGAGCCTCAAGCAACCCGCCGGTACCTGTACTGGAGGCGCGGCAATGGGAGCCTCCACGGCAGGCGGCACCCGCTGCAAGGGCAACGCGAGCGCGAGCTCCGCGGGGCCGAGACGCATCCGCTTCCTGGGCACGATGGGCTTGCCGCTGTAGTGCTTCCTCATGTGGCCGCCGAGCGAGACGCCGCTCGGGTACTCAGCGCCGCAGATCTTGCAGTTGTGCAACCTCTCCGCCCTGGTGCCACCGCGGCACCCCATGTGCAGGTGCGGGTCGATCCCCGCGCCGGCTGCGGCGGCGGCCTCCGCGGAGAGCCGACGGTTCTTGTGGCCCGCGACGTGGCCGCCGAGGCCAGGTGCGTCGGGAACCACCGCCCGCACTCCCGGCACGAGAACCCTCGCCCCGCCCCGGTCGGGGCGCTGCACGAGACGATGCGCAGCGGGCCGTCGAAGACTCGCTGCTGCGACGCGGCGGGGACCATCAGGCGGATGTAGGTGGCGGCGGCGGCGGGTTGCTGCGGTGGGAAAGGAGGAGTCAAGGCGACGGTTACTTGCTCCGGCGCCGGTGCGGCGTCACCGCTCTGGATCGGCTCCGCGCTGCTCCTGACGCTGCTGCCGCCGTTCACGACCGGGTTGTTGCTGCACACGGACTGCACGGGCGTTGTTGTGTCGTCGGAGACCTTGGGCTCCGCCGCGGCGACGACAATGGCCAAGGGCACGGAGTCGCCCACCTCCTCCACGGCGGACGCGCCGCCAGTACTTACGGCCACCTCCTTGGGCGGCGCCTGCGGCTGCGCCAAATCTCCATGGGGAACTTCCGTCGGCTATCCATCGCCGCTGCCGGTCGCGATTTGGGGAGCAGAAGGATTTGGGGATTTTGGATTCTAGGGTTCGTGCCCGTGTTTTTATTCCAGCAGCCCTTTTTCAATTAAAACCGTGTCTAAAAAGCTTGAGGTTTTTTTTTTTCATAAAAACGCTGTCCCCAGTACTGCTCACGTGCACGGCACGGTACAATTAGCACGCCTAAACCTGCCAGGTCAGCGTCAGTTAGAGGTCAAAGCTGGTTTGTGACCTGTTTACTCATCTCTGCCAAGTTGCGCGACCTTCAGGCAATATTTTGCAATTTCAGTGACCAAAATACTCATCTCGGACAAGTTAAGTGACTAATCATACATATATCTCTATTGTATTCATGTGCGCGGTAGGAAACCATCGAATCAAGGGACACGTACGTACTTGTGAATAGGACCATGCATGCATGCCTCAAGACGAAGGACAAAACTGCGTACCGACACCAACTTTTTTTTTATCTTTAAAAAAAATATGTTGTATAGTGCACACAACTACACAAGCCACCACCTAGCTAGATCCTAGCTACAAGGGTGCTCAGTCGAGGACTCCAAATTCGCACCGCGTGCAGAGTCATAGCTGCCACGCCAGCTATTCCGCGTGTCGCATAATGCTGCTTGCAAGGAGAGAAAGAAAAAGGAAAACACCCGAGAAAATGCCACGCCCAAATGAAATAAAGAGCTGCAGCACGCATCTGCATAAGACTAGTCACAATGGGAGTAACATAGAGTAGTAACATGGTGATGTTACTAGTCTATGTTACCACCTTCACAGTGGGGAGTAACATCATTGTGGTGTCATATAAGATCTTATTTATTGCACTATAGACTCATTTTATCTTGATAAGTGTGATGTTACGGTAACTAGCTAAGTTACTCCAAACAACTCTCTTCTCATTAACTACATGTCACATAAGCAAAATGGTCTTGAGATGTGTGATGTTACTAGCTAAGTTATTCCCATTGTGAGACTAGTCATAGTGGGAGGAACATTGCTAGTAACGTCAATGCCACGTAGGCAAAAAAGATGATGTGGCAAGTAATTAATGAGGAGAGAGGAGGTTGGAGTAACATAGCTAGTTACCGGAACATCACACACCCCAAGGCAAAATGAGTCTACAACCTAATAAATGATATCATGCATGACACCACAAATAAGTTACTACCCACTATAGAGATAGTAACAATAGGTAGTAACATAAGTATGTTACCACTCAATGTTACTCCCCACTATAACTAGTCTGACTAGTCTAACACAAAACCCAAATGAAACAATAAAAGTACAAGCTCTTTAAAACTTGTGGAAAAACGGGGAATAGCAGACTAAAGCGGCGGAGAACCAATAGGAAGATTACGCGACCACCCGTGTTGGGTAAATGCCTCATTGTCCGACTTTCTCCACATGAAAACATGTCGTCATGAATATCGCTTTACGTTTAGGTCGTTGAAAGGGGCAACATTGCGAAGCTAGTGTGTACGAGTAATAACCTGCAGTGTAGAAGTAAAATATTTTTATCAACCACTACATTGTTCTAGACAAGGCCACAATTAAAGTTGTCACTCCACAAGGGTATGTTTTTCAAATTTGATGGGATACACGTAGAAAATTGCCGAATGTCTCTCGAACTAACCACGGTTGACACAAATTTGATGCATTAAAAAAGTGTAATCATCATGATGACAAAAACACATTGTTTACTACCATGACAATTCCGCCTTGCAAGATTATCCTTTGTCAAAATGATACTCCGACTTAGGTATCTAAGGATAATACTATTTTTAATGGGATTTTGATTTTCCATATTTTCTTGTTTATTTATTGAAACATATACCTAGACCAACGCCTCGTACATCAATTTTAACCGATAAATGCCATTTGTTTGAATAATTGATCACAACAAGTAATGTGCAAGCGTCAAAATCACCTCATGAAGACGCTCAAATAATTCATTCTAAGATGCCAAATGATTTCCATATACTCCTTAATTGTGAAAAATTATGTGTAGCAATGTTATAAAGCCCTGGATACTGAGAGCTCAATGGGAATCTCCAAGATACATATCCTCCCAAAACCGCATTAGAGATCCATCTATAATGGTGAATGTTTCAAACGTAAAAAAGGATTGATTCACTTTCATTAGTCCAGCAAGAAATGAGAGTTCCTAGTTTTCGAGTGGACTCTCGAGAGATGGCATTGAAAATGATATATTTGTTCCGTAGATCATCCTGCCACACTCCTTCATTAGCAAGAAGTTTAAACAACCATTTTGTAATTAGGGTAGTGTTTTTAGCCTCCAAATCACAAAGTTTTAAGCCATCTTGATTATGGACAACATATGATGCTCCATTTTGCTAGCTGAATTTTTGTTTCTTGGTCAATTTTCCAATATAACCTAAACCGATAGTAGCCTAGTCTTTGTGAAACACCATTCGGCGCCAGGAAGAATAACATGTACAATACCATATTGTTAATCACAAAGGTAATTAATACCAGACGTCCACCTATAGAATTTTTTCCTTTCCAGGTCCTAAATGTTTTCCAATCATTTTCTCCACTTGTTTCCATTACTCTATCGTGATTCCACAATAATGAATCGATATATGTAGATAACAGAGAGGAAACTCACACCTCACACAAATTAAACCTCAGCCTTTTGGGTCCACCAAAACAAAATATCTCACTAGCTATTTGTGGAAGTTGATTTCCAAGCCGGAATGTTCATCAAAAGCGCATAGCACCAGTTTGAGGTTTTCGTCCTTCTAAATTATGGTGTTCACAACTTCACATGAATTGGTCGTGTCGCGGTATAATTAGTAATTTCATACATCTATTCCTTTTGAATTTGTAATGCATGTGTGGGTATATTCGTGTGTCATGGTTATGTGTGTGTTCTTATCTTCCTATTCATAAAGATACGCTACAAATTATTGTACTCCATCCTTTCGGGATTCATAAGGCCCATATGTACTTTGACATCATGTATATTTGACTACCAAGATATGAATATACCGTATTTATATTACATCATTACATATTTTGAGAATGAATCAGATGATATATTTTTATGACATATAACACATTTTTATCGTCAAACCGAGGATCCAAAATAAGTGCAGATCTTATAAACCCTAAAGCAGTGGTGAGCGTGCAGCAAATCCAGCTAAAATTAGCTCAACCGGGTAACGTAATTTATGATAAACCCGTCAATTATTAGCACAAGTTGTACAACTAAGATCTTAAGGAATATGTTTCCGACATGCACGCACAAAAAAAAACATTGAAATGGCATAATGTAGCAACACGTAAACAAAGCCATATCAAATCATTAACTTATGGAGTAATCAAAGTGGAGGAGACACCGTCTCTCGAGCTGCTTTCTCTCAAGAAGGTGAGGGCCACCATGCCGCACGTGCACCCCCAGATTATTATTGGAGCAGCCAACAGCCCAACAACAAACGAATGGCTGTGTGATCTGCGATGCATCAGAACGTACCACAGCGAAAGCGAGAGGCCCGGCCGCGCACTAGCTAGCTCGTTCCATATGATTGGCGTTGCGATTGCGACTGCGATACGCGTACTCGCAGCAAAAGGGTACCGGTGGTTGCTTAATTAGCTGAGTGAGTTGCATGTATAGTCAATTGGCAAGTTGTTGGTAGGCAGCTTAAGAGTTATAAGATGGCATCTTTGATCTCCATTTGCTTTTGGTGGTCATGCATGCATGCGTGCGACCTTGTGTCCTTTAATTTTAAGCCTGAGAAAACCACCTTTGGCAAAAGCTACATAAATCTAATATATGATCAATTTCCACTCTTCATCGAATTTTAGTTTCGTGCAACTAAATTTCGTTTGTTAAACTACTAGAACCGGCAAACGTATGAACGATACGTGAATGGTAATAGCTAAGCAACTATACGATCAGGCGACGTTTCCGTCGACGGCAAGCCGCCCGTTGTGACTTCGTCAATCTCAATACCTGATTCGCCAGCTCAGTCTTTCGAAGGTGCTCATACGGGTAGGTTGTATGTGCGAGCGTGCATAGGAGTGAGTGTATGCACATGTATGTTAGCGTCTGCGTTAGTACTGCGTTATCTAAACTACGACTAATTTTATGTCATTCTTGAAAAACGGCAATCGTTTGGCATGGCATATAAGAATTCTCGCTAATTGTTAGAGGGCGACAATGCCGACATGACTGGATAGCAACGTGGGATATAGATACTCTCGCGGATTCATTGGGTCTTGCGTGCATGCTTGCCATAGTGCACATGGCCACCTCTCTCTCCGGGTCGAATTATATCCACGAATGGATGCATGATAAGATGATCGATCTCTGATTGAACATGGATCGGCAAGAACCCGTAATCGCACGTACACTGGACGTACGTACGTTCGTACGGCGACCCCATAATGGAACTGAAAAACCCCACCGCAGATATGATTGACTAGCATTTCCCGGAATTCCGGTCTTCTGGATACATATCGTCATGCTTTCTGTTGACTTGTTTCACGATGTCTCGTTCGATTTTTGTCTCAGCGTAAGATATATATACTCCTACCTGTAGGAAATTGTGTCTTGCAACATTTTATATATCTACTACATTGTCCGGAATTAAACTTCAATGTTGAAGTGTCACGAAAATAACAGGAAATTATTGATGCACATGTACTTAAGAAAATATACTTAAGGAAGCCGGTACGTCTATACTGAAATACAGTGTATATTAATACGCTGGAATTATACCCGGGAACAGTATAGAGTGGAATGCCAGGTTGTCCGTAGGATTGGCTCTATCGATTGTTAAAGTTTCGAGTTTTGATTGTGTGTTCAAACTCGGCGCATGACTCACACATGCGTGCTGGGACCTAATTGTTTAACAGTAATAGGCTTGGTAATTGGCTGTTAGGTATGGTGGTCGTTCTAACATGTCACGAGTCCTATCTGGAAACAGATTGGTTTATCTGGAATTTGGAGTCAATATAAAGGTCCCACCCTCTAGCCTCAATATGCATTGTGAGCGGCACCACCGATAAGGCAGAGAAATAGAGGGTATGCCGAAATTGTTTCAACCCTAATTTTCTACATTGGTATCAGAGCCGGCACCGTCGCCGCCGGCGATTGCTGGCTGGCACGAACGGCTGGCGCTCCGCTGCGTACTCTCCTGTCGGATGGATTGATCGTGATCAACGCTAGTGCGGATCCGGCTCGGTTCTCGGCCAGATTCGCGCGATCGCCGGAAGCCCGGAAACCTAATCCGCTACCAATTCCGATTTTCTATCCGCTGGGCAACTCCGCTATGGAGGTCGCCGATCACATCCTTGGCGAGCTCTCGGTCAGATCGGCTGAACGGCTGAAGCCTGCCACGCGTGCGTCTCTTTGCACACCCGTCCTCTGCGCTGCTGTGACGATCGATGACACACGACGGAACCAAAGAGCACTGCAGAAGGCTAGCAAGTTGATCCAGGATCAGCAAAGGACGAATTCGTTGTATACGTGGTTCACGGAAGACTACAGCTCGGAAAGCAAGTAGACAAGTAGTAGTACTTGTTTTGCTGGCTGGGACGCGCTGCATCTAGATCGAAGCAAGCCACATATGCAAGGATCAAGCAGCTAGCTATCAGGCATCTCACTCCACGACCGGCATAATTGTTTCACGGCAATCGAGGAAGGTAATCAGCTTTATACCTCGCATGGATACAGGAAGGCTAACACGGAAGTGGTTTTAATGACTTAATACATGCCGATGTGGATGTCGTCAATTTCTCGCTCGATTCTACGGATCGGTACAGGGAAGGCTAGTACCATCTGGTTTTATTTGTTGTACGTTCACGGAAATTTCGGGAAGCAACAGGAAATTATTGGTGCAAATTTAAAGTCTGGACTTGGATTATTATTTCTTCTACCAGTTTCGCCTGGTCGCTCAAGCAACTGTTGCTGGATAACGCTGCTGAATATTGGAGTGAACAGATTACGTGGAATATATGTGTGTAACCTGGAAAAGTTTTTATTTTTTGGAGACGTTTTTTATTGGGCAATGTTTGTTTTTTGGAGGAAATTGGAACACACTCCAAGGAAAATGGATTTCTCTTAGCCAGATGGATATTTTCTGTTTCTATGATTTCTTAATTGCTACGGGTAGACTTTGTCAACGGAATATATTGGCACTTGTCGGAATACTCTGAAAGCTCTCGGAATACTTAATAATTTCACCGGAATTTTCTGGTCTAACAACAAGGAGAAGGCATCAAGCTTATTTATATTAAATATGTCGTCACTTATATTTGGAGGAAGATGGAAAACGCTCTAAGGGCGGAAAATTTGATCTTCACTTAAGGAAGATGGACAACGCTCTAAGGGCGGAAATTTTGATCTTCGCTTAAGCGGAAATAGATATGCCTACTTAGGCGTTATTACTAAATATGATCATATGCTTAGAATTTCGAAATTATGCAATGAAACTTCCTTGTGGAGGAATTATTATTGTTCTTATATACATCTACGATGAGAAGGAATTTGTTTTGTACTTCTCTATCGGAATTTTCTGATTATGATATGCTAGTTGGAAAAGGAAGAGTGGAAATATTGCTCAACGGAAAGTTTAGTGCATTACTGGATTTTAACACAATGGTCTCAAATCTCTTGATGAGCTATTGGAAGTTGGTTAACAAATCGTTTATTTGGTGAAGATAACTCCATATGGAGGAACACATGCATGCTCGGATATTATTGTTGATAGAATTTATGACTTGGTCATACTTGATAAACAGAATTACCAGGCTTGGTAATTCTGGAATTATTAACTTTAAGTGGGAGTACTATGAGTTATGGATTTTTCTTCAATATGACATTTGTGGTATTTGTGGTACTTTGGTTTTACGCTCTCACTTGAGGTTCGATTATTTTTATCTCATTTACGACTTGGTCACATATCAAGGAACAAAATTAGTGGATTATTAATTCTGGATTTCTAAACTTAAGTGGGAGGATAATGATACTTCATCGACATATGTTTACGGCATTTTTGGACACTCCTACTTGAGGTGATTATATATATGTATTCTATTTCACAATTGCACTTGATATGGTTATTTATATCTTTTTACAATACAAGTAGGAAGGTTTATTATTGTATTAATATCTCGTACTGAAGTGGAAAATCGGTTTATCAAAGGATTTGAAGGTTTGAAAACTGATTGGTGGGGGAAGTACACTTCAGGAATATTAATTGAATTATTTTAATGAGCATGGAATTATTCACCGTTGTCTTAAGTCATATACTCCACGGTTGAATGGAGGAATACAAATTCACCGCTGTCTTATGTCATATACTCCATGGTTGAATGGAGAAATACAACTCTTGGTTATTCACTGGATTATGAAAGCCTTACATACTACTATTTGTTGAGTAAGTCATTAATGTTTATATTTTGTGAACTAGAAGGAAGTATTCTATTTATATTTTGGTAGTATGGAATTGGAATCATTGTTTACTACATAGCACACCAAGATTTTATTTTTTAATGTTTATATTGGATCAAATGGTATTTCAATTTTGATCTGGAAAAGGGAAAATTGGTGGAAAGTAGGAATATGTTATTTTCTCATGAAGGGTGTGTTTATTAATAGTCACACCGAAATATATATGTGCTAAACTCAAAGGAAAACACCAAGTTACACTCCCAACACTAACATGCTTAAGAAAAGTGGGAGGAATTAAATTAGGCCATCATATCTTGGTTACTATTGTGTGTTATTTGAGAAAGTTACTCTATATTTTAGAGGAAAGAAAACTACTAAACTTGTTGCTTATGTTAACTATGGGTGGACACATTGCGGGGAGGAATAAACTCAATGATGAATAATAAAAGTTTGGGAACTTGTTATTTTACCAAACAACCGCATGTCTATAGGATGTTATTGGATTTATTTACAAGGAAGTTTAATGCAACATTTTTAGTGGAAGTTACAATTATAAGTTTGTTGTTTAATTCTTTACACAAAGGAAATATTTATACTTTGTGGAAACTCTGCAATTTTGGAGGTGTTGTTGTTTAATAATTTACACAAAGTAAATGTTATACTTTGTGGAAACTCTGGAATTTAGAGGAGGTGGGAACAATGACAGGGTTTGCTAATTGAATTGATCACTTCATGTTTTTGGAACAAGCTTCACATCAATGGTATGTCAGGTCATATGGATTTATTTATGATACAATGGTTTATTTATGATGGAAGACAATCATATATAAAGGTTAGTTTTAATTGTTTTGTGTTATTGCTACATGTGCTAACTATGTTCTTATTGTTTTTTGAAATATAACATTGATGGAAGTGAAGCTTGGTTCGGTTCTAACTTTCATACGAATTCTACACTACCTATATATAGTAGCGCTTCTAAATAACTACCGACGACAGTGGATCCATTATATTAATCTGGTTAGGTATGCGTGTATGTTCTTTGTCCTGATTTCTGATGTTGGTTGCTTGCACAATATTTGCGAACTTTTGCTAGCTTGTGAGTGAGGGGTCGTCATTGCTAACATAAGCAGGATTTCGTATCCCGGGAAAGCATCAAGTCGATCCAAGTACTAGCTACCTCATCGAGATCCTCTAGCTAGTGGAATCCCGGGAAACATTGCTACTTGTGGGGGAGGTACATATCCAAACCTCAATATGTAAGACAGATATAGAGAATAGACAGATGTCATGTCAACAATTTTAGAATATAAAAACTAGTTGATAGGACAAGGATGTCGCCTAGAGGGGGATGAATAGGCAATTTAAAAACTTTTCCGGTTTAGGCTTGATAATTGCGGAATAAAACTTGGTGTTTAAATTAACAAACCAACAACCTAAATATATTAGGCTCACCTATGTGCACCAACAAATTATGCTAAGCAAGACAAGCAACAAGGTGATAGCAAGATGTAAAACTTTAAGCACGAAGGCTATCACAATGTAAAGTGCATAAGTAAAAAGCTCGGTTATAGAAATAAACGAGGCACGCGGAGACGACGATGTATTCCTGAGTTCCTCCTTTTTAGGAGAGTACGTCTTGTTGGAGGGGTGTGAGTTTCAAACTCAAGACGCCACAAATGACCTCACCCTATTCTCCGATGAACCTTGCCCAAAAGCTCGGTTCACCTTCCACTATTGATTTCCTTTTGGACGGAAATCGAGTCCCTTACAACAATCTTGAGGCACAACCCACAAAAGGATTGAGAGCTCCCCAGTGACCACAAAAGGTCTCAAACACTACAAAACGCGTTTAGGGTCCAAAGACCCAAGAGTAACAAGCTCACAAACTTTTACTTCCACGAATCCTCGTGGAGAGCACAAACCGATGCACAAATGCAATGGCAAGAGCACAAGTGCTAAAATCTTTCACTCTCAAATTTCAGCAAAATCAACTAATGCTTGTGGGGGGAGAAGAGATGAAGAACAATGAAGAACACAACAAATGGAACTCCAAGATCAAGATCTAATAGGTTCCACTCACTTAGAGGAGGAATGGATTTGTGGAATTGTAGATCTAGATCTCCTCTCTCAAATCCCTCAAAGATATGCAAGAATCATGAGAGAAATTGGGAGAGGGGCAAGCTTTCCAAGGTCAACAATGGAGGTGAGAGAAGAGGAAAAACGTGCTTGGAAGAGCTTGATGTTTTGGGGAAGAAGGGGGCCTTTTATAGGTCCCACGAAAAAAGAGCCGTTGCAGGAAAAATAACTCCGGAGACTCCGGTCAGGGAAGGCCGGAGTCTCCAGGCTGAGCAGAGTCTCCGGCCCGTGAGGGCGGAGACTCCGGCCAGACCAGAGACAGCGAAGTCTCCGGGCCACTTCCGGCCCACTTCCGGCCTCTCAACAGAGAGTGCCGTCGTTGGGGCACAAGTGCCAAAACTGGCAGGCCGGAGATTCCGGTGTGGGCACGCCGGAGACTCCGGTCTAGGGGCACCGGACACTTCGTTATGGATTTTCTGCAGCCACTCAGAAAACCTGAAATGCAATAACTTTCTCGTTCGAACTCCAAATCAGGTGAAACCAATTTTGTTGGAAAGGTAACGACAAGAGCTTTCCTACAAAAAGTTGCTTCCTCGCCTCGTTAAGTTGCTTCCTCGCCTCCGCCGGCGACGCCGCGGCCTGCCGCGTCGTCCCCGTCTCCAGCGAGGTCCTGGCCTCACCTCCGCCTGGGCGCCGCGGCCAGCCGCGGTGAGGGTCGCTCGGTCGCCGTCGTCCTCTCACTCGGTCACAGTCGTTCTCTCCATCCCACCATGCACGAGACAATTGGGCCAGGCCCAGATCGAGAGAGGGTGTGCGGGAGTGATTAATTGACGACCTGGTCGTCAACTAGGATTTTTAGGGGAGGTCCTTTGTGCCGCCTTTTAGCGGCGCATACGACAGTCGCCACCTACATGCTTCGTCTATTGGGCCGGCCCATGAATTTCACGCGCGCTCGCTTCTTCTTCTTTTTCCTATCGCGCGCTGCTTGAAGCCAGCCACCAAGGTTCGACTCCCACATCTGATCGAATTTTGTTAGGCTTTTAATTTTTTTCGTGTACTGCTTCTTCATTGGTGCGCTAGTTGAAGCCAGCAAGCAGGGTTCGACTCCCGATCTGTTCAATTTTTTTTATTTTTTGGTCGTCCCGATCTGTTTGTAATTTATTTTTGTTTTACTGTTTATCGTTTTGCTTCTTCGTTGTCTGGCGTGTTTGAAGCCAGGAACGCTATCTGCTGCGTTCCAGTCTGATATAGTGATAGGAAAAAAATAGTTGTGGAACCAAAAAAAGTTGTGGAATCATTTCAAATTTGGATTTTTTTTCAAAAAAAGGAACATTTTTCTAATTCGAAACCATATTCAAAATTGCAACCATTATCAATTTTGGAACCATTTTTAAAAATGAACAATTTTCAAATTTGGAACCATTATAAATTTGGAGCCATTTTCAAAATAGAACCATTTTCAAACAAGGAACCATTTTCAAAATGGAACCATTTTCAAGATGGAACCATTTTCAAAAATGAACAATTTTCAAATTTGGAACCATTTTGAAAATGGAACCATTTACAAAAATGCACAATTTTCAAATTTGGAACCATTTTTAATAAGGAACCATTTTAAATTCGTTACCATTTTTAAGTTGGAACCATTTTAAATTTGGAACCATTTTCAAAAAAGGAACCATTTTCAAAATGGAACCATTTTCAAGATGGAACCATTTTAAAAAATGAACAATTTTCAAATCTGGAACCATTTTTTATTTGGAACCATTATAAATTTGGAACCATTTTTAAGTTGGAACCATTTTAGATTTGGAACCATTTTCAAAATGGAACCATTTTTAAATTAGGAACCATTTACAAGATGGAACCATTTTGAAAATTTAAACTATTTTCAAATTTGGAATTATTTTTAATTTGGAACAAAATTTAAAATTGGAACAAAATAGTTGTGGAACCAAAAAAAGTTGCGAAACCATTTTCAAATTTGGAACAATTTTCAAAAAAGGGACCATTTTCTAATTCGAAACCATATTCAAAATGGAACCATTTTCAAAATTGGAACCATTTACAAGATGGAACCATTACAAAAAGAACCATTTTTAAATTTGGAACCATTTTTTATTTGGAACCATTTAAAATTTGGAACCATTTTAAAAATGGAACCATTTTCAAGATGGAACTGATACATGCATGCGTGAACTTTGCATTATTTTACTTCTATTCCAATCATATTTGCATCATATAAGGGTTATATCAATGTTTTATAATGATTTTGGGAATATTTCATAGTTTTCCCATTTATTTGGAATTAACCCTGTTTTCCAGAAAACGTCTTTTTTAGTGTTTCAGACTTTCCGGGAGCTTCGGGACTCCAAAAAGGGCAAGGCCAAAGAGCACGGTTCAGAATTTTCGAGACGAACGCAATGAGCTCAAAATGAAGCCCAGAAGCCCAACCAGCTGGAAATGAGAGGGCCCCACGCGGCCCCTGTACCTGGGCGCGTGGGACCACCTCTTTTGGGCCTCGAGGCTCCGCCGCCGTCGATCTTTGCTCCACCGACCTAGTCGTGACCTAAAAACGCCTATAAAAATGGTTTCCCCCTCCAATCTGCAGCTCCTGATCTCCGTTTCGGTGTTTCTGTGTTTGTGCGGCGCTCCTTCCAGAGAACGACGGGGGACCTTTTTTATAGGCGTTTTTAGGTCAAGACGAAGGCGGTGGAGCGAAGATCGACGGCAATGGAGCCACGAGGCCCGAACGGGTGGGTCCCACGTGGCCTGGTACCGTGGCCGCGTGGGCCATGCCCGTTTGGCCCTCGGGTCTCCGTTTGCTTGCTTCCTTTTTCCGTAGTCCTTCTTCCTTCCAAATATTGACGCCCGTAAATTTCCAGGTGATTTCGTTGACGTTTGGGTCCCTGAAACATTAAAATACAAAACTAGGGTTTTCTGCCTGTGCAGGGTTAATTCCAAATAAATGGGAAAACTATGAAGTATTCCCAAAATCATGATAAAACATTGATATAACCCTTATATGATGCAAATATGATTGAATTATAAGCAATTAAAGTGCAAAGTTCATGTATGCATTTTACATGCATCAGGAACCATTTTCAAAAAAGGAACCATTTTCTAATTCGAAACCATTTTCAAAATGGGACCATTTATAAATTTGAAACCATTTTCAAGATGGAACCATTACAAAAATGAACCATTTTTAATTTGGAACCATTTTTAATTTGGAATCAATTCCAAAATGCAACCATTTAGAAAAATGAACCATTTTCAAAATGAAATCATGTTCAAAAAAGGAACCATTTTGAAGATGGAACCATTTTATAAAAATGAACAATTTTCAAATTTGGAACCATTTTTAAATTGGGTCCATTAAAAAAATGAACAATTTTCAAATTTGGAACCATTTTTAATTTGGAACCATTTTAAATTTCGCACCATTTTTAAGTTGGAACCATTTTAAATTTGGAACCATTTTCAAAATGGAACCAGTCGATGCGAAGCAGTCGAAGGAAGTCGATGAAAAAGTGGGCCGACCCAGAAAACGCTTCACGAAGGAAGTCTTCAGGCGGCGCTAGCGTTAAGGGGTGCTAGCGAGCGGCATATAGGGTTCCCCTTGGCGGTGAGGGGAAACTATCATGGATGAAGTGGTTGCCGAATTTCTAGACAATGATCTGTACAAATCTCTCAACTATATACTGACGGTTATTACGATATCAGAATAAAATAACCTGATTTTTCTGAGTAGTATTTAACAAATCGAGCAAATGTTTGAGAACCTTTGGACTGATATTCCCTGGGACTGTTTCTGGGTTCAAGTAAATTGCGAGGACTCCCCTTGTTTTTTTCTTTTCTTTTCACAACATTTTTTAGACATGTTGTAAAGTTAGCTTTCAGGGTCACGCATGTAAACCTGATGGTATTTTTTGTTTGAAGAAAACATACAGTAGAGAGGCAACCCCTGATTATCTTTGGAAGTGATGATGACCAGCCAGATCGAAAGCAGATTAGACGGGAGCTTCTCCTGGAAACCTATCCGCCACCGCCGCAACCATCTCCGCCTCCACCATAGATCGGTTCCCCCTCCTCCGGCCGGCCTCGCCGGTGTCGTGAGGGGTGGGGAACCCGATCTATGGTTGGAGTTCTTAAATAAAAGTAGTGTTTTCAATAGATTGGATTAGGCTTTTGGTGTCGTCTTCTTCATCAATGGAGTTTTCATCGTCTACAATAAGCAATCTTCCGTTCTTCCTTCGACGACGAGATCTTCTTCCCGACGTCAATGGTGGTGTTGTAAGATTAAATTTGTCTAGTTTTGGTCCTTCAGATCTTGATTCGCCGGATCGATTTTGGATCTTTTCTTATGCTTGCCGCGAGGATTGTCCTCGCAAAATTTGTCCCGGCTGCTACGTCATCGACAATGGTGATTCGTACTCTCGGCTCCCAGCGACGTCGACCAAGCTGTTCGGTTGTTCTTCCCTGGAACATCGTTGTTTCTACTCTTGCCGATGTTGGTTGATTAACTTAATGGTTGCGTGCGTGCACGTAACCTTGGCATTGCGGCTCAAAATTATGGGAGAACCCTCGTTGGTATTCGCAGGTCTGTGGATTCGTATCTTTGTCGTTCTACGACTGCCTTCAGAAAAGTTCAATATTGTGTCATGGAAGAAGAAAGAGTTTGAAGATTTGCTCCTTTCTTTTAGACTTTATTTTGTAATCGCTGTAGTGAGTTCATGTATCTCTACCATGTACTATCCGCTACTATAATATATGGTATTAATTGTCAAAAAAAACTTTGGAAGTGATGACGAGGTGTTGTGACAGCTACTGTTGTAATAGATCTCAGAAAAGTATATACAACATTATGAAAACTTTTGGATGCTCTGAATCCTTCATCGACTGCCGTAACTCCGCTTACGGTTGTGTGCCATGCGGAAGGTGCCTAAAATTGCATGCAGACCCGCGGACGTGCGAGCAGCATCGTGAACTGCTCGACGGACGCGCACATGCAGGGCTGCTGAAGAAGAAGCGAACTTTGCAGTCAGTTTGGGATTTGGGGTTGGGGTTGGGGCAGAGTGCAAGCGCATACCTTGAGGTCGGCCGCCTCTGTTGATGGCCGCGACTCGCCGCTAGGGACGACGAGGGGAGCGGCGGAATCGGGGCGGGTCCTCTCGCGGAGAAGGGGCGCGAATCGGCGGTTCCACCGGGTGGAATCGGGAGAGAGGGAGGAGGAGGTGCCGGGAGTGTGATCTGCAGAAAGACGACTCGCCGGAGATGGCCGACGAGGAAGACGGCGAAAAGGAGATGGGGAGAGGAGGGAGCCCGCCGCACCGATATTTGGTCTCTCAGTTTTGGGCCCAATATTGCCGCAGATCCACGCGGTGGAACCGGGCTAGGGTTTGCGCTGGGGGCGCAAATCCACGCGGTGGAACCGGGGGAGAGGGAGGAGGAGGTGTCGGGGGTGCGATCTGCAGCGCGAGGACTCGCCGGAGATGGGGAGAGGAGGGAGGCGTCGGTGGGGAATGGGAAAGAGAAGAAGGAGGTCGACGCGAAGCAGTCGAAGGAAGTCGATGAAAAAGTGGGCTAGCCCAGAAAACGCTTCGCGAAGGAAGTCTTCAGACGGTGCTAGCGTTGAGGGACGCTAACGAGCGGCATATAGGGTTCGCCGATTTTTAGGATTTGCCACGTTAAGCGACCAAAACACGTCGCTGGCCTTTTGAGCCCATCACGCGGCCTGTTTTCCCTTGCGCGCGGTTCCGATGCGAATCTAGGCCCGGCCGCTGCCTCGCCTTCCGCCTGTACGCCCCCCCGGCCCGGCCATCAGCCACGCCTTGAAACATTTTCGGCACCGTAGGTGCGCGTCCGACCCGAAATGGTCCTCGGTTCATGCTGCAGATCATGCATGCAGTGCTGCAGTAGTCTGGTCCGCATGCAGCAGAAGAGCAAATTCTGGGCCTATTTTTCTCCAGCAAGCTTACAGGAGTGGCGCCTGGAGCTGCCATGCATGGATGCCCACGTGGCCTGGGATGGATTCAGTCCAAAGATATCATGTCACCAGGTGATCGTAATAGTAGACACAGTCACACTTACAGGTATAGCGCACACGTGAACTTGTTGCCAGCGCATGCAGTCGCACAGTAGTTCCAATTCGCACTGTGCTTGGACCCGAACGCGCGTGTCCACTGGCGCGAATTCAATCACTGTGCGCGCATACAGGCAGGACAGCTCTGAATCGGCATCAATGGCGGCCCTTGGGCTAGCCTGCAGCCTAGCTAGAGCTAGCTACCTTCCACCAGCAAGTAAAGCCGTCGCCGCCGTGCGTGCGTGCGGCGCGGCCGGCGGTGGGTACGACGACCACGATGCGTCACCCTCCCGGCGGCCCGGCTAGCCTTGGTCAAAAGTGCAGCCGGCGCAAAGCTATCTGCAATCCATGGCATATGCACGATCGGGAGCGAGCTATACCTGGTCTAAAGTCTAAACAAACGGGCTAATCATCATAACATCATTGCACTTGCAGGTAAAGCTCCAATCAATGGTAAGCTAATAAGCACTCGATCAGCCGACTGCGACGAAAGCTTCTCCGTGACCAGGGACTATCCGTGCATATATAGCCATTAGTCAATGCTCACATGACCGAAAGCTTGCAGCTAGGAGGTCGACGGGCACGTCGTGCCTTCCGTCTAAAAAAAAGGAGGTCGACGGGGAGATCATGTCATTTTGCGGCGCCGTCTAGTGGCCGATCGACCGGTCACCGGCCGGCCTGATCAATCATGGCGAGATTGCCGCGCGCAAGCCAGGGGACGCCGGGCATGGATTCAGTGTGCACGCGCCTGAATACTTTTCGGTTTCCTACGACAAGGAATACGACGCCGCCGCTACCGCATCTGCATCTGCATGTGTGCGCGGCCATAGTTTAACTTGACTTTGACCGCGTCGATCGGTCGACCAAGGTTTTGGAAGTTCTGGCGGACTGACACGGATCATCTAAACAACAGGAGAGGTCGATCCATGTATTGTATTGTTCGATCGTGGCCTCATGCATGGTGGGCGTGCAAGCAGCTGGCCGCGACGGAGAAAACGTTCGAATCAGGGGACACGTACTTGTGAATAGGACCATGCATGCCTCAAGACCAAGGACAACGACGGAATACTCTTGAAAAAAAAGATGCTGTGTAGTGCACAGTGGAGGACTCCAAATTCGCACCGCACCGTACTTGTGAAATTTTCATGGATCTATTCTTCTGGAATTTGTTATTACAGTGCATGCATGTGTTGGTATATGCATGTGTGATGTGGTTATGTGTGTTTTTTATATATCTTCCTTGTCATAAAGATAGCCACAAATTATTGTGCTCCATCCTTTCCAGATTCATACGACCCATAAGTATTTTGAGAACGTGTATTTGACCACCGAACGATGAATTATATATCGTACAAATTATATCATTAGAAAATTGTTTTGAGAATGCATGTGATGGTTTTCTTTTATGACACATAACACATTTTGTTGTTCAAATTGACGAAATAGACCGTAGCCCCGCTATATAAATATAGCAAACACCCGGTACAACCAACAACTTGCAATGCTGGGGCGGCGGCAAACATACACCCAAAGAAAATAAAAGAGAAAGAAAAAGGAGACATAGGCGGATCGACTAAACGATGGTGACCCGCAACCACTGCGCCGTCTCCGACAAATTACCACCATGCTCCAAGTACCGAATCGACGAGTACCAAGCAACACCTTCAAGAAGGAACGCCACGCTGCTGCCCGGACCAGCGTATTGGTCTAGGGTTTCCCCCGGCACAGAGGGAAGCGAACGACGGGTAGCCACGACGCCCTTCAGGAAGGAGAGATGCCACCCGGAGGCGGCACCGCGTCGGTGTCGGACGAACCGATAAGGATTTCTCCCGAAACACCCCATCCACAACCCCAGACGATCAGTAACACAGAGCCCCGCGAGAAAGCTACTTGATGTACTAATATATCCCTGTCGAGCGTGCAACAAATCAAGCTAAAATTAGCTCAACTGGCTAACGTAATTTACGATAAACCGCCCTCAAAAATTGTAATTTATGATAAATCCCTCAATTATTAGCACAAGTTGTACAACCAAGATCTTAAGGAATATGTTTCCCACATGCACGCACAAAAAAAAAGACATTGAAATGGCATAATGTAGCAACACGTAAACAAAGCCATATCAAATCATTAACTTATGGAGTAATAATCAAAGTGGAAGAGACACCGTCTCTCGAGCTGCTTTCTCTCAAGAAGGTGAGGACCACCATGCCGCACGTGCACCCCCAGATTATTATTGGAGCAGCCAACAGCCCAACAACAAACGAATGGCTGTGTGATCTGCGATGCATCAGAACGTACCACAGCGAAAGCGAGAGGCCCGGCCGCGCGCTAGCTAGCTCGTTCCATATGATTGGCGTTGCGATTGCGATACGCGTACTCGCAGCAAAAGGGTACCGGTGGTTGCTTAATTAGCTGAGTGAGTTGCATGTATAGTCAATTGGCAAGTGTTGGTAGGCAGCTTAAGAGTTATAAGATGGACAATACCAAAAACCATCGCGGGTTAGGCCACGCCCCCGCGTCGTCTCCTAGGAGGCGGCTCGGGCGGAACCCCAGCCCTTTAACCGCCGCCGTCCCCCACCTCCTCCACCCCCCTCGCAGCCGGCCGGATGAAGCTGGCCAGGCACAACCCTAGGCGGCGGACGGCGGCGGCGAGGTGATGCTCCCCTGGCATTCCCTGATGCGGTTTCGGCAGCGAGCCTCGGCGGCCGCGGCAGGCGGCTCGGTGGCCGCGGCGAGGGCACGGCGTAGGCGCGGGTCTTGGCTGCGGCGGGATCCGGCCGGTCGCGTCCCGGGCCCGATCTGGGCCGGGAAGGGCTGATTGGGCCGCGGTGTGGATGGTGCAGGAGGCGCGGGAGGCGCGCTGGCCCAGGGCGGCGCGCAGTCCAAGGCGCAAGGGCGACGGAGGCGTGGGTCGCAGTTGGGGAAGCCGGGACGTGATGACCCACAAATATAGTGGATCGCAACAGTCTTCGAGGAAGTAAAACCCAAATTTATTGATTCGACACAAGTGGAGTCAAAAAATATTTATAAGACTTAACAGATGAATTGTCAGTTCAGCTGCACCTGGAAATAGACTTGCTCGACACAGTTTATCAGTAGCAACAGTTTTATAGCAGTAGCAGTAGTGAAATAATAGCAGCAGTAAAATAAAAGCAGCAGTAATAATTGTAGTAGACATCAGGATTAAAATACTGTAGGCATAGGGATGGATGAACGGCGTTGTATGGATAAGATAATTCATATAATAGTCAAGCGTAGGGCAATTGCAGGTAGATAATAATAAACTATCCAGGTAATAATCAATCATAGGCATGTGTTCCGTATTTAGTCGTACGTGCTCGCAATGAGAAACTTGCACAACATCTTCTGTCCTACCAGCCCGTTTGCAGCGGGGCCTCAAGAAACTACTGCTAATTAAGGTGCTCCTTTTAATAAAGCACCGAAGCAAAGCATTAACACTCCGTGAACACATGTGATCCTCACATTACAGCCATTCCCTCCGGTTATCCCAATTGTTGTCACTTTGGGGTCTCGGGTTCCGGACAATTATATGTCTAAACAACTTGCAGATATGATCTAAAATAATAATTATCCTGATGATTCAATAACATGTTCAGATCTGAAATCATGACACTCGGGCACTAAGTGTCAAGCATTAAGCATAACAAGTTGTAACAATGACATAAAGTACTAACAACGGATACTAGACACCATGACCCTAACAATCTGGTATCTATTACATGAATGATCTCATCCAATCCCTACCATCCCCTTCAGCATACAGCGGGGATTACTCACACATAGATGGGGGAATCATGGATGGTTGATGGAGAGGCGTCGGTGATGATGATGGCGATGATCTCCTCCAATTCCCCGTCCCGGCAGGGTGCCAGAACGGAGTTTCTGATCCCCGAAATAGAGTTTTCGGCGGCGGCGGAGCTTTGGAGTGTTTCTGGAAAAGGTGTCGATCCTCCTCGAGTTTTTAGGTCAAGGGGACTAAGTAGTCGAAAGGGGGACGCGAGGTGGTGACCGAGGCGGCCACACCACCCTCGGCGCGGCCCACCTTCTGCCGCGCGGGCCCATGGTGTGGGGCCCCTGTGGCCCGCCTCCGTCTCGTCTTCTGGCTCCGTGTGTCTTCTGGAAAAATAGGAACTCTAGGATATTTTTGGGAATTTTCTCGAAACTTGACTTTCTGCACAAAAACAAGACACCAGGGCAATTCTGCTGAAAACAACGTTAGTCCGTGTTAGTTGCATTCAAAACACACAAATTAGAGGTAAAACAACAGCAAAAGTGTTCGAGAAAGTAGATACGTTTTAGACGTATCAACTCCCCCAAGATTAGCTTATTGCTTGTCCTCAAGCAATTCAGTTAACAACTGAGTGCGATAAAAAAAATTACGAACACATTTGCTTCATATAATGTATACATTCTCACTATATGATCAAGTACTTAGTCAATTCATAATAAAGAAATGTAGATAATGCCACCTAGTAGCTATGTGAACTATGAAAAGATACCAACACACTAAGAATAAATAACATAAAAATAAGTCTATCTGCAGGATTGCAATGTTCATAATAAGATATGATAAAGTGGTATCTCGCTTGTCTTTATTTGTAGAGCAAAACATAAATGCCAAGGCACCTCTGAATTTCAAGTGAAGACTAGAAGTAAAAATATCAAAGATAAGAACATCAAAGTTATACCACAGTTAGCCGTATTCTGGGACAAGCACATTACACTAAGAATGACAGTTATGCTCTCGAGAAGGTACTCAAACAAAGGATGGTGACTCAACATAAAAATAAAAGATTGGCCCTTCACAGAGGAAGCAGGGATTAACATGTGCTAGAGCTTTTTATTTATAAAACAGAGGTAAAAATGTTTTGGGAAGTGGTTGTTCCTATCAACGAATCAGAAAATGAAAAGTACAATATGACCCCTGCCAACCAGACTTTTAAGAGCGGCTCCCATGAAGGACGTTATTTCTACCAGCAAGGCAGATCATCCCTCTTTTCTCTTTTGTTTACACATGCAGATATTTCACTGGTATCATTGCTTGTCTGATAAATCAGGGCAAAAATGTGAAGAAAATTAAGCGGTTAAAGTTGTAATTAATTGGGACTGGGCACCCCATTTGCCAGCTTTTTTTGCAAAATTAATGGATAAGCGGATGTATATGCCGCTAGTCCGGTGGTAAAGTCTGTTTGACAGGTGACATAAAGACATCCACCCCGTCCTCATGAGCTAAAAACAGTGTCACACAATGAGAAATATTTTGAAGGTTTTAAAGGTAGCACATGAAAATTTACTTGGAATGGTTCGAAATACCATGCATAGGAATTTTTTGTGGACTCTTTGGAATAACTTGGTTTTAAACGATTTTGGAAGCACGAGCAGCATTCTCGCTCAGTACAAGTGAATGCTAGCAATAGACTGGGAAGCGACAATCAAGAGAGCATTAACCGTCATAATCATGCTTGCGACAGAATAAAATTAACGGAGGCATAAAAGTGATACTAAAACTCTGAGGCAAAATAAATCATCAAGGCTTAATTGACTTTTTTGTTTTTCAGTCATGAGCATGCGTGAGCATGTGCCAAGTCAATTCAAGTGAATCATTCAGAGGAGGATACCACCATGTCATACCCTTTTATGAATAGAACAATGCAAGCAAATATCTATATGACATGTTATATACTATTAGTGAATTGGAACTGATCATATGAAAAACATGAACTACTAAGCATCCATTAAATAACATTGCCCCTCATACGAATCAGCTAAGCATGTCTACATGAGCGAGTATATGTACAAAAATGAAAACAAATAGAGTTCATACCAGCCTCTCACCACAACTCGAGTTGTCATAAATCGTCATTATTGCTTTTCACTTGTGTGGCTTGAATGATATGAAATGATAACCAAGCTCCAATGGAGTCACGGAAGACTGTCGAACTCTGCAACAACTATACAAAACCAAAGAAGAACAACAAATATTTTTGGGTTTTCGATTTGAAACGAACAAAGAAAGGAACAAACAAATAAAGCAAAGTTTTTTTTTGGATATTTGAATACTAAACCGAAGCTAAAGGATAAAGCAAACCAGTACTAAAAATACACAAGAGGTAAATGATACCCACAAGTATAGGGGATCGTTGAAATCTTTAATGTGTAAGTATTAGTATCGATCCCACGAGGAGTAGAAGGTATAAGTATTTATCCTCTCAAATAAGAGTGTCACTTCTCTTATTATCTATGCACTAGACAAACTAAAATGATTAAATGATGCAAGTGTTTTTGGGTTTTTGGCGTAGAGTTTGCAACAAAGTAAAAAGCTGAAAATAAAATATACCAAGTGAAAGCTCTCAAAGAGAGAAAGCCCAATCCTCTATGCAGCAAGAGGACAAGCTCAAGTGTGTGTTTCTTATAAGTGGAGAACGTTCCCAAGGGCTACCTAGACTTCATGGCATAAATATTTTTAGAACAACAGGTAAACATTTTGTCAAGTTTTAATCTTCTTTGGACGGAGCCATAATTAGGGAAAGCTAAATAAATAAACTAAACCCCCTTATGATGGTTCTTATGGCCAAGTAAATGACTGCACAAGAGTTATTAAGACATAGAGTCCCACCATAGCCTTAAACTCTAAGGTCCCCGATACTAATACCCTCATAATGCAACTTCATGACTCGGTCTCAGGTTTACATGTCCTCCCAAGTCTCCCTCACTCATTACACTACGGTGTTCTCCTATGAGCCCATATAGGTGAAGTGATGTGCAGTCGACGTTCGCACAACACCATCATAGAATTACATAAAAAGATAAACACTAGACAAAATACCAACACATGTCATAAATAAATCATTGCCAATCCATCCTATGCCCCCAGGAACATGAGAGAACTACTCACAACGCGAAGACATGATATGATTCAATGGTCAAAGTGATACAACACAATCTGAGAATATAATCTCCCCACAAAACAATGACAAGTAGCAATTCACAAACATGTAGAATAGTACTTAGACAATAGCTAGGGTTCAACAATCTCAAACTATGAGGGGGATGAAGTGGATCACGAAGATGGTGATGGAGATGGTGCTGGTCTTGACGGTGGTGTTGATGGAGACTCCGGAGGGGGATGGAGGAGCCTTCCGGAGGTGATTCCGGCGGCGTTTCCCCCTCCGATCTTCTCCGGCGGCAGCCTTCTGTCTCTGTTTCTTGGTTTTGTGTTTCTCCGCCGCCTCCTTCGCGAAACTCCTCGGGGGACTATTTTTATAGTCGTTTTTAGGTCAAGACGAAGGCACGGGACGAAGATCGACGGCATCGGAGCTCGAGGCCCAGATGGGGGTCCCACGCGGTCAAGGAATCTGACCGCGTGGGCCCACCTCTTTGGCCCTCGGGTTTCCGTTTGTTCGCTTCCTTCGCTCCTACGCTTTGTTCCTTCCAAAAATGACGCCCGTGAAATATTAGGTCATTTGGACGTCGTTTGGGTCCCTGAAAGTCAAAAAGATGGAAAAAGGGTTTTCTGGTTCTGCAGGGTTAATTCCAAATAAATGGGGAAACTGTGAATTATCCCCTAAAATCATTATAAAACATAAATATAACCCATATATGATGCAAATAAGTTGGAATATCAAGTAATAAAATGTAAAGTTCATGTATGCATTTTACATGCATCAACATCCCCAAGCTTAACCAATACTCGTCCTCGAGTATGAAGGTGATAAAACTAACATGGACTTTGCATTTTAATACTATCAATGGATATCAAAGATGATTACTATTGCTACATAAAGTCAAATGATTCATTCTCAAAGGAGTAGCAATATACAAGATAGATTATAAAGTGATATCAAATATTCAATGAAAGGATGTTCAATGATAATTCACAAAGTGTAACATAGAAGAAAGTACTATGGAACAAATGTATGCATAATGAAAAGTAAAAACATCCTATAATGGTCATAGAGTATCTTGTAAAATCTGAATATAAGTAGAGGTAAAACATGAATAAGTTTCATCTAGCTTCCAAATGCTTCTACTTAAGTTAATGTTTGCAATGTGGTATTCATTGGTGTGGAGCTCTCATTACCCCTATCATAGCATCTTGAATGGTTAAAGTTTAAAGTGAAAGCAAATATGAGTAATGTGCTTGACAAAGTATGGGTTGAATGCCTCATGCCCCGTGAATACGAGTACCTACACCACGGTGTTACTCAACTCGGGCCACAAAGCAAGTTCAAGTTAAAGTCATTGTAAGTAATATAATAGCGTCATCAAGAGCGTCAACTGGGGTACCTCTTGTCCCAGGACATGGAACAAGCCCATGTCAAAATGACAAGACAAACAAACAAAATGAACAATCTCAACACCCTTTTTATTTACTATTGGTATAGCTTTTTATTGTGAGGTGCATCACTGAAGGTTCACCATAGCATGTAAGTAAATTTCCACCATGAATGATGCATGGCTTAGATTAGCGGCCCAGGCGTCTCTCTAGCCATTTATACAAACTCCTCAAACTTACTAAGTTTCCGCATTTATTTGGCACCATGATAAGCATCCATAAACAAAAGTACATGATATCAACTAAATATAATTAAGAGCACGTTGAAAGCTTGCCATGTGACAGCACATATGAGCTAACTCCCAACCAAGACTCTTGTCAAGCTCACAACTTCATAATTTTAATCACAATGGTTCATGTTTATTAAGTGCAATAAAAGTAAGTGTGCATCAAGTTCGTGAGAGCTTTTAACCAACTTTTCCCATAACAATCAATAACATAAGCATTTTAATTCAGAAGTATAGATAATACAATATAACATGATAAACATACTCGGAATAGCATAAAGCTAATAGGTAGATATGGTGGACTCACTGGAAAAACTTTGGTTGAAGGTGTTGGAAAACAAGTTTTTACTTGTTGGAATTTTTGGGCTAGCAAGAGGGAGAAAGTTGACCGTCTAAATGCATGCATAAGTGTCCATAGAACTAACCAATCCATGTTAAACAAAGTAAAGTAACATTCAGCATCAAAACATGAATAAAAGATAGCTCTTGATAAAACACTTGCAAATTAATACTCATTAAAAAGCACATGAATCATGCAACTATATGTATCTTTTTGAATCAACTCAAACATCCCTTTCCCAATCTTTTTAATAGCATCCAACTTAATTCAACCCAAATTTCCAGTAGCTCTCTCATATATAAATGATAGTGGTGGTCTCACAAAAAAAACCGAAATAAAAAAATAAAACGCTCCAAGTTTATGCGATAAAGTGCATTGATCGAAAAACAGAAGTTAGACGTGTGCAAACCGAGAGTGTGTTGGTCCAGTGGGGTTGTCTTCACATCCCCAAGCTTATGGTCTTCACCATCCTTGGATAGCTCTTGGTGCATCTCCTCTAATCCCTGTGAAAAAACTTCAAAACACCGTTTCTCCCATTTCTTTTCTGTGGGGTGACATTAGTAGTGATAGACAAATGAATTGCTTGCTGCATAAAATCCTTAAACAAAAATTCATATGAATGTCCAGAAAGTGTATAATGTTGTATGCCTACTTATAAACTCAATTGGATCAAAAAGATTCAAGTTAAAAGTTCAAAGAATGCATCAAACAAAATGGGACAGAATCTGTCCAGAAAAACAGCAGCAGCAAAACGCATTTTTCTACCCTACTTAAATATGTCGAAAAATCTGAAAAATTCACGCTTACAGAGGATGAAAAGTTGCAACTACAGTTCAAATTCAGCTCATTCGGAGTTACAAATAGGAATTAAAAATCATACCGTGCACAGATTCGTGCTGGAATAAAATCTCCGAATACAATAAGCAACTTTTTCAACCAAAATGGGTAAAACTTGGCACTTTATTAAAAATTCAGAAACAAAACTAAAAACTAAGTCTCTTGTTACAGCAAGAGGACACAAAGAAAACCAAAAGCAAAAACAACCGGGTTGCCTCCCGTAAAGCGCTTTCTTTATAGCCATATAGCTAGGCTTACTTACTTGGTATCAAGATGGTTGGAGTGAGGTGGCTTGGCATCCCCAAGCTTGAATTCTTGTACTTATTTGATATATGTTAGGGTGAGTCTAGGGGTAACATCCCCAAGCTTGAGTGGTTGTCCCTCTTGATCTTTGTGCATCACCCTCAACTCTTCCACTTGAAAATTCTCTTTACACAAAACTCAACATAAAACTTGATTAGAGGGGTTAGTGTCTCCATAAATTAAATCCTCATAGGTACAGCAAAGACATATCATGAGTTGATTCTAAACATTAGCTACTGTTACTATGGTTGTGTATTGCTCTTTGATCAATAGAACTACACAAAACACAAGTAATGAGAGTAATGCAAAATAAAGACAGAATCTGTCAAAAACTGGACAGCCCGTAAAGAGTGAATTTTCAGAGGCACTTACGTTGCTCAAATCAGAAAATTTTGAACTAATGAAATGTGTATTAGTAACTGAATATTGCTGTCGTAAAATCTCAGCTCAAAATTCCTCTTCTGTGATTTTATACATTTTTCGCAGTTAAGCTCAGGAATCTGTTTTCTGGACAGCAAATCACTATTGTTTAATCCTACCTCTCAAAAGAGGTTATTCTTGCCATAAAGATGAAAAATAAGATACAAAGGTGTTGTTACAGTAGTAATCAAGCACCTTGACTCAAAAACCAAAAATTAAACTGAATATAAAAAATCATGGGTTGTCTCCCACAAGCGCTTTTCTTTAACGTCTTTTAGCTAGACATGATAGTTTTAATGATGCTCACATAGGAATAAGAATTGAAATGCAAAAGAGAGCATCAAGAGAAAAATATGAAACACATTTAAGTCTAACCCACTTCCTATGCATTGGGATCTTGTAAGAAAATAAATCATTGAAACACAAAGCAAGTAGCATAGGAAGATAAAACAAGAGCAATTTCAAGACTTTGAACTTAAAGAGAGGAAACGTAATAATATTGAAATGTTTAGAACCATGTTTTCCCCTCTCATAATAACTTTCAGTAGCATCATGAATGAATTCAACAATATAATTATGACATAAAGCATGTCTTTCATGATCTACAAGCATAAAAGTATTAATACTCTCCACATAAGTAAAATCCTTCTTATTAGTGATAGTGGGAGTAAAACATTCATAATCATCATTGTAATCATCATATATAGGAGGCATATCATAATCATAATAAACTTTATCCTCAATAGTAGGTGGACTGAAAATATCACATTCATCATTGTAATCGTCATAAATGGGAGACATAGTATCATCAAAATAATTTTTCTCCTCTATAGTGTAATCAGGAGAATTCAAAGACAAAGTAGGACTCTCATGAGTGAGAGTATTGTCACAAACAGCAAGTATATCATCTTTATCCCTACATAATTTAGTAACAAGTTCTAAACATGGAGGATTATCAAGCAAAATAGGACCATCATCTAGAGTACTATCATAAAACATGTCTAAACCATACTCCTCATCATTTTTAAAATTATTATCAATAATGTTCTCATTAGCATAGGTTGATATTCCTCTTCATCATCAGAATCATAAAAGCAAAGTTTATCATCAATAAAATCTTGAGTGTTACCCTCATCCATAGGTGGTGAAGGTGGAAGTTTCCTCTCTTCATTCTCTAGTTGTTCATCATTTTCATCATCTTCTTGGGGTTGCACGGGCATCCCCAAGCTTAGGTTTTTATCCTCTTCTTCACATTCTTCCTCTTCCAAGCTTATGTTTTCATCATCTTCTTCCTGCAAAACATCAGTACTTTCTTGGGGAACCTTGCCCCTCTCATTATAGTCAACAACATAAATATTTTGAGAGAACTTGGCTATGCAATATTCAAGAATAGAAGTGACCTTTCCTTCGAATCTCTTAACTCTAGGGCAAGTTTTATTTTCATTAGCAAAGGTGTGCAATTCATTAGATGCATAATAAGTAACAAATTCCTCTACTTGTTCCATCCCTAAATGAGTGTAATCATAAGTATGGTAAGATGCTATGACACGTTCTTCATGGAACTTACATTGAAATTCAAAGTGTCTATCAGTATGTTTGAAGCAACAAGTTTTATTATCATGGAATAAAAGCCACTCTCCAGCAATATAATTTAAACTTTCCATGAAATCTTTTAGTATTTTCCGTTCTGTTGACTCTCTAAATTCCTCAGCAATTTTAGAAGCTTTCATGTATCCATAGTAAAGATTCATTATCTCCGGAAGAGTTTTTATGGTATTTTCCATTTTCTAATTTTTTTGGGTTTTGATATATATAACTGAAAGTAAAACTAAACTAAATGCAAAACTGAAAATAGATATCTAGTGCAAACAAGAATAAAAACTTAAGCGCTACACTCCCCGGCAACGGCGCCAGAAAATGTCTTGATACCCACAAGTATAGGGGATCGTTGAAATCTTCAATGTGTAAGTATTAGTATCGATCCCACGAGGAGTAGAAGGTATAAGTATTTATCCTCTCAAATAAGAGTGTCACTTCTCTTATTATCTATGCACTAGACAAACTAAAATGATTAAATGATGCAAGTGTTTTTGGGTTTTTGGCGTAGAGTTTGCAATAAAGTAAAAAGCTGAAAATAAAATATGACAAGTGAAAGCTCTCAAAGAGAGAAAGCCCAATCCTCTATGCAGCAAGAGGACAAGCTCAAGTGTGTGTTTCTTATAAGTGGAGAACGTTCCCAAGGGCTACCTAGACTTCATGGCATAAATATTTCTAGAACAACAAGGTAAGCATTTTGTCAAGTTTTAATCTTCTTTTGGACGGAGCCATAATTAGGGAAAGCTAAATAAATAAACTAAACCCCTTATGATGGTTCTTATGGCCAAGTAAATGACTGCACAAGAGTTATTAAGACATAGAGTCCCACCATAGCCTTAAACTCTAAGGTCCCCGATACTAATACCCTCATAATGCAACTTCATGACTCGGTCTCAGGTTTACATGTCCTCCCAAGTCTCCCTCACTCCATTACACTACGGTGTTCTCCTATGAGCCCATATAGGTGAAGTGATGTGCAGTCGACGTTCGCACAACACCATCATAGAATTACATAAAAAGATAAACACTAGACAAAATACCAACACATGTCATAAATAAATCATTGCCAATCCATCCTATGCCCCCAGGAACATGAGAGAACTACTCACAACGCGAAGACATGATATGATTCAATGTCATAAGTGATACAACACAATCTGAGAATATAATCTCCCCACAAAACAATGACAAGTAGCAATTCACAAACATGTAGAATAGTACTTAGACAATAGCTAGGGTTCAACAATCTCAAACTATGAGGGGGATGAAGTGGATCACGAAGATGGTGATGGAGATGGTGCTGGTCTTGACGGTGGTGTTGATGGAGACTCCGGAGGGGGATGGAGGAGCCTTCCGGAGGTGATTCCGGCGGTGTTTCCCCCCTCCATCTTCTCCGGCGGCAGCCTTCTCTCTCCTGTTTCTTGGTTTTGTGTTTCTCCGCCGCCTCCTTCGCGAAACTCCTCGGGGGCTATTTTTATAGTCATTTTTAGGTCAAGACGAAGGCACGGGACGAAGATCGATGGCATTGGAGGCTCGAGGCCCAGAATAGGGGGTCCCACGCTGTCAAGGAATCTGACCGCGTGGGCCCACCTCTTTCGGCCCTCGGGTTTCCGTTTGTTCGCTTCCTTCGCTCCTACGCTTCGTTCCTTCCAAAAATTGACGCCCGTGAAATATTAGGTCATTTGGACGTTGTTTGGGTCCCTGAAAGTCAAAAAGATGGAAAAAGGGTTTTCTGGTTCTGCAGGGTTAATTCCAAATAAATGGGGAAATTGTGAATTATCCCCTAAAATCATTATAAAACATAAATATAACCCATATATGATGCAAATAAGTTGGAATATCAAGTAATAAAATGTAAAGTTCATGTATGCATTTTACATGCATCAGTAAACAAAGAGAAATAACAGAAATATTTTTTTTGGTGTTTTTGGGGTTTGGAAAATAAAATCAAAACAAGAAACAACAACGAAAAAGAAAGAAACTGAAACATGGATATACAAAGTACCGACCGAATATAATATAAAAGTGAGTGAGATCTCGGTATACCTCCCCCCAAGCTTAGGCATTTGGCCTAAGTGGAGATCAATCATCCCATGTGGGCCACGCAGGGGCGCCTCCAGTGTATGACGAAGAAGGTTCCTCGTCCTGATATGAGCTCGAGGATGCACCGGTGTAGTACACGGTATAATCCTCAGGGGGCGCCTTGTACGTGGGTTGCTGCTGCCAGGGGTAGTGCTGCGAGTGGAAGTTGAGTGCACCTAGATGCTCGTCCAATTCCTCCTTTGAAAGTGACAGAGGCTTTCAGAAAATACTGAACAAACTAGGCTATGGCAAAGGAACTTCCTTTTCGGACCCATCAGTAAACAAAACTTTATAAACTAGACAACTGCATGAGAGTTAGGTGTAATAAAATGATGGCCTTTCATAGCAGCAAGGTCAAGTCTTTGTGGGGTCAACAACTCATCATTAGGATCAACAGAAAGGCCTAGATAAGCTAAAACACGTGCAGCAATAATTCCTCCAAAGATTGGTCCTTTTGCAGCAAGGCGACGAGCAATCAAAGCACCGAGGTTATAAGTTTTATTATCCTTAAGTGCAGCAGCCAGAAAAGCTAAATGGTAGTTTGAAATGTTACTAGTGTTTTCTCTAGCAAGAACACTCGTGGCAAGATAATAAGTAAAATATCTAATGGCTGGGAGTTGAATGTTCCTTATCTTGCCACGCTGCGCTGTACGGTCATCATCATAAGTCACCTCCCGGTAAAGTTCCAGTAGATCGGGAGGTTGCCCCTGAATTCTTCTTGCTGTCCCAGATGGAGCAATACCTATGACTCTGCAAAATCTTTTCAGATCCATGGTGTAAGGTCTATCATAAATTTTAAATGCAACAGAGGGACTGAAATGAGTGTTATTGAAGGTAAAGCTCTCAACAAAAATCTTGGTGAGCCTTGCATATTGATCACTCTCATCCTGCATAAACTCCATCAAACCAACTTTGTTAACAAGGAATAAGAAATCATCAAGGATCCCTGCATCTCTCAAAAAGTTAGTACAAGGGAAGATAGATGCATGTGCAACACCATCCCCCCTCATCATCAAATCCTCGTGTCATAAGGTCCTCATTGTAGGATGGCCTACATCGAGCAGCAGACCTTGAAGGCCTTGTTGCTCTTGGTGCTTCCCTCTCAAAAATCTCTCCATAAGTGTGATTATGCATCTTCCTTTTCTGAAATTTTTAACAAAACCTCATAAAAATGATTTTGGAGCAACTAAATCAAAGAAACTACTATAGAAACTTGTAAGAGGGCTAGACATGCATCAAAACTAATTAATCTAAGCATAGAACAAGCATGCAAACACATCTAACATGTCACCTACAGTACCAAAATACTCAAGACATACACAACTAAACAAAATTCTACTTGGATAAACGGAGGAGTCACATACCGGAGAGCAAATGGTCCAAATCTCAGCAACAAAGATGGGCTGAGCAAGGAGATCGAAAAATCGAGCAAGAGCAGCAAGAACACGGGTTTGAACAATGGTGGTGTGGTGTCGGGTGAGAGAAAGAAATGAGAGGAAGATGAGTGAGTGGAGGGCCAGGTGGGACCCACACCATGCCACGGCGCGGCCACACCCCTGCCGCGCGGTGGGGTGGTGCGGAGGCATGGTGGGCCCCCTGGTCAGCCCCAGGCACTCCCACATTCCTCTTTAAAAACTAAGATTTATGGTATAATTTTCAGAAATTTTTGAAAACTTTCATTTTGCACATTTTCTGGTATTTAAATAATAAACTTTAAGGCAGAAATAAAATTTTATAAAGACCAATTTCAACTAAAACTTTGCAAGTTCAGTAACACAACAGTAGGTAAAACAAGGTTGAGAAATAAAATGTTGTTTAGTGCTTCTATGCATTTAAAACATATTTGTTAACAAGGTTGATCAAGTCTTGTCACCAAATAAATTTTATATGACATAAAAGAATTAAACCACATGAGACAATCATGTTACCTTGAATTGTATAGCAATAGATCCAATCATAATACTTTGAAATCCTTCTTGAGGTTCATAAATAGGGCAATCAATACTTCCCACTTTGATAGTTCTAAGATTGGCTATTGTATTTACTCCATATATCTTGTCCAGCTTTTTGGGAAAATAAACAGTATGCTCTTTGTCATTAACATTGAAGGTTACTTTTCCTTTGTTGCAATCAATAACAGCCCCTGCAGTGTTAAGAAAAGGTCTCCCAAGAATAATAGACATATTATCATCTTCAGGCATTTCCAACACAACAAAGTCAGTTAATATTAAACAATTATTAGCCACTTGAACAGGAACATCCTCACATATGCCAACAGGAACAGCAGTAGATTTATCAGCCATTTGCAAAGATATATCAGTTGGTATCAATTTTTCTAAATAGAGTCTCTTATAAAGAGAGAAAGGCATAACACTAACTCCTGCTCCTAAATCACATAGAGCAGTTCTAACATAATTATTCTTAATAGAGCATGGGATAGTTGGTATACCTGGATCTCCAAGTTTCTTTGGAACCTTACCATTGAAAGAGTAATTAGCAAGCATAGTAGAAATTTCCTCATTAGGAATTTTCCTTTTGTTAGAGACAATATCTTTCATATATTTTGAATAAGGAGGCAATTTAATAGCATCAGTCAAAGGAATTTGCAAAAACAAGGGTTTCATCCATCACAAAATTTATTATAGTGTTCCTCTTCCTTTGATTTATGTTTCTTATTAGGAAAAGGCATTTGCTTTTGCACCCAAGGTTCTCTCTCATTACCATGCTTTTTAGCAATGAAATCTTCTTTAGTATACTTTTTATTCTTAGTATGCTTTTCAGGTTCATCTTCACTCTCCTCTTTATCAGAAGCATCATTTTTATCCTTATCATTGTTATGTTCATTACCACTTTCAGTTTCAGCATCAGAGATAGATATACTATTTGGATCATTAACATGCTCATTTTCTTTAATTGATTCAGGAGATTCTTCAACATGTTTATGTTTCTTCTTCTTCTTTTTCTTAGAAGGAGTACTAGTTTCATTAGCTAGTTGAGAATCTTGCTCAATTCTTTTAGGATGTCCTTCAGGATACAAGGGATCCTGAGTAGAAGCACCTCCTCTAGTTCCTACTCCATAAGCATGTTTTTCATTTTCTCTAGAAGCATTAACTAGCAGATCTTTTTGTACCTTAGTGAGTTGATCTATTTGAGTTTGAACCATATGGAAATGTTTAATAAGCATTTTAACATCATTAGAAGTTCTTTCCACAATATCATGCAATTTACTCATAGTTCTAGAATTTTCCATCAGATGATTCTGCACTCTCATATTAAAGTTATCCTGCTTAACAATATAATTATCAAATTCATCTAAGCATTGATCAGGAGTTTTAGAATAAGGAATATCCCTATCATCAAAATGTTGGAGAGAGTGTACCTCAACTACTGATGGGTGAGGAATTGGCTTACATAATTCTTCTATTGGTGGTAGATTCTTCACATCTTCAGATTTAATACCCTTCTCTTTAAGAGATTTCTTGGCTTCTCTCATTTCTTCATCACTTAGTTCAAGAATTCCTCTCTTCTTTGGTGTGGGTATCGGGGTCGGCTCAGGTATAGTCCAATCATCATGATTTTGGCTTATTTTATCCATTAATTCCTCAGCTTCATCTGGAGTTCTTTTCCTGAAAACACAACCAGCACAACTATCTAGGTATGTCCTAGATTCAACAGTTAGTCCATTATAGAATATATCAAGAAGTTCATTTTTAGCTAATTGATGTCCAGGCCGAGCTCTGAGTAAAGAACAAAACCTTGCCCAAGATTTAGGCAATTTCTTGGCTTCCAATTGTTTGAAATTAAAGATTCTCTGTAAAGCAGCATGTTGAGCACTAGCAGGAAAATATTTCTGGAAGAAAGCATTAACCAAATCCATAGGACTTTTAATGGATCCAGGAGATAAACTATTAAACCAAGTTTTAGCTTCATCTTTTAATGAGAAAGGAAATATTTTAGTAACGAAGTAACTGCGTTTCTTAATGTCATCAGAAAACACACTACTTAAAGTAGAAAGAGTGTTCATATGTTCTACAGCACTTTCATTTTCAGTTCCTCGAAAAGGTTCTTTCTCAACAATAGATATATGTGACAAGTCCATAGAGAAATCATAATCTTTATCTTTTATATCAATGGGAGATGTAGCAAACTTAGCATCAGGAGACAGTTTGTAATTAACAGCACGTCTTGCAAGAAGATTTTTAATAGCACTAGCATCTTTAGAAGCATTGCATTCTTCAATAAATTCATCATCAAGTTCAACATAAGTTTCCTCGAAATCATCACTAGTATGATCTCTTAATTCAGGTGAACTAACAGGTGTAATGGACTTTCATTAGGTGTTTCAGCATTTTCAGTTTGTTTTGACTTAGCAATTGTAGCATCTAGAAAATGACCTAATGAACCACTCTCATCAAGCACAGTAGAAGCATCATCAAAACTTTCAGAAGTATTTTCAGATTCAGCAGAAGTAGCAGCACGTGAAGCATGTGTATGTGGTGGTGTGACAAGTTGACTTATAACAGACGGTGAATCAAGAGCAAAAAAAGTACTCAGAGTTGTACCTCTCCTTGTAGTGGATGGCAGTATATGGACCTTCCCATCACGAGGTTTACCCATGATGAGTAATTTGCAGCGAACAATATCACTCTCAGGTGAGCTTATAAATAGAGCTATGCTCCCCGGCAACGGCGCCAGAAAATAGTTTGATGACCCACAAGTATAGGGGATCGCAACAGTCTTCGAGGGAAGTAAAACCCAAATTTATTGATTCGACACAAGGGGAGCCAAAAAATTTATAAGTCTTAACAGATGAATTGTCAGTTCAGCTGCACCTGGAAATAGACTTGCTCGACACAGTTTATCAGTAGCAACAGTTTTATAGCAGTAGCAGTAGTGAAATAATAGCAGCAGTTGATGCATGTAAAATGCATACATGAACTTTGCATTATTTTTACTTATATTCCAGTCATATTTGCATCATATAAGGGTTATATCACTGTTTTATAATGATTTTGGGAATATTTGGTATGTTTCCTATTTTTATGGAATTAACCCTGCACAGGCAGAAAACCCCTTTTTCCATGTTTTTGACTTTCAGGGACCAAACGACGTCCAAATGACCTAATATTTTACGGGGCCCAATATTTGGAAATAAGAAGACGTACCAGCCAATGATCCGCGAAAAAGGAAGTCCGAGGAAGAAATTAGATGGTCCCACGCGGCCAGGTACATAGGCCGTGTGGGACCACCTCTTTTATTCCTCGTGGCTCCGATGCCATCCGTTTTCGTCTCCGTGGCTTCGTCTTGACCTAAAAACGTCTATAAAAATAGCCCCCCGACGTTCTCTGGAAGGGGCGCCGCAGAAACACAGAAACCACGAAACAGAGACCTGGAGTTGCAGATTGAAGGGGGAAAACTCCGGCGGGGCGCTGCCGGCGTGGTCTCCATCTTCTCCAAGGACTTCTCCACCGTCTCCATGATGAAGGGGGAGTAGTCCACCCCCTGGACTTTGGGTTTGTGGTGGTAACTTGATCCAATCTCTCTATGTATGATCATTGTTGAAGTCCATATGATGTGCCTTGCATAAGTATGGATCTATCTATGTAATTCTTATGGTGGATATTGTGGTATGAGATGATTTGTTATACATTTACCGTTGTGTTGGAGCTTTTATGATTTGTCATACTTTGGAGATATTCTATGATGCATGTGATGGTTTGATTTATGCATAATGCCTTGTTTATCCTTGTCATGAGGTGATTGACACCACCAAGTGTGGACAGATGAGAGAGATGTGGTCATGCACACGAATTATGAATCATTGCACTAGTGTTTAGAATATTGTCCATTATGAAGTATGATATATGTAGGTACGGGATGGCCGATGTGACACGGCATATGTATTGAGTGACATGTGAAATACAACCCAACATCCTTTATCTGGGGGTAAAAAGGAAGAGTATGATGTGTGAGTGACAGCAACCACGCTAGCCTTGCGAGGGTGACCTAGCAACACAAATGAGTACTTCTTTCAACTATGTGTTTTAGGACATATAGCCGTTATAAAAGCTACCATTAAAACATGACAATTGTGTGTACTTTATCTATAACACGATAATCACAGTAGATGAGGGAGAGAGGATTAAGTGAACCCATGAACCCATGTCCATTGTTCCTATAAGAGAAAACCTTTGTCTTGTCCTCTTGCATTGAAGAGGATTGGGACACTTTTACATTCTTGTTTGGTTACATTAAACTTCCATCCATCAAATCAACCACCTTGTTCTTTAAACTTGTTTAGTGCATAATCAACTAAAACTCGTGATACTTTAGTTGTAGGGAATAGATAACTTTTCCTTCTTGCTCCTGCGGATCGATACCTTACTTCCACATTGAGAGGTGCTACGGTGATCCCCTGCTCTTGGGGGTTATCAACAGTAAATAAAAGCAGCAGTAATAATTGTAGTAGACAGCAGGATTAAAATACTGTAGGCATAGGGATGGATGAACGGGCGTTGCATGGATAAGATAATTCATATAATAGTCAAGCGTAGGGAAATTGCTGGTAGATAATAATAAAGTATCCAGATAATAATCAATCATAGGCATGTGTTCCGTATTTAGTCGTACGTGCTCGCAATGAGAAACTTGCACAACATCTTCTGTCCTACCAGCCCGTTTGCAGCGGGGGCTCAAGGGAAACTACTGGTAATTAAGGTGCTCTTTTTAATAAAGCACCGGAGCAAAGCATTAACATTCCGTGAACACATGTGATCCTCACATTACAGCCATCCCCTCCGGTTATCCCAATTGTTGTCACTTTGGGGCCTCGGGTTCTGGACAATTATATGTGTAAACAACTTGCAGATATGATCTAAAACAATAATTATCCTGATGATTCAATAACATGTTCAGATCTGAAATCATGGCACTCGGGCCCTAAGTGTCAAGCATTAAGCATAACAAGTTGCAACAATGACATAAAGTACTAACAACGGATACTAGGCACCATGCCCTAACAATCTGGTATCTATTACATGAATGATCTCATCCAATCCCTACCAATCCCCTTCAGCCTACAGCGGGGATTACTCACACATGGATGGGGGAATCATGGATGGTTGATGGAGAGGCGTCGGTGATGATGATGGCGATGATCTCCTCCAATTCCACGTCCCGGCAGGATGCCAGAACGGAGTTTCTGATCCCCGAAATAGGGTTTTCGGTGGCGGCGGAGCTCTGGAGTGTTTCTGGAAAAAACGTCGATCCTCCTCGGGTTTTTAGGTCAAGGGGACTAAGTAGTCGAAAGGGGGACGCGAGGTGGTGACCGAGGCGGCCACACCACCCCCCGACGCGGCCCACCTTCTGCCGTGCGGGCCCATGGTGTGGGGCCCCTGTGGCCCGCCTCCGTCTCGTCTTCTGGCTCCGTGTGTCTTCTGGAAAAATAGGAACTCTAGGATATTTTTCGGGAATTTTCCCGAAACTTGACTTTCTTTACAAAAACAAGACAACAGGGAAATTCTACTGAAAACAGCGTTAGTCCGTGTTAGTTGCATTCAAAACACACAAATTAGAGGTAAAACAACAGCAAAAGTGTTCGGGAAAGTAGATACGTTTTAGACGTATCAGGGCGGCGGCCTTGGACCGATGGCAGTGCGACGGGCGGCGCGGCCGGTTTTGTCGGCCTCCGTGGCATGAGGTGCCGCGGGGGTTTCGGCAAGCGATGGAGCTTGATGGATGGCCATGGACGCGTTTTCCATCTCGCAGCTATTGAAGCTTCGTGGGCGGCTCGAACTCCGGGCGAAAGCCTTGCATCGACTCCGGTCAGTGCCGATGATGGCGGCGCCCTTGGGTGTCGTTCTCCTTCTTGTTTGCATCGTCGGGGAGTTTCGACAACCGGCCCGACGGGAGTGGTCCGATGATCTACGGGTGAAAGCCCAAGCCCCATCGGGGGCGGGCGACGGTGACGGACGCGTCACTACCTTGTTGTAGGCGTCGTCTTGGAGTCACCGGCTCTCTCGGTGCGACGGGTTCGCAGCTGATGGGTAGGATTGCTATGTGGTCTTGGGAGGTGGATGCCGGGGTGGCGGCCCCGGACGGTGGTGGACGCCGAGGCGACGGCCTCGGTCTCCCACGCTACGACGGTTCTACGAGGCAGCACCGTTGTTTCGCGTGTGTCTGGGAGGCGACCTGGATGAAGACTGCGCGGGCAGAGGGTTCGTCGACCCGACTGGATCGCCTTCGGGCAATGCGAAGGTCGATCTGGTTGCTACGCCGGGGCGGCGGCCCCGGAACAGGTTGGTTTTGGTGGCGACCTGGATGAAAACTGCGTGGGCAGAGGGTCGTCGACCATGACTGGATCGCTTTCGGGCAATGCGAAGGTCGATCTGGTTGCTACGTCGAGGCGGTGGCCCCGGAAAGGGTGGTGTGTGTTGTGGCGTTTTGTCGACTTGTGTCGTGTGGGCGGCGGGTCGCTTCGTCTGTGCGATTTTTTGGCCATGTTTTCCTCATAAACCGGGCGTTTGTATGGTTTTTGGGCCCGGTTTCCCTTATAAACTGGGCCAATTCTCTTATATCTATTCGAGCGGTGGTACGACCACTTTATCCTCAAAAAAATAAAAAATAAGATGGCATCTTTGATCTCCATTTGCTTTCGGTGGTCATGCATGCGTGCGACCTTGTGTCCTTTGATTGTAAGCCTGAGAAAACCACCTTTGGCAAAAGCTACATTATACTATATATTAAGGCGCGTCACTTTCGCGGCCTCTCAGCCTCGGGGGCACTGCAGCTGCTACAGTGTTAGCTACAGTAAGTACAATATTTTTCCTTTTTTTTTAGCCTCCAAAATCACAGCATCTTTCAAACCTGATCATTCTACAAACATGCAAACAATTCAATTCGTAATAATTTTCTAACTTCAGCAATTTAAATATTTGAACATTTCTAAAAAAAAAAACTACCTTCCAAATTTGAACAGTCCTTCAAATGGACGTTATCAAAATTGAAATACAACCACATTGAAACATTATAATTCAAATTCCAAATTTCATTACTTTAGGCTTTTAAAGGTCTTTCGCACCTAAACATTTTACAAACGTCACAATAATCCAAATCTTAATAACTTTTCAACCTAAACAATTTTCCAAACCTAAACATTTCTATAACATAAAACCAAATATTTACGACGAAACAAAAAAACATGTTTGGAAAAATCGAATTTCCCAACATGTGGCAAAATTTTAGGAACATAAAAAATCAATTTGAAGCATTTTCATTATTACTCAATATATTAAGGGAAGTGACTTTCTCGCGCGGAGAGGCCCTCTGACACTGTAGATCTACAGTGTTAGCTACAGTAGTACTGTTGTACACTGTAGCTATCTACAGTACTCGATCCTGCCGTCAATTGTTGATCCAACGTGCAGCACATCCTCCGTGACAGATTTTCAAAAACGCCCCTCACAAGTCGAGAATTAGCTCCGCTACCCACGTTTTCTCGCAGACAGGGACTAAAACGAAATTTCATACAAGCACAGGGATCCCGTCGTAAAACTTCGCGCACTCCCCCTCTCTCCTCCTCTCTCTCCCGCGAACCCGCCGTCGCCGGCGACGCCGGCGCGCTCCGCCGCCGTTCCGGCCCTCCCCGTCCAGATCGGCGCACACGGAGACGTCCGCCGTCGCGCGCTCCCCCCTCGCCCGCTCTCGCAAGCCGGAACGGCGCGACCTCACCGCAATCGACGCTGCCGTCGTCGCAGGCCTCCGCACCGTCTGCAGGTCGCCGGCGACGCTCCGGCGTCTCAAAATCGGCGGCGCCGCCGCTGGCGGGCACACCAACTTTCCAACCTGAACAATTTTTCCAACCTAAACATTTCCAAAACATAAAACCAATTATTCACGATAAAAAAACAAACATGTTTGGAAGATTCAAAATTGTCAACTTCTGGCAGAATTTTAGGAAAACAAATAAACAAATTGAAGCATTTCAATCCATATTCCAAATTTAAACCCTCCAAACAAAAATTATAACTCCTTGAAGCCCGAATATTTTATGAACGTGACACGTACGTTCCCACTTTCAACAATTTTTAAAATCTAAACGTTCTAAAAACCGTAAATTTTCCCAATTACAACAACTAACTAACATTATTTCTAAATTTCGACATTTTTAGATACAACGGGTGCGGCGTGTCGCCGCACCAAATTCCACTAGTAAAGCTTATATATGATCAATTTCCGCTCTTCATCGAATTTTAGTTTCGTGCAACAGAATTTAGTTTGTTAAACTACTAGAACCGGCAAGCGTACGAACGATACAGTGAATGGTCATAGCTAAGCTACTATACGATCAGGTGTTGTTCCCGTCGACGACGAGCCGCCCGTTGTGACTTCATCAATCTTAAGACCTGATCCATCGGATCAGTCTTTCGTAGGTGCTCGTTGTGTGTGCGTGCGTTCATAGGATTGAGTGTATGCACGTGTATGTGAGTGTTTGTGTCAGTACTGTGTTTCGCAAAACAAAACAAAAAGATCTACTGCAGACAGCGAGCATATGTACTATAATTGTTTGAGGAAAATTTTAAAATGCCATTAACCGGTTGTCGTTTCAGAGTGGTATTCTCGGTCGATGACAAATCTTTTGATGGCATTATCGAAACTACGACTAATTTTATGTCATTCTTGAAAAACGGCAATCGTTTGGCATGACATTTTGAGAATTTCTCTAATTGTTAGAGAGGGCGACAAATGCCGACATGCCGGTTCGTAGCTGGATAGCAACATGGGATACACATACTCTCGCGGATTCTGCACATGGCCACCTCTATCTCTGGGTCGAATTATATCCACGAATGGATGCATGATAAGATGATCGATCTCTGATTGAACATGGATCGGCAAGAACTCATAATCGCACGTACACTGGACGTACGTACGTTCGTACGGCGACCCCATAATGGAACTGAAAAACCCCACCGCAGATATGATTGACTAGCATTTCCCAGAATTCCGGTCTTCTGGATACATATCGTCATGCTTTCTGTTGACTTGTTTCACGATGTCTCGTTCGATTTTTGTCTCAACGTAAGATATATATTACTCCCTCCGATCCTAAAAAAGAGTCGCTGGCAGTGCTACAAAATCGTGCATGGTACGTGTCTTTCTCCCGAAACTTAATTAGGATCGGAGGAAGTAGAAAGATCGCTATCGATCGTCTAATAGTTAGTATTTTTTCTTTGAGGTCAGATAGCTTTGGTAGTTAATATTTAATACTGGTATAGTAGCGCTTCTAAATAACTACTGACGACAGTGGAGTGGATCCATTATATTAATTTGGTTAGGTATGTGTGTATGTTCTTTGTCCTGATTTCTGATGTTTTTGTTGCTTGCACAATACAGTATTTGCGAACTTTTGCTAGCTTGTGAGGGGTCGTCATTGCTAACATAAGCATGATTTCGTATCCCGGGAAAGCATCAAGTCGATCCAAGTACTAGCTACCTCATCGAGATCCTCTAGCTAGTGTAATCCCGGGAAACATTGCTGCTTGTGGGGGAAGTACATGTCCAAACCTGAATATGTAAGACCGATATAGAGAATAGACATATGGCATGGCAACGATTCTAGAATATAAAAACCAGTACAACAGGAAAGGACCCTAAAACAATCAAAGAAAAAAACATCTTTCATCCATACTGAATTTTAGCAAGCAATTCACCAAAATTTGGAAATGTGCGATTTTATTAATCATATTACTAGAAAGTTAGAGAAATGGAAAATTGAAGTACTAAAAATTCACAACATTTTTTGGAATAATATGATGATTCCTCATGTATTTTCATGAATTATTTACCATTTTCTTTGAATATCTGGCTTTTCCATAATAATGCACATTTTTTAATTTCAATATTACAAAAAATTGTAACTTTTCTGAAATATTTTGTTTTGGTTTCCATGGACCTATCTATTAATTGTTCAATTTTATTAAAATTGCACAAAAATCATTATTTTTTAACGTTTATATATTTTTTCACGTGGTTACTTCTAATTTTTATCTTTTTTATTTGGTATCCTTCCTAGTCTATTTATCTCATGCGTAAAATCACCGCCATGTCGATTTTTATAGAGCTGCACATAATTAATCGTGCCGAGAGTCCAAATTATCTAGTTTCAAAAGTTTATTATGGCCCATCCTACGTGTTTGGTATAAGTTCATATATAAACCGTATCTCAAATCAACAAATAGTCAAGAACAAAACTATTTAGTTGTTTCCTTCCTAAACGGTGACCTCTTGTTTTTGTTGAAACCATGAAGTTGCCAGCATAATAAGCACCCTAGGTCCCTAGCTAATAGTAGTAGAGTACATAAGTGCGGACAGGAAGGCGTGGTTAGCAATTTTCAAACTCAAAAAGGTCTACAGTATAGTACAATTACGGTCTGGCCTCATAGACCCTAGACAGTATAAGATCACAGCAAGTACAGGAGATGATCAAAAGTTGGGCGCCCTGTTCACGTCATTGCGTAGGCACTGTACCACCATGGATCCTCTACTCGACCACGTGCACAGTGTCATGATGCATGGCTATCTAATAGGTTTGGTACTGCTACTACAGTAGTAGCTACTGTAGCTAGTAGTATGGGCGTGTACATGTACCGTATCGAGACGTCGCTACCTATCTTAGCTAGCTAGAGCGATGCTATATACGCGTACAAGAAAAAAAAATTCATTGGTTCTTGTACATGATTGCACCGCATTGATCATGATCGATGCTCCATACGGATCGAGCTACCACTATGTCGATCGAGGACGACCGATCATATCGAAAATTGGATAAGGCCCTCTTTGATTCAAAGGAATGGAAAATCAAAGGAATAGGAAGAGGATAGGAATAACAAAGGGTGGCAAGTGTATTCCTTTCTTGTTCCCTGTGCACAGGATTGCAAAAATGAGCTGTGACTGAATTTTTTATTTCCTGTACGTTCTGCCTTGAAACTGACCTACAAAGGAAATTTTCCTCTACTTTTCCTATGCACCGTTCCTACAAATCAAATGGATGAATAGTAGCAAGTATGGAAATTTTCCTAACCCTATGTGTTTCCTCCATTTTTCCTTCAAATCAAAGGAGCCCTAAACCTATGCGGAGGTATATACATACTCCCTCCATTCAAAAATAAGTGTTTCAAGTTTGACAAAAGTGGATCTATCTATACATGAAACATGTCTAGATACCTCAACTTTTGATCAAACTTGAGACACTTATTTTGGATGGAGGGAGTATTACAGGCATGCATGGGCAGGACGGATAACGAAGATTTGGTGAACTCGACCAATTAGAAGAGATAAACAAAGCTAATTCGAGTTTAGAGAGAGAGAGAGAGAGTGATGTGGTTCCACAACCAGAGTTCCCCGCCGGCGATCCGCCGCTCCCCTTCCTCTCCGCTTGCAGTCTGCTTGGTGGCACGAGAGGTAGGGGAGCTCCAGCTCCCCTACGAGGGGTAGGGGCAGTCGAACCGCGGGAACTGCGATGACGACGGCGCCGACGCCGCAACTTGTAAAGCCGCGTCAGCCATCTCCGCTAATGCCCTCTTGTTTTCGAGGTCGTTTATGATCTCCCGTTACTAGAAGATCTAGAAACCTGGCTCTGATACCAACAGTCGGATCTCGCACGAACTCGACCAACTCGAAGAGATAAACAAACCCTAATTCGAGTTTATAGAGAGAGAGAGAGAGAGAGAGAGAGAGAGAGGGGGATTTACCGCAGCAATATTAGCTTCTTTTTAGAGTCCTTTTCATTGCATTATATAGTACTCCCTCCGTATCAAAATATAATCAAAATATAACTCTCTAACTAGATTGTACACACATGTATCAGAGAGTTATATTTTGATACGGAGGGAGTAGGATACAATCACGTGCAACTCGACTTCACAGGCCCAACACGACGCAACCCAGTACAACTCTGGTTTACAAAAATTGCCTAATACGCAATAAGGAAATGAAACAAACTAGTACTTTCCTAAGCAGCAAACTCCAAACCGACCTAAGATTAATATTCCTAACATCTTTTATCCTAAATGGCCCTTTGCCAAACTATCAGCCACCAATGTCCTCTCGAAAAACTTTCACCAAATTTGATTCCTCCTGAAACCATCATACTAAAATGCGTTATGACAACCTCGGAGACTCTGAAAATCTCAGAATACGCCATTCACTTTGGGTTATCCGAGACTACGAAATGCAAAAAGGGTTAAGTCATTTGAAATAAGCCATTTGTTATGCCGTTTTTGCAATCTCAGATCCTATGAGATTTCTCAGAGTCTGTGATATTGTCAGAACGCCAACGCGGATTGCGTTTGGGGAGGGGTAAGATCTGGCTGAAAGTTTTTGAGGGGGCATTAGTGGCTTATATTTTAGTAAGGGTCATTTCAAGCAAAATATACGAAGATTTGCGTGTTACCCGTGCTAGCTTCTCGTGAGAAATAAACGGTTGCGCTATTCACATGTGCAGTTTTCTTAGATCAGTCATTTGCAAACCAGTGGAAAGTTTTTCACTAAAGCTGTATGACCGTTTGAGAGAGGGGATGAGGTAATCAAAATTGCATCCCTGAGAACCTGCAACGGGTGAGGGGTGATAGTGTTATTGAGAATCATTCCAGCGCGATTGCTCGCATGTCTTGGACAACATCCATGATGACTTGTGTGTAGGCTTACTCATCTTCATCACAATGGGCGACAATGACAATGTAGTCGACAATGCTACTTTTTTTTCCGATAAAGGGCGCGTTTTATCAAACTCTTCAGTTTACATCAAGATGATACAAACATAGAACCCCACAAAACATGATTGTGGCCTTTCAGGCAATGCTACTGTACGTTGTGGCCTTTCAGGCAAACATGTATTCGAACTTGCATTTGATACATATGTCTATCTATTATACTATAATCGAGATGTTTACTTCCACATCGAAGGTAGGTCCAAGCAATAATGAGCTTTGCACGGTGGCGCCACGACCGAGAGTGCTCCCCTGGTCAGCTGGTCCGACGTCTCAGGGGCTGTTTGGAACGTAGGATTTTCAAAGGAATAGTGTACGAATTGGCAATCCTATGGAATGGCTACTGTAGAGCCGTTTGGAACGCAGGATTCACTCATAGGAATTTTGCAGGAAAGTTTCCTTTGCCTCTGATTTCATAGGAAAAGTACAGGAAAGAAAACATTGGCTCCGACCTCTTTTTAATTTTCCTGTACAGAGCTAGCGAAGCAACGTCTTCATGCGAAGGTCTTGCTCGGCCACCTAGCCATTGTTGCATGTCCAGTGCAAGCCATTTCCTCCTTTTTTAAACGCAAAAAGGGGATGCTCCAAGGCTTGGTACACGTGATGGATAGCTCTTTGTAGCCTGCGACATTGTAGAAAAATCTTGAGACCATGATTTCACGTGTCAGTTTGTGCAAATTGTGTTTTCGGTAATTAAGTAGATGCAATGTAGTTTTTTTTTCACATTTCAAGCCTACATATTCCTGTGTTTGTCCTAAGCTCATCCAAACGCTCATATAGGAAATTTTCCTGTGGTTTTTAATCCATAGGTTTCCACCTGCATTCCTACCATATTCCTGTGATTTTCCTATTCCTGCGTTTTTCCTATCCTGCGTTTCAAACATGCCCTCAATGGCTTGGAACTTGGAAGCCTTATATATTTGTGGGCAGGTTTACGATTTCACAGCGAGTATTTCCGGGCAGGTGGGGGAGCCGCGAGAGAGACGTACGGTACGGGCTTTGGTTTCGGTCAAGGCGGTGGAGCTGGACGCACGCATGGCCATGGCCATGGGGGTAGTGCTTCGATGGCGCCGAACCTCGAAATGAGTATCGGAGCTCGGAGGGATCGATGGTGGTGACACTGACATGAATGCGGCCCTCGTGCGGGTGCGGCGAGCCACGCCATGATGATCGCCGTTGCCAGTCAAACAAAGGCCCCCGTGCGGCATGGGGAATCGTACGCTAGCTAGCTGCAGGCGAGGTGCGAATCCCAACCAATCAGCTAGGCTCCACAGTCACACACGCACACGAGCGGCGACACAGGTGAGGTGAAAGCTGGTCAGAGGACACGTCCGTCCGTCCCCGTGCGTGCAGTCTCGTGCGCCAGCATGCAGAAAACTAGGCACAGCGATGAGCAGAGCAGAAGCCTGGGGCCGAGCTGCTTGCCCACCCTGCCCTCTCGTGAGCCGATTGAGGATTGGGACGGCGTCTACTCGGCTCTGCACCCCGGCATGGCCTGCTAGCTGATTGGATTTGCCCCCGCCCGCCATTGTCGAGCACCAAGCTAGCCGGATGTACAGAAACCGCTTTTCCTGTTTTTCGGAAAGAGAAGAACAAGTGCTTCTGGATAGTACTGTCCTGGCTTGTTTGCGTGCACCGATCGTGCGCGGTGACCGACTCTCTGTCCGCCGCGAGGCAGGCAACCATACGGATTGGGCTTCCCATCGATCATCGATCGCCACTGGTTTTGCGAGAGAAACTCACTGATTGTACCACTAATGTTTCATACGTGTACGTACTGGTGTAGAGGAGGACAAGGAGCAAAGGAAACATCGACGCCAGACGGCCGGTTGATTAGCGCTAAGAGCATCTCCACTCGGAGCGTCCAAATGGCCGTCCAAATCCCTTCTGGACGAGCCGTTTAGGCGTCCTCCGGACATAATTTTTCTATAGGCTGTGCATGTTCCCACTCGGGGCCCCAAATTGTGTCCGGATACTTTGTTTTTAGCAAAACACCATTCCACAAACACCTTGTAGGCGGGGCGGTGGAGCTAGAGCACAGAGTTGACCACCGCGGTACCGGCGTCGAGGTGCCGGCCTCGCCTCCTCCGGTCTACCGCAAAGCTTGGAGCTCGCGCCCCGCATGGTACGGTGCACGACAGGCCATGGTACAGAGCTTGGAGCTCGCACCTCGCTCGTCGGGCGTCACGGCACGGTGCACGGCAGGCCAGCCACAACCAGCGCAAGACATCACAAGGTCGACGCGAGCTTGGCCTGGCTTGGGCGTGCACCCGGCGAGGTGGGCGAGCTCATGGACGTCGAACGGGGCGAGCTCCTGTCCAGCGAGCTAGTCGTGCACCCGACGAGCTGGGTGAGCTCAAGGCCGCCGAACGGGGCGAGCTCATGGACGTCGAACGGGGCGAGCTGGGCGTGCACCCGACGAGCTGGGCGAGCTCAAGGCCGGCGAACGGGGCGAAATCCTGGCCTGCGAGCTGGTCGTGCACCCGGCGAGCTCATGGACGCCGCGTGCGTGCGGGTTTGCTAGCCGGCCGTGCGTGCGTGCGTGCGCGCTCCCCGGCCGTGTTAGCTAGCCAAGCGTCGTGTGCGTGTGCTCGTCGGCCGTGCTGTGGCTAGCCGAGCGCGTCCCTCGCCGTGTTCTCACCGAGGCCGCCCTCGCGGGCCGTCCGTCCTCGTGGTGCGCGGCCCTTGTTGTGTCCTCGCCGCCGCGGCCGTCCTTGCCGTGCGTGGCCTCAACTCGGACGAGGCCTGCGAGCGCTAGCTCGGCGACCTCCGTCCGGCGCGAGCTCACCGAAACGACTAGGCTCGGCGCGAGCTCACCGGAGAAGAGGAGCATGAGGCAAGAGAAACCGACAAGTACGGCAAGGATTTGGAAAGCATGGGGAGAGAAGCATGTGTGGGCAGCCGCATGCAGATGGAGACAAAGAGGAGAGAGGTGAGAGAAGAAAGAGGAGGCACATGGAGACGCGTGAGTGGACTACGCGGCCACAATTTTGTGTCCGGGGCCGCCCAAACCCTCCCCATTCCAAGGGCTTCATGTGGCGCTGCCGGACAGAAAAGTGGGCGCTTCCGGACGAAATTTGCATTTGGGCGCCGCGAGTGGAAGCTGTTTTCGCCCAAAAGGCTCAAAAAGTGTTTTGGGCGGCCGTTTGGGCGCTCCGAGTGGAGATGCTCTAAGGATGACTCCAATGGGTCGACGCAAACGGACGCGCGTTTTGTCCGTTTGAGTCGGCAAACGGATGCGCGTCCGGCCCATGTCTGCCTCTTTCTGACCATTGCACCCAACGGGTCGACGCATTGTGTCCGTCCGGCCAGGATTTTTGATCATTTTCGGGCATTGCGATCACATTGCAATAAAATAAATATATAGCAACCAAATGAACCCTAAATAAAACATTAATCCCGGCCTCATCGGCCATGTCTGCATACATACCCAAAATCACACATAATTCCAGCCTCATCGGCCATGTTTTTCCGGCCATCTCGGCCATAGTTCAACGCCGGCATGCAACATTACTAAAACGACCGAGATGTGATCAATCTCGGTCCATGTAGTACCTTTGCTTCTTGAGGTAGTAGACCTTCTTCGTAGGGGTGAACGCCGAGAGATCCATGTCCATGATCCTGGCCTCCTCTTGGCGTAGGGCGAGCTCAAGGTTCTTACCCTTCACATCGACCTCCTTTGCTCTTGCCTCGACCTCCTTGTCTCTAGCCTCGGCCTCCTTGACTCTTGCTTCAGCTTCCCTTACTCTTGTCCGGGCATTTTCCTTCTCGATATCGACATTCTTCTTCTGCAATTCAAACTATAGCTTGCAATATATCACATGACTTGTCCTTTTGGGATAGGAACCGTTCTCTGCAATTCTGACCTCCTTGTCTCTTTCCTCTCCTCCTTATCACATGACTTGTCCTTTTGGGATAGGAACCCGTTCAATATATCTTGCAACACAAGGGTTGTTGCATCACGTTTCAACTTGGCTTTCGAGTTGTTCTTCCCCCTTGGCCTCCCTCCCTTATCCGATGGGTCATCTCTCTTGCAACTGGCTCCCCACCATTTTTGAGGGAGGCGCAGAGATCCTTCCATTTCTGCTGGTCCTTGAGTACCTTGTAGCAATGGGTCAAGTTGAAGGCCTTCCTATGTTGAGGCTTAAAGGTTTCCAAATCTTGCAAGACCTATGCATACAAGGGTATGGCAATCAAAATCATAGGAGGACAATACATAGGAGGACAATGCATAAGAGGGGAAGAGGAATTACCAATTCCTTCATTCCACAGCCACTTTTTGTCTGGGCTTCAACGTTTTCAACGGATCCGCAAAACTTGCTCATCTCCCCATGTATGTGGAGCCATCTCTTTGAGATAGATGTCTCTGTTCGCTCCGTGGCTATGTTAGAGGGCAGAAGGATTCTACTTTCATTGTAGCGTTTGCTGAACCGGCTCCAATAAGCAGTCCCTTTTTGCTCCGCCCCGATAATTTCGTTGGTTCCAACCTCGATCCAGGACTCACAAATGAGCACGTCCTCCTCCGACGTGAATGAGGCGCCCCTTTGGCTAATCTTTCTCTTCATGGCCCGGACTTGGGTCTCGAGCTCGTCTTGGAAAACCGGCTTGGCCTCGATGTTGATCACATCGGGGCCGGTCGGCGGAAATTCAACTTCTCTGGCGGTATAATCGTCATTTACATACACATTGTTGTCCCTGATCATGTCCTGAAGGAGGTCCTCTCCTTCCGCCTCCTCGTAGTACATAGCATCCCCCGGCGACGGCCTGGTCAATTCACCGAACAGGTTACCGCTGTGGGCGACAACTGCCAGGGCAGCTGCACGCGCGGCCGCAGTCTGCGGCGCCGGCGAGTTGAGATCAAGGGTACGTACCTCGAGGGTGCCGAGTGCGGATTCTCCTACCTCGGGTGAAACCCGCGGCGGCATGGTTCCCGGGAGTTACCCGTACGTAGGCGAGGGTGTCGTCGTGGAAGTTCTCGACCTTGGCGGTCGGGGCGCCGAGCTATTGGAGCTGGCCACCGCAGTCGCGGCCGCTCCCGCGGGCGGGACAATTCCAATCAGAGGAGGGCAGCGGTCGCGGCCCTGGACACGAGGTCAGATTCCACGTCCTGGCCCTGCTGCTCGGCGACGGCGACCCTGTCCTCCTTTAACCTCCTCCTCCGGGCGCCCCGCTTCTGGGTCTCTATGGCCCTCTGCTCTGACGTGAGCTCCTTCTTTGACTTCTTTGCAGTTTCGGGCGGAAAATTGAGGTCGCAGGTCCAACGGTAGAGCCGGCGGCTGCGGCTGCGTCAGCCATGACTAGGGCTGGAACTCGAGTGGGGTTTTGGGAGAGCATAGGTGATGGGCGGCCCAGGGACGGATTAGGGGAGGACACAATAGCGGTCCGCGCGCGTCCGCGACCGACGCAAATGGACGCGCGGTCCGTTTACATCGTCGCGTTGGACCGTGTTTTTGCCTCGCGCGGACAGGAACGGACGCGGACGGACTAAATGCGTCGACCCGTTGGAGTCATCCTAACCCGTACTGCATGCTGACTATGACCAAGGCAAGGAAACAGGACAAGAAAAACGCGATCCAAATCTGGTCCAGTGGACCTGCACCACCGCTACAAATCCATACGAAGATACGGGCGGGGCAAAGGGACAAGCCAAATGCACGGGCATCTCGATCGATCCACCCGGAGAATAAACCACACGCTGCTCATCAGGGCTCACCGTACGCCCGCCCCCTGCCTCAGTTTTGGTCAAAGCCTCCCTAGCTCCCACATGCAGCCGGCCGCTTCACCGATCGAGCAAGAAATAATATCCTCGATCTCTGTCTACTCTAGCGAGATCGGCAACAGAGGAGATATATACGGTTCTATCTAGTGTATATGAATTGGCAAAATGGGCGAGGACCAGGATCAGGACCGCCAGAACAGCTTGTCCTGGTAATTTCAACAGCATCTAGCCTAAACATTCCTACCACTCCATATAGCTTTGCTTGCATATGTCAACAGATTAACTAATGGTTTCCTGTGACCTACAAAATGTTGGAGGAATATGGAACAGAGCACACATTATGCGTGCGATCGTGAAGGATATCTCATCATGTTTAATTACTTGGGAATTAGGCCAGCCGCCAGAGAAGTGGGGAATAACAGCGTATACTTTCGTGAACGTATCTTGGAGATAAAACCAGAAAAACGCATCCGATCAGGCTACTTAAACGCTAAAGCATCAAGAGGTCCTATGTCTACTGATCTAATTTAGTCTTTATTCACCGCTCCCTCGTAATTCTGAAGCAATTAGAGGAGGTGTTAAATCAAGCTGCCACTCACTTGTAATAGGTCATTTTCTCATCTTTTATCAGTTTTTTCGCTGCTGTTGTTGGTACTGTTGAGAAAACCAATTTAAGGACAACCACCTAATAAAGATGATTAGAGCTCATTTCCAGACGCGGGTTCGGAATCCCAGCTTCTAGATCGATCACTTCGTGATTCGTTGTTTGCAAAATTTAAACTTAAACTGGGAGTGCTAGTACAACGTAATTTCCGAAGCATACGGGCATTGCCATTTTCATGAACTTTGCAAATGGTCATATTATTTTACGAAAATATGCATGGATAAGTTTCAACTCAAAATAAATGTGGGTGATTGAATTTTACAAACCTTAAAGCATGTTTTCATGTAAGGCCGGCAGGAATGGTTGTTGTTCGGAAAGTGGACGTGGCAACACAAGTTGACTTCATTTTTGTGGTGCTCTTCGAGTACCGAGTTTGGAGATATGGAATCATACCTCGAGGCTTGACCTTTGTTGGTTATATCTGGCAATAACATTCTCTAAACATCATCCTTGTGTTGAAGGCATTCTATAAGATTGCTCGCACATTCTCTAGAGTGTGAAAACCCATGATCTACCATTTAATAGTGGATCACACGATGATGGTGGTGTTCACGTGCCGTTCCTTCTAGGAGGCATTTTTCGGAGAACATTTCTCGTAGTCCATGTTTTGTACGAGCCGTGTTTGATGTTGAGACTCACTTGTAGTTGACCGTAGTTGGCCGTTATGTCTCTACTTTATTTATTTTTATTTAAAAAATACACGTGTTCATCTTTGATGTTAAAGGTGTCTCGATGAGTTATTGATGTATTGTAGTTGAAGAGGCTGGATGTACTTAATATTTTCTTGGTACGATTGTAAGGCCCTTTCTCAAAAGACTTTATTTTGAGAGAAAATACAGGTTTATTACATGAACTGTCGAGAATGTGTTGTTTGGTCACAAAGTTGCAAACTGTGAAAAGCGGGTCAACAAGTTGCCACATGCGAGCATTTTGGTCACTCTGTGACGGCGGCCATTAGTTTGCTTACACGACGAACATAAACTTAAGGGGGTGATTTGTAAAAAAAACACGTCATCAAACTAACGTCCACCGTCAGGAGTGACTAAGACGCTCGCTCGTGGCAACTTTTTGACCCACTTTTCACATTCTGCAACTTCGTGACCAAACCGCACATTCTAGGCAAGTACACATATTAAATCCGCGTTTTTTTTCTTCTTTTCACTATAAAATAATTTGAATTAAAGCTGCTTTGCCTTATGGCCTTTTTATGATAAAGCCCTATCTGCCTATTAAAAGCACAAGATCATGATCGAGCCAAAGCAAACAAAAGAAAGGTTAGTACAAGAAAAAAAATACACTAGCTACTCTAATTTGCGGTTGTTTTGTGTACATACCATCGACGATGCTAAGGTGGACCTATCTGTACTGCAACCGATGCCACTCGTGCGGCTCCTTAAATATGTTAGCCGCCACCACCTCCTCCCTCCTCCCCGAGGAATATTTTTTCCCCAACAGTTCCTCATGTCTTCGTGTCCTTTCGTCAACCAAGCTAATACCAATGCTACTACAAGTTTTTTTTTTTTTGCAAAAAACAACTGCTACAAGTGCTATCTAGATGTGATCATAGTCCCAGTAAAAATCTCAGACTCGGTGCCTCCTTTATTTCTCTTGAAACTCAGACCCTCTCTTTTGACTTTGCTTATTTGTTGGTAAAGTAGAGTAGTCGTTTAGACATTTACCTAGGTGCTTTGGCAGAGTAAAACAAGATTTGACCGTGTGGCACTCCATGCTATACTATTATTAATACACTCGGTGTTGTACTCCTTGAAATTTGATATATGCATATCACCGGATCTCACTAACTGGGTTAGGCAATAGTGATACAGTTGAAAGAAGATGAGTGAAAGCATTTAAGCTGGAAGTGTCTATGGCTCCTGAGCACCTGTGATCATGATGTTTTAAAAAATTCGAAAAAGAATTTACGAGTTTTAAACAAATCTGAAGAAAATCATGGATGTAACCAATAATATATCCCACAAATGTGCAAAATATCATTTTTAAATATTTTGTATTTTGGGGTACACAAAAAATGGCATCACAAAAAATAGCTACTTACAAAAGCGGATCCACAAAGGTGGGGACTATTATCATTAGTCGACACGAAGGAGCCGGTAAAGCCATCCGTAGTGCCCTGCCTTCTGTACATCGGGATGCAGCCGCCACCATGGCTGGTATATCTATCGTTGATTCTCTTGCTCTCGCTACACCTGTGCCGTAGCTGTTGCTGCATAGATCTACCTCCGACAGTCGCTACCCTCACATTTGTCGCAGCTATGTCATCACCAAAAAAGTTTTAGGGCCGCATGCGGCCCGGGTTACAGGGGCTGCCGAGCACCACGGCGCGTCAAGGGCTGCACGCCAGGCTCCGCTAGAGGTCCCTGCAATAGAACGGGAAGATAATGTTGAGAATTTATACGTCTGTGGATGGGTATATTAAAAATACACAGTACCCATATAGGAGTATCTTGAGATGACCAGTGCTAAGTCAAGTTTGGCTCATCGCAAAAAAAAAGGGTCAAATTAGGGTCTGCCCAGGAACGTCCACACACAAAAAATGGTCTTGGTAGTACTCCGGAGGAGTAGTAGATATGCAAAGTCAGCAATAGTCAATCGGAAAACGGAGTGTCAAATTACTCTGCTTCCTACTACTAGTTGATTGAGTGTGACCAAGAAAGCATAGGTACAAGTTGACCTAGGACAATGAGATTGTGCATGCGTTCCGAGTATATTTGACTTTAGAGACGGTTTCAGTGAGGTTGCTCTGCATGGGAGTAAGGACAGAGAGCATTAATTTGTCTCATAGGCTTACGTATTTAAATATATTAATTGTTTTTAACATTTCTACGGTTGCCCTACATATTTTGTAATTTCATTACAGAATACATTAATTTGTAAGCTACACAAAGGATACAAATTTGTGTCTGTAAAATGTAACGGTAACTCTATTTTAAATTTTTAATCCACACATTTCTATTTTTTATGTACATCATGGTTAAAATGATATATTGATAAAAAAATGTACCTACATGCTGTGCATATCCACATGTATTATTATTTTTTCTGAATATTTTAGGCATCAAACATTAGTCTCTGCCTTTTCTTACTGCTCATCTGGCGTAAGCTCGGTTTCCATTTTCCAGTGACATGTCAAAACTAAGATTAGAAACGATACCTACCACCGACCGTTCCAGTGACGTGTGCTCTTACCCGCAACACCAACAATCTGTGTTCTGCTGGTTTTGCCTTGTAACCGCCCGGTACCGCTCTGCTTTTTCTTCTTGCCTTGTGCACGCCATGTATAGAACAGCTCCTCCTCAGCTCCTTCATGGAAGCTTATACTACTATGTCGTCTCTCCTCTTCCTCTAGTTCCAATTAATGTAAGTGGCATATTTACTGCCATGGCGGAACTTGAGGTAGAACTCGTGTTTGAGCCTCAAATTGAAGTTATGTGTCTCGCCTGAGAACATGCATGATGCCTAGGGGTGGATGATTCCAAACTCATAGATCCTGCGACATGGGATCGGACGAGTCGGTTCGTCACAGACGACCGTGAGGGGGCAAGGGGACGTGGGTGCTCCAAAGTTAAGACTAGTATCTCCGCTTTTTGATATTGCATATATTCATTCGACATGTCACAATCTCGCATTTGGGTTGCTTCAAATAAACTTGCAACATGCTTGGATAAATCTGAGTGCCTACAACAAAAGTTCCGGTAATGCTGGAAGCAATGGTTTGTTCACGCGATTTTGTGTGACCGAATTTGTTGCATACACATATTTTTTGCTACATTGGTGTTTTTAAAATGTTGCAACTTATTTGCATGCTTATGACATACCGAAGAAGAAATGCTACAAAAGATATTGGAAATGTATAAAATGTTGCACGTGAGAGTTTAATGCTGTACTGATATGATGGTCCATATCTGACATTCTAAGAGCAAGAACAATAATGTAGCCGGCTGCTGGCTACAAGCTCATGCCATGTCATCTAGAGTCGTCAAAAACAAACAGTAGTACAATAGCTGGGCTATTAGATGGCTAATAGATGGCTTTATTAAATATTTAATTATCTAACACAAGCAAAGCAAATCGTTGCATGCAAGACTCAAGGGGACATGCACTTAATGCGTACAGCCCACTCAAGCGCTAGCGGAAGGCTGCATGCCGGCGACAGCGTCTTGTTTCCAGCGCTAGAGCCGGCGATAGCTGAAGCGCCCGCTGCGTTCTCTCTCTTTCCTTCTCTCCCTTCCAGCTAATATTTTTGCTGACGTGGACCGACTTATAGCCTGCTGACTAGGCTTATTGTACTTGCTCTAAGTGAGATCGTACGGCGGGAAAGCAAGCTATCACGTCTGACTTCAATGTCCATCGTCCTAGTAAAAAGAATTCCAAGACGAGTTACTCCAGATGATGAAGATACATTTGACATGCTCTCGCCCACAACTGACACTCCATTAAGTTTCCGTATGCACAACAAGTTTTCAGAACATTTCGAAAATAAATAAATTCAGAAGCATGGTGCAAATCTGCCTAGCACCAAAGTTCTATGCATGCATGTAACCCGATACATATCTCTCTCTACCTGTGTGTTTGACTGCACCTTGATCACCAGCAGCCTAGATGCTAGCGTTATAAAGGGACCATACTCCTAGCTAGTCCTAGCCCCTTCTTGATAAAAGTATCTCTTAGAGTGTTTTCATAGTAGGAGAGAAGTACATACACATAAACACGCAGCCTGTTGGCGTCCTTTGGTCTAACACAGCCAACTCTGCAGTAAAAACAGAGATCAAGCAAGCAAGTACTGCTAGTACTACTACTACTTGGAAGATAAATAAAACAAGGGCAAAGCAAAAGAAACAGAAGGCAACCCTATCTTTACTTCCCCCCGCTCTTCGCCAAGATCCTTCCTGCCCGTGCTCCTACTACTATATATAGCCTCCCCCCTCACGTTCCATTCTAGAGAGAGAGAGATAGAGGAAGAAACATAGGGCGAGCAAGTGAATGATAGCTTAGACAGAGAGGCAAGCAAGGCAGGCTCCAGCAACTTGTGAGATGAGACTGTAGGAGGGGCTGCGCGTGGTGTGAGTATGATGTTGGGAGAGCTTGTGCTGGCTGCTCCGGCGATCCTGCTCTCCTTGCTTCTGACTTTGGTGCTGAGCCACTTCCTGCCTTTGCTCCTGAATCCCAAGGCTCCCAGGGGCAGCTTCGGATGGCCCCTTGTTGGTGAGACCCTGAGGTTCCTCACCCCTCATGCTTCCAACACACTGGGCAGCTTTCTTGAGGATCACTGCTCCAGGTAATCGCTGACCAGCAGTAACGTTTTTAATCGTGTTATCATTCAGTACCGCCACAGCTAGCTCTACAAAACTTCTCATCTAAGCAGTGAAGCACGTAGTAGTGTTGTTTATCATTACTTCATGTGGCAGCAAAAAGTGATGCATGCTGTGCATGTGTCCTGTCTCAGCAGCTTTATGTTTGTTTTTCTTTTATTCTTAGTAACTCATAAGGCTGTGGTACATATGAACTTGACAGTGCAGTAGTGTATAAGATTTTTGTAAAAGTCAGTAAACGCTTGTTTCTGAACAAGTGGTTCTTTTATTGTTGGGAAATTGCGAAGGTAGCAGAAGACTAGCTAACATTGTTGTGATGATGATGCAGGTATGGGAGCGTGTTCAAGTCCCATCTGTTCTGCACCCCCACCATAGTGTCCTGTGACCAGGAGCTGAACCACTTCATCCTGCAGAATGAGGAGAGGCTGTTCCAGTGTAGCTACCCCAGGCCAATTCATGGCATACTGGGCAAGTCCTCCATGCTGGTGGTCCTGGGGGAGGACCACAAGAGGCTCAGGAACCTTGCTCTAGCGCTGGTTACCTCCACAAAGCTCAAGCCAAGCTACCTTGGCGACATTGAAAAGATTGCACTGCACATAGTTGGGTCATGGCATCATGGCAAGGCCAGCAACATCTCCTTCTGTGAGGAGGCAAGAAAGGTTGGTTACCATACCAAGTGCATGTACTAAGTAAAAAACAATACCTAGACCAGAGAGAGGGACATGATCCCATGAAACATGGAGGAAAATCTCTGCACATGTGGCCTATATCTACATCATCATGCTGTTACTTGTTGAATGAATGTTTTCCAAAGGTGCTTTGACTCACCATGCTCTCTTATTATTTTTTTATTTTTTTTGGGTGAGCACAGTTTGCATTCAGTGTGATAGTGAAGCAGGTGCTGGGGCTGTCAACAGATGAGCCAGTCACTGCCATGATACTGGAGGACTTCCTCACCTTCATGAAGGGCCTCATCTCTTTCCCTCTTCGCATCCCAGGGACCCCCTATGCCAAAGCTGTTCAGGTAATCAACTTAACTTTTTACACCTTTTTACATTAAAGTTTCAAGCCGTTTTGTGTATACTTACCATGCATGAAATTACTTAGCAACATGTATACTACATCAAGGATGTATATATGCATATATTGTTCCAACACTTGTCTCTTCTTGTATGGTGATCACAGGCCAGAGAGAGGATATCAAGCACTGTGAAGGGCATTATTGAGGAGAGGAGAAAATCTGGCTCCTGCAAGAAGGATGATTTCCTCAACGTGCTCCTCTCGACCAATGAGCTCTCTGACGAGGAGAAAGTGAGCTTTGTGCTGGACTCCCTACTAGGAGGATATGAGACCACCTCACTCTTGATCTCCATGGTTGTGTACTTCCTTGGGCAATCAGCTGCAGATCTGGACCTAGTGAAGGTACATCTTCATGCTTCTCATTGTGAAGCCAAAGATGATTGGTAGTTGTTCACCTGTCACTAACTATATATGAACATGACATGCATGCAGAGGGAGCATCAAGGCATAAGATCTATCAAAGGCAAGGAGGAGTGCCTGACCTCTGAGGACTACAAGAAGATGGAATATACCCAACATGTAATATGATCATTCTTCAGTACATGCTTTAGGATACAGATGTTTTTTCTCCTTACTCGGCCAATTTGTCCATATGCCTGCTATATCTGGAATTTAGACTAGAGCAAAGAACAGTTTGCACCTTGAATTGTTCTATAATGATGGGAATGGTGCAATGATACATATGTGGATGTCCTTTCAGGTTATCAATGAGGCGCTGAGGTGTGGAAACATTGTCAAGTTTGTCCACAGGAAGGCTCTCAAAGATGTCAGATACAAAGGTAGTTAACCCAACTTGAGGCTTTCCTTGCAGATTCCATTTTGCTCATCACATGATAATGGATCGGGCAAAGGGGACGGTTGCACCTTTCTTGCTGATTTGTGAGCATTGTTATTCCTAAAACACCCAGATTTTAATAGAAGATGCTTAAAAGCTAGTGGCCCTGTTTTTGCTCTGTTGCAGAGTATCTGATTCCATCTGGCTGGAAGGTCCTACCTGTTTTCAGCGCTGTTCATTTGAACCCCTCACTTCATGGAAATGCCCAACAGTTTCAGCCTTGCAGATGGGAGGTATGTCTTATTGTAATAGAGACCCCTCCCTACTTACAATCTATGCTGCTATTGAATAATGATTAAGAGCAGTTAGGTCATGCAGCTTATATTATTATTGGGAAGCTTAGCTTTGACATATCATGCTTTTTTAGAATATAATCATATACAATGAAAAGGTTAGAGCAACAATCAGAAGAGCTTATCTGGAGCTTTCAGAGAATCTTCTTTAAAGGGTGTACTCTAACTAATCGCTACCTTTAATTAGTGAGTGTCCAACTAACCCCATGTCATAATTACTCGCAACTATACTGGTATCTTCAGATGCCAAGCAGGCTTTAGGCTGAGACTGTAGTGCCTTTGTACATGGTCCTAACCACGATTCCTCACGCAAAGCCAGCACCCTTGGCTTTGCTGCTTCATTTCCTTAGCTTCCTTTCAAGAATCGAAGCTAATGATCTAATTCATGTGTATGACTGATCAAATTGATTGATGCAACAGGGAGCAAGCCAAGGGACAAGCAAGAAATTTACGCCGTTCGGCGGTGGACCCCGGCTCTGCCCTGGATCAGAGCTTGCCAAAGTAGAGGCTGCTTTCTTCCTTCACCACCTTGTGCTCAATTTCAGGTAAAACAAGATGGCATGTTTATCCTACATGATTAGGCGATGTGTAGGTAACCAAGGATGCAGTGAGAGCTACAAATCAAACAAATACCAAACATGCAAAACATTTTCAAAGGAAAAATAGCATTGGATTGCAGCAATGAACACTATGAACACAGATTGATGCCCCTCCTATACTAATAGAGTAATATTTACACGGCAACAAGGCTACGTGGCATCAAATGACCACACACTGTGCAACATGGCAGCATGGGGTTTCCATTTAGTAGGCTAGGCAAGTTGAGTGGTACCAAATCAGGTCCATTAATATCTGCATCTATCTGATTGAGACAGTAGACAGTGCATTTTTTTTCAGAGTAGAGAGATGACTGCTTACTAGATCTCAATATTTACAGTGCTGACTGGTCTTTGTATTCTTTTTCCTGAAAATTTTGGTACATTGCAGATGGAGAATCGACGGCGATGACGTTCCGATGGCATACCCGTACGTGGAGTTCCCAAGAGGTCTGCCGATTGAAATCGAGCCCGTTTGCTCCGAATCTTAACTGGGTTCTTGCAGCTAGCTGCAGCCACGGTGGTGAGCGAGAACAGAGATTTGCAGGAATTGAAGGAAGACTGAAGACTAGCTAGCTAGTTGTGCCTGGCATGAGGCAACTGAGGAGGTTGTGACCTGCTCTGTACATGGTGTAGATATATTTTCTCCATGGTGCTGATTACTTGAGGTGGTTGTTTCACCTCGCGCTGTAACATTCTCTACTGTTTGGACTACTATTCTACAGAAAAAAATTGGGCTCCTGGGGTTTACAGCGGTATGGTATTAATTTGTTCTGAAAACCAGCACGGCTGGAATATGTACGGGGAATTAGTGAAACTTTGAAAGAGCATTCTTATGATCCTATCCATTACTAAATAAACCTGCATAATGCGGGAACTTGGCGTTAGTCTGTAATCATATAAACAGGAACGTTCGGGATGTATCGGATACCTGCATTACGTTTGCAGATAACGATCCTGCAGAAAGAGAAAATCAGATGTAAAAAATAAGAAACGAAAAAAAAAATACTTCAAAAATTATGGCCCATACAGGTCTCGAACCTGTGACCTTCGATAGGCCTTACTGTCTGAAGGAGTACAATCTTAATATTCATTTCTGTAATAGACAACGTATTAATAAAGACACATTAACGTCAGGTGCTTCCTGAAAACCAGCACTCGTCCGAAGTAATAAGATCATATTTTGTGCTCCTCCAAACACAACTTCTTCATACCACCAAATGTATTTATGAGAATCATGATTACAACAGAGTTACAACAACTTCTCCAGGCATACACACAGAGTGATAAACCAGAGAACACAACCGCTGATATCTTATTGAAGAACAGAAAGGACTTGACGGGATGGAATCTCTCGGATGCAAGAATCTGACTGAGTCGGACTCACTTGAAGTGATCCAAGCTTGTAGAGGATTGATTGATATCTGGAGCCCATATATTGCCATCTTAGCTGATATTTTTAAAAAATACTTCACTGTCCTAGGGACGCAAACAAAGTGGCGCACAATCTGGCAAGTTGCACTTACTGTCGTAGGGAGTACTTTGTATTGGGACGATGATCCCCCTAGTTACATGATTCAGGATATTATCGATGATGTACCTAATTTGTGAGATTAATAAAGTGCATCAGAAGGCTTTCCCCCCAAAATAAGATCATCTTTTGTCGTCGGTCCTCCAAATACCACTTCATACCACCAAAGTGAATCATACCTCCAAACACCACTTCATACCACCAAAAATATTTATGAGAATCATACTTAAAACAGAGTTACAACAACTTCTACCAGATATACACGACATACACAGACTGACAGACCAGAGAACACACGCGCTTATATCTTATTAAAAAACAGAAATAACAAGAGAAACACACTGTCAGGTCAGCTTACAACTTGGTGAGACCACAGAACTTGAGATCTTAATCTAGGGTTTTAGGAAATCCGGCTGGTCTGATAATGATCTAGCCCATGCCCATTTGTGATCATTCACATTGACTGGGTTCTTGGCCACAGCAATATCCTCCAATGGAATGTAATATCGTTCACATTTGTGAACAATAATTGTGTTGCTATACAATAAACATCACCACAAAGATTGTTGAGTTTTCAGGTAGGGGTTGCTTATAAATATTCAATTAAAATCAACCCATAGCAACTTACGGCCATTTTTGCTAGTAATGACATAACGTCAGGTGCTTCTTGAAAACCAGCACTCGTCCGAAGTAAGATCTCATCTTTTGTGCTCCTCCAAACACAACTTTTTCATACCATCAAATGTATTTATGAGAATCATAATCACAACAGAGTTACAACAACTTCTCCAGACACACGCACAGACTGAACACACCCGCTGATATTCTTATTGAACAGAAATGACAAGAGAAACAGACTGTCAGATCAGCTTACAACTTCGTGAGACCGCAGAACTTGAGATCTTAATCTAGGGTTTTAGGAAATCCGGCTGGTCTGTGACTGATCTAACCCATGCCCATTTGTGATCATTCACATTGACCGGGTTCTTGGCCACAGCAATATCCTCCAAAGGTATGTAGCTGTAGTTTCCATTTATCGGGCCAGGCACGAAGCCAGTGAATCCAGCCATGATCCCATGGATTGCTGAATGCGCCAACAGGGTACAATATAAATTATCAGTAGCATTTGCTGGGACAGCGCGGATCATGTAGGTAGGATCTATATACTTCACAGTGAAGAGCTCACTGGGGTGTTCTCTTTTCCACCATCTACCCAGCTCAGATTTCAGCCAGGGGCCAACATCAAGGAACAACATGTTGCCTGAATCATCCTGCTCTCGCTTCTGCTCATCAGTCCGGGGAATCAATTCCTGACCAGAACCTTCAGCAACCACGATGACAGCATGTCCCTTCCGCTTTATCCTTTCATACACAAACTCAAATAGGCCTCCCTTCCCTTCAACATGGAAATCAATCTCGGGAATCAAACAGCAGTCAACATCTCGGCTGCTCAGGGTGGCATAAAGAGCAATGTGACCTGTGCTCCTGCCCATAAGTTTGACAAGACCGATGCCATTCACGGCACTCACAGCCTCCACATGTGCTGCGTCGATTGCCTGCTGAGCAATCTCCACTGCAGTTTGAAATCCAAATGACCTATCTATGATGCCGATGTCGTTGTCCACAGTTTTCGGGATCCCTGTAATGGATATGCTCAAACCACGCCGTTTGATCTCTTCAAAGATCGCCACAGCTCCTCTCATGGTTCCGTCCCCGCCAATCGCATACACCTGTAATAAAAGGATATGATAGGTTGTAAGATCAACACGTGAATAACAAAATCAATTGGCATGGTAACCAGCACACTTAAGTCCATTGCACCTGAACAATTCCATGATAGATAACCACTGTTAAGTCTTACTCCTAACTAAGATGGATAGTCATGAGCCTTACTAACTTTTCTGCAACACATTTAACTCTAATTCGAAGGTGTATTTGATAGGTTACTTCAGAGTCCTTCAAATTCAATTGCATTGATCATCAGTTAAAACTGTAAGAATATTCAGTAGATTAGAGCAAGTCCAGCTGATTCTAATCTTATACCAGTTAATGGTTAAGCATTCCGTACATAAATCCCACCCACGTAAATTAATTCAGCACAGATCAATAGATCATTGTGAGCTTGCAAGTAAATCACCACCGTTTCTAGTAAAAAAAATCTGAACTCTGAAGGATTGTTTGCGATTTGCTCTCACCTGCGTATAGCCACGCGCGACCATGCCGTCCACGATCTTGTTGAGATCAAAGCCACCTCGCGTGGTCTTGAGCTGGGTGCCGCCCTTCTTGTGCCAGTCGTCCACGGCGGCCGGGTCCAGCCGCACATGGTCATCGTCGGCGCCATAGAACCCGCGGTACCCGGCGGCGACGCCGAAGACGTCGCGGACGCCGTAGAGCTCGTGGAGGCCGACGACGAGCTCCCTTAGCACGGTGTTGAGGCCCGGGCAGAGGCCCCCGCAGGTGACGACCGCGGCGCGGGCGCGGGCCGGGTCGACGGCGAGGGTCGGGCGCGGGCCCGCGCGGCGGTAGGCGATGAGTGGGTTCGGTTTGCCGGTGGCGAGGTCGAAGAAGGCGTGGCGGAGGGATACGTCACTCCGAGAGATGTAGAAGGTGGGGGGCGGGTGGACGTGCGGGTGGCTGGAGATGGGATTTGGGATCGTGGCGGCGGCGGGGAGCGGGCACGTCGCGGAGGGTCAGCGGCGGGAGGGTCACGGTGGTGTTGGTCGGGGTGGAGGCGGCGTGGTCGCCGGGGTTGGGGGCTGTGGGATCCATCTGTGTTTTTCTGTCGGTGGGAAAATGGAACTGGCGGACTGTGCGGTGGCCGGAGCAGAGGAAGGCATAGATGAAGAGGGCTATTAAGCGACGCGTGGACGTTTGCGTAGAGCTTCTGGAAGTTCAGTCGGCATGGCGCCGTGGCAAGGGCACCTCATCAGCAGGAGTAACAATTAACAAAGGGGGCTTGAAGCTAGAATTAGCTTAATTTTCATGTAGGGCTCTTTGGATCACAGGGTTAAAAACAAACGAATATGAAAAACATCGGAATTTTACAGGTTTGTAAGCGTAAAATAGAGGATTATTAAACATTCTATAAATAAAAACGAGGATTATAAAACAAAGGGAAACTGTATAAATTGTCGTTTAGCTAAACACGGGAAAAGTGGCTCAATACCACGCAATTGAGTCTAATAAAAAAGGTTGGAATGGATGTTCAAATTAAGACATTGGAATCCAATCCCTAAGATTTTGGTAGCATCATTCTTTTAAACCAAAGATAATCCATAAAAAAATCCCAAAGATTGAAATCATATAAAATCCTAAAATCTAAAGAGCTCCTTAAGTGTTGTCATGCGACGATTTCTCAAAATCCTTGCAAATCTTAGACGCGTATAACAATACAATACAAATCAAATGATTTTCAATTCAATTCAAAAAATGATTGCCAATTGAACGAGAATTAGCAAAACCTATTAAATAACAAGATCGGAGGGGGACTCCACCCCGGCTTTGTCATTAAGGTAGAAGTGAGGACTCGAACCCGAGACATGGCCCTTATGCGCATATGCACGGCTACCACTAGTCCACGGAAGAGTTCTCAGCAAAACCTATTAACAAATATCCAAATGTCAAAGAAAAAACAGGCTAACAAGTGACATCATGCAAACTTTATTTAGGCAAAGAAAAACATCCATCTTTTTTCGCAACTTCTCAATTGACCATGGTGCGATTTACGTACAATCATATTCAGAACCATCACGCCGTACCTTCCACAAGTGATGGAAGAAAGCTACATGGGCAGCTCCGGGGAAACTTGTGTCATATTGACAACTATATTAGAAATCGTTAAGCCTCGCAACACCTGCCCGGTAAACAACTGCCACCTCAACAACTACACATCAATACTTTCTAAGCTAAAAAAATTGATCATCGAAATGTACCTCGATAATCATATTCATTGGCCATGCATGACAATGACGACTTCTACCCGCTTCTTTATTGAAAGCATTGTATATAGATATGGCGATGATGACACTTTTGTACTATTTTCTTCCTAAAGGCGTCACTTTGAGGACCATTTTCGAAATCCAGGTGTTGTCTTGGTGATGGTTGTTTTCTGCTACTGTGAGTCCGTGATTGTTATGGCAAGGGTATTTTTTTTGTGTACATCTTCAATGTCTCAAGTAGCTCTTGACATTCTATTATTTTAGATGTATATATTTGATTTTAATATATTCCCCTTAAATAAATGTGAGTAAATCAAAAGGAATTCACAAGGGGAACAGGAAAGTGGTCAGCGGGCTGTACCGCACGTTCGATACCTATGTTCGACACCGAATGTTCGCCATGTAACGCAAGTACGCAACCCTGATTTTTTTCATTTTGATTCTCTTGAAGTTGAAAATAAAGCACAGAAGCGCCTGAATTCTAAACTCGAGCCTTTTCGAAACCTACTCGACGAAATTCTAATCCACAACAGTTTATCGGCATGACACTGACATGTAGGGGTGAAAACGGTACGGATTATTTCCGACCGACCGAGACCGAGAGCTTACGAAAGGCAAATACGTATTCGGTCGGATAGTTGACGGATACGGTCACGGATACGGATAGTAATCCACGGATATGGAAAAGGATGTGGTTTTACTAATATCCGTCCGTATCCGAAGATATACCATATTTCACGGTTATATCCGACAAGTATCTGCTGCAATATCCGGCAAATAATACCTCAAACCTCAGGTGACCGAGGTTTGGGCAAGATATAACTTAATTACTTACACAACTCCATAAAAATCTTGTCAAGCCCTTACCATCGAAGGAGGTAAATGGGGTGACCCCAATTAAGGAGGCCTCACAGCGATCAGCGCACGTCGACCGTCGGATGGAGCAGTTACCGCGCGATCTGGAGCGTCCGTTTGCGGTAGCAGCTCACTTTTTCCTGCGCCGTCGTGGTGTGTGTTTGAGGGGTAGTATCGGGATTTTGACGCAGAGTGGACCGAGCGTCTCACTGTCCTCCCTCGCTGTCGATTCCTCCGTCGAAATCGCTGGGAGAGCCCCAGGGAGAAAACCCTAGCCTCCTTCTGGCCGCCGCCGCCACGCTCCACCGCCCCTCTCGCCTCCTCTCTTCCACGGAGACGAGCTCGCGCCGCTGCTGCGCTTGGCCTCTCCATCCTCCTCCAGCTCTCCAAAGGTGGGGCAGTCACTGCCGCCGGTGCTCCGGCCGCCGCTACAAAGATGGAGACGAGGATGACATGCCAAGGTACGCCGCTGCCGAATGACCGGCTGCAAGCCCCCATCGTTCTCCTATTATCCACACTCTCTCATCCTCTTCCTCCCCAACAGCAGACAGCAGGATGACCACGGAGCAGCGCAGCCCGCCGCTCGCACCGCTGCTGCGCGTCGTTCGTGCGCCAGGAGGAGTGGCTCATGGATCCGTGGGGCTCCCTCTCAGGAGCAGTGCTTGGCTCAGATTCGCCGTGGAGGACGACGGCCAGAAGCACAACTACCTGGCCGCGTTTTGGCTCGGGTGAGCTTCTTTTAGCTTGCGTTCTTTCTTCTACTTAGTTTGCATATGGGATCTAAAGGATGATGCATAGCAGCGTGGTGCAGAGCAAGGTTTGCTGGGTTGGGAATCATCGGCAGTGACAGAGCCGGGGAGGCTGCTAGCCAGTTCGTCTCCGGACGAGCGACCTACAGGACAGGTTTCTTCTCTATCTTGCTGTCTCCTTCCACGCCAGCGGAAATTGCAAGACCGACAGTAGCTCATTATGTGCCTCCTCTTTGTGAAAGATTGGTTGTATACTGATATCGAATCAGAATAATGAAAATTTCTTTATCCCCTATTGTATATGATGTTATTCAGTGCATGCTTGCCTCAGATCTCCCCAATCTTGTGTGAGGTTTGAAACATCTGGCGATATCTTATCCTATGGTTAATTGATCCATGTAAGAATCTGGTGAGCATAATATTGCTGGAGCTAGCTGCAGCCTAAAAATTGGTTGAAGTATATGCTGGATGTTCATGGGTGTTTAATAAAATTGGTTGAAGTATATGCTGGAAGATCTACTTACTTTCTGGTGATTATCACCTATGAAATATAGATAATTAGGATAGTTCTTTTTCACTAAGAACAGTATTCACTTGTGTTTTGAATTTTAATGATCTCCTCCTGTTATTAAGAACATACAATCACACAATTTTAAGAAAAACATCTAGGTGATTGTAGATCTGACATTTGGCTTTGTTGAAATTTTCAGGGGCTATTTTTTATCATGTTGACAAGAAGATGCAGATCAGAGATGATGTAGAGCAGCGGTTGGGATCATTGGCAGTTTGGCCAGATATAAACCTTCCTTTCTGAACATATATTTTGGTAGTCCTATTGGTAGCAACGCATCTCCATCTTCAGTTTGCTTCCAGCATATGAAAAGCTTTTACTATATGTGTGCATTCCATTTTCAGTTACAACATGGGGCTTAAAGTGTCTATGGCTAGCTGCACTAACGAATGTGGAGCTCTTTCCAGATTGAGGTAATAAGTATAACTTACCAAATTGGTTTGTCCCCATAGTCATTTGAACCGATCTATTTTAAATCAAAATATATGCTGGCTTGCATGTATTATTATGTAGTAAGACTCATAGCTAATTTTTAACTATCACTACCATTGGGTTCCATTTCTAATTTAGTTCTTGGTGTGCCCATGTAATTGTACCTACAGGAAAAAAATTGACATTCGTATTTTTATCATTGTTTTTGTGTGCTTGAAGTCACTTACGACATATATAGCAGAATTTTGTCAACAAAAGAGATATTCCTTTTGTTTTTACAGAACTTATTATTTGTGGAATCACATACTAAAGATGAAGATCCTTTTAAGTTCTGATTGGGAGAAATTTCCTTTAGCTACTCAAAATTTAAAATACTCATAATTTTATTATGTGATGCTCATAAAATTCCTTTAGCTACTCATAATTTAAAATACTCATAATTTTATTGTTATGAGTTTGTCGAGGAAGCCTACTCATAATTTTATTTTTACTGAACTTATTATTTGCGACTACCAGTGAGAATGGGGATGAAGAAAGGGAGGCATGGATGAAGATGGAAAGGGGAAGAAGAAATGCCGAGAGAGGTGGAAGAGGAGACCCATGGCAACGTGCCGCATCTCTGAGCGGCTCTTGCGATGGGAGAATCAAATCCTCCCAAGCCTCTCCCAACCTACACGGCAAAGTGAGCCCCTCTCCTCAGCGTTTTTTTTTTCTTAAAATCTTGCAGCAGGAAGGCACGAGTCCACCACGGTTTCTGCCTTTAGTCAGTACGTCCTTTTTTGGGAATAAAATCTGAAGCTATAGGCCCTTCTAACACTAAGCTAGATGTTTATTGTTTGCAGGTCTATCTGGAAAGTTGATTTTTCATCCTAGCGTCAACACCATTGCGTATTGATCTTGGTGGAAGAAGGCTACATTGAGGACAAAATTGGAGTGAGCTCGTGGATTGCTTAAAGTGATGAAGGATGTCGAGCTGAGGAGAGTTAGTGCTGCTGGTGGCGAAGAGGAACCGGCGTTCAGTCCACCATTGGCTTGGCCATCACGGAGCCCCTCTTCCGAGGCCATTCGTGATGCTTCTTCTTTGCCATCCATGAGCTTGCTCTTTCTGTACTCCTGCATTCGATCTGAGGGTGCAATAGTGGTATGTCCTTTCTTTCCCTTCCTCTCTTTTGGCACTTACTTCCTCCGTTCCATAATATAATATATTTTAGATATTTCTGTATGGACTAATTACAGATCAAAATGAGTGAATATACACTTAATGCGTATATATATATATCTGAATCCGTTTGAATCTAAAAAAGCTAAATTATCACATAATTTGAAACGGAGGGAGTAGAAAAATTTAAAACATTTTTATAGATTTATCTATATTGTTGGGGCTGCTACAAGATTCTTGAAAAATAATAGCCATACTGATGGATTTTTTATGTTTGACTCTGATCAGAAATTTGATTTTTTCTGTTTGCATTCGGTTAGAACGCATTCATTGTTTCTTTATAATATTTGACATTATTAAGCTGAGAAAGATATTGACAAATGTACATTCACACTATATACTACATTAGGTGAGGCCGTCTCTTACTGGATAATAAGGATTAGGTAACAAGTAACAGAGTTTGTTGCTTCAGGGGCATGGGTTAGTTGGTTCTCGGCAATTTGAACACCATAATCAAATCAGCCTTCAAAGTTTTGCTCAGATATAAGAATTTTTGTGTGATGACCCTATAGCAAGGTTTGCATATAACCCTAATGACTTACGGGAGATGGGATGTGGATATTAGAGTTATGTAATAAAAGAGACTATCATAGGAATACTTAGTGTAGTAGTTCTTAGTTGGCATCTGAGAATATCATTTGTTGTAATATATCAATAGTTGTGTTCATGCGTAATTCAAACCCTCTTCTTGCTATAATCTGTTATAAGCTTCAAATTTTGTAATCTGATGATCTTTCTTTCTAGCATTTGGTATATAAAATAAGCTTTCTACTCCTTTAAGTACAAAAATTACAAATGGATTTAGTATACTGAATAGAAGTGGAAGTGAAGGCATGATTAGAACTTTAGATATTCCCCAATGCTATGAATCCAACCTTATTAGAAATTTTTTTTGTGAGATTTAACATTAGTCCTGCCTCACCTCATGCTCTGCTTTTGTGCAATGATAGAACCTACATATTCAGTTATTTGGGTCATTTGTACTGAACTTTGTACCTTTTCTTGCTCATTTTATAGGTTATATATTCCATTCAACTTCAGGTTTAGCATAGGATTATGCCATGTTATAGAAGGTTAAAGGTGTTCGCATATTGGAAATACATCGTGTCCAACCAATTGCTAATATCTGTTCTGTTCTGCTAAGTGGGACATTTTTTTTGGCATGGTCTCATATATTGGGTTACAGGGTCAAGCTCCTGTATCGTGTGGTGAGTTGGTTGCTGCCGGAGGACGTCATTGCGTTCTTTTTGTCAGGTATTTGCCCTTCTCAACTCCGTAAGTTTATCCTTGGTCTATTTACCTTTCGTTTATCTACATGTTTACATGCTCTGTTTCGAATAAGGTTAGGCCATGGGTTGAGTAAAATTGTCATTGCCGCCATGTTAAGTTTCTTAAATAGTGGCTTAAATGTGCAGTATGGAAGTGAAAACTCTTATTTGTGCTTTGCTGTTTGATCTAGATATCTTCCCTTAATTATGCAGGTTTGCTTACTACTAATTTCTATTTTCTTCTCATATTAATCCATTCTAACTAATCCAGGAATCTGAGTGCATGGGTTTATCATGCAAATCAACTGTTGGTAGTTGAAAATACATGTTTATGTGTACCTTATCAGTGATTAGTGGTTTACATCAAACCCCATAGAAACCAAGATATATTGACCCCAGGGTTCCGTTTTGGCGTACCACATTTCCGTGCCTAGGTAGTGGCTTGAAATTAGCTGCAATAGATAGTGATATAAAACTAAATGTTTTGTTCTTGATTTGTTATCTGGTTACAAATCCTAGAGTTATTCATGATGTACTGAAATATGGTTTTGCAAGGTTTAGTCAGTATGTCCAGTTCTACATTGAAATATCTTTTTTCCAATTTAGCGCACACCTTTTATTCTTGGAACAACAAATAGATATTTTTAGCTAGGTAGACCATTTATTTTTCTGGATAGGTTCCACAATACACAAATTTCCTCTGTTGCATGCCAAAGAATATGTCTTAGTTGTAGTTTATCTCTTAATGAGGTGTCGTTGCAGGTTATCTGTGGGTATGAGGAATTATAATATTTCTCATACTTAAACTTGATGTTGCTTAGTTTTATGCATATTCAGACTTTTGTATGGGATAATTCCTGAATCTACATATAGCTCAAGTACTATTTTTCTGAAATCATTTTTAAGGTTTGAAGTCAATGTTCTTAAGTTTGTACATTGTAGTAGGGTTTTCCTCCATGTATTGTTCAAAGTCGAGCTCAGTGAAGTGTACCATTGCACTGCTGCATATGTGTTTACCAATTCTGCAGCAGGTAAATGAATATTACCTTCAGCTTATAGCATTGAATCTCCACATGGTATGATTAGTATTTGACAGGGACAACATGTTAAACACAACTAAAACGGTGGTTTTAAAGCATAATATATAGTTCTAATTCTGCTTATGCAATTGGGCTATGTTTGGTCTTCTACACAATAGTCAAATCGAATGATGGTGGCGTTATATCTGTATGATATGATTGATGGCATCTTTATAGTTCTTTGTTGCTAGGATTGTTTTTATTTCAAAAAAGATTCTTAAGATATCTGATAGTATCTTGCCATAGCCATCTTAATGGTTTTGGAAATAATTCTATAGGCGGGCTAAACTTTCTTGTGTGCATCATGCGGCTCTTCTCCTATCGTGCCCCTGCTCAAATAGATGAATCCTGTCCAGCACTATTCTATTTTCCCCTTCGTTTTCTATAAAAATAAAATACATTTGCTACAAAGCACACATAAGCAGTGCAATATTTATAGACATACTCTGTGTGACTTGACCACGTTCTCTAATTTTGTTCGGTTAGTATCTTGGTGATCTTCACCATACTCTACATTATACATATGTAATATGTATATTAAGGAACATAATTGTAGTACTCCTTACTACTTATGTCATTTTGGTGCCCTTTGTTCTATCGTTTTTTAGAATCTGTTCTACAACCAGTTTTTCTTTTGCTGATGTTCTCTCCTTTGAGGAATATAGCACCTTTGTTTCATCTGCTCCACCTACCATTTAAAGTTTCTTTCTCTGATTGTAAACAAGGTCTATGTATAATTTTTTATCAGCTATTGTACTTCAACAGATTTAATGGTTGACTGCTCTATTTACCCTTTATGTCAGTTTCATTCATTCATAATAATTGCATGGCCATAACCATTATGTGTTACAGCTTTGGTAACCGCTTGATTTTATTCTGTTTGTTCTCCTACTTATTTCTTTTGGCGGTCATATCATACATACCAGTCCAGGAAAAAAGTCCATCAAGCATGAACTATAGAGTGTATGCAGTATTGTTTCAGCAAGCATGCTTGATCTCTATATTTTTTAACCTATTTTCATTGTTACTGACATCAGTTATTTTGTTTCGTTAAGAACAGATACATGCGCAGATCCTGCCTGGACCAACAAAGTATTTAAAGTACGTACATCAAGACAATTATATGGTAATGGCTGTGTAAGAAACTTTCTTGGCATCTTACTTCCTGTACATGCAACTTGCAAGATAGCTAAGTACTCTTCCAAATATGACTCTTGCTTAAGATTCTCAATTGTTCCTTTTGGGCTATTTGGATAAAAAATTGCTTAATATTTGGCTGGTCCTCATTCCTTAAAGTGTATACCCGAACATTTTATTTGTGGGCTATAATTCATCTAGGCGTGTTTATTCATGTTATGTTGCAGTAGATTCCGCAGCTGGTTGTTGGTACTTACTAGGCTGATGGTTCCCCTTGAAACTGGTGATTCCCCTTGAAATATATTTACATTTAACTAGGCTGATGCATCAATGGTTGGTATTGGCATAGCTGCATACTTCTATATAGTTATTTAGATCTCTTATTCACCAGGCAATGCCAATCTCCTTTACTCACAACTGAACATTTTATGGGATACGTAATACCATATGCTCTTTCTAGATTGTTTTTGTTTCACTATAGAAAACGAATTTTGTACATTTCCTTGCACTAAACTCGCTTGTGATAATATTTTGCAACCCAAAGACCTTTATTATGTAGGAGCACTACACTTTGTTCCAAATAATCACTGCTATATGTAATATATCCCTATTTCCGCTGCATCTGCTTAGGTTACTTATAGAACAGTCAACTTTTTGTTTAATCTGCTTTCATATTCACCTGGTTTCTATTGAAAACAAATCAACAATACTCTTGATCTTCATAATGTTTTACTTTGTGACTGGCCATGAGGATGACAAGAATATTAAAGAGCGTATCATACATTGGGATGATTTAATGGTGTATGTTGCTTGGGTAAATGACAGTCTACCGGTAGCTAAAGATGGCTACACTATTGGATCCACTCAGTTGGATAATGTCGTCAACTCTACTCTATGGAAAAATGAAGAGCTCCCTCGAGATGAGATCATTTATTACAATGATGGGGCCTTCCTAATGGTACTTTGGTATGTATTTATCATAGAGCAAGCATCAATGTACAACAAGCTCACCTTTGAACTCCGTCGTGGAAAGTAGGCAAATATCTATGTCATGTACTCTGATTCAAGTGAAGCTGACCAGTTCCCAAGTTATTCTCCAAATTCTCACCACCACGTAACAAAGAGCTGCCTCGATGATCCTACCTGGCAGTTGATACTAATAGTGTGTGTTTTTGTATTTATCCCATAATGTGCTATATTTTCATTTCTCCGCTCTCTATGTTTAGCTATCTCTGTGTTAGGTTCTACATGTTGTAATGAAAACAACTATCTCTATCCTGAATAAAGACCTATCTGCACTTAAGACTTATGGGTGTGAATTGTGTATGAAAGAGTACTGTGATTTGCTCTGAAATTATATTGCCACTACTCAGTTATTGTTTACTGCCCTCTCATATTTATGATGCTTACAAGAGCGTTTTACCAATTCATAACCATTGTCAAAGGCGGGTGGCGCGCGGCAAAGCCGCGCCAGGGATCTAGTGTTTGTGAATCACATTCGTTGGAGGCACCCTTAGCCCATCCAAGGGCAAAACTAAGTAGCCACTTGAAAATGAAAGTAGGAGTTATTACAAAATTCTTTGTCTTAGAAGTACACAATACATAAATTTAATGTGGAGTAAGTTGATTCATAATATTCGTCTATATGTCATCCCTATTTTAAAAATATCCGAAAATGTTTACCGCAACCGAACCATATTCGCCCCATATTTGATCCATATTCGTAACC